>JAGPNK010000007.1:637500-1275000 GCA_020746835.1 Stachybotrys elegans | reverse complement strand
CCAAGTTGTTCCCACGGCGTTCCGTGAGTCTCGATATCGGGTGTTGTCCTTGAATTCTCTACCCAGCAATTTCGAAACATCCTTTTCCGCTCCCTGTAGCAGCTCCAAATATTTGTGCAACGGCGCCCTGGTCTGATTGAGGTACGCCGCAGCTTGGGTAATTGCAAGTGGAAGAAAAATAAGGTGAGTGAGTAAGTCTGCAACGAGCGCTTCGTCTCGGACTAGTTCTTTTCGGCTCAATGACTTTCTCAAAAGATCGGCCGCCTCCTCTGGATTCATTTGCTCGACGTCGATGACATCAGATCCTGCAAAATTCGCTGCTACTGCCGTGGATCGAGTAGTAAGAAGGACCACGCCATGCTTGCTCTGAGGCAAGTATTCCTCCACGCCAGGTTTATCATTAGCTCCAAAGACAAGCTCCTGATCGTCAGCATTGTCGATAATCAATAGCCATTTACCAGCTTCGTCTGAGTTAAGGTGTCGACAAACAAGCTCTCTGATGTCCTCATCCTCCTTCATCTTTCGTAAATCCAGTTTTCTGGCAATCTCCGTGTAAGCCTGCACTGCACTCTGTTCACTCAATACTGGCACCCAGAAGATTGAGTAGTCCGGCCGTGTTTCTTGTACACGGTAAGCAAACCGCAGAGCAATTTGGGTTTTGCCCACCCCGCCAAGTCCAACGAGTGCTGTCTTTTGGCTCGGCTCCTCGCCAAAAAGCATCTTCTCTAATGCATCCAGAATTGCGGTACGGCCAGTAAACTGTTTGTTCTTGGCAAGCTGGATGTGATAGTGCGTCTTATGGCCGGCCTCTATCATGACATCATTAGCCCCATTTTCTCTTTTCCCTTCTGCTCATCTGCCACTTCACTAATTCTTCACTCGCCTGCTTGCATGTGGGTGTTTGCATGCGGGTTTCGTGCACGCCGTTGGGGCGCCAAAAGTGCTCGTCTGACTACGCCCAAAAGACGTTGCAGCACTTTGTCATACTCGTGATCTTGTGGGCCGAATTTGACCATGTCTGAATGCGTGCGGTCTATGGCACAAATGTGGTCCGGACCATCCTCCCAGTATCGGCCATGTGTGGCTGATGCTTTTGTCACTAGCACCGC
Source organism: Stachybotrys elegans (assembly GCA_020746835.1). Lineage (NCBI taxonomy): Eukaryota > Fungi > Ascomycota > Sordariomycetes > Hypocreales > Stachybotryaceae > Stachybotrys > Stachybotrys elegans. The sequence continues at coordinate 1,273,891 of JAGPNK010000007.1, read as the reverse complement.
ATTTGGGCCATTCATTCTCCATTCACCCTCTGCATCCTGCCCGGAATCATTAGCTGTATGGTGATAAGCTTAAATTGATGCTATACCTCTTGGGCTGTTGGCGATTCTCTTGTCTCATAGAAGTAGATAACCTCAGAGTCATTCTTTTCTCCTAAAGTATGATGGAAGTCTCGTCGTAGCATAGGTATGATTTGCGGATTAATTCGGCTAAGAGATTCAACCAAGGGCCGATTCGGATTGTCCGTTGCCATCGGTATGAGTGAGGTAATATCCATGCCGTCGTGCGGAACTCCGAAAAAAGCGATCCCATAGATCGATTTGAGAAACCTTGAATGGCCATCTCCTTCCGATTTCGATAATAAGATAAGCATCTGTAGATGGTTATTTCTAGATGCGCATGGTCTTGGACACATCACCTACCTGTTTGAGGATAAGACCGCCCAAGCTATGTGCGACAAAAATAATCGGCTTGCCGATAGTACTGTCGGTGACATCAATGAGTGCAAGGAGGGAGTTATGGAAGCAGATTGCCAGATCCTCCAGATTCTGAAAACTATTGCTGTTCTTTACAGCGGAATCGTAGCCATAGATCATCACTCGCCCAATCCCAGAGCTCTCGGCATTGCCTACCGTGAGATCATATGGGAGTGCGTCACGGATCCACATGTGGTCTCCGCCTCTCTCTTTGAATGATCCAAAGGCATGACCCCCAAGACCTGATAGGGCGATGACACTAAGGATCCTTAGGTCAATCTCAGATACATACATATGTGGTGGCATTCACGAGACTCACTCAACTCTATGGTGCTGCGACGGCGGCATATATAAAGTAGTGATGCCAAGAAAATCATCATCGATTGTGATAAACTGGGGTCGAGAGAGCGAGTTTGAAGCTGGCAGCCGTACCTGCCGGTTTGGCAACTCGGAGCCACTGGGGAAAGAAATTGTGGCTGTTTGCGAGCGGCGGTGGATTTCGTGGGCGAGCGAGCCGACAAGCGGGGTATTGGCGGGGCTATTGTTCTCTGCCTCCAGGAAAGCCCTCAAGCGGTCGGCGTCCCATTCTAAAGGGATACCGCGGACACGGTAAGTTCGTGCCATACTCAGTCTTAGTTGTTTATGTTGGCATGAGGAGATGAACATTCATGATTTTGTCTGATGCTGTTGAGATTGGCAAGTCACGTCTACGACATTGTCTCTAGGCATTGCTGCCTAAATTGCCAGCCTTGTGCGGCTGAAGTCGCATTGTTGTTTAGGCATCCATGTAACGTTACCATGTTGATAAGTCAGCCTCATATCTTCTGCTGTATTGGTTAGGATTGGCATGCAATGAGTAATGGCTGTAGTTATTGATGAGAGCTACTAAATATGTAGAGGAGCGCCCTCGGACCTATACGAATCAGCATGGCGGTACCCGCTGCGGACCGATCCGAATGGATTCAATTAAGCGGCTGCCAGTGGGATCCTACAAGCGATAATGCTGCTCACATGATCAAACCTATCGAAGGCCGTGGAAGGTCATCAAATAACACTGACTTAAGAACACATGTGCTCAGTGGCTTATTTACCACGTTGTGAATCTGTGAGAACCCGCCAGATGGTGCTTTGCAACGAATCAGGACCAAGGATCGAGGTGAACCTGTGAATGATTGGCAAAGTGATGATCTGAGCGTCTTGACGCTTTCGTCTTTCTGCTTCCGACACCGATCCCGAGCCTACTTCGTTGGTCTTTAGAAACCGGCTGAGACCTGCAGGAGCTGCCTTGATATTTATGCCATTTGCTAATTGGCCAGACCGATTATACGATGGCGAACCCATGAAGAACAGGGGATAGGCTGGCGAGACGGGGGTAGACATTGTAATATCGCCGCACCAATTCTGGAAACACATCCTCCGACCGAAGGTGATAGAAGCAAGCACCAACAGGCCGTCCTCAGTTGAGTACTTCGCTCACAATATGCAATTACTTTATTTATCCTTTACTCCAGTTTGTGAATTAATGGGTATCTCCCATTCAAGAAGAGAACGCTAGCTAGAAACCCATTTGTCAAACATTTTTGCAAGTTGTATACATCGCTCATCTATATGTTTCGTGTATAAGTGCGCGGCGTAGATGTTAATAGGAGAGAGAATAAAATAGCACGTAATCCAGGCAAACGCAGAAGCAACCGGCCGATTGCTTGCACTGGCAACAGAATATGCTTCCCGTGCAGCCATGTAAAATAAAGCATTCCTAATGGGGTCGCGGATGAGGTGGTATATCGACTGGTGGACAAGATAAAGGGAAAAGGATATCTTGCCCAAGTACTGTACAGGGGCCGAATTGAAGGGTCGCTGGAGATGGGCCGACTTGCTGATTGCGTAGACAAGAAGGATCGATCCAACCGTCTTCCAGATCCTGCCGATAATGTCCCGGCTGTGGTCCCATCTTGAAGATTCGGCAATCTCGAGAAACTGATAACCGGGTGAGAGAACTCCCTCATCGTCAAGACATACGAGCCAGATGCCAAAGACGAAGCATAGGCAGGTATAGATCGTCGCCCAGTCAATAGATGGAGCCTTACTTCCACGATACGGCGCGAGCGACTCCGATAAGGCCGACTCAGAAGCAACGTGTATCTCGGCCAGGAGCAGGCCGGCTAGGAAGCCCATGACATCCCATACGCCAAAGTAGAACCAGTACATGATGAGAGCGGCGAGAGCAACGCGCCTGGGTAATGGTCTCCAGAAGGCGAGGGCAACGATGACGAGGTAGATGATGCATGAGCCGCGGAACTCCATGGGCATGGTCCAGAGCTGGCCATTGAGGCCGCCATTGTTTTGAAAGGTGAGAATGTTGAAATTGTCGAGCATGTACCTAAAGACAAACTCGACATGAAACCATGGAGCCGTCCAGGGCTTGCGGCCCCACACGACGTCGTCGCCAAAGTCCCATTGGTAGAGGTTGCAGAAGAACAGGATCTGCGAGATGACGGCCATGAAGAAGACGGGCAGGTAGATGCGCAAGACGCGGCGGGTAGCGGCCGAGGAGACTCGGCGCAGGAACTCGGCGGTGTTTGCGTGGCGCATGCGCAGGAGATTGACAGAGATTGCATAGCCCGAAATGACCAAGAAGAGGCATACCATGGCATGGGCAGTAAACAGAAGGCGGATGGGTGGCAGCTGGATGAGCATGCGGTTCTCCTCGGGCGGTTCGCTCCAGAAGGACCGGAATCCCGCGTCCAGGACGCTTCCCATGAAGTAGTGATCCGTCGCCACAATGGCCGCCGCGATGCCTCGAAGCCCGTCAAGCCATGTTGCGCGATTCATTGTGGTGGTATCAGAGAGGTGACTTGCAGAGGATGAGATGATGATGAGATGAGGATGGGAATAATGATGCGACAGGATCCGATAATAGGGGAAATGCAATCGGCACCTTAGGCACCACTCCACTAAAATTTAGAGTTTACGCGGACACGGCATCACCCGTAGCCCCAGCCGTCATTGCATACAGCTTCATCAGAGGACTTTCGCCAGCATCACGACGGTATCCTGACCTCGGCGACTTGTTCTCGCTTGCTCCTTTAGCCAGCCCTATCGGAACACACGCCACGAAACTGAAACGTGAGGGGGTCTAGCCCTGGGCCTGATGCTTGCCACACTATCTGCTTGCTATTGAAGTATAGCCCAAGGTATGCATAGTGCCAACAAGTTGCCTCTGCATGATGTGTGGCTTTCTTCGCAGGTGTTCGTTACGAACCACACATGCTAGCATCGTAACTCATAGTCACACTATTCTTCTGGTCTAAGGACTTCCGCCAACATCGCGGTACGCATGGTATCCTGACCTTGGCGCATCGCTTTGACGACAGCACCTTCGAGCCAGCCTCGTCAGAACACATGCCGATGGACAGTACGTATATCGAGTCTTCTAACCGCAGCCCCCCCTTGACTAACTATATACACCTTTGCTGCCGCTGCCCCCACCTAATTGGCAATGTCAGCTGTAGTCTGACAATCCCTCCCTTGTTTGACTCTATTCCAGGGCCACCATCATTGTTCGCATAAACTGTTGTTCTTTTCCCCTCACTACACGCACCTACTCCATCAAGGACACGAGCCCCAAGCAGGACTTTATTGAACATCGGCCCATAGCAAACCCAAGCGCATAACACATACGGTTTCAGGCGGTGTAGTTTTACACGGAATGTTCCATAGGACAGGCCAAAAGAGGAGGGATTGACAATCCGATGCAACTCAGGCCGGACTATTAATTCAAAGGGACTTCTCTCTGCTAGAAACGGCAAGTCCCTGGAGTTGAAGATTGCCCAGAATGGATAATTCTCCAGCCATCCAAACTGATTAATTTTGCGGAAGGGCGGGGTAGAAGCCGAGTGCCCACACATCATCAAACTCTAAATACACGCTAGGCTCTAGTACACGGCTGTGCCTGGCAGCCTTTTGTAGCCATTTTCTTTTTTCTTTGTATCCGGGACTATGCCAAGGTCCGGGGTGTACATGGGATATTCGGTGGAAGCCCACGTGGGTAGGAGAATGCCGCGCCCGGGTGGTTCCATGTCAACGTCTAGTGTGATTGGGGTTGATTGATGATGTGTATATTGATTCGGTGGAAGCCCATGTAGATAGGAGAATGCCGCGCGCGAATGACTCGGCCATGGACGGACCTTTTCCGAGTCGCCGACGAGTCCCTGGCAAGGAGGCTAGCAAGGACTATGGCAGTTTCATGAGCAGACGGGAACAAGCCCCTATCGTAAGTCACTTGCGTCCTCGCTCGCTGATCTTCACGTTGGATAGCAACCCTCATATATTTAGCCATGGGCACAGTCACACGTAGCATTGTATTGCATCTTGTCTTGATCACTTATTGCTGTTGCCATCGCCATCCACTCGACCTATTGATAACCAGCTCAACTTGCACCAGCACCAGCACCAGCCTATCATCATGGGAGCTTATCCTCATGATCATTATAGCTTTCCTGTCATAACCCCCCCTCATGTCTCGACCCTGCGCAAAATCTTCAATTTCCTGGGCTGTATTGCAGCCTTCCCTTTCTACTGGTTCATTGTGGCCCAGCTTCCATATGTCATCACGCTCGATACCATTCTCTCTATCCTTCTTGCAGAGCTAAACCGCTTTGCCAACGAAAGGAGACGTATCAAGTTCTACGAGCAAGAAACATGCGTCCGCGACAAGGCCGACCCTGAAAAGGGCGAAAAGAGCGAAAAGAACGAAAAGTTCGGCCTGAGGACCTTCACAACGCCCCGGTTCCCCTCCACGTCCTTCTTAACGTCATCGCCGCCTCGCCTGCCAACCACTTTCCGTCTGCAGATCATGGCTGCTGTTGTGGGCTGGCGCGAGGACCCTTCTCTCTTTACCCGTGCCTTGGAGAGTTACAAGTATGCCTCGGGATGCCGCTTCTTGCTCGTTGGCATCGACGGGGATGATGCCCAGGACGAGGAGATGATGAACGTCTTCAACCACGTCTACCCGGACAACTCCATGGTACTGCATCTCACAGAGCCGCTTTGCGAGATTGCCGAGAGCGTGCGTGGCAAAGTCGTTGCCCAGCAGGCCGATTCAGGACATCCGGTTAACGAAGTCGAATGTGACATGATTGCCTTGCAGCACTGCATTCAGCTGGTCAAGACAATCCTTGAGCAACACAAGATTAGCTTCACTGGAAGCGATAGCATCAGGCAGCTCTGTATTCGGCAGCCCCATATGCACAAGAAGGGCATTATGTTCAGCAGCTTCATCTTCTCCCTTGTCATTGCTGATATTCTCGGTATCGAGTTCCTATGGTCCTCTGACTCCGATACTCTTGTCATGCCCGACTCACTAGAGCGCACTGTCAGCGCCATGGCCGTGGACCCAACCATCGGTGGCGCCAGCTCTGGCCTCACCATCCACAACCACAATGAGACGATCGTCGCCGAGCTTGCCTCTACTGTCTACTGGGGAGAGCTCTACCTGACTAAGAGCACGCCCGCCGCAACCACCACCAACGACTGCCAGTCCGGCCCCTGCAGTGTCTTCCGGCTCGCTGCCTTACCACCTATCCTGATCCCTTGGTACCGCCAGGCCATCTTTGGAAAGCGCATGGTATATTACAACCCCCCAACGCTTTGCTGGTCAAGTCCCCGACACAGTACTGACGCCGCCTTTGTAGATCATCAATGAAGACAGACACTTGACTACCCAGCTGCTGTCTCGCGGCTGGCGCGTTGTCTTTGCCTCGGATGTCTTAGCCGCGACTGACACGCCTACAACTATGGCTCGCTGGCTCAAGCAACAGGTCCGATGGAGCAGGTCCACGCACGCTGAAAGTCTTCTCCAGCCCAAGGCCTACCTCATGAACCACCCCTTTCTGTTTTGGTGCATGGCCAAACGCGAGATCGGAACTGTCGTTTGCTTCGTAGGCATTGTCTACTACTTTATCACCTCCCAGAAACTCATCCACATTGCTGTGTATGACATTGCCCTCCGTATTCCCATCGCTATAGTCTACAACTTCCTTCGCAACCCTCATCGACTGAGTTGGCAGTCCCTTCGCTGGGTCCTCCCCGGCGTTTTCTTTTTCTACATCCCACTGCCGGCTCTCCACTGCTGGGCGCTGTGCACCATGACTGCAGATGGCTGGGGCACTACTATGCGATCGAGCTCCGAGCTGGTCAAGAAGGACAGTACCCTGACTGCATGGTGGGAGACCGGATTCTTTGTTGTCTGGATGGGCGTTGTCTCGGGCTCTATTGCCAGGGTTGTATCTGGCTACTTGGCATTGGACTCGATGCACGAGACCGTAGCTGTCCTCTTGAGTACCTTGATTGCGGCGTTTTGGGCTTGGAAGGTAACAATTTACAAAATCTCATAGATGGCAGTAGGTAGAATAGCATGATGATGATGAAAAGAGTGATCTGGCGCAATGCCCAGCCCTAGAATATACTTCGACAGATGCACACAAGACCTTCGCCCTCTCCGTTACATGCTTCCCTCTTTCTCTTCCTTTCAACTACTGCCACCAAGCTACATTTGCCAACCATTGCCTATCGACTGGATCGTGTCTTTAAAATATTTTTAGAGCCCCCCCCCCCCCTTCTTCCTTATTTCCATTGGTATCACGTATCGGGGGTCAGTCTAGAACCAGGCAAAGGAAGAAAATGCAGTAATGATACCGCAAACATATACATCACAGCCCCCTTAGAGCAGCATATCTTGAGGCCAGCCTTGTCAGAACACACACTGACAAACGGTACGGTACATACACACATCAGCCCCTTGACTACATAGACATGCTTTTGCTACCACCTCATTATTCTCTGGCTCTAGTCAATGGGTACCGTAAGTCACAGTCTGACCATCCGTTGGTCCCATGGGTGACAAGGCATTATTGTTCAAATACACTATTGTTCCTTTTTCCTCGCTGCACGAACCTGCACTATCGTAAACACTCAACTATGATACAGCGCCTCGCTTCGAGAATCTCGTGTTTTGCCACGAAGCGAACACAAACCCAACAGCCTCCCACCTTTGTCCTATCCTAAATCGGATGACTTCGCTGGCCAGGTCTAATGCAAGGGAGTACACGGTCGGATGGATCTCTGCCATCACCGCCAAGTCTGTAGCAGTGTAGATTTCTTGACAATTGTCATGAACAAGCCCCATAATGTTACTCAGCACGATAACAATATGTACTGTCTCGGAAAGATTGGCCATGGGCAATGGGAGAAGGCATATAAGCTTGAGGTATAGGTGATGGAAACTCGGAGGATACAGCTTGGAGCAGATCATAAGCACGAACAACTTTATGATATAGTAGGCGCGTCCAGTGTGAAAAAAAGAACAATAGTATATGCGAACAATAGTGGCCTTGCTACCCGCAGGACCAAAGAACAGTGTCAAACAATGAAGGGATCGTCAGACTGTAGCATACAATTGACATCTCCCGTTGGCCGGAGCCAGAGAACAATGAGGGGGCTGTAGCAGTGGCAGCGGCAGCAAGTACAAGCGTATGCAGTCGGGGGGACCTACGGTTAGCAGACTGGCCTCGATGTGTGTACATACCGTTCGTCGGCCTGTTCAGTGTGTTCTGACGAGGCTGGCCGAAGGTGACGTACCGAGAGCGATGCGCCGAGGTCGGGATACCGTACGTACCGCGATTCCGGCGGAAGTCCTCAGACTGCGTGGGCATGTGACGGCTGTGGCTGCGGATGGTGCCGTGGCCGCGTTGGGCCAGGAATGCGTGATCTGGCGTGCGAGGCCCAGCCCTAGAATAGAGTTCGAGAGATGCGCACAAGAAGGCCTTCTCCCTCTCCGTTGCATGCCTCTCTCTTTCTCTTCTTTCCATCCACACACCACCAAATTCGCTCTCCGTCGGCGACATCACAACTCCATACCCGCAATGAACCAAACGAACAACCAGGACGCTGGGGGCGTCCCAGGTCCCCCTGCCGAACAGCCCGAGGCCGCACGCGGCCAGGCACAAGTGAGTCCACCCGTCCCGAGAGGCCTTCGAGGAACAGTGTTGCTGGCGGTCTGTATTGCACGAACAACTTTATACACCTCCAAACAAAGAAATTGGGTTCAAGTGACCCTTCTATACAATCGTTAGCCAAGCAAAGCGGCTGCGCAATGCCTGAGCTGTCGTTCATATACCTGGACGGGGGCATGCCCGAGTTTCAGTTTCTACATCATAGAGGAATACACGTCTTCTGCTTTTTTACCAGCGTTTGTATATTGGTCAATGTTCTTGTTACGGCCTCGGGCTTTGCCCGTGTCTTGGCAGTAGGGTCTCCTACACCATAAGCCTCCACAGAGTTCTTTATTCCCTTTGCCCAAATTATCCCTTGGACGGAGCGCAGTGACTGCAGAATTTGATCAATCGTGAAATGATATGTGTTGAACCGCAGGTTGCCTCTGAGCGTGAATGTTGTGCTTGATTGACTGTATTGAGCTGCTATGCGGTTGAACAGAGTCAGACAATAAAGACATCGTCAGGCTGCGACTAACATCACCAATTGGCTAGAGCCAGAGAACAATGAGGCGGCAGCAAAAGCATGCCTATAAAGTCAGAGAGGCCTACGGTTAGCTTATTGGCCTCGATGTGTGTATGTACATATCGTTCGTCGGCCTATCGGGAGCAAGAGCATAACTACTCTATACGTATGGTATGACGAGGCTGGCCTTGTGTATTCTGACAAGTCAAAGGTGCCGTCGTACGTACCGAGGCCGAGGCGGCGAGGTCGGGATACCGTCGCGGTGCTGGCGGAAGTCTTCAAGCTGCGGAAGCTCACAGCGAAGTCGCTGAGTCCGATGACGGCTGTGGCTGTGGGTGATGCCATGGTCGCGTTTGGCCAGAGATGTGCGATCGCGAGACTAACTCTAGAATCGAGTTCCGCCGACAAACGGGCACAAGAAGGCTCTCCCTCTCTCCGTTGCCGCTCTCTTCCTCTTGCTTCCATCCACAATGTCACAGACACCTCGGACTCGCAACGTTGGCCACACAGAACCGGATACGCTTTGTTTGTTTAATTAATTAATTATATACTGTCTATTTCTTTGAAACTTTAATAAAGATCTATATCATTAAACTGTAAGTGAAGGTCCTTAGTATCCTGTGTCTTCGTAGCGTTGCTGCTGTCTTTTTCTTTATTGCCTTTTTTATCGTTGTCCACTTTCTTTCCATTACTACCGCTCTTACTTGGCGGCGGCTTTTCTTCTTCCAGCCCTTCACTCTCCAATCCCTTCATGTAGGCCGTTCCGTTCCCACCATTCTCTTCATCCGTAATAGTGAGCTCTTGGAACGTAGCCCTTAACACGCCTAGCCGTACCAACTTGTCATTAATATGCCAGTCCTTTCTCCTGGATACAATGAACGTTGCTGTGCCCTTGGCTTCTCCGTTCCGCTGACGGCTGGAAATAAGCAGTGTTGGCAGTTCGTGCGTGCCATCCGGAATATTCTCTGCCTTGGTTGATTGACACCAGGCTTCGATAAGGGTTGTGGTATTTTTGTTGAAGGGGGAGTCGACCAGGGACATGACTCCCGAGGACTTTTGAAGCTGCATTGTAAAAGAAAGCGTCTTGATGCGGAGGAACGTGATATGGTCGGCAGCTTCCAGCACAGCCTGACTCTCAGCTTCCCAGGGGAGAACAGACTCATCATCGAATCCCACGCGAATTTCCATTCTTGGAGATGCACACACGTCGGTGATGATTGGAGGCAGCTCTTCCACGAGACTGAAATGGAAACCATTGTTATTGGGATTATGATTCAACCTGGGACGCCATGAAAGCCATGTCCAGGACGGACAGGTATCTTGGTACTCAAAAGGGCTGGCATAACCTTCGCTCGTCATGCCATTGTCGGGCATCCACCCTAATGCAATTGCTAGGCGATCCGTCTGGCTAGCCAGTTTTTGACCCTTGATTTCGTCGGCGTGAAATAAAGGTAGTCCGAGGATGCTCTCAACGGGGACATCAAGTTGAGAATACCGATGTAGTACTCCCTTGAATGCTTCGAGTCGATCCGACTCGGTGGCGTAATCCTTGTACATGTACTGGGCGATATGTGTCTTGAATGACCCTGGTTGCATAGGAACAGAAGCTGGAAAGGCGCGTCCAAGGTTGAGATCGCCAGTATACTGGAGAGGAATGGATATGCTCTCGTGACAGTGAAACGTGTTGCACTGGAAGTAAGTCTGCAAAGGCGTGAAGACTAGGCGGCGGCGCGAAAAGACGCCCTCCTGGTAGGACAGACCCGTTGCTGCCCATTTTGACCCGCCAATATCCAGGTCCGGGCGGAGTAACGACGTGGTGAATGTTCCAGTCTCTGTTTTGAGGGATAGTTGCTCTTCTCTTGGTACGCTAACTCCAGGAATTCCATCGTCAACACTGTCCCCGGCCGCGATGACGAGGGTCATGTTGGCTCGTTGAAATATGTCGCCGATTCGCTCGTTCTGACGCCTATGCTCCTCAGGTTCACTGACAGGGTTCGGCATGCAGAATTGATCGATCCAAAGGTACCGAAAGCCGAGTGCCCGTGTCGCGGATATAGCATCAGCAAACAGTGGTGGCAGATCGTCCGGCAAACATGACCAATCGTCTGCGGATTGCACATTCATTTCCGGGCGCGGATAGCTGAGAGCTAGGTAGTCGATATCCTCGCTCTGGTCGAGACTATCGGAGGTGATGACAGACCGTTTATCGCAGTCTATCAGCCTAATTCCGACAGCAGCCGAGGGCTTTCTGGAGCAAGGGTCGTCGGAATGATTTGCTTGACAGTATTCAAACCAGGACCGGGCCAGAGCAGGATCTATGAAAGGTGAGATGGTTCTTCCGCGGATTAGCGGGGGTTCCTGGTCTGAGCCTTTGTTGGCATGGCCATTTAACTTGGCATGTGAATCATCATCGTCTTCACCCCCAAGCTCAGTATTGCTTTGGTCAATCCCCGGATCGTGTGAATCATGGTCTTGGGTGCCTGGAGCATCTGGCTCGGCAGCTCTGACGATATATCCCCATGGCAGTGATTTGGTCTTGGTGCTGACTTCAATGAGAACCGATTTGCCGATGGGATGCTTCTCGCTGACGCCAAGACGCTCGAAAGCCAGGCGTATGCGCAGATAGGGAGTGAAGGTATCTGTGCCATCGACGGCACCGATCAGAGCCTGGAAGAAGGTGCAGAAAGGGCATTCAGAATCCGCAAGCGTGTGGGATAGTTCGATCCATGGCCGCGGCTGACCGGGCTGCCAGTCGAGGAGCCTGGGGAAGTCGATAGCGCGGCAGGTGTCGCATGGCTGGTGAGATTCATCAACGATAATGAGGCTCAGACCAGATCTTGGCGCCGTCCTGGCATTCGCGGGCAAACCGGTGCGCCGTCGCGAGAGCTGGTGAACATCAGGCGATGTCTCGCGCACCAGGTGGCGACTGTAGTCCTTTTCCGTGGCCCCTCGACCTAGTCGTCGCGAGAAGAGCTTTGAAAACTTCTTCATCTCCTAGGACCCGGATGGGTTTGGGATAGGTGAGGCAGCGTGAGAAAACGCCCACGACGGCACGGCTGCTTGGCCGGATAGTGTGGGGCAGAAAGTATCAAGGCTTTCCTTCTTCGTCTTGTTTCAATCCCCCTCCCTTTTGTTATTGACGTTGCGTTGCTGCTACAGGGCTGCCTGGTCCCCAATCATGATGCTGCTCTCACGGACGAGCAGATGGGCGACTTTCCAGTGTGGGCAATTTCGCCACTGACCAGTGAGAGGAAGCTCGCGGAGGGTACTAGAGGTAAGGACAGGCTAGCAGCAGGCTACCAGCTAGGAGGAGAAATCGCCGACGCAGTGTGAGGGAACGAGTCTGTGGAGAGGGCGGAGTAGGAGATGGCAATGTCAAATTCTTGGATATTGAAAATATGGCCAGCAGGAGGGGAAATGTCTTAGATGGGGAGATAGGTAGAGGGTTGAGAGGGATGGGTAGGGAATCGGGGCAAATTGTCATTGTCAGAGGTAAGTGCAGGTCACCTGAGGCTACTTCTGGAAAGGGGTTGGTGATTTGGATTTGTGGTGGACTCAGTCTAGGTATAGGTAATGTCAAAGCCTTAGCACATAGTCATCGACTCAATTTCCCACTGCACGGATTTACGTACTTTCCATACATGTGCCCGTTATAAGCTGGCCTGGACTTTCAGTCTTGTCATTCCAATCAGGACACAAGGCACACCGAACACCCGGGCTGAGGGCTGCGCGCTGTGATGCGCTGCGTATGCCTAATCCAATTTAAGGAGTTGGCTCTTCACCGCAGAAGGATCATTAGTACCGTGGGGGAGCCCAAAGAAGAAAAAATCTAGACGCAATGGATTGAAAAGGGGACCAAGGACCCCTGAATCTAGGCTCACTGGGGGGTTGGCGGATCTCTCAAGGGGTGATGATCCTCAGACACGAATGAAATTTTCTCTCGCTCACAGTCTTTTTTTTCTTCTTCTATGCTCGACTCCTTTGCGTTTCAGACGCCCGATCCATATATACATAACATGCGATACCTTTCTTAGTTCGCACCTTTTGGACGCCTCGTACACAGGCCGGGGAGCTTCTTACTTGCGCTTCAAAGTTGACATCCGGGATGTTTCTTTCCACGAGCCGCCACATGGCAAGCTCTGCTCGTTCTTCTGCCATTCCCACCCATGCATGCATGCATTGCCATGTGGTAAATTCAGATGGGCAGCAGTAGCGAGTGTTTGTGGTGGGGTAGCCTGCACATGATTAATTTCCATTCTTAGATCCCTTTATCCCCCTTTCTTATTATCCCACAATTCCCCCTTGCTTCCTCCCGCTATGCCCCTATGTTCATCTGCGACAGAGTATTCAGATAAGCTGTCTTGCAACAGGCATTTCCCAACTCCCTTCCTCTTCGTCCTCTTTGCGATGCCTCTATCTTGCAGATACCCATCTGGGTGGCGTTCTGACTACCAAGCTCTTTGCCGATCCAACCTGTCAATTTTCCGACTAGCCTCCCCTTTGGCGCATCGTGTGACCTCATGGACCTAGCCATTCAGCCGGTACTATTAGCGATCGACCAGACGCTCGCACTTTAGTAGCCCTGTTGATCCGAGCATGCCCTTTGACGTTGTCTTTTGTGCATGATTCGTTCCGTTTTCAGCAGCATTTTTTTTTTTTTTTTTTTTTTTTTTTTGACTCGCAGGATATGGTCAAGCAGGGAGCCGCAGACGCGCGCCAGCTTCGAGAAATGATCGTTGATGCTCGCCCATCGCTTGTATATATTTGACGCATTGCATGTCGATAGCTACCTTCTATCTACTGGTCATGGAGATCCAAATCACTATGCTGGGATGTCCCCCTCCAGGCATCATCGGGTAACCCAGCATCCTCGCTACATTTCCTCGTCCCAATACGTGACGCGACGTCAGACATATGCCAGGGTATTGTCATCTTTGATTCGACCTATCACACCCAGGCTTGCCTCGCCCCCAGCGACAGCAGGGCCACGTACGAAAATCTAGGTTCGTCTGTTAGCGCGAGTAACATAGCATAGGGTAGTCTGCGATGTCGGCTTACCTCGCCCTCTATCTTTTCTTCTGTAGTTTTGTGTGCTCCTGAATCCTTGAGGAAAATCTCTAGGCTTGTGACAGGAGCACCAAAGTGTGTCTGGCCATCTTCATCCACGCGATAGTCGTAGAGGGCAGTCTGTGATACCGCTCCGGCAACCCGAGGTGCTGTCAGGGCGTATACAATCTTGGACCCGGTGAAAATGCGCAAGTCTGAAAGCACTCCTGGTAGAAGACGCGGGTTGTCCGTGCCGGCACGCTCGGCGACGTACAAGAGGCGTAGCTTGTTGGGTGTAGAGCCGATCGTAGGGCGTGCTGCGACTGCAAAGGTGGAGAGGGGATTGGCAGGGGAGAGGACACCTTCAAGTGTAAGGGCGCGAGTAGACAAATAGTGGGATGCCTGAGCAAGCGGGGAGCTCAATCTGGCGGTGGATTCCTTGTGCAGCTTAAGCATCGTGGCCGGGCTGGCGACAACAACGGTTGGCGCAATTCCTTGAGTAGCCAATACCAGGTCCGGCGACTTCCCTGCAACCGACGTGAAGGCCACCGATGAATTAGACCAAAGGGCAGCCATTGTTAGTACAAGGGTATGAACATTGGCAAGGGAATCGGCAGGCAGAAAAATATCCGATGGGCCGAGCCTCTCCTTTGTAGGAATGGCCGCGAGTTGGCCTGATATTCCAGAAACAAGGTTTGCCTGGCTGAAACGGACCATCTCCTCCATCTGACCCTGCTTCGTCTGCCAGAAGGTGACGATATCTTGGGGTACGTTGCTGGAGTCTAGGGCGGGAAGTTCGTTGCCAGCCGCAGTCGGGGCATCATTGATAATCTCCTGCCAGGTAGCGACGTTTACACTGCCGCCGGTGCCTTCCGGTATCTCGTTCCAGTCGAGGTGGTTGTTACCTTTGTCGACAACCCAGATGAGCTGTCGAAGCGCTGGGTAGGCCGAGACAACGGTATCGAAGGGGAAGGCGCCTGGAGCGGTCACGACAGTATCGACCGCAGACCTTCGGAGCATCGAGATGAGTTCATCGCTGGGTACATCAAAGGGGATCAAGACAGTAGTGAGATTCGGGTAGAAGCTGCACGCCAGAAGAGTCACCAGAAATTCGACCGAGTTGGGCAGATAGATGGCAACCCGTATGCCCCCCTGCTCTGCGATGTACTGGCCAATCAGGTTGATCTGCCGAGTGATGTCCTCTGTTTCTTGTCAGTCCCCTCACTCACGCACACATGTCGGGCGGGACGTACCCAGCCTATGCTCAACAACCTTCTCGGAACCCAGCACAGTAGATATCTTGGCTCGAGCGACTTTATCGGCTTCGCCTGCAGTGGCACCAGTTGCTTTGCGCCATACGTCTCTCAGATCACCATCTCGGCCGCGCGCCCATTTGGATGCCCCGGGGTCCTTGACGTTGAGCCCGCCGTTGAGAGGCATGGAGTGAGGGGCCGCATGCGAGCGGTACACTGCACTCTCGCCCTCATTCCTGACTGTCGAAGCCGAAGCCTGCTTGGCTAAAAGGAGTGGGTGCACATCAGGCTCGCGGTGGGAGACGATGCGATACGAGACAATGGCAACGAGAAGGGTGACCAGGCCAGTGGAGTATCCGTTCCACTGCCCCACGAAGTCGGTGATGCCAGAATCAAGGCTCTCGAGGAAACCCATGATGGTGGCGTGTGTAGGCGTCGGTCGGGTTGGATCGAGGTGGCGGGTGTGAGTTTGCGATTCAGGCCCCTCGGCTTGCGTCAGTCAGACGGGGTTTGGGCGTGCGCGGATTTATCTACCGGATCTGACGAGAAGATGGGATTGGTCCAGCATAAACGCTCAGTCAGCAGACATGCCAAGTCACAGGTATCGCCGCCTCGTCATGCCTGGATGTGGCTAACAACCTGCTTCGCAAATGGATACCTGCACAGAATACTAAAAAAGATAATAGGTAGTAGATGTATTTTGTCTCGACAGCTTGGCTTGCTAGAAAACTACTACCTATCCGACGAAGTGGAGTCATCGTGTCTGAGTGACTGCCACCCAGGGAATCAAGGTCTTAGGCGATTGCGAGTATCTACCCCGCTGCTCAAGCCACAGCACTGAAGTGTGACTGACAAACACCGCCACAATCGCCTCCAACATCAAACAGCAATCAGCTCAACCATCACGCAGCGATTTGTTACTGGTAAAACTAGCTTTGTTTGGTTTTGGGTTTCCCCTTTTGTTTTCTTTCTGCTTGGACCGCTCAGTCCAGTATGGGTATCTGTATCTGTCTACCATGGCCGAGCACCTTGGCCCTCAACAGCCTTTGGTCCTCAGTCGTCTGAGTCCTCGCAACCCAGCCTCCCATTATCATGGCCGAGTCAAGACTCCATTGTGTCCATGTACCGATGTCGTAAAAGAGCAAGAGCTTTTGTTCCATGCCGTCCCAACCTTGACCATAATCCATGTATATCTCGGGCGGCTGTCAGCCCGTGCTCTTTCATCTCTGACAGATAAACCCTGTCTACCGATCATTCCTGACCCTCGGCCCACGCCCTGCTCGCTAATGCTCATCCGTACCCATCCACCTATCCCGGGTACTCACGAGCCATGCGTGACCGAAGGAACCGAGTAATCCACTTTTGTCTATGTCTGCACGGCGATAGCATGACCGAAGCTTCTATCGTGAGAATACGAGAAATGCCTCTTTTCGAATTGAGGACGCAGCTCCCCTCGTAGACAGCAGCAGCAAAAATGGTTCATGATGGCTCATCAGATCGTGGTGTAAATCCGCTGCCATCACACATTGCCGCCGTCTCTAGGGTCCTCGAAAAATCGGTCTGGGGTATCAAGCTGGAAAGGTGCCGAAAACAAAGAAATGCAATCTATCACATGCTTCGTGAATTCCCTGTGACCGATGCTGCTTTTGGCCAGTGCAAAAGAAAATGGCGTCGTTCGGAGGTCATGATGTCGCCGTGTCGTGAGAAGATAGAAAACGAAAGGAGATGTGTATGCGTCTAAAACGGACGAAGAAAGATGAAAAAGATGAAAAGACGATGAAAATAGAGAGAAAATAGAGAAGACTCGAAAGTCCCCTCTTCATGAGACCATGCTGTCGTCAAATCGATTGGCGATTGACGTTCATGGCTTGCAGTCCGAGTCGAATGGTGTCGTAAAAATCAGAACAGGCGTTTCTCGGACAGTGGTGAATCGTGCAGCCTTTACCACCAAGAGGACTGTCCTCCTGGGCCACCGGGGTTGCCGTAGCCGCCGCCACCACCACCGCCGCCGTAGCCTCCTCCTCCGTAACCGCCGCCGCCGCCGTACGAGCCAGCTTGAGGGCCGTTGAAGTTGCCGCCATAACCAGAGCCTCCCTGAGGGCCTCCGAAGCCGCCACCGCCGCCGCCGTAGCCGCCACCGCCACCACCACCACCGAACTTGCGAACGTCACGAGTGGCCGAGCCACCACGACCGCCGCCGCGGGAACGACCACCACGACCTCCACCACCAAAGGAAGACTCGCGCGCGATGGTTTCGAGGAAGGCAGGAACTTCTTGGTTAGCTTCCTTGAGAAGCTCCATAAGCTCACGAACAACACCACGATTACCACGGTTGAAGAATGCAGTAGCCATTCCCGTGTTACCGGCACGACCGGTACGACCAATTCGGTGCACGTAGTCGTCGATGTCCGTGGGCAGGTCATAGTTGATGACATGCTTGACATGAGGAATGTCCAATCCTCTATTGGCGTACATTAGCTAACTGGCAAGGAAGATAGACAGAGCAAAAAAGGACTTACCGAGCAGCAACAGCGGTAGCCACAAGGATAGGGCAGCGGCCATTGCGGAAAAACTCGAGAGCACGCTCACGCTCACGCTGGGTTCGGTCTCCGTGAATGGATGTGGCAGGGAAACTCTGGTTGATAAGGAAGTCCGAGAGTGAGTCGGCCATGCGCTTGGTCTCGACGAAAATGAGAGTCAGGCCGCCTGCATGGCTGTGGAGAATATCGAGAAGGACAGATCGCTTATCGACGTCTTCAACGTACTCAACCTTCTGAGTAATATTCTCCGAGGTAGAACCCACACGACCGACAGAGAGGAAGACGTAATCCTTCAGGAAATCACGTGCGAGCATCTGGATGTCGCGAGGGAAGGTGGCTGAGAACATGAGGGTCTGACGGTTGGCAACCATGGGCATGTCCTCACCCTCAACGATGCGGCGAATCTGGGGTTCAAAACCCATGTCGAGCATGCGGTCGGCCTCATCGAGAACGAGGTACTTGATGTTGCAAAGGGAGATACGGCCTCGCTCTATGAGGTCGACAAGTCGGCCCGGAGTAGCAACCAGCAAGTCACAGCCGCGCTCGATTTGGCGTAGCTGAGAACCAATGTCGGCACCGCCATAGACGACGCAGGGACGGACCCAGGATCGGTAGGCGAACTTGCGAGACTCATCGTAGATCTGGGAGACCAGCTCACGGGTGGGAGCAAGAATCAGGGAGGTGGGATACGCCTTGCGCTGACGACCAAACTGGCCAGCGGCGTTGGGGGGCAGAGGGGAGGGGCCGTTGAGGAAAGCTTGTGAGAGAATAGGGAAGAGGAAGCCACCCGTCTTGCCGGAACCAGTCTGGGCACAAGCCATGAGATCGCGACCGCCGGATACAATGGGGATCGAGTACTTCTGGACAGGGGTAGGGACCTTGTAGCGAGCAAGCTCGATGTTTCGGCAAAGATGCTCATCCAGTGGCGGCGTAGTGAATTGAGTGACAGGCTCGGGAACGTCCGAGCCGGATGCCTCAACAGGAATGTCATCATACTTCTCAAAGTTGATGCCAGTGTGCTGCTTGGAAGGGTCATCAGCAGTGCCGAAAAGCTCTCGCTCAACACGAGGGTTGGCAGGGCCAGGAACGTGCTTTCCGTCGCGCCACTGTCCATCGCCAGAACCGCGAGCGTGGCCACCACCCTCATAACCACCACCACCGCCGCCGCTGCCGCCGCCTCCAGAATAACCACCCCGACCACCGCTCCAGCCGCCGCGGCGGTTGTTGTTTTGGAAAGGCGGGGGGCCGCCCTCAGCACCATTGCTCCAGTTGTTGTTCTGGCGAGGGCCGTAGTTGGATTGGCTACAGCAAGACGTTAATACACCGATGCGAGTATACGGTATGGGGTAAAACTTACTTGGCCCAGGCACTGTTGGCAAGGCCGTTGGCCGGCGCCGGGCCACCAGGAACAGGAGCGGAAGCAGGAGCGGAAGCAGGAGCAGCGGCAGGAGCCCCGTTGGGTGCTCCGTTGGGGACACCGTTGGGTGCTGCGTTCACCGCGACGGGGGCGGGTGCAACGTTCTGGCGACCGCGCAGGTGAGGGGGAATGTAGGATCGCGGCTGCGAGGGAGCCTGCTGCTGGCCGTCAGGCCCAAGGTTGAGGCCGCCCATGTTGAGTTGGTCTGCCATATTGGATCGGTTACAAACAAGCGGTATGGATCGATCGGTGAGGTGTATCTGTTGTTTAGGACTCAAGAGTCACGTTGCTTGCCGTGTCGGAGCGTGTTGGTGTGATGATTATCACCCTCTGGGATGGGAATGAGAGTGAAGAGTCGAGCTGCCCGAATAAAACAGACAGAAAAGACAGAAGAAGAGAAGGAAATGGAAGGCCAGTGCTCCCGTGTTCCCTTCCAAATTACAACTTTTGCCTTAAAGGAAGTCAAGAACTTGCAGCTTCCCTCAAGAACACGCAGAATGTTCAAAGGAAAGACCAAGGACAAAGAGGAAGATGTCTCGTGAAGAAACAAGAGGTTGATGTGTGAGGGTTGTGGGATAGGAGAGGAGAGTGTTGTGGGAGAGAATTTAAGAAAAAAAAAGGAACGAGGAGGCGAAATAGGTAGGTAAGGCAGAGGAGGAAAAAATTGGCCTACTCTAAGTCTCTCCAGGAAAGGGCTAGCGTGGAACTGTTGAACCTAAGTGGGGATACTTGGGGCGAATGTCCCCAAGAGGTACCTCAACAGGTAGCTATGATATACCTCAGTACTCTCTTTGTAGCTTTTCTCCAAAATAC
Organism: Stachybotrys elegans; assembly: GCA_020746835.1. Lineage (NCBI taxonomy): Eukaryota > Fungi > Ascomycota > Sordariomycetes > Hypocreales > Stachybotryaceae > Stachybotrys > Stachybotrys elegans. The sequence continues at coordinate 1,253,831 of JAGPNK010000007.1, read as the reverse complement.
CCTTGCAGGTACAATTCAACAAAGGCAGATAAGCTCAGGGCGTCTGCTCCGTACCGAGCCGTTAGAAGGCAGTTCAATATGCATGACATGGGAAGAGAGTTGAGGACCTGCCCAAGGCTAGGAAATTATACCTGGGAGCTTGACATGTACCTCATCCTACGTACACACTTAGCAGAGATGTTCCTGATTTGCCTCCGAGCTGACAGGCGAAAACAATAGAATGTTGCCTGGTGTCAAATGCCCGTGCATGGCAATTAGAAAGACAAGCGTGCTTAGCAATTCAGCGACTTGCGTCTGACTTAGCAGGCGGGCTGAGGTGGCGGATACCATTGCTTTCAAGTTTGCACCATTCGGTACAACTAAGTCATGAGGTAGGTACATCAGTACTTCGAGCATCTTGTGGCTGACTTGCCTGGATTGCCTCGTTGGTGGGTACCACATACATCAGTCTGATGCTCAGTTTGCAGGTTTTCATGGCGCCCTAGCACTGGTTCAAATGCATCCGCTGGTGCCACTCCAGGTGAGGAATCTTTCCAATTATTCTCTACAGCACTTGTCATCCTCTGGTGTCGGGGGCCTCATTGGTTTGCCAGTCCCATGCTTGCACTCTGGCAGTCGCGATGGGCCTAGGTAATGTTCTATTTCTACACTCTCTGAAGCATCAGTCCTAGCTGGCTGGCTGGCTGCCCAGCACAATACTCATGCACAAGAAATTGGGACACGGCATCCAAAGAGCTGAAGTTGGCACTGACACGTGTCAGGGGCTTTGGCAATACGAACATGCGCCATCGCCTCCCCTAGTAGGAGCGTGCATCGCAAGTGGTCGCCTGTCCGTCTGAATCGATCGGTTGAACAACGCGGCAGGATGACCAAACATTTACCGATAGTGCTCGTATACCGGCCCCTGGGTATAACATGAGAAAAACTCGCCGGGATAAATTTTTGGCAACATATGGTTGTGTCGGTGTAGACCCGTGGCTGCCATAACCTGTGGCGGATTTTATAGCAAGGGTGCTTGTACGGAGTATGCTTGCTGCCAAATACAGCACCCCGCATCCACACCATGATGTCTGCCATACGATGTTTTACCCTGATCTAAGTAGTTACAAACCCCCCTCACCGATGATCTCGCCGTAGAATGATGCATGAACTTCACTGTACAACTTGATAATGTATGGGCACCTTTTCGTTGGATATGAGCGAAGATGGTGTAGCCAAACATCGCCGACAACATAACAGTGCTTGGATAATCAACGGTGCATATTCTCTCTTCGTTTATTTTTACGTGCTCTTGTGGTTGCATTGCTGTGATGGGTTTAGACTAAGGCGGTTTGCAGTACCGTGGAACTCGTTTGAATTCGTGAAGGAGCTACCTCGAACCCTCTATTAGTACAAATAGCAACCCTTTCATCGCAGGTGTTGGTGTGATTCATGCGCTCTTCACCACGCGATCGTCATCAAATTCTATATCCACGATACCATCGGCCTTGATTGCCTTGACCACCATCCCTTTGAAGTCAATCGGTAATCTCCTCTTCAGCTCGTCCGTACACATGGTGAGGAGTTTGATACCCTGACCGAGGGTGATATCAGGATGGTGGTGCTTGTCGAGAATGGAGAGGCAGTAGTATCTGATGCAAGCGGTTAACAGCTGTCGCAACAAGCAGCAACGAATTATAGGAATCTCACTGTGCGTATCCATGTGCTGCGTAAGGCACCTCCGCCAACGAAGCGAGATAATCGAGCCAGTACAGGGAAGGCTTGCCAGTAATGGGGTCGACTCCTCCCATAAGCAAGTTCACGTTGTACGGCTTGCGGGATCTCAGACTCGAAGCGAGCTCTCCACGAACGAAGTGGGCCAGACCAGAGGGGGAGAGGTCGGTCTCGTTGCGCATGGAATAGAGCTGAGCGTTTCTTTGGATATACTCTGCGAATTGTACTGCGCCTTGTCAGCTCCAACCTCGAGCCTTGCAATCAGCTTTGTTGCCCCTACCTGTGTCGCCAGCCTCTCCGGAGAAAGCGAGCAGGGTGTTCTTGTTCAGAGCTCTTGTCTTGTCGTCGGATGCTTTCAGGATGGTGGCGCCTCGCATGGCAGCTTTTGAAGCTGCAATGATGGTAAAGTCCTTGCCGGTAATGCCAAGTAGAATCTCCCTAAGAATTCGTTAACTCGGAGCTCTCGCAATAATGGGAGCGGCGTCACCTACATGGTTGCTATCGTGGAGGGGTTCGTGGACGTCTGGTGGTTTGTTCGAAAAGAGACAGTATTGGGCAACAGCAAGCTGCCAGCAGTTACTTACTTGCTTGCTAGGCTGTAGCGCTCTGCGCGTCAGTCCGGTACCTAAAGCAAGGTACCGGAGAGCTTACAAGGTGGGCGGTTATGCCACCTTCGACCGCCCACCACGGAACATCTATTTTCCATGACAAGCATCTTATTCGACAGGCTACCCACTGAAGTGGGGCAGATACATCCACTTTGGTCCTTGTATGTAGGAGCTGGTAATTTTTTTTTTTTCGGCTGTACTTGGGTAGGCGGACAGGACTCTTGAAAATCCTCAGAACTTGACAGGCAGTTCAGGGCAGATGAGCAACACAATCTGCCAAAATGTCGTCGTTTTTCACTGTCCCGGGCTCGCATAAGAAGCGCAAGCGATCTTCTGCCCCAGAAGCACCTCAGAAGCGAGTCGCCGGTTCGAAAACCCCCGGCAAGGTACTTCCGAAAGCCAATGGCCCCGCGAAGAAAAAGGTCGAGCGAGACGAATCCATCTCCGGAAGCGATTCTGAAGATGACGAGAGCCGCAGTGAGGCGGAGGAGTCCGGCGATGCTATGGAAGCAGATGAATCTGACGAAGAAGCCGAAACGGCCGCCGAGCGAAGACTGCGTCTGGCCGAACGATATCTTGAGAACGTCAAGGAGCACGTCGACGAGGCAGGCTTTGACGCTGCAGATATTGACCGAGACCTGATTGCCGAGCGACTGCAAGAAGATGTTGCAGAGTCAAAGGGACGTGTGTACCGCCAGTTGGCCGTCGAATTGGCCTTCAACAATGCCTCCCAGACCCTCTTCCGAAGCAATACCAACTCAATTACCTCCATCGCCACATGTGCGCCATACTTCTATACTACATCCAAAGATATCCACCTTCATAAGTGGAAGACGCAAGAGCTGCCTCAACATCAATACCCCCAGACGACCCGAAAAAAACAGAAGAAGCCACCTGCACCGCCCAGGCGCCAGCCTGATCTCGAGCTATGGATCAAGGGAAACTCAGGGAAAGCAAAGGACAGGAGCTACCTGAGACATACAGATCAGATTCTGGCTGTGGCAGCATCATCAGACGGCAAATACGTTGTCACGGGAGGACAAGATCGTCGGATCATCGTCTACGACGCCGCCACGCTCAAGCCTCTCAAGGTTTTGACCGATCTGAAGAACGCCCATCATCGAGACGCCGTTACCGGTCTGGCATTCCGGCGAGGCACCAACCAACTGTATTCTTGCTCAAAAGACAGGACGGTGAAGGTTTGGAGCCTGGATGAGATGGCCTACGTCGACACCTTGTGCGGCCACCAAGACGAGATCCTCGATATTGACGCCCTTGCGCAAGAGCGCTGTGTGAGCGTGGGCGCTCGCGATCGCACAGCTAGGTTGTGGAAGGTCATTGAGTCTACGCAACTGGTCTACAGAGGGGGCGGTGCGGATAAAAAGCCCCGGCCTGGCATTGACCAGCGTTCCCTTCTGCACGAAGGTAGCATGGACCGCATAGCCATGATCGACGACGACCTCTTTGTCACCGGGAGTGACAATGGTGCCATCGCTCTATGGAGCACCCAGAAGAAGAAGCCTGTCTACATTGAGCCAATTGCACATGGCCTCGATCCTCCGCTGAAACCATCTGAGGTTTCCGCGGAGCTGCACCCCAAAGCCGATGTTCCTCCCCCTACACCTCGCATGATTACCGCCCTTAAAGCAATTCCCTACTCGGATGTTATCTTAAGCGGCAGCTGGGATGGGCAAATCCGAGTATGGCGGCTAAGCGATGACAAGAGGAGGATCGAGCTCATTGCCGCTTTAGGCGGTTCCCAGCTGGGCGAGGACGTACCCAGCACCAATGGCACCACTTCAAACAATGCCCACCAGCGCACGGGGTCTCGAGTTATTCCCGGTGTAATCAACGATATTGATATCTTTGAGCGTGGCGAGCGTGGGCAGGATGGCCTCTGCATTATTGCCGCTTTCGGGAAGGATCACCGCCTAGGACGATGGAAGACCCTGGAAAAGGTGAAGAATGGCGGCGTGATCTTCGAGATCCCGAAAGTGGCTCGAACTACGAAGGGTGGCTCAAGCGAACACATATCGACTTCTGACGAGGAAGACGATTAGTATATAATAAAAGCGTCATAGAATTGTCCTGTCTTTGTATATCTTTGGTTGGTCCAGCCTCATCGAGGTCATCAAGTGTCTACATACCAAACCCGCTGACGGACCTGCAAGCACATTCACACCAAGATACCTTGTTTTCTCCGTCACGTTCTCTCGATGACTTGTGTACTCTATCTGCACATTATGTTAAGAACGATGATGGAACGCCATTCGCTATGCGCACTATACTGTACTCCTGAACCGTTTAGAAAGATGACCATACCCTGCCCATAAAGTCCATCCGTTTCGGTGCGTTGCCGTGGTTTACCATGATTCTTTCTTCAGTGCCTTCTCTGTGCGCCTCCCTCATCCAACGCCCATTTCAAGATGTACGATCATGCCGTTGTATACCATCATATCTTGCGCAGGTCAACACTATAGCATCTGCATCGTCTTCCTCAATGCTATGCACAATATTCCCAGCTGAAAATTCAGGTGCTGGACGGCGTTTTGAACAGCCGGTCGCATGTTCTTCGTCCTTTCGCGCACGCTTCTTTGGAGTCTCAGCTGCAATCGCTTCGACATCAACTGTCTTTTCTCGCCCGTCTTCAGGCGAAGAATCCACCATTTTTTCGAGAAATTTGGGGGGTTTCGGCGATTGCATCCCGTTCCTTGCCTCGAGTATGAGCTTCGAACTGGAGTCAGATCCGGATCTCGAAACTGCTGGGCTGTCGCGTAGCGAGTTATCGGGGCTCGATCTAATCACATCCAGGACCATCTGCAACGAGTCGTGGGCCGGAATAGCTGTAGGCGAACGTGCGACAGGCGTTTGTGGCAGTTTCTTCCGTGCCATGTCTTGCTCGTCACATAAAGTACCCGGCTCATTTTTCCTTGGAGTACAAACGCTGCCAGGTGACCTCGCGAGCTTGAGAGCTTTCCTTGCCCGTTCCTCTTCAGCCAAACGCGTCGTCTGAACTTCTTGGAGTTCGAAAATCAAATCCCTGATCTGCACTCTGAGGGCTGAAGGGTTAATATCCCATCCCATTTGCGACCTCTGAATCAGTTTGAGAGCAACGTTGTCGGGGTCCTCCAGAAACCTCTCCAGATAACCTAGGAGAAAAACACCACAATCCCAGTAGTTTTCTTGGGCAGGTAGGTGCTTCGCCGTGGAGCCGGCTGGGGTGACCTCGAGCTCACAACCTTTTCGGTTCTTTGCCTCTAGCGACAAATACGCCCTTAAAATAGTACAGGTTCTGGAATGCGGAGACCCCAATGAATCAAGCGTGATGATCTTCGGTTGGTTCCCATCAGCCTTCAGCCTTATAGAGGTTTGACTCGGAGGGCTCGATGCGACCACGTCACATGCTGGCGGGCTGGGATGGGCAGACTGGTGCTTTGCTGGCTCCGCAGAGTCAGCTCTCCCGTCCTCGTTTGCATTGTCCCGTCCAATGGTGACGATGCTGTCTTCGTCTACGCTCAAGTCCTGAAGAGCTTCAGCCACGCCGGTGGTGTGGGCGAGGCCGCTATCGCGTACTGGAAGAGTGTTTGGAAGATTGCAGATTATAGCCAGGTACCAATGGGCGTTCTCGTTGACAGGAACAATGACATAGTCGTACGAAAATATATCCACCTTGGCCGTCCAACTCTTGACTCCGTCGTAATTGACTTTGCCCTTTTCTGGCCTCAGCTTGTCGAAGAAGAACGAACTGAAGAAGTAAATTCGCTTGAGAAGTTCAGGTCGTTCTTGTTCGAGCCTCGTCTGAAGGTAGCGGATGTAAAAACTGATGAGATTATCATTGAGGAACTCTCCATCGTCAAGCCGTGGTATGTCATCTTTGTCGACGATCGTCCGACTCTTGCCCGTAGCTGGGAACACCAAAGACTTCCCCCATAAGTCTTTCCAATGGGGGTTTTTCTCTGACCACCTTTGTATCTTCTTTTCTGGGGTGAGATCAAGACATACGCTTCTCGTCTTGCGGTTTGTAGAGGGCTTGGGTGAGTAAGAAGACAGCGTCTTCTTGGTCGCAGCCACTAGATCGCCATTATCGCTCTCTGCCTCGTCTCGGTGTGCCCTCAGCATGTTGTCCTTAATGCTCCACCGGCGGGTACGAACAGGTTCGACTGATGGTGACCTGTCCACGGGCTCGGGCGCCGGCTTATATTGAGCCTGCGGGCTGGTGATGCCCAACTCTTCGCACACGCCATCTCTTTGCGTAGCTTTGAAGTATAACGTTTCTGCCCGTTTCTCCAATGGCTCGACACTAATCAAAACAGTCAGTCAATGGTCATAACTGGAGCCAATGTATGGTGCACCTACCTGGTTTCGCGGCACCGGTCGGAGGGAACAGTTTGAATGAAATGAGCAGCATCATCCACTGTTTTGAATCTCAAAGATACTGTAGCTCCAGCATGAGTCTTCAAAGGTCTACGTATCACAACGTGACGGGAAGCAGCGTTAAAAAAAACCTCATGGACTTTGGCGGTATCGATCTCGAGCCATGCGCCTGCTTTGTCATTGGTAAGGCTGTGAACTGGCTCCCAGACATTAGGACGATCTCGTTGGGGACGCAAGGATATCTCTCCAGCCAGGCCATCGCCGGCGCTGTAGCGTTTTTTGCCAGAAGCAGCGATTTCCAGGCATAATAACATTTGTTCGTTGGTCTCAGCCTTGTCTGAGTTTCGGGGCGTACCAAATTTGGTAGGGATGATGTCGCCTCTTGGCTTTCGGACTAGAGCCCTGCGGCTGGAAACGCCGTCAAAGTTGCCCGTCCTCTTTCCGATATCTTCCTGGAGCTCGTCGTCAGAGCTATCGCCTGGTTTATAGGACACGGCCATCGGTGGCTTCTTAAAAGAGCCCAGCTGGGTGCTGCGTTTGACGGTAGAGGTTTTGCTGATGACTACATCGGAAACGATTCTGGTGAGTGGCGGATCGATGATTGAAAGAGCGTCAGGACTTCCGGCATCAATTTCGACGTCGACAACTTCAGCGCGAGTCTGCCCAGGTTTATCCGCATTCACCTGATCGATTTTGGGTCCAGCATCGCGATATAAGCGTCTCGCCCTGGGTTTCAGCGCAGACCGGTGACGGCTGAGTTCTTTGAGGCTTGCTATGCCCTCGAATACTCTGTTTTCCTTGCTGGGCGTGCCTTCAGCTTCGCGGAGTTGTTGAGAGCTATCGATGGAAAGGGAGGGTGATTTCTCGCGTTCGCACTTTTGTCTTTTTGCAGGTGGATCGTCATCCGAGGGTTTTGATGGAGTTCGGATTCGCTTGTCATTGTTTCCGCTTCCATGAAGGTTATTGAATGGCCTTGGGCCCATTCGCCGCTTTAACATCCGTCAGCTCGATTGAAGTCTCCAAGAGCGAAGAGAGGGCTTACGGCGCGACTCTGATGGCTTGGCATCGTATACGATGCTCCCCTAGTGAGTTTGAGTGCAAGAGCTTCAATGTTGATCTTTCGTAACAAACTTACTCGGGCCCATAGTCCAGGGAAGGTGTTGCCTCGATGTGGTGGCGTCGTGATGTGGCACTGCAGATGATGAGTGATTCCCCCGGAGTAGAGATGAAATCCAGCCTTAAAGGGAGTACGCACGACCGGATAATCTTTCCTTTGTTTCATTCGACAAAGCTGGGCTCCTCACGGAGAGAGTGCGCGTGCGCCACGAAGGCAGTGACCCGTGGTGCAGGAGCACATTCGGAGCGCGGCTGTCAGACTTCAGGTTCGTCGCATGCGGTGAGTTGAAAACGACGCAAGCTTGAGTTCCGGTGCGAAGATATGACGCACAAAAACCTCAAGTGCGCAAGTGTTTTGCTGGCGGTGTCGTTAAAGGCGGTGGAGGTGGTGTACTGGGCAGAACCAGAAGTAGGTAAGTATTTCTTGAACATGTGCCTGTTCGTAGAATAACTTGGCCAATCTCGCAATAACGGTGGGGTTGAGTTGCAAGGCTGGAGAGGGGCCCTTGAAAACTTTAGTGGATCTCCAGGAGGCTGTAGGTACTGGTGGTCCATCGGCTCCAATGCTTGCCTGACCTGGACTTTTACCATCACCTATCCGTACAGGTAAGGAGGAAACACAGCGCGACAGTGGGTATTGGAGAAAGCGAACTGGTACGATAGATCCGCCTTCATTGTGCAAGTTGGATACAGATTATCTGGATATTCTAATATTTCTTCCTCTTCTTCTTATTTTTTTCTTCCCCTAGATAATTGATGGTATGGCACGTTCAAAGGCAACAAGTTCAGTCCCAGCCATTTCTTATCGCTTATCGGTCCAGCCAATTAGGTGGGGAGATAAGACCAGCTCACATGTAATACCTCCACCAACGTGTCCTGAATGTGTTGGAAGCTTCTGAATCCCATCCATACAACGTCATCATCGTTTACCTTGGCCACAACGCGCCCTGACGGCGCTCTCGTCTTTGTTCAACATGTACAACTCTCTCACCCGCATCCAGAATGTCTTCGGCTTCTTCACGACGGTGGCCTTTGTCCTCAGCGCATTCATCGCCGTGACCGATTTCTACAACCCTCGTACCACGAAGGGAAGCATTGCCGCCCAGAATGTCCAGGTGTACGATTCGTCTGCCCCAAAAAGGGTCTTTCCTACTTGGAAATTCAAGGGCTCGCTAGGCTGACATGACTGCAGAGTTAAGGGCAGGCCGCACTATTACAGTTCCAAGAAGGAGGAATACGCCATAATCAAGTTCTCCCTCGACGCTGATATATCCTCCCTCTTCCATTGGAACACCAAGTCCGTCTTTGTCTACGTGACAGCAGAGTGGCCTTCATCTGGCAACTCGACCAACACGGCCGTCATCTGGGACAGTATCATCACCAACCCAAGCGCCGACCACCTGCTCAACATTGGACCTGCTTCCTTGAAGAAGCTCAAGAAGAGCGCCGCTGGAAAGAGCATCGACAAGAGCCGGTACGTGTTTCCATCCGCTCTGAACAGTCATATCACGTATTCTAATTCCCCCCAGTGGCCTCCTGAAGCTCAAGAACCAAAAACCAAAGTATCAGATTACACATCCCAGCGGCAAGATCGCCGAGGTCGAGGACGTCACCCTGAAGCTGCACTACAACGTTCAACCGTGGGTTGGACTTCTTACATGGGATATGCCCGAGGAGCTGGGTTTGTGGAAGCCTGTTGAAGGAGGGGTCAGCCCTGCCTTTACATTGCCACGTCTCAAGTCAAAAGATGATAAGGCCAGAAACAAATAGACATGACATGTTCCTGGCTGCCCAGTTTAGCTACCATCCATTCATTTATTTTAGAAAAAGAGTCCGGAACTTGAAGTGTTCGTTGTAACCACCGATGATGCCTTGACAACCTCTTCTAGACTGATTTTGCAACATGTGCCATCTCACAAGAAGCCCGCTGCACGCTTTATCCTTTTGGTGAAGAACGATAATACACAAAGAAGCCAGAGATGACACATCAATATCGTCTAGTAATCGACAGCTTCCAGCCATCCTGTTGGGACATGGGTGTACACGGTAACCCCCTAGGCCTGCGCCGAGTTTGCTTGAGAGCCTTGACCCCGGTTACCACCACCACCACCACCCCGACCCCTTCCTCCCCGACCACGGCCACGTCCTCTGCTGCGCGGGCTGTCGAGGCTTGCTGGTGGGGGGACATTGCCGTATTTCTGTTCAGGTTGCGCACCACCTGCTGTGTGGTGTGCTGGTGAAACCGAGGTCTGTCCGCCTCTTCCACGACCGCGTCCTCGACCTCCGCGAGCATTACCATTCTGTCCATTTGTCGCCGGATCAATCGGGGGGCCACCGCGATATACCAAGGTACTGTGCACGAGATTGGGTGCGCCGCCACGTTGAGGTCCCGAGCCTCGGCCGCGTGCGGGAGATTGGTTGCCATTCACAGCACCACGCCAACCACCGCGTAGGGGTGGTGGTGTCTGCGCATCTTGGTACTGGGGTACGGTTGTTACCGACCCGTAGCTGCCGCCGCGGACGGGAGGAGGGGCCTTTCTGCGCTGCGACCTGGTGGAGGCTGAGATTACTTGCTGATCCGTGGTATTGAGGACCGAAGAGGATGCGACGGTCTGCCCCCGGAACATGGGCGCTCGTTCTCCAAGAGTCGTTCCGCTCATAAAAGGCGAATCCCAAACAACATCCAACAGCAGTGCCGTCGCAGTACGGCTGATTCCAACGACGGTGCCTCGCGTTGCTAGAGGCACCTTGCCTGCCGCAGCAATGAAGGTGACTCGATCACCAAGGCTGAAAGTTTGGTTCGCCAGCACCAACTCTGCATCGGCCGGCTTGAGGAGCGCCGTTCGGGGTACTCCGCGTAGCTTCTTGATACCAGTATCCATGGATGCCTTGAACATGGCCTCGCCTATGTTGGCTAAGGCCAGAACAACATCGGAGTCAAGCTGCTCGGCCTCCAATGGAACCCGCTCAAACTTGCTCGTCTCTTGCTTCTTCAGCCACGCAACTATATCCTTTACCCGTTGGGAGGCCTTGGCGGGATCGTTCCATAGATCAAGCTCGGAGACATCGCTTTTCTGAGGCTCTCTCTGGATTGCAATGAAGAAGTCGGGGAATGCGACCATGTAGTCCGCAATGAGCTTGATGGCCTGGTTGCTAAATTCCCAGCCAGACTGAGACTTGCGCGAGTATCCCAACACCTTCAGCTTGCGGCCCTCAAACTTCAGGTTGAGACCAAGATTGAGTTTGAGGCCTGCGGAATTAATAACCTGATATGATGATGTGATCTTACTCAACACCAACGGGTGGAGCCCCAGTTGCTTGGCCACGGCAAAAGATGGCGTGTACGGGTTTTGACGTTCGGCTTCGTGGATGATCTGCTTGCCAAACTCTGGCTCCTTATTCTTGAGTGTTGACACAAAGACTTCTGCCTTGCCCCCGACGTGGCCCGTAACCTCCAGCGGGCGTCCATAGGCGTAATCGCCCAGGAAGAATGCGCGGGTTCCGATGGGGAACTCATCTTCGATGGGAAGAGCAGCCTTCTCGATGAATCGCTCATCTTCGTTGACAACTTCGTCGACGATGGTCTGGGAGGCGTAGGTGCTTCGTACGCTTGGGTTTTCGGCGTATTCTTTGATCAGGGCTCCCTCTTCGGTCTTGATCAAGCCCCTCAGCATGTGAACGTACACCAGGCATTCCACTTGGCCGATGGTAATGCCCAATCTCTTGGCGTGCCAGCTTTCGAGAAAGTCGGCTTCCTTCGAGAAATCCGCCGCCTCCCTGTTGCTGTGATCCTTTGTCACGATGTCGTTACCATTCTCTGCCAACTCGTAACTGAAAAGTTCATCCTGCACCCGAACAACCTTGGCTTCCTGCAAAAAGGGGTACCCCACGAAACAGCGCTGCCCCAGTTTGGCCTTCCAGGTCTCAATCCTGGTTCGCATCTCCGTATCTGTGAGGGTAACGATAAAGCTGGGGTTTCGACTCTCGGATTGAAACACGTTAATGCCATACCCTTCAACAAGCTGTCCAGTAAAGGGGAGCGTATGAAGTGTAGGGAAGCCAGCAAGGGCGTTCACGCTCAAGAGAGCACCGTCGGTGAGTCCCGAAAGATATTCAAGACCTTCCATAGCCGGGAGGTCGAAAATATTTTCCACACACTTGCATTGTTGAATCGCGGGAAACACCCCAGGCAGTGGTGAGGGGAAGGTGAAGTTGACATCTGCCGAGTAGGTGAATTTTATGGGAACTCCGAAGCCGTTGCGAGCCTTTTCGTCGTCCTCTAGCAGGTCGTTCTTTGAAGCCATGGCCGAAAGAAGACGCTTCTCGTCGATGAAGGGAATCTTGACGACTGCCTCCCACTCCATCTTTTTGCCATTCATATCCAATTCAAAATCTCGTGGGTAGAAGTCGATGATTGGCGAGCTGGCCTCCGTCATCAGACCATGGTAAACCTTGGGTACAATTTTCTTGCTTCGATCCGGCAAGACACCCATAAGTTGTTCAAAGGGCCTGAAAGGCTGGCCTTTCTTGAAGTTAAGGTCAGCGCCAATTCCCTTGATGACATCTGCGTCCTTGTTAGCAAATTTACCAGAGGCGAAGCATGAATGGCCTTACCTGAAATGAGAGGTGCGTAATGGTAAGCATAGAACCATGGCCAGGAGGCGATCCCCCGATAGTAATAGTACAATACCCACTGCAAGCCTTGGACGTAATTCTCACAGAGCTTCGTCAGCTCTTCCTCGAATTTCTCGGCTGGCCATTCTTCGAACTTTTGCAGATAATACTTCGTTTTCCAGCCTTGGTACTTGTTTTGGTACATCTCCTGATATTGTTTCTGGGCATCTTCAGGGGTGACGTCTACGACAAGTGCCTTGTCGTATGTTTTGATGACTCGGTAGGCAGCCAAGTTACCTTCTTCCTCGTCGTCGTCATCGTCATCGTCGTTGTCTCCGTTGCCAGCCTTGGGTGGGAAAGCAAGAATCAGGTGGCGGTGGCCATCCTCGTCTTCCTTGGTGGACCAGTCCAGATGCATAGAATCGGCAAGGTCCTGGACAAATTTGCGGTCTGCTGCTTTGAGGGATGTGCCAAGGTCGAGTGGTTGTTCGGATCGCTTCGAGATATAAGGTCGGATCTTCTGCTTCCAAAGGTCTCGTTGGGTAGAGGTGATGACAAGTTGGTTGCCCTTAGTGCGATGGCTCCCTGCATTGCTTTCCAGCAGCTTCTTCTCCATTTGCTTAGAGGCAAACCACTTCTGATCCGAGACCTCATCCTCGAATTGATCTATCTCGGCTGTACTCAGTTCCTTGAGCAAGAGTTGTAAGCGGGGAATGTTGATGACGCCGTTCTCGTTGAGGTAGCCCTCGCACTGGGGCAGGACCTTCTTGTAGATACGGAACATGTTGGCCAAGGCGCCTTCGTTAATATGCAGCCATGGCAAGTTGGGTAGGAAATCGTTGCCAATGAAGAAAGCCATCAGGATGAAATCGTCAATGACGCGCTCCAGGTTGAAAGGGAACATCAGAGCACCCTCTTTTTGGAGCTCTTGGAACTCGAGCTCCAAGTACTCTCTTACGATGCAGAGATGAAGCAGGTAGAAGTTTTGGTGCTCAAGCTCTTTGGACTTGGTCTTGGAGGCTCTGCCAAATGTCACCTCCTCACGGAGCAGACAGAAATGTGGATCATGGCTAAGAAGGCCGAGCATGATCAGGTCAGCATCGAGGCCGTAAAGGCAATGTCGCACGTTGGGGTTGTAGCCCGGCTGCGCCTTTGCGTTCCTGATGTACTCCATGATCTTGTGCTCTCCCTCGCCAGGGACTTCGTGGCCAGAGAGTACTATCTCGCAGCCTTGCCAATCCGTGTCTTCTGATACTTTCTTATTCACAAAGTACCGCAACTGCTGGGAGAGCTTGGCCATAAACTCCGTGCCTTGGTGAAGTCAGCATATACAAGTCCGTTGGGAGGGCAGTGTTGCTCTTACCTGGTGTGATGCAGTTGCTATCAAAGGGCTCCTCCTTGGGTAGCTCGATCCCGTCGCTGATGGCCTTTTCACGGGCCTTCTCAGCATCGAGAGCTGTACGGAAACGTCGAGCGCGCTGCTGGTTCATCTTGGCGCGCGGAGCGACACCGTCGATAGCCATGAAGAAGAGTTGCTTCGGCTTGATCTTGCCAAACAAGTGCTCGATATAGTTAAATATTCGAATGAACATCTCCTCTTCGCTGAGGCGGAAGGTGGTATCCTCGCTACTGTCTTTATGCGTGCAATTGTGAATGATACCGTTCATGTCAAGCTATGTGTCCGTCAGCGGGTGTACGTGTAAATGTTTTGGGACATCGTACGTAGAGGCAGTCGAATTCGGGGATTCGGTTCTCTGCAATGAGCTGCGAAATTGATGGATAGCGCTCCGAGAGCCATCTGAAGAACTTGGGAACACTGTAGCATAGCCGTAATTAGCATTTCTCGACACTTGCTGGTAGGCAGGGATTGCGAACCCCATGGTGGTCTAGAGAGGGTCACTTATGTGCCCACAGAACTCGCAGAAAATGGACAAATGGTAGATGCGCAATCTACGTGGGATGTATATTGTTCTCGGATAGAGGCCGGCCGTCTGGAGCTGGGTCTCTATCGGTTCGGGAAATGCTGGTCGCAAACTGAGCACAGAACAAAGACTCGCGACAGCTGTGTCGGGGGGTAGCGCAGGACCGCGGGGAGAGTAAATACTCTTGTTCCGGATCGCAGACAAGCGCGTCGAAGCTGTCCTGGCTGAGAGCAGGCAGTGTTTTCGTCGAGAGGGCTGGATCGCCGGGGCTTCTGGCAATCTACCCAAGGTAGGAATGGGATCGATGGTGTTTTGATGTGCTCACAACTGGAGGCGATGGAGGGGCTGGAGGCCAACAAGTACCTAAGTTTGGCCCACTGGCGCCTTGCGCCACACCTATGGCTGAGATTCACCCCACAGTAGCTGCGGACCCTAGACGTTATTGGCTGATTTCACCCAAGCCCTGCAAGGCGCTAGAAAATGCAGCCCGGCCTTTCTCTCTCTCACTTTACGCGCGACCGACGCGTGAAGCGGAAACCATGCGAACTGTGCGACTGTGGATAGCGTTTGCCATTCGAACGACCTCAGCCTTGATTCCTTTCGTGCCCACTACAGCGCGCTTGCAGTGAACTTGTATGAAAAATCCCCCCCATTTCTTGAAATACTTGGTCTATCCTTCCTACCGCTTCTACCGCATTGCGAATCCGATTCAATCATGGCGCCCGCCCAGGTCGCAGACCCTGAAGTCGATGGTGAGTAGCACGTCGGCATAGGCTTGCTCACCCTCTGACATAGTGGCGATAGTGGACATGAATCTCGAGGATGAGGATGACCAGAGACAGAGGTTGATCAATGAAGGTAGCGTCTCCTTTCCCGCCGCAAACTTGGGCTGTGTGTGTTGTTCTAACCAGCCTCAGAGTACAAGACATGGAAGAAGAACAGCCCCTTCCTCTATGACATGATCCTTGGGTAAGCAAGTTGCGGTTTTCAGCGGCCATCCATAATTTCTGACATCCATCAAGCACCGCCTTGACTTGGCCAACCCTGACCGTCCAGTGGTTCCCCGATGTCAAGGAGCCGGAAGGTCAAAACTATCGTGTTCACCGCTTGCTTCTCGGCACGCACACGTCCGACGAGAGCGCCAACTTTCTCCAGATTGCAGATGTCCAGATTCCCAAGGTCTCGGCTCCCAATCCCGATGATTACGATGATGAACGGGGGGAGATTGGCGGGTACGGCAAAGCCGGCGACGTCGCAGCCATCAAGTGCGACATTGTTCAGAAGATTGAGCATCCTGGAGAGGTAAACAAGGCTCGCTACCAGCCGCAGAATCCCGATATCATCGCCACGCTCTGCGTCGATGGCAAAATCCTCATATTCGATCGCACCAAGCATCCACTGAACCCTAGCGTCCTCGGCAAGATCGATGCCCAGGTGGAACTCATTGGTCACAAGGCAGAGGGATTCGGTCTCAACTGGAGCCCACATGAGGAGGGCTGCTTGGCTTCTGGCAGCGAGGACAAGACCATGTGTCTCTGGTATGAGCCCCAGGCTATCCCCCGGTCCTTCTCAAGCTAATGATGGCGTGGTAGGGATCTAAAGAAGCTCGAGTCTGACACCAAGGTGCTGAAGCCCAGCCGCCAGTACACTCACCATTCGCAGATTGTGAATGATGTCCAGTACCATCCTATTTCCAAGAACTTCATCGGTTCTGTGTCCGATGATATCACCCTGCAGATTGTCGACGTTAGACGTAGCGAGACTAACAAGGCCGCGCTCGTCGCCCGTGGCGGCCACGAAGACGCCATCAATGCCCTCGCATTCAATCCTAATTCCGAGGTCCTGGTCGCCACCGCCTCCGCGGATAAGCGAATCGGTATCTGGGATCTACGAAATGTCAAGGAGAAGGTCCACGAGCTACAAGGTCATAGCGATGCTGTTACGTCTCTATCGTGGCACCCTACCGAGGCCGGCATTCTTGGAAGTGGCAGTTACGACAGGAGAGTAATCTTCTGGGATCTTTCACGTGTGGGCGAAGAACAACTCCCTGACGATCGGGACGACGGCCCCCCTGAGCTGTGAGTTGATAACCCTCGGTCCACTGACTGGTGAATTGTTCGGCTGATATTCTTGCAGGCTCTTCATGCACGGTGGACACACCAACCACCTGGCAGACTTCAGCTGGAACCAGAACGAACCGTGGCTCGTTGCCAGCGCTGCTGAGGATAACCTACTTCAAATTTGGAAGGTGGCTGATTCCATCGTTGGCAAAGATGACGGCGAGCTTCCGGTTGATGAGCTTGACCGATAGTTGAGGTGGAAGTTCGTGAAGAGACTTTGGCCTGCGGTTAGAAATAGGGGCTAGACATAGCATGTCCCAGATTCACAATGCTGGTAGCAGGATGTTCCTTGGTTCTCATTCTCGATTTAGCTTTCTCGTCGTTTTCTGATACCCCCTAGGGGACGGACGTCTATCCATTAAAAGTCCTGCTGAAATAAGTGCTCCTTAGTCAACTGCGCCTGTGTTCGCCATTCACGCAAACGCCAGTGTACGGGAGGCATCTGGCAACAGGTGCCAGCTGTCACCATTACCCCAGCCTCCAAAGCTTTTGTTTTGCTGCCCACATGACTTCGGTAGATAGTACCTTGGGTGACAGATCAATGACTGGCTGCTCTCAATAACACCACTGCTAGTTTCGACTGCATTCATTCTTTTTCATCACAGCACCTCTCGCATTGCACTCACATGCCACATCAGCCAGCCTCGTACGCCTCCTTATCCCATGCAGCAAAGAACACAAATCAGCTAACTCTTTTCTAGACCTTATCATATTTGGAGCTCCCAAGATGGAGGCGTCTCCCTTGAACCCGGCGCCTGATGCTGTCGAGGAGGAGATGATTGTCAACGGCGAAGACAACACCGACTCGAATGGGCTCTCGGCTCTCGTACCTTCGGAGCAAGCCAGTCTATTATCGTTCTTAGAACACCAACTGACAGGGGCTTTCCATTCGGAGTGGTCTTCGCTCTCGAGCCTAGACCGAGGGGATCTCATCACTCAGCTCATTGGCCGCACCATTCACAGACCTGAAATGCTGCGCGACATCTTCACCAATCCCCACGCAGTGGTTCCCACCGTCCACCCAATCTTCGACGTTGCCCATCGTTATATGCGTTCCCTTGATCGGCGGGCAACCAACTTCGTTAATGTGCAGCTGCTTGGTACCGCTCTCAGGAAGCATGTCAGCGACGAGGCAAAACAGGTGCTGAACAGATTGCATATGATGGAAGACACGCCCGGTCCTCTGGATATGCGGTTTATAGACCCAGTTGGCCTATTGACCCTGGATCTTCCCGAGTTTTGCGGAGTCAACGTCAAGCACGTTTGGCATGAAGGAGGGTGGCAGAAGAGATGGGTCTTCTCCGACGAGATCCTTTTCACCCATTTTGACGGAATTGATCCGCATGTCGAAAATGCTATGGAACTTCTGAGTCTCGCCGATGGAGGGGGGAGCAGTGGTTCATCCGGCGAGGAGAATCTCATCGCCAGAATATGCCATTATCCTGAGCTCGCCGTGGAATTGGGCAAGCACCTGCAGCCTGAGGACATTCTCAATCTATACAGCATCAGCAAGGCATTTCACTATACCATCAAGGCGCATCTGATGTCAACGGTCAAGGCTTGGGTCAGATACCAGGCCCCAGAAGCAGCGCGTATCTTCCCTTACAATCTCTACGAGAAGCACCTCGTTCCCGACCCCAGAGGTCACAGCTGGCAACAGCTCAATGTCCAAACCCCTGGCTCAATGTCTGAGAACCCCTCCACGAAGCAGACTGTTCGCCTGGTTCCAGGTTTGAAGTATGTCCAGATGATCCTCATTCGAAATCGTTGTTGCTGGGAGCTCATCGCCATCATGGCGCGTAATGGTCATCGGATGCCGGCCTCCATGCACAAGACGCTTCTTCGTATATGGTTCATCATGGAGCTCCCTGTGAATGCTCACCGGCAGGCTTTCATGAGGGATCACAGTATCTGGGCCAATGAGGATGTATACAATGCACAGCTCTTTTTCATCAAGCTTTGCATGCTCTTTAACGATCCCATCTACGGACCGGGAGCACCAGATTTGATGCAGTTGTTCATGGGACAGCGCGGGTTGTTCCCGCTGTGGCAGCTTTTGATGCGCAAACGATATGTTTCACTCAGCGAGATTGTCCAGCTGAAGGTACGATACGACTTTCAAGTCCCAGCGAGGGTAGCATCAGTGCAAACCACCCACGTCCATGGCGTTCCGTTCAGTGAAGTTGGCCGGGACCATCGCGAGAACTGGGGAAAAGAAGGGAACATTCATCTTATGCGTCCTGATGAGCTCATAGTTTTCGAGGCCGTACGACGGAAACTTGACCTGCACACACACCTCATGCACATGGTGCTCTGGGGGTACATTGATTGGAACACTGGAGAGAACCTCGTGCCCACAGATGAGGAGATGCACATCGACCGCGAGGATGCAGTTCTCGTCAATGTGGATAAAACGTACCATTGGGGCCACAGGCACAATCTCAAAAAGCGGTTCCACGAGCTCACGCCAGAGGAGCAGCGAGTCATTATTGAAGAGGATGAAGACGACAATCTTCGTGCCATGGCTTGGTCTGGAGACGGCGATTCGATTACAATGAAGCAAGCTGATATTGGTCGATATGGTGATATCGATGAAGAGTACGCCGACGACGGGGCAGAGAGCGGTGGTGAGGAGGACTGTAGCGACGAGGATGACGTTGGAAGCAATCACGAGCATGCTGTTGACGATGGTGCCATGACTGGGGAGTACAACGGCACGTTGTACAGTTATGCTTTCGAGGAAGAGACGCCATACAATCTTGACGACGAGATCAATCGCGGTTTCATCCCTCAACGCCACCCAAAACCCAGTCCGAATACCACTACAGTTCCTCCCATCGGTGATTCCGAAGGGTGGAAGGACTTTGTGAATGACCTTTTCCTCGACATGGACCCCAACATGGAGGAAGATGAGATCAACCTTGCTGAGGCGTGGGATGCCGAGAACAACGTCACTATTGACTGGGACTGGGCCAAATGGTTTGCAGAGGACGTGGATCTGCAGGAGGAGGAGGGAGGGGAGTATCAGGAGCCACACGGGGAACCTACAGTCACGGATTTGGAGATGCATGAGGATCCCTATGGCTTGGCTTCCCTTACCACTCTTTTTGACGAAGATTAGCCACATCCCAACGGCAGCCTGGGACGTGCGAGTATTTAGGCATCTAGTGGTCTTGGTCTGTGACGATGGTTCGAGAATCATGGCTGGATGGCAGTGGTTGTTTTACGGAGGGTAGCAAAACAGCATGGTGACGAGGCTTTGCTTTACTTTACGTCTTTTCTCGTCTCGACAACCAGCCGTGTAGCACATCAATGGCTCGGCAAGCATAGTGTGGACAGAATTTGAGAAATGAAAAGCCATTCGCAGTTCCCTCGCCTCGCCATTTTCTACCTATCTACCATTGAAGACAGCCGAGCGCTCCTCGGATGTGCATCCTAGAGTGTCGCGTGTGCACGCAAGATTTGCAGCTACCCCAGCCCCGATCATCCAGATTCCCAATAGCTCCCCGACTCCCCGACCGAAAACCCTTCGCTTACACGTTGAGACACCACACCGCCCGCTTTCCCATTCCCAGACCGAGTGTGGCAACAAATAACAAGGGCAGAAGCGCGAAGGAGGAAAGAGGAAAGAAAAGAAGGAATAAAGAAGAGGCAAAAACACTTTGGTTGACAAGAAGGAAATATGTGAGGGGTTCGAGTAAGTATGGTAGCCATGCCCAACCATCGCATGTGAAAGGGGGCTCTGGTGATGTTGAGACGTGGCATGGAGAGTATCGGTTACCGTATGCTAATGTGAAGTGTTTTTGGGGGGGGGAGAGTGAGTATAAAAGCAACAACAGAGACAAAAGGAGAGTCGAAACAGAGAAACAACGTAAATAACATGGCGGAGATAACCAGGAAAGTGAAGAAGAGGATGCCATGCTGGTGCCCAAGAGCGAGTCTGACACCAACAAAGCCGGACATTCTAGTCCATGACAGACCAAGAATAACACCTCTATCACCCCCATTCGCTATGCATCCTTCCAAGGCCAAATTTCCAGCAAGAACCGCGTCCTCGCGCCATCAATCAGTCCCGGTTGCAAGCCATCCGTACACGTGCCGCGAATGATGAGTTCCAACTTCCCTGGCGAAAGAGACACAGTTCCTAGCAAAATTCCTGTACCAATTGGTGTCGCCAACCCAGAGCAGCCGTGGTATATTCCCTTTTGTCTTCCAGCCAACAGTTTTTGCCACAACCCGCTTGAAATAGAACCGACGCTGCATCCTGGCCTTTGCAAAACCAATACACGCCTTCTTATCTCCTACCATGTCTCAAAACAACGACCAAAGTCCAGAAAATTCAGCCAATTTCTTTGTTTTCTATGTTCATCAATCACCAATCTTGATTTATAGGCGCCGGATGTGAGGTTTCGTCATCCAACACAGCCAGAGGTGTCATGGTCGGAGGCCAGCTTTCTGCCATCCAGGTCGGATCTAGGCGGGCGACTTGCTCGAGGGAGCAGGGCCGCCATTCGGGCGAGCGTCGCCACCACTGACAGAGAGTCCGCCGATACCGCTAGAGAGAAAAGCGAAGGGGTCGTTTTCGTTTCCGCCGTTATTGTTGCCGCCATAAAACGTGTTGGACGGTCCTCCAGTCGCAGGGCCATTAGTCGCAGATTGGAACGCTGCCTCGGCGGCCCTGCTATCGAAAGGTCCCGCAGCATGAGCAGGGCCAGAGCTGAAACCGTGGGTGTTCAGAGAGCTAGGATAAGCGGCAGCACCTCCGCCAATTCCAGACGGCAGGAAGTGGCTTGGGGGTCCTCCGAAGTGCTGTCCGTAGCCGGCACCGGACCCAAAGGAGTTACCTGCGGCAAAGTTGCCAGGAGCAGGGGTTCCAGCCATAGATCCCTGGCTCATGCTGTACTGGGATGCGTTGTCCATAGGAGAAGGATAGCCGGAGTCGGCGACGACAGCGGCCCCAGCACGGCTCGCACCACATCGTAGGCAGCAAACATTCTTGGCAAAGTTGTGGTAACCACAGGCCTCGTTTCCACACTTCCAGTCGCCAGCACGGAAAGGCACCACACCACTGCCACCCATGCGTCCGCCGTGACCCATAGGACCATGGTGACCTCCATGGGGCGGGGGCGGCATCATGGCAGGCGGCCCATAGCCACCACCATAGCCGTAGCCACCACCACCACCACCCATCTCACTGGGGGGACCCGAGCCGGCGGCTGGGAAAGAGCATCGGAAGCATGCCGTACGGCGCTGGAAGTTGGAGAAGCCGCAGCTAGGGCAAGTCCAGTCACCAGGTCGGGGGCGGTTCTTGCTCGGGGGGAAAGGGGTCAGAATATCCTGAGCACGATCGAGCACGCGGCTTGACGAAGGCGAAACCTCAATAGCCTTCTCGTTCAACGCACGGCCATTCATGCAGAGGCTCTCGGCAGCCTGGATAAACAGTTATTAGGATGCTAGATCACATTCCGAAGTGGTAGCTTACCTCCTCGTGAGAAGAAAAAACAGCAAAGCCTGTACCAGTCGGCTTATGCTGCTCAGGGGTTCTCAGAGTCCAGAAAGCGATTGGCCTTCCTCCAAACTGGGTAAACCAGCTCTCGAGTTCCGATTGGGTAGTATCATGAGGCAAGCCCGACATATGGAGAACCTTGCTGCGCTCCGAGAGGAAGG
Organism: Stachybotrys elegans; assembly: GCA_020746835.1. NCBI lineage: Eukaryota > Fungi > Ascomycota > Sordariomycetes > Hypocreales > Stachybotryaceae > Stachybotrys > Stachybotrys elegans. Next base: position 1,231,697 of record JAGPNK010000007.1, on the reverse strand, counting down.
CTCGCACATCGGCTCTGGCGTCCATTGGCCTGGTCAAAACATCGGGATGGTCCTGCGGGGGCTGAGACTTGCGAATCAGACCTCGCAGCACACGGGTGAGTGTGATGGCCTCTTCCATTGCGCGGCGAGGCGAAGCTGGGGCAAGGGCCTGCAGATGGAAAGGGAGGTTATGTTTGATCGGGGCGCTCGACTGGATGGGCTCAACCTCGAGTGCGGCACAAATGTTGGATAGCATCGAGGGGCCAAAGGGCAGCGACTCCGGATGGTGCTGCTGCCAGCGTTGGTATTCGGTTCGGAGATCAAACGTGCGCGAGTGTTGCAGGTACGGGGGTAGCACTACGGCCTTGTCACGGGCTTCTCGGGGAAGCTGGACACGTAGATCCCAAGCGTCAAGCGTAACGAAAACGAAGTCGAGGTTCTTGGATGTCAGGTATTCCGTACTGAAGGCGTCGAATCGGGTGATGGCATCGCGGAAGGTGCCCGCATTGCGAACATGTTCCCAGGTGAGCGTTGTCAAGCTTGCTATTGGGCAGGAAAAATCATCAGCCTTGGTTCGCACATGAAGAAGCTCCGAGCGGAGGCTCGTTCAGCAAGGGGAAGAGAGCTGGGGTAAGAAAATGATGTTCCAAGTGCGTCGACTTACTGCACAGCGGGGTGATGGGAGTGTTGACCGGCTTGACCAGAACACTTTCGCGCGTGATCTATCATGGCAGGAGATGTTAGCCTTGTCGTAAGCTCGAAGCTTGAAGCTCAAGCTCCCAGGTGATCGAACAGAGGGTGTGGTGATATGTGGGGGCGTCGGCAGTCTCACCTCCTCGAGAGAAGTGGCATCAAGCAAGATCCAGCCAAGTTCGATGACCTCGGCGGAATCCTTAGTTACGTAGACACCGTGTTCATCGCAGGTTGTGGCCACATGGATCACCACATAGCGATCGATGCTCAGCTGCGGCATCTGCTGAGAAGACATGATGGCAAGCTGATGCCTCCTCTCGGCCGAGCACAAGGGGAGTGGGAGGTGGACGAGGTAGAGCTCACGTCGCAGGCCAGCACCAGGACGAGCAGGCCAACCACGAGGTAGAGAAGGCCTTTTGGTAGGGAGGAACGGGTTGTTGAAGAGCAGGAGCCTGTGGCCCAGCCGGCTCGATCTCGACAAGAGGTGCGGGACGGGACGGGGTGTGAAGCTGGCGGTTTGGCACAAGAAACTTCAGGAGGTTGTTGACGGGAGAAACCGATGCTAGGGGGCCGAAGCTACCTTATCAGAACGGCCGTATGGGTTGGTGGAATGCACGCAATCGGGAACAAAAGATAATGCCAGTCCACGTCCTGCCGGAAATGCGAAAATACGCCCTGTCAATCAAGCAAGCAACAAGGCGAGACGGGGTTGGCAAGGAGAGAAAGGATGGGTTGTAGAGAAGCGGACAAGTTGAGCGGGAAAATACCTGCGATTCTTTACGCGAGCCAAGCTGGTGAGTGGCAGGGTACATCCAAGTACTTTGACGTCCGAGGGCTCCAGGTACCCTACTGCGCCGGTCGTGCTGAAAAAGGTGCTGAAGGTGACCTGAGCTCCTTGGTGTGCTGGCGGATTATGTAAGGAGCCAAGTACCTCACCTCACCCTGACGTGGCTCGAGTTCCTTCCAATTACAAGCCACCCTGAGGTGCCGGAGAAGTACCTTGGTCCAAAGCTTGCCTGTACCTTAGTAGGTACTACTACTAACTTGCCTCCCTCCTGGGACGTACAAGGTGTTGCGGAGCTTCATCCACGAAACATTGTCCGTTAGGAAGCGAGCCGAGTGAAATCATGCCGAATTGCCAACTTGTTTCGCGGACGGATTTCCCTCTCTAGTCCATCTTTTTGTTGCGATTGAGCATATCTCCTTGCCCCGGGTTACCGGAGCTGTCCATTACCACTTTAGCGTGCCAGAGAGCACGAGTTACTGGGACGGGACTAGAAAAGTGCTTGCCTGCCTGGGTAGGGTCAAGCAGCCGCTACCTGATTCTGAAGGAGTAGGCAGTCTCGTGTTTCGAATGGGAATCAGCCAAAAGCAAGCAGTCCTACTAGTCCCAAGGGTGCTTACGAGGTGGCAATACCAGCCCCGTCATGGTCCGGTGGCATAGCGGTTGGGTGTCGGACGCGCGTGCGTAGTACCTGTTGATATCCAGGGTCGCCGGGGGTCTCATCCACCTCTCCGGGAGCATGGTGGTGGCGTGAGTTATCAAGCTCCTGAGGCATCTGGAACTCAATTGAGACCAGCACGAGGAACAAGCTCTGGATTCCAACGGCCGCCCCATAAACAAGGCACCACCTACCTGTACTCCCTACTCACCTGGCGGTGCCAACCTCCCAACAAGAATCAATGTAGAGAACCTACCTCTACCTCCTTGCCTCGTGATCCAAGGGCCTGCGTCTTGTTTGCAACAGTTGAGTCGCTGGTACATGTGGCATAATACGGGACCAAGGCATGATGCTAAGTGCATTACCAGGTGGATTATTGCCTTGCATCTTCGTGCAAGCCGTTGCCCCGTTGGGGAGAGCAGCCCGGCTTGACTTGGGGGTAGGAGAGCAACATTATATATTGCAGGAGTAGGCTTTTCTTTTTCCTTTTTCTTTTTTAGAGCTGTGGCCTAAAACTAGTAGGTAGGATAAACTTGGTAGTGTTTTATTATTTATGCATACTTACTACCTAGAAGGTAGGTGTTGAAACCACTTCTTCCAGGTGATGGAAGCTATCCATGGGCAAAGGCATTTTGAAGGTACATGTGTCTGAGAAAGCAACTGTTGACCGAGTACGGAGTACGTGCTTCTCACTCGAAGCCATGTACCTTTATGTACGGGCGGCCCTCTTACCCTCCCCACGTGCAGCCATTTCTCACGCGCTGTCTCAGCGATAGGTCCCAACCAGGCTCTTACAATGGGGAGACCCACATTGACTTGATAACGTCTTCGGCCCGCTGCAAGAATGTGCATCGTGGCGAAGCCAATATGGCATCTATCATTGAGTGGTTGGTTTAAGACTCGGACTTTGGTTTCTATGAAGCTCTGGCCCTGTAGGAATCCCATGGAAGTGGTATGAGCCCTATTCCCAAAAGCGTCAACGGCCACCAGTCATTTAGCAAAATATCTGCTTGCTGTAGTACCAAGTGGCATGCGACGCAGCAACAACGATGTGGCAACATCAGCATAGAATCTCACATATCGATAGCTCTTCCCGAGTTTCCCACGCACGCATACTGTCATTGTAGTAGTATAGTGTATACCTCTTTGCCCATTGAACGTTCATACTTCATTATCTGTATGGGTCTGAGTGTGTGCAGGGCGAGTGGGGCCCAAAGCCGCGTCAATTGCTGATACCTGGTAGGCGGGCAAGTAATTTGGACGGCAGTGCGGGTAGGTAATTAGTAGGTACCAATGTGGTGTAGAAAGCAAACAGTGATTCGTGTGGACCTGGAAATCACTCTTCATCCTGCCTTGAGTCTTATCACATCCACGCGGGCTTTGTCTCTAGTCCTGGCTATCCCATCTGACGGATTCACTGTAGCCCCTCCTTCGACTGCGCAACAAAAGCTTGAGGTTGTATTACTGCGGGAAGTACTGACAATTGGGGCCAGATGTACGATATCAGGCTATGCAGGTAAGGTAAACAGGCTGCTACTCGGTGGATCAGACCAGCCATGAGAACTGCCGTGTTGCAAAAGCCTGCTTCATCGGTTGACACAAAGGCTTCTTACCAGTTAGTAACCACCCTCTCAATAACTGAACACTTGCGCAATAATTCCCGATATGTATTACCGTCTCTCCGCTGTCAAGGTTTCGCAGCCATTCATGCGTTGCAAAGCAATCGTTTTGGGCTTGTTTGAGAATGCCTACCCTGTAGGCGTCGGATTCGGGGTTCTGGCCGTCGGCAAGTATACCCAGTGCATGCATCGTCTTTCTACCAATTGTTCTTCTGTGTAATCCATTCGGTCAAGCGATGGAGGGGTTGTGATATTGGGCCTGGACATAGAGTACACGCGCCCATGCAGGATGACCTTTGGACCACTTCTTTAACGTCCCAAGCATACCAACGACTGGACGTTCCACACATAAGTGGACGCAGCTGGACTCATTTGCGTAGGCCAGTTGAACGATATGATATGAAGCTGCTGCCACTCATCTACGGCTAGTTCACGAGAAGCCGCGCTGGAATTAACGCCTGGTGTTGTATGTAGGCCCGGAAATGCCAGGCATGCTATGGCACGTGAATGAAACGTCCTTTACGTCATACTCGTGATTGCGTGGTCTAGCATGCCACCTCTCACGCTACCGTTCCGTACCGTCCACGTAATCAGGCAAACACATGCAAACCTGGGCAATTCCTTCTTGCAAAGAAACCCAACTTCATCTACATACTCACAACTACCAACGCACAACGACCGCACTCATCCCGATACCGAACCCTTCATCGCTCCAGCGTATACCTCGCAACAACAGTCATCATGGGTGCTGCATCAGCTGTTCTGCTTGTTCTCATCACCATTCTTGGTAAGTGTTCTGACCAAAAGTATCCATCTAACGGGCAGGCTCAATACTAACGAAGGATAGTCCCCCCTGTTGGCGTCTGGGCTGTGGCAGGTTGCGGGATGGGTGAGTAATAAGTATTCCGTCACGCATATCCATTGACTAATGTCCCACCAAGACCTATTTATCAACATCTGCTTGACCATACTTGGCTATATTCCTGGGCATATCCACGCTTTCTACGTCGAATGGGTCTACTTCGATCGTCGCGAGCAAGCTCACGAGGGACGCCTCGCTCCGAGGAGGGCGGCTGGCGTTTATTCGGAAAATGTCCAGTCTGGAGGCACCGGCTACGGAACGATTGCCCAACCGACCGTCTAAGGCCTGCTTCCGCTTGCATGGCACCAGGATGGACGAGTATGAGCGTACAGACATAGGAACTGGGGGCCTCGCAACATGCCCTCTTGGCTGCGTCGAGAACATGACAAATGGATAGGTTATTAAGAACTGCGAGTGGGGACAGCACGCTGGCTTCACTATATGAGGAAGTAGGAGGATATTACATCGTATTTCCCACGAACACCATGGGTGTATGTTGCGTCTGGGGGTGGGGGGACTATAGAAAATCACGTCTTTGGTACTTGCCTTTGATCGACCCGACAAATGACCGTATACTTTTGCTTGGCTGAGCTGCAGTGTTAGGTGGCACCAAGCCGGCCTTGTCTGAACTGCAGGGGTATTATCTACCACATACTACGGAGTAGAGGATGAGTGGTTGCTCCGCATCCCAATTCACCACCATTATTGGCTGCTGGATACCTTGACGAGGAGGTCGTAGGACAGATCCACGCCCTCTCCTTTCACTACAAACGGATGGTCTGTAACCTGGTACTGGTATAGCACAATTACGTAGAGGGGACAGGGTGTGTGTCCAAGACCACCTGTAGGTATTGCCATGCAAGCATTCAACCTACGAATCCTCATGGCCATCATGGAGGTAAGGCGGGTACGTAGGCGTCCGAGAATGCCGTGGGTGCCGTTCAAGACCTGGCTGTGAGGCACACAGTAAACCTGGGGCTGGCATAGTGTCTGTCGGATGCTGTCTCGTCTATTACCGATGAGAACTGCCTGGGATTTGGTTCGTCCACGTCGGTCGGAGGATGGATAAATGAAAAGCGAGGACCAAAGACGGCCAATGGAAATCCCAACCGGCAGATTGGGCCAGCCAATGAGGCACTTGCACGCATCAAAGCGTATCCCCCCGCCCTACCTAGCCTGGCTGGTGGGGCTATTTTCCTGTCCTTTGAACGGCAGCCACGACTTCGTGCAGCTGCTCAGGGTCCACTTTGACAGAACTGCAATCCCTCTGAAGCCCTGCACTCTCCTCCATTAATGTACCTCCATTACCAACCTGCAGTATAGTCGTATCCGCCCACCTCCATCCAGCTTCCTTCCATACATGTTCCCAAGCATCGCTCTCCTAATCCTGGCCTGAACTTTGTGCTGCTGCACGCAAAACCCCTTCTTGTCACGCCTTCCAAGACCACCTTTCCCTGTCAGACTGCTCGTCTTTATCTTTTTGTGGGCATTGGGAAGCGTGTCTCCACACAGGTACAGGTAGCTACAGCCCTCCCGCGCTTCAACTGTTGTTTCTCGCATTTGCAACCTCGACTTCGATAAATCCATTCGGTACTGCAGTGCCTCCGGGGTTGTTGAGCTTGTGGACGGACCAAGCCCATGGGAGCATGTCCCGATTGACCACTCGATTGACGCAGCAATATCCTTGCTCCAATCCACAACCTGGCTGCATCCCCGGCTGCACGAGCTGTCTGTGAATTGCTTCCGATGCCCCGCTAGCAAGCAACCAGCCGGCAGCACAGTTGGCAATATCCATCTTCCTGCCTTGCTCACCAGTCAACCCCCCCCGTCTATATGAACTAGCTGTTGGAAGCTCTTCTGCCTACCATGTCGACCAGCCGAAGCTCCCCTCCACAGCCACCGGCCGAACTGGTGCAGTCCAATTCGACCGCTGCATCATCGTCGACTCGCACCAGTGTCGAGTCTGCCCGCAATCCCTTTCCCTTCTCATTCCGACGACCATTCCAGCCCAACATATCCTCTACAAGCCTTGTATCGTCTACGGCAGAAGGCAGGGCCATCCCCGTCGACGACACCACCGTAGAGCACCGAACTTCTGCTCTGCGAGAACTGAACCACAATTACCCCAGCCGACATCGCTACGCCGAATCCACAGGTGCCCAGAGCAGCACCTACTCTGAACCTGTCATTGTTCGAAGCTATTACTCACCTGCACCGAGTCGCCAGGACGGGAACAATCGCGGCCGCATATTTGCACCTACCGCTCTCTTCTCCAGCTCGACCTCTTCACAGTCTCCGTCTGTTGTAGCACGGGTCCTGCCGTTCGCCAGCCAGCTGAGCGCCTCTAGCTCTGGGAATGGTATCATGAGCGGTATATCTCGATCCCGAGCAAAGAAGTTTGCGGGGGCTGTAGGTCCGGACCAGGCCCGGCTACCTCCCGTCGATGCCTTCACGTTCAAGAGCTTCCTGGCCAACATGGAAGCCCAGGGCGCAGGAAATGACATCAGTGCCGATCTGGACCGCATTGCTGAGATATGTGCGCGATCGCGTTACTCCCTGAGTAACCAATATGAAGTACACTACGCCCCCCACGGATCGGGGACCGCGTTCTTATCCCCATCCAGTCACGAGGCGCCGGGCCCGACCCTCCAAGCAATCTCTTCTGATGATGAGCGGGTCATGAGGCGGCAGAAGAAGAGGCGGAACGGTGCAAGACGACGCAGCAGAGCTATGGGTACACTGGAGACTATCATGTCCTCGAGCCGATCGTCGGACGAGGAGAGGTCAGCCAAAAGGTCTGCCGCAGAAATAGCAGAGGAAGTGCGTGGTAGAGCTGCAAGAAAACACTCGGATGAATCGTCGCCTACTGTCTCCACCGACAGCACCTTCAATGACGAGCACTCACCGGAAATTGATGCTTTGCGAAAACCCAACCCAGGCAAGAAGTCGGCCTCATTAGCACTAATCGAAGGGAAGAGGCAGGGATTGAGTCACGGAGATGAATCGAACCCGAGGTCTTCGAACCCTGGCCTGGTCAGCGAGCCTGCTATGCCGCAGGCCTCAACGAGTCAGCTGGAGATCCGTACAGGCTCTGATGAGCCTCACCACGAGCATTACACCTATCAGGGTACAAGACCAGTTCCTGTCTATACAAACAAAACGTACGAACAAAAGGAGTCCGTTTCCACTGAGGGTGGCCTGGCTGCCGCTCCCGGGTTGTTGGCGTCTCTGAGCGCCTGGATGCCGTGGAGGACCAACACAACGACGAACTCGCAGGCAAGGGCCGAGGGCACGCTTCGCGAGCTGCTGAGAAGCACAGACGTAAAAGGAAAAGGTGTCACGAGATCCGAATGAACGAACCATAGGATAAGCCGTAAGAGGAACAACAGAACTCTTTTAGGCGGGCCTGGATGCTGTCCGAACCTAGCTGCTTCGCACAGCTGATGATGACGATGATGATGACAACAATGACGATATTTGATGTAAGTATGAAAAGGATGGATTCCTTCCATAGGGTGACTGCTGGAACACAATTGCCACTGCATCACCATTCTGGAGCAATCTTTTACTTGGCAAGGCAAGAGATAATTTGCTATGGGTATGAACAAGGTTATGCTAGCAACACCGATTCTTTCGGCAATTTGCCGCATCGTGCGTATTATGGGACAAAACATGTTTCTGATCACCATATCCAAAAACAATAAAACCATGTTGCCGCCGCCTTGTTTGTATAGATCTTCAATATCCCCCAGTATCATTATGTTGAAACTTGGCATGTTGTATATGAGAATCGCGTTCTGGTGCCACCCCCACCTAGTATTCGCTCTCTCTATCCCGCCCCTATCAATAATACCACGAGTAGAAATGGCCGGTGGAATAAATAAGACCGTCAGTCTGGTATTCATATGGTGAGAGCAAAAACAAAAACCCCTCCAGTTTTGTCCGTGTAACATCCCCAACGCCCACACACCCCGCCCAAATGTCTTCGACCCGACAGAACCTAGGCTTCGGTGTTGTGCACCGCAATGCAATCGAGCCACAAAAATCCCAAGGTATCCATATTACCCCCAAAGCTTGGCTGGTCAACAAGCTGCCCTTCTATTTTGATGCAATGGTGGCTGCCTCAGCCCCTTTCGGTTGCGCCATATCCGTCTCGTTGTCCACGTGAAGCCGTTTGTTGTCACGTTGGTTGTCGTTGCTCCCTATTGGACGCTTCTTATCCTTGTCTCGAGACACATCCTTGGCTGCTTTCCGAGCCTCGCGGTCTCGACGCTCATTTTCCTTCCGAAGGGCCTTTGATTCGAACTCATGCCAGTCGCCGTCGACCTCCTTCAATCTGCATCAAATGTCAGCAATAGCACACCATGGCCATTATCGTCGACTGTTTGACTTACTCTATCGCTTGCTTTGGCAATGGCTCCTCTGCGGTGAAGTATGGGTGCTGGAGGACCTCCGCCGCTGTAGGTCGCTTGATGGGGTCGTAGTGGAACATGGCCGACAACAGTTCAAAAGCCGCTGGTGTAACCTTGTCCTTGTACTTTTCTGCAAAGACATTCTTCCTCTTCGCCGTAGGTCTGAGGAGTTCAAACCATGCCATGTCCACCAGACCGGGCCAGTCCTGAAGATTTGGCGTGCCTAAGATATTGTAGATCTTATCAAGCTGACTGAGCTCGGTCCCGTCTCCCGCAAATATGGCAGCCTTGGTAAATATTTCCACCATCACACAGGCAGCACTCCACACATCGACGGCTGCTGTGTACTTTGTCTCCCCTAGAAGCAACTCTGGCGACCGGTACCAGATGGTGATGACTCGGTTTGTGTAGTCCAACTGATGCCGTTTCGCATAGAAACGCGCCAGACCAAAGTCGGCCAACTTGAGAATACCTTCATTGCTGACCAGAATGTTGGCAGCCTTGATATCGCGATGCAGGACTCCCCTTTCGTGGAGATAATCGAGACCCTCGAACAGTTGCTTGGACAAATCCTTCCTCTGGGCCGAGTTCAGCTTGAATGTTGGATGGTGAAGCAGGCCGGTCAAATCATGAGAGAGGTATTCAAATACCATGAAGCAATCATTCTTCTCCACCATGACTTCTTGGAGATTGACGATGTTTGTGTGCTTCAGTGACTGGAGCAGCTTGATCTCTCGTACTGCCGTCACCGGAAAGCCATCTCGTTCCCCCTCCATGCGGATGCGCTTCAAAGCGACCAACCCCTTCGTGTAGACATTCAGGCCCTTGAACACTTTACCATAAGTGCCTGACCCAACCACGGACTCATTTCCTGGCTTCCTGAAAAACACCGACTCTGAAGCGATAAGATCTTCTGGCAGGGTAGGGCGTTGCTTCGGTCTCTTCATGATCTTCTTTACTCTGCGCATCCTTGGGCCAGATCTCGGGCCTTCTGGCGGCTGTCTTGACTCGTGCCGTAAACGAGCGGAAGCAGGCTCGCGAGGTGCGCTCCGGGGCGGTTCGTGACTCTGTGTATCGTTCTGGGGTTTCTCCTTCTGATGGGTATCCCTTCTTTGCGGCGCAGCATTGAACTTCTGGGATATCTCGGGCTTTGGTGTAGCTGCTGGAGGCTTAGATAGAGATTTGAAGGCAAAACTGAACTTGCCGGAGGCATTGGATTGCGACGCCGGGCCTGATGGCGCCCGGCTGGGAGGGGCCATCGAATTGTTCTCCTTGTCTTGCTGACTGGATTCTTCTGCATGCAAGTCTGGCATTGGCTGGCTTGACTGGCCTTCCATGTCCATATCCTCGTCGCGCCGTCCATTGCCCTCCCCTGGTACACCAGAATGGCCGTGTCGGCCGTTGCTGCCTTCGTCCTGGGCATGGCCACGCTGGTTGTGATTTGTGCCTCGGGAGGTCCACTGGGAGTTCTTGAAGTTGGAGCCACGCCCTCCACGAGATCCTGCTCTAAATCCGGCCCCTCGTTGATTACCCCGGTAGCTCCCTTCTGAATATTGTCCAGATCCTGACGGAGCACCGTATGTCGGCGATCGAGAGGATTCATGGGTTGGAGGGCCATTGGAGGGTCCGCCGGGTGGCCCGTAACTCCCTGCTCCGGGGTGATATTGTGGGGGATATTGTCTGGAGAGCATGTCAGATGGTGATGCTCGGAATAACGATATGTATAACTTACTGGTGAGGAGAGTACTGCGGTCCGTTCCGGGGGCCGCGTCCTGCTCCATAAGGGGATTGGGATGGAGAGTTTTGGTATGAACCGCCAGGTTGTGGCGACTGTGAATAGCCACGCGAGTCGTTACCATGCTGAGGCCTATGAGAATACGTGGCGTCGGCGTAACTCGAACGATAGGCACCTCGGGCTGACATGTCTTCTTCTAGATCGGTGCGTGATGAATGGCGTGGCTCCACTACCTCCTCTGGCCTGCCTCGGTCGCGGTGCACCCTGGGAGACCTGGCCGATTGGTGGCGATGAGACGAGTGATGGTCTTGATCAGGTCTTGACCAGTCACCCGTCGCCGAATTTGATGACGAGTGGGAATTCTCCTCACGGGGGCGAGATGCCGCAGCAGGGGCACGACGAGATGGCATATGCCAGCTGTCTGAAGCTGGCGACCGACTCCTCGAGGGATGATGGGGCTCGTCTCCAATGGGATGGCGATAGTCTAGGGAATCCCGACGCGGGCCAGAATCCTGGTCTCGTGGTGATCGAAATGAAGGCGGGGATCTTGGAGCTGACCGTTGCCAGTCATCCACAGCAGGTAATGGCGAGCGACGTGACCGTGAATGGCGATGAGGCGAAGCTTTTCTTCTGTCGTGCGATGAGTGGCGTCGACGTTTCGCGGACCTCGAGTCTACCCTGCGGCCGTGTTCTCTCCGCGATGGGCTGCGATCCTTTCTCGATTTCTTTCTGTCGGGGCCAACAGGAGAAGGGCTGCGGGTTCTGTATCGCTTGGCCGACGAGGGGAGGTCAGGGTCGGGGCGGCTACGACTTGGGCTGCGAGGAGGCTTGTCGTCTGGGTCGAGGTGACGGCCTTTGGAGGCACGATAGCGCGGTATTAGATCGTCTGCATCGAGCGGCGGACGCGTGGAATCTTGTGAAGGGCGGTCGCGACGGTCTCTCCCGCGATCTGAGGATCGATGATGGGAAGTCGAGTCGGGCTTGGTGGAAGGGCGATGGCGGGACCTATTTTGAGGATTTTGACGGGAACCACGGGGAGGGGACGCTGCCCTATCGGAGGATGTCATTCCTCTGCCGCTTCGAACCCGTTCTCTCTTGTCATTACTTCCTCCAGCGTCATTCATGGCAGTATGTCCAGGGTGACGAGGAGGCTATGGTGAACACCTCATAGCGGGCGCCGGAATGAGTTTTTAGTGCTGGGAGCTTAAATCGCCGTACCTTAGCCGAGGCGACAGGGTGTGCTGATGCGTAACACCACCCTCGCAGCCAGAACCTCATAGGCTCTGCGAGTCCTATCGAGCGTGTGATCGAGAGCAAAAGTAAAATAAAAAAGAATAACAAAAAATAAAAAGGCATAGAAAAAGGAATGCCATGGGAAGAATAGAGATGCGAAGCAAAAAGACAAAGACAAAGAGCTCGACTCGATCGTTGATGGAGCACGAGTAATTGTGTGCTGCTTCGTTATGCGGGCCTCGCAAGACCGCCTGTTCACTCACCTATGCGAGCGCAAAAAGCTGGTGACCAATTCTGCAATCCCATAGTCGGGTAGAGGACGCTGCATATGCACTCGCATGTCGTCTCGCCTTGTTTCTCATTTGCCATTCGATAGCGTTGGCGAGATTCTGAAGCACCTAAAGGCAATCGTCTGCCCTTATGTGGTTCGGGATTCTGAGATCCCACCTGAATAAAGCCAGCCGGCCATGGTCTCAGACTCAAAAGAGTGTGGGCACTATATACGGATCCTCATGGACCAATTACGAGTTGCTCCCATCCATCACATAGCATTCCGTGGACCTGCCATTAAGCATTTCGATGCTCTCGAAGGCGCATGCCATGACAGCACACAGTACGCTGTCAGGTGCCAAGCGCCGCCAATGCAAGCGGCATCAGTCTGTATGGGGCCGCAGAGCTGCAGCTCCAAATTCCGAGCCTCCTGGAACCTGCCGCCGATGGACCATGTCGTTCCGTAACACTATGATATGGCAGACTCTTTGTCGGGCGAGTACATGCCTGTGGCTGTGCTCCTAGCCTGTATCACAGCACGGTATGGTACATCGCCTAAGCATGTGCTGCCTGGAAGACAAGAGGCGTTTTCCCGCTGCAGTAGGAAGTGCTTTGATGCACGGCATGGGGGAGTGTTTGGCTGGACCATGACGGATTAACCGGCAGTGTCAAACAACACAGATCCAGCAACCATCAAGACAAGGCAAAGAACCGCTCCATACGGCCCAAGAACTGGGACTGTAGCACATAAAGGTCGGGAGCGTGGTGCAGACCGCGAGTAGTAGTTGACTGCTCCAAGGACTACTTGCCAGCCGACAAGGCATCATCGCCGAGCATGCCCATGAAATATCGTAGCCATTCGCCGCCCATTAGTTAGACGAGGCCCAAGCAGTATCGTCCATGTATCATGATTCGCCCAGGCCAAGGAAGCCGCGGTTCGAGGGGAGAGATCGAGGTCAGGTGTACAAGCTAAATATCAAGGCGGTGGAGGTTGAGTAACTACCGCGGGCTGCCCGACCTGGTGGCGTAGGTACGCAAGGTTAGTGCTGTTGAGAACATGATTTCGAGTCCTCTCTCAGAGTGGCCTGAGCGGTTGGAGCGCAAATTGCCCGGGAGGTCCGAGTTGGTCGCGGGTCTTGATGATTGAGAAGCTCCTTTGAAGAAGCTCTTTGTGCGAGCTCACTGGCGGGGACTTTGGAACGGAACTTTAGTCACGTGCCATATCCAAACCTGCTTCTGGTGGCACCTGAAGTTTTGGTGCCTGATGCACCATTTTAAGGGGGCGATACCAGGGCATCTAATTGCTACTTACCTCTACTTACATTAGGCAAACTCTACTTACCTACTTACCTGGTGGGTATGCACCTGCTGTACTTGGGTGCCTTGATTATGACACCAGCTAGTAGGTATGTAGGTAAATATGGAAATAACCCAAGGCCTCCCGCAGTTCTTTTTTGTCCCAACTCAGTGCTGAGGCATGGGTGGCGATTAAAGAGCGTAGCACCATTGTACGGCCGTTCAGTCGGCCGAATCCGATGAAAGCCCAGGCACCAGAATCTCCCTAGACTGAAAATGGAATACATGGCCGAACCGAGGCATCTTCGGGAGCGGCTTGACTGGCCGCCCATAATAATTCCCATCACATCTTGCCTCTCCGCCGTGAGAGAGTTGCACATTGCTGGGCAATACCAGCTAGTTCGACGCAAAAAAGGGGCGCAGTACATACTTGCACCCAGGTCGCATGCTTTTCCGTGCCTCGGGCAGGTTATCCAGGTTAGTACCCGTGCATTGGTATTTCTGTCCTCTGGGCATGCTGCGCTACATACCTGTATGAGGGTTAGTAGGTGGTACCTACCAGTAGAAAGGTGGTAGTGAAGGCGAAATTCTGGTTGATAAACAGCCCCGTCTCATACAATTTGACATTGACATAAATTTCCTGTGACACCCACATTCCCAAGACATCCTCTGTGACCCCGTCAGACCGTGTCCGTTTTGTCTACCTGAATCGATCTCTCTGGAAATCACATCATGGAGTGGTTGGGCTTCGCCAAGCTTAACTTCACCCACAACGAGGCCCCGAGGCCAATCAAGCAGAAAGATGGCCAGGAGACCGATCTGCTCAGGATCTGTGAGCAGACAACGCCGCCATGCCAGCTGAACCCGCTGCTCTTTAATGGCCACCTTCAGACCATGTGGACAGCTACGAAACCAGAAGGACCAAAGGTCTACTACCGCCGAAAGCTCTTCCAGTCCGAACACAAGGAGTACAAGGGCACTTTCTCAGTCGACTTTGTGGTTGAGCCCCATGACGAGACTCATCCCGACCTTGGTCGGCGGACAGTGTACTACACCGACGAAGAAGAGGCTGCTTTCGGATCTAGCGATAGCCGGCCCATGCTGGTCATCATGCATGGCCTGTCTGGTGGCTCACACGAGGTTTATCTCAGACATGCTATCGAGCCGCTTATCAAGGCGGGAAACTGGGAGATCTGCGTTGTCAACTCCCGTGGTTGCGCCAGGACCAAAATCACCAGCGGCATTCTGTACAATGCCCGAGCAACTTGGGATTATCGCCAGGTAGGCTTTTAAGTCTTGATCCAAACGACACCTATCTGTGAGGCGATTCTGAATATTGGAATTTAGATCGTCAAATGGCTACGGGAAACCTATCCCAACCGGCCTCTATTTGGTCTAGGATTCTCTCTTGGAGCCAACATTCTCACCAACGTATGACCCGAAAACCCTGCCCGCCTCCGTACCCAGGTGCAATGAGGAGACTAACTACCAATTCCTTTACCAGTACTGCGGCGAGGAGGGGTCCAACTGCCAGCTTAAGGCTGCAATCATTTGCTCGAATCCGTTCAACCTCGACGTGTCCAACAAAATGCTGCAGAAAAGCTTCATCGGCCGAGAGGTCTACCTCCGTGTTATGGGCCGTCAGTATCTCATTTTCACGAAATTTGACTGTTGCTAATCATAGATTAGATGCGCTGAAGGAGCTGGCTCGGGAGCACAAGAAGGAGTTGCAAATGTGGTCGAAGCTTGATCTCGACGCTATTGAGAAGGCCACATACTTGCACGAGTTTGACCGCTTGGTCCAGTGAGTGTGCAATACACACATCTCACTTGGGAAATGTCACTAATGTCGACCACAGATGCCCATCCTGGGGATATCCCACAGAGGACGCATACTATCGTGATGCATCCTCATCCGATTCTGTCATGGCAATTCGCATTCCTTTTGTGGCTCTGCACGCCACTGATGACCCTGTTCGTGCTTCTAAACCTCCGCCGCGACATTCAGGCTGACGGTTTGCAGATTGCCGTGAACGAAGCGGTTCCCTATCATGAATTTCGCCAGAATCCCAACACAGTTCTCATCACAACCTCCTTGGGTGGACATCTCTGCTGGTTCGAGACGGGTGGTAGCCGATGGCATTCTCGTCCGGTACGTGCCAAATATAGTCCAGGAAGACTCAACGACGAAGCTGACTGATTCGTAGATTTTCAACTTCTTCAACTATTTTGCGTCGCAGGTCGATCTGGACAGCGTTGTTCCTACATTGGATCCAGTAACGACCGCTAAGCCCAGTCGAGGCTCTTACTTTGATGCCATGAGGCGTAAGATGGAGCTTGATGAGGCTTGAAGAGGGGAGTGACGGCCATACAAAGGCTTTTCAAGGGCAAGCAACACTTCGCTTCGGGATATTAGACTATTAGGGCATAGACAGATAGATTGGATACGAGGATGTTTCGTGATATAGACAGTCTATCTCGCCCGTGCTGCACCAATTTTTTGTTGCTTCTGCCATGTAGTAAAGTAGAAAGCTCCCACAATTGACCGACTCCGAGCGCCAACCAATGCTACCATTGAGTAAACACAGCACCGCTAAGCAAACGAGACTCTCTTTTTCGGCTTCGCAGCCTTTGTCCCCGTTGAGGTCACCTCCTTCAAACTGTCCTCGTCTCCGGCTGACTTGCGCTTCCTCTTCTTTCTTAGGGACTCCTTGGTGTCTTCGAGCTTGGCCTTCTTCTCTGCCTCCTTCTTCTCGGCCTCGACCTTCCTGGCCTCGCGAATCTCTTCCATTTGCCGGGCCTTGATCATTTTCGACTCGATGTGGCCATCCATCTCAGCCTGGACCATGGATAGGATGGTGTTCATGCTTTCCTGTTTTCACGCATTAGCCTGGCCTCCTTCCGTGTCCATGTCGTTTCGCCACATACCCTGTCGTCCACGAAGACCTTGCCCTTCTTCTTGCCTGGAGGCTTAATGACGCCCACGGGGGTGACCGTGTTGAGTTTGGGAATTCCAAGCTCTTCTTCAGTATATGTCTTCTTCTTGGGCTTTTTTAGCAGGGCTGCGCGGTTCTTTTCTTTGAGCTGCTGCGCCTGCGAAGGGCCCTTTGGCTTTCGCGACTTCGACACGCCATCGGTATCGGATCTCTTTGCGCCTTTACCGGTGCCTGTGCTTGATTTGGAGGCGGCATGCTTGTTCTTGACCGTGCGCGTCCTGGTAGGCGCCATCTTGACTCGATTGTGTGTTGCGACAATGGTATGGCGGATCACCTGAATCTGCGCTCAACTTCGCAGTGCAAATGTTGATTGTCGGCCGGATGGTTTTTTTTTTCTTGGTTCAGTATCGATAAGCTCATTGAGGGGCGATAACAAGTGGGAGGTCTCAGATGCTGCATGTACCTCAGTACTTCTTCATATGTACCTACACAGGCAAGACAGGTAAGGAGAACCAGGATAGAATTGTCTACGATGGGCAAGAATGCACAAGTAAATTGATACAAGTCAAATGCATGCTTGGAGCGCTTGAATTCCTCGAATGGCACACTGACATTGACCTTTCGCGCGAAGAATCCCAGTGGTTATTTACCGTTGGACCTACCTTACGATGCCCAAATCGTCACAGTCGGGTGCAAGCATCGCTGAATCCGTCGGCTTTGTTGCCCCTGGTCGCCCCTCTATTTTGCAGCTCTACTCACCCTTTGATGGCCCAAGGGATGAGTCGTCTAGCATCTGCGCACATAAGTCACATCCATTCACCAACTCCCCTGTCTTACTTGGCATGAGAGCCTGATTGCTGCACCATGTAGTGTAGCTGTGATTTACATTGCATGTACGTTTCAGAAATTACGTAGGGTTGAATAACAGAACCCTACCTGGTAGGTAGTAGTCCCTGATATCATCCGACAACACAGCCCAGCGGTAAGGCCTAAAACGTGGGGCATTCTAGAAAACTGCTAAGTCGCGTCAGTGAGGCTATCAGGGCAGGGCAGGTTGCGGCCTCTTGAACTGCATGGACCAAGGTACCAGGTACACTCGCTACTGATGTCCTTAGTACCTACTAAGGACATCAGTAGCCAACCAAACGACTCCAGCCCACCCGACACTATTAGAAGAGGCACTATTAGTACTAAGTTACATCCTACGGCATACGGTAGCACCTCTGAGGCACGCCCCTTTGCAGGTATGGAGTACTTTGGGAACGGCGCTTCGGATTGCACCTGAGCCTGGGCCACTGCCAGGTGGGTTTGAAGAAAAGTACCAAGTCCTCTCGCGCTCACCTGCCGCCTATCCATCTTCTTGTCTCACCTTTACCCTTACCATACTTGGACCTACCACACTGCAGATTCTTTTCCATCTTTGATCCACCAACGACAACCAACCTACCTATCCTCCACGAACACGAACGCCTTGACCATACTCCATCGCCTTCATCCTCTCGAACGCACCCCTCTTCCACCTGCTCCGAATCTACTCGACGATAAAAACGACCTCACGATACACCCTCCTCCGTCGAACGCCGTCCCCTCTGCCTCTCGCCTCGAACCCCTTCCCCTCCTAAGACATCCCGCGGCTCCCAACGTCCTCCCAACTGCCAAGATCGCTGGGCCTCTCCGGCAAACACCAATCTACCTAATCAGTCTCGCCACCACCGCTTCCTCCTCCACCTGCGCCCGTCGTGACCCTCGAACCTGTTTACCGCCGAGGTGTCTCTCCTGGTCACTGCCCCGTTCGTGCACAAGTTTAATAACGAGTCTTCATGGAGAACTTATGGACTCGTCGCACCAAGTGAGTGGGCCCAAACTTGACAGATGGTAAAATACAGTCGTCTAATCAAGGCGAGCTCCCTAGCACCGGCAAGCTTTCTCTTTCTACGCCTGGGAATCCAGCCAACGGCCCCTCCGCGGGTGATTCGAATCGTCATGCCTCTTTCGCGAAGCGCCATGGTGGCGACGCTTCGTCTCACGGAAAATCGAATTCTTTCGTGACGACACCGGGGGCTGGCCTCGTCTCGCCTACCAGTGGTGCTTCTAGCGCCTTTGGCTTAGGATCGGGTGCCTTTGCGTCCTTTGGCTCTGCCAAGACGCCCAAAACACCTGGCGGGAACCCCTTCGACTCTGCCATGGGGTCGGTCATCCCCAAGACACTTCAAAACAAAGACGGATCCAAGACAGTGGTTAGGGCGCCAGGCATGGGTGCCATAGCCGAGGCCAACACGCCGACTTCATCGGCAAACCTTCCTTCCCACCCCTTAAAGGACGCCTGGTCGTTCTGGTACCGACCACCGATCTCCAAGGCGCATGGTTTCATAGAGTACGAAAACACCCTGCACGGAATTGCCACGGTGCACACAGTAGAGGAGTTCTGGGAAATCTATACACACCTGAAGCGACCCTCTACTCTGCCTGTTGTCTCCGACTACCATCTGTTCAAGAAGGACATCCGACCCATCTGGGAAGACGATGAGAATCGAAAGGGCGGAAAATGGGTTGTGCGTATGAAGAAGGGAGTGGCTGATCGCTATTGGGAGGACTTGCTCCTGTCACTCATTGGTGATCAATTTGGAGATGCGGGCGAGGATGTCTGTGGTGCTGTTCTCAGTATGCGTAACGGCGAAGATATACTGAGCATCTGGACCCGGACTGACGGTGGACGAGTGCTCAAGATTCGGTGAGTCGCTTTCTTGTTTTCCAACCAACCTGGAATAGTGGCTGACCAGGTACCAGTGAAATCATGAAGCATGTCCTCAACTTCCCGCAAAACACGAGAGTTGAATTTAAAAGCCACGACTCGAGCATCGCTCAGCGTACCGCCATCGATGAGCAGCGACGGGAGAAGGCGGGGCAGCATCACGGTGAAAAGCGCCATATCTCAGGCACGTCGAAGCAGATGGCTGAGCAGTAATTGGACCGACGCCAGTACTTCCCTCGATCCATCTTCACCACGGCCCCTCGTACAGGTTTTGTATACTATTGGGAGGCTTGTTTCCTTTGCCTGTCCTTCCATGCTTTTGATTTTCTACCTGTCTTGCCAATTACCCTTTGGATCTGGCTGGGTGTAGATATATCGGGGATCGTAGTAGTCCCCAAGGGCCGGTTGGCAGGCTGGCAGGTTGGCAGCGTTCGGTATTAAGGACATTGTATTATCTGTCATGTAGCTATGATTCGATTCCAGCGCGCGAGCTTGATTAGCAGCGCCCTCGTCTTATGGGGTCACAAGCGGAAATGAAACAAGATTGGGGCACCAGTGGTTCACCTCTGCGGCCTTGCTTCAAACCTCATATTTTGCGTACAGTTCGAACCCTCTGGTATTCTGCCGAATGGATCTCATGGTGTCATGCATTTGCCTTTCCTTTGCCCTTGGGCTCCCTCCGCCGTTCCCAGATCTGTAGATACGTCTCGCCGAGGTAGAGAAGCTCGCTCTGAACCTTGTCTACGAACAAATCTTGGCACACTATCCATTCACCTGTAGCCTTGTCCTTGACTTGAACCTTCCATGTCTTTCTCTCCTCGCCGCTGTCGGCGACGTCGTCCCTGATACGCACTGCTTCGTGCACCACGTTTGCAACAAGGTCGTACCAGATAGGCTCGCCGGGAGGCCACTCCTTTGGGTTCGGCTCTACATACGGCGACACGTCGAGGTTGCGTGCGTCAAAGGTCACGATGGTAGGGTTGCGTTCTGATACGAACTTGTTCTGGGAGAAGCGCTTAACGTGGAAGACGAGGAATGGCGGGAGAGGATGAAGCAGCCGATAGCGCTTGCGCTGAGCGTGATGTTCTTGGGCACTTTTGCCGTCGTACTTGCTCAGCACAGTTGTTAGGGGAACCTGCGGGATGATGTTCTTCTCCAACTCATCCTGGAATAAGGGCGCCGAGGGGAGGTCAAGCGTGAGGAGGAGGAAGCGCACGATATCGGCCTTGACCTCGGCGGCTTCCTCGAAGCGCAGGCGATCGCCGAGGTCAGCACGCGCCGTAATCGCCTGCGACTCAACCTTGAGCTTGCCCTGAAAAACCCGCTGGATCATGGAGCTGCCCGGCTTCGTCTTGCTGCCGCCCAGCCCAAGGTGGAGGTTATTGAGGAACCATGAGAGGAACTCGACAGGGTCGGATTGCGTAGTGAGTGTAAACCGCTTATTGGACATGAGGGAAATCTCCTGGAGGAGCTCATGAGGCGAGACGTGCGCCTTGAAGGCGCGCGGGTTCCAGATCTTGCGGACGAGGATGCTGCACCGTTTGACAAGCTCCGAGTTCTTGGAGAAGTCCTCGAGCAAGAAGAAGTTTCGTAGGGGCGACACGTGTGCGAGAGCCTGCACTATGACATTGAGATAGTCATTCTCCTTGATGTTGTTCATGCCCACGAAGCCAGGCGTGTACTCCTTCTTGGCGCGCGTCAGGCTTGTGCGCTTGACGCGGTCGAGGGCCATGACCTCCTGCTTGGTGTAGCGAGGGTCGGACACATATTTTATATCGTCGAGGGAGGAGCTCTTGACCTCGTAGCCCTCGGGAAGCACGTATACTTTCTGCGTTTCCAGATTGATGTACACGTGGTGATCCTCGTCGAGGGAGTGGAAATAGGCATGCGACTTGGGCCCACGGCCCTGGAAGTATTTGCCGCAGACGAGACATGCGTACACGTTGATGTTGGAGAGCGATACTGAGCAGAGCTTCTCAAAGTCGAAGTCGAGGACTGATCGGTCGATGGTGTCGAGATAAAGGTTTTCGTAGCCATTGGTCGGCGCAGACTGGCGTATCGACGTAGGATTGGCGCCGCGGGTCTCGAGATCACCGTCCTCTTCCAGCTCCCCCTCATCTCCCTCGTCGTCTTCTGCGCGGCCATCCCCTTGGTTGTCCTCCTCTCCCGTGCCGGTGGGTGTGTCGACGTCGTCAAATCTCGATCGCTTAGATGCCGGCGAGTCGACGCCGGCGAGCTCGTCGAGAGCCTCTGAAGCTTGTCGCTTTGACATGATTGCAAGTCTATGCAAATCTGCCCACAAGCTTCTGTCAAACGTGTGCTATGAAACGGACGAGGCTGCGCCTTGGTAGTAGCTGTAGCTGTAGCTGTTGTTTTTCCAGGTAGGCTTGAGTACGAGGCTGAAAAATAGGTGGGGCCCTGGAGCAACTGACGTCCATCAACTTGGTTCGGATCAACGTAACCGTGACAGGCAACCACCGAGAAGGTGAAAGTCAACTGTCATGCCAGATGTACTCAAATAAATCAAAATTAAATCCTCAATTTTTATTTACCTGATTACGCCTTTTCAAAATATGCGGGCAATGCAGATGTGGCTGCCAATTGCGGCCCATCCGAAATATCTATACCAGTATATCATCCGTTCCCTTCATTAATACATCATCAGCATCCGAGGTCGGGGCGATGCTGTCGATTTCCTGCAGAGTGTACTCCACCAAGTAACTCTCGTCCACCAACTCCTCCATGCGCTTGTAATGGCGTTCCGTATATACTTTTAGGCCTTGCATAATCTCCTTGAGACTCCTCTGCCCCTGCGCCCCCTTGACAGACAGATTGGAGAACTTGGTAGCGGGGTAACTCCTCACGAGCGTCCAAAGGATTCGCTGGGCAACAGGAGCGGTTCGGGCGTTGGTGTTCCAGTCGCGCAGTCTTAGGAGCAGCAAGAAGAGCTGCTCGTCGGACAGGCTTGCGAGAACCTCATCAACGGCTCGGAGGCCACAGAGGCTTCCCTCTTCAGGGGTCTTGCTGTTGACCACAGAGGTGAAGATACCCAATAGGCGACCGGGGTGATTCAACTGTAGAGCCAGGGTGATGGCCTCACGGTAAGATCCAGCACGGATATGGTTTTGCAGCGTCTGTTCCTGTTCAATGAGTTGCAACGCAGCCTGGGACGCCGCTGACTGCGTTTCAGATGACGTATCTTTCCAGAAGCAGACTGTAGAGTCACCACTGCCAGACACAATGGCATTGGTGTCAGGGTGCACGGCCAGCGCCCAAACCCGATCTTCATGGTTATCCAGGGTGCACTCTGTCTCACCAGAGTTCACGTCCCAAACCTTGACGAGACCATCGCCACCGGCGCTGACAAATTGCACAGGTTTCTTGGACTGGTCTTGGCCATTCGGCATGTTCAACCAGGCTACCTTTAGGATACTGTTCGAGTGTCCTTCAAAGGTTCTGACGCAGGTGTAATCCGAGAGGCTCCACAAGCGAATGGTCTTGTCACCACTTCCAGTAAGAATGACGCCCTTGCCGGTGACAGGCCCGTCATCGCCCTGAATAGCAGGCATACCAGAGGGTGAAAACTGAACGGACCAGACTCCACGCTTGTGACCCCGAAGAATGCCCTGCACCTCTCCTTCCTCGACAGACCATATTTTGACGGTCTTATCCTGTGACGCGGAAGCGAATAGGTGGCCAGCGTGGTGAACATGGATAGCATTGATGTCCTTGTCATGAGCCTTGCGTGTGAAAAAGGCCCTCGAGCCGGACTTTTGACCTCGCTGGTCCGGCTGTCGAGAGACCTCCCACTTCTTAACAGTCTGATCTTGAGAACCTGTCAAGACGAAAGGAGGTGGGTGGTTAAGAGGATCGGTCCTCGCGGATGACGATTCAGGCGGGACGGTTTTCGGCAGTGCAACAGCTCCTATGGACTCTGCGTGGCCGGAAAACGTAGCCCAGCAAACGTAAGAGTTGTCCTCCGGGTTAAAACGCCATAGCTTTGCGTTGTTGTCTTTTGCGCCCGTTGCAATCCAGTATCCGGACCAGTCAACATCCAGGGTGATGACAATATCCTCGTGTCCCTTCAGCTGGGCCACATCCTGTCCAAAATAGAGTGCGCTCTCAGACTCCCAGGGTGATTCTCCTTGGCCGACGGGGCTTTCTTTAACAGACACTATGCGTATTTCCTCCGAGTTGGTCGCCAAAGCCAGCAGTGAGCGATCCGGTAAGAGGTATGACAGGTCGATGATATCGTCATGAGTGCCTGAAATTCGTCGAAAGGGTGCCGGAATCGGCAGGGCACTGATGCTTTCCTTGTTGGGTGGCTTGAATAGCGAAATTGTATGGTCGACTTGGACACAGAGAATGAAGGGAAGACCTGGGCGATATATGGCAGTGGTAATTGCCTCTTCCTCGCTTTTGGCCGACTGCTTCTGGCTGACTTCCCGACCAGTATCCGAGTCCCATATGCGCAAGCATCCGTTGGACCCAGCGGAGTAAGTGAGGTTTCCATCATCGATGAACCCGGCTGCCTCGATCAGTTCGAGGCAGGGCACCACCTTTCGAATCTTCCATGACTTTGCATCCCACCAGATAATCGTCTTGTCCCTGCTTGCTGTGACAATGGCATTCTGGGTCGGAGAATAATCCAATCCTTGCACATCGGACACGTGAGAATCCAACTTGGCTATGCAGTTCTTCTTGTGCAAGTCCCACACTCGGACTTTTCCATCCTGGAAGCCAGAGGCAAGTCTGAACTCGGTGTGTGTCGCTTCCACGGCATCAGCGTCGTCCTGGGCAGCGCCGCCGCTCTTCTTGGACTTGGATCCGCGGCTATCGTCTCTTGCGCGGGCAGCAACCTCGAAGAAATGGAGAGCAGATATGAGGACAGAGGGGCCACGGAAGGTATGCGTAATGTGGCCTGCTGAGATGTCCCAGACCTTGATGGCGCCGTCTGTCCCACCAGTGGCAAGCAGCGTGCTCGTACGATCCACGGCCAGGACGACCACGGGGGTAGAATGCGGCTTCACGGAACGGATGAGTGAGAACTCAATTGACTTTTGGTCCAAGGAAGGCTTAAGGGAGAAGATGCGCATGGACAAAGATCTCGAACAGAGGATCAAGTGTGTACCGGAGGGAGTAACTGAGATGAAGTCAGTGACAAGTTTGGGAATCTTTACTGTCCGACTAACGTATCAGCGTTGAAATGGACTCTCCATCCTAATGCGCATTATCGTTAGCTGGGCTCCGATAAATTCTTTGCTGATGTTCTTACTCCTTCAATCAGAGCCAGCTGAGAGCCAGTCGCTGGGTCACTTAATATGACATCTTCCCCCAGAGTAGTGGCCAAGATGCGGGCCTCATTGTCAATGGCAACGGAGCCTCCAGTGAATATAGGGCGAATGACGTGATCTACGTCAAACGTCGTCTTGAGAGGCTGTTTGCTGGCCATCGTGGACGTACAATGAATGTGTCGTAGAACTCAATGTATTGTAGGGACAATTTTTTTTTTTCTGCACTGATCGATCTGCAGTCGGACGGTTAGCGCAGCCGCTCTCAAAGGTACCTGCCACCCAGCCTGCACTACTAGGTTCTACATGTACCTACCTGTAATTGGTAAGGCACGTACGAGTACCCACCTTTCTAGGGACTGGAGCTTCTGGCTGCCCAGAGAGGTAGGGACTTCTGTTTCTTAGTCAGCGGGCCTGGGCTTTTTCAGGTAGCATGATTTGGCAGAGTACTGAGATCACAGGTGACGATGCATTGTTGGAATGTACATCTTCGACGACTTCATGCATCCTCGGCCCAAAAGAACGCTGGGAAGTCCGCGATTGTATCTCGATAATGAGTATCAGTGACCAGAGGCTCTGAACTGATATCTCTTTACACATATGCGTAGCAAAGTAACCGCCAATCGCTGGTCGGATCGAAAGGCCCCGTTGTACCTCGGCATCGTGACCAAAGGCCTTTCAAGATGGGGATACACGGTCCCCTAACGGCGCAAGCTCTGGTGAGCAATCATGACAAGCGGAAATGCCTCGTATGCCTAACTTACGTTCCTCCAGGGGCGTTCTCCGTATGACGATGTGGTCCAGGGAGAGGGAGAGGCAGACCCTCGCCAGCCGGCTCAGCAATATGACCACAGGGGACGGCCATTCAACCCAGAGACCAAGCGCATGAACCGAGACATCATCAGAGCGCACAACGAGGTGATGCTGGTGATAGGAGTCGCCGAGCCCGAAAACCCGCAGGCCACCGCCGATGCCGAGTTGCGTCGGCTTCACTGGAACTATGAGACGTCAATTGGCCTGAAGCTGGATTACTGCTCCCGGCGCTGCATCGAAGCAGTCGGGTTTTTGGGCCTCCATGGGCTGAGGCAGCGGATCTTGGTGAGTCTACCCAGATGCAGTCCCCGATGCGCCTCCTGACGCCCAAAAAGATATACAAGCACTACTCGGAAACTCCGTTCTGGACCCTATTCAAACAGGCCAGAGCAGACTTCTCCATATTCCGGGACATGCTACCAGGCGCGGTCGGTAGCTTTCTGACCAGCGTGGTGGAAGATTACGTTTCCCGGCTGTGGAGGTTTCGAAAAGACAGGGTAGTGGCCAGACAAATGTAGGCCCATCCACATACACATGACTGCGCGCCCGTTACTGACTCCTTATCCAGCATTCACGAGGTTTGGTCCTACATGCGCGTTCACCTTGAGCTGTTCGTGGCTTTACAGAGAGTAGGGCTCATCCCTGCTACCCAATGGCTGCCAAAGCCCTCCTTCTTCATCCCTTTCTCGTACGACTCCCCTATTCCCTGCCCACCGGTGGTAGAAAACCTCAACCCCTCCTTGTCGCTCCTACGCCTTGCCGCCGATGTACTCATTTCCGCCACACCGTTTCTCGTGTGGGTAGTGTCGCAGCGCCTGACCAGGCACGTGAGGCAGACTCTATGGACCCAGGTGTACTACCGTCTGGCAAAAATCGGCTCACCGGGCATGTCTTCTCTACCCCTGCCTGCCATGGCGTTTCCCAATACTGGGCTTCCGCCTGTACCATTGGCCCTGGGTGAGGCTCACCATGAGGCAGACGACATGGTGCAGGTGGTGGATGACACACAGGAGGAACTGCCGGCGGAGCCTGACAGTCTGCCTGGGCCCTTCGAGGCAGTTCGACGCCAGTCCATCTTTTCTGTCCGCGGGGGCGGAGACGACTACGCCAGCGAGGAGGAGGAGCACGAAGGCCTTAGCGCGGCCCTCATCACGTTTGATGTCGAGGAGGCCACCGACGCTCCAGCCGGCCTTTGGAGTGCTGAACTGCGGCCCACGCAAGGCGATGGGCGTTCTGGTTCCGCCCAGCCACTTTACTTTCATACCCTACTCCGGCAGCTACCAGTGAGGCTAGCGGGACGGATTTTTACAGACGCCATCCTGAGGGTGCTCATCGCGCCGATCGAGGCAACAGCTTTGCGTCTAGCTGCTCGGATGTACCAGAGCAGGGATGGACTCATCACCCCAGCGATCTATACCGTTGGTCCTCTACGTGGGCTGAGCTGGACAGCAGCTGTGAATTTCGTCGGTGTCGAATTTCTCCATCTGTCGATTCTTAGCGATGTGTGGGCGTTCTGCGCTTGTGCCGCGCAGCTATTTCTCATGAGCACTGATGAGTTCAAGTCGTACCAAGGTGAAGCAGGGGGATCTGCATAATACTTTAGATATGCGGCCCAGCCACCAACGTATGCGACGCGAGGTCGTGCATAACTTTCGCTTGGAGGCCTGGACCGTGGCGAGGGCATGGGGTCCCGTCACGCACACACAAACTTATTTTTTATACATCTACCTTTTAATGGACAAAAGCTCATGAGGATCAAGACACACGCAGTAATTTGCTATCGTCGCAAGTGGCAAACAACATGACTCGCCCTCCCTGTCAATAAAACCGTAAGTAACCTTTCCTTTCGCCTCTCGGCCCGGGACCATCGGCATACACAAGCTCCGAGTGACATCGTCAAAGCCATGAAACAGAGTACCACCCCCCCCCCCCCCCCCCCCCGCGGAAGCTTTACAGGGTGCCATGGCCCTCATAGCCCTAGTTGTTGTCTCCTCTCTCTTACCCCTTACAGTAAACAACATGCTTGCCTTGATGCTCCCACCCCTCCCTGGTCCTCTCCGTCGTCTGCCGAGAGTATGGCAGCCCATCAACTATGTTGAAGGAATTATACCTGGCTATCGTCTGCACGAGAATGGATCTGGCCTAGATAACCGGTCTCCTGCCAAACATGCCGCGAAGGCTTGTTGAGTCAAACCAACGAGCCTAATCTACTTCTGAGAGCAGCCCGTCTCGGGTCTATGTATAAATACTCCGTACAGTCTCCGCTAAGGAGCTCCATGACGGATTCTCTTCATCAGTAACCTGTCTTTTCTTCCCAAGTGCCGAATAACACGCTCCATATCCTCACGATGGGAAAAGTTATCATCATCACGGTACCGAAGCCGAAGCCGAAGGAGAAGCAGCCGGCGGCAACTGAAGGCGACTCAAACAAACAGTCCGAATGTCCCCCACAAGCTGTATGAACGCGAGTCTGTAGTAAACGAAGACCTTGGTTCAACTACATGTCCGTATGTACGCCAGATAGCAGCGCGGTTCCCGCCAGAAGACTGGCGCCTCTTCTACCGTGAAATCTCTGGGCTAACGTGGGGTCTATCCAGATGAACCGGCAAGTGGGAAGCACGCAGCGGCCACATCTGGCATGTTTTCAGCAGGTCATGGCAATTTAAGGGATTGGGTGTTTAAACGTCGATGCATGGTCAAGCTGTACTAGTATCACCAATGAGACAGACTACTTTGAAAATCTCTGGATTACACTCCCTCGAAAAGAAGTATAGTTATCTCAGTCAACTCGATCTTCATCGCAATATTCCTTCAGAAAATCTGTGAAGTCTCCTATGAATAACGTCTTTCATCGTCCTATCTTTGTAGTTGATCAAGAAGGACAAATTAGACAACCTCATTAGAAGCTAGCCAATCACAGGTCTGCCTCTCCCATGTCACGCGCAGTCTGTGCTCTGCCTGCAATAGTATGGAGCGCAATAGAGGAATCCACCAGTAGGGTTTCATGCAAGCATGAGTGGCCAAGACTAAGAGCAGGACTTGGCCGGTACCTTCGAGGTACAGCAACTGCGAACCTCGGGCAGCTTTCGCAAGCCGGCCTCATGTAATGACGCACACCCTTTGGCTTTGTCCAACAAGCTGAGTGCCCACCGCCAGGACGAGGCCACCAACCAAGAGTTATTTTCTTGGTGCGAACCACTGCCCTTCGGGTTGCGCTTCAATTTGACCCCATAACGGGTGACCTCAATGAGGGATCTTTTGTATCGTAAGAATAGGGAATGCGAGGAAGAAAGGCAGCGAGTCTAGCACATTCGGTGAGTGATGACGATTGAGTTGAGAGATATCGTGGCCATGATGTGTCGTCCCAAAAAGTATTTAAGAAGCTCGAGGTCTGGTGAGAGTTCGCTCGTCGTTTCAACTATCTCGTTATCACACGCTTCCAATCCATTAGCACCAGCGCCTCGAGGTTTTATAGAACGTTCGAATCAACTTAGCAGCAATCATGAGTGACGAGATCACAGCCGCACCGAGGGCCAACGGGCCTGACCAGGTCCCATATTCCGCTGCAGCAGGTGCAAGTGCTGCGCCAGGTTCGTATCTTGACTTCGATCGGACTCCTATTATACATTAGATCCATTCTGATCGAGGGCAGTTGGGGGAAATGACGAGCTGGCTCAGGCCGGTAAGTACGGCGGTTCACTTGCCATGCACGGTGCTGATAGCCCTTCTCAAGCTCAAGAGGATGCTTTCGCATTCTATGCCTCGATCAGAGACGACCCGTTCCTCTCTGTAGCCCGGTCTTTCCCTGAGCAGTTCAGGTTTTGCCAGGATTATTGGGCAACAGAGATAGTGAAGGTTTGGCGTGAGATGCAGCAACTCGGGTCTGGAAGGTGTTGTGAACCGGAAAAGGTCCGTCAGTTGCAAAGTCTGCTGAAAGACTATGGTACGTCACGCGCAACCGCCCTCGAGGGGGCGCGGCATGTTGCTCACAAAGCTGATCGTCTCAGGCGGGCTGGTCGACACGCAGATCACGCTGAATGGACTCGATAGACCGTCGCAGTGGCGTACCGACCGACTCAAGGGACAGGCCATCAAGAGACTAGGTCCTCAAAGCGAGCCATATCTTGAAACCGAACCTAAGCACTGGGTCAACACGCACCCCATCAACGGTATCGATCACCTCGTCAACTCGCTCCCTTCTAGTTCGGTTGGCGAGCATGTCCTAGTGAGTGTCAGTGACCTTTTTGATGAAACGGTGTGTTGATAGAACCCTTACCTAGTCTCTTTTCTTCGAAACCCGGCGTGATCCTATACAGAACGAAGAAGAAGCACGCGATGTCTGTCTTGCCTATGTCCCTGACTGGGTGTACTTCTTTAGTGCACGCTTTCTTGGGAATCTCGGCGTCGTGGTGTTTCTTGGTGTGCCGATAGTTATCGGAAGTCTCGACCTCTTGTCGGACGGGGTCTGGTCGATGCTCGTCATGCTTCTTTTGATCTTCGTAAACGAGTATATGAGAGCTACCATGCGGAACCCGGCCATCGGCCTGGCTTTGGTTATCGCGTTTGCCAGCGCCTTGGCGGGAAATGCGCGGAGCGGGTAGGGCATCGTCTGGTTGGCAGCAGTAGAAAGCAGAGAAAGGGGTGCTACATCAGGTCAAGGGAGAAAATGAGAGGGCTGGTTACTAAGGCATGCTGCCGACGCGTCGAGAGGGGGCGTGTGGGTGTGACAAAGATAGAGCCTTCGAGCAAAATACAGATGATTGCCTCTGAGGAAAACGTGACCTCCTTGAACATGGCAGAGCTGAGGTACCTGAGTAGTATGGAGCAGTAAGGTAAGAAGGGGGAGCTGGCTGGCAGGTACTAGAGGTAACCTTTAGGCAGTCATCTCTACTGGTTAGAGGTACACAGGAAACGCATTCACGCACGCCATCGTACACGCCACGCGAACCATGATACGGCACATAATCCGTAAGAGCCTCATAATCCTGTGGTAATTAATTTCCACGTCGCAGGCTTGGGGCTAAGGAGGCTGAAAACCACCCACACAGAGAGAGGCCGCCAACCAAGACCAAGGAGTGCCAACACAGGTATCTAGTACTACAGCCCTCAGGGGTTAATTTCCAATTAAAGGTACATGATAACAAGAGAGCTCTAGATCTACAATCTCCCCAACAAATCCTATACTGCCAATAGCCATAGGGCCTTGGGCATTATATCCTAATTGACCCTCGCCACTTACCTAGGTACAGTGGCAAAAAGCAGGGATCTCAGTACTCCTCGTTGGAAATAAACCCCCGAGGGCTGTAGGTGGTCTTGCATCTTGTCTACTTCCCAAGGGCGGCTCGATCGGTAGGGTGAGAGGCAAATACCAGAAAGCTGAGGTGACCATACCCAATAACAGTCTGCTCAATCTCGGGCCAGAAACTGTTGAGAGGGCATCCGAACAAGGATCCCCTGACAGTGTTTGGGGGCGCGTTCATGTCACGGACGAGGGTACGGATACAAGCGGCGGCAGGCAAGCATGAACAGAGAGACCTGCCCTTTGATGCCGAGCTATGCAGAGAGAAGAAGAAGAACTGCCGGGCTAGAAGTAAGACCTAACGTAGGCCGCTATGACCTAGCTAGATGCAATGCAATGCGGTGCCCTCGCGTGTTGTTATTGCTGCCTGCCGACCCTGGCCTTGGGCACGTTGGCCGGTCGGTGAGATGGAAGCAGACCTGTGCAAGGGTAGGTAGGTACTAAGGTGCTGAGCCCTGCTGGATCTCACAAATCTGGAGCCAAAAAACTTTTTTTATTCTCTTTTCCCGACGTCCCTCCCCAAGTCTGACGGTCTCCCTGTTGAGGTATGCTTGCTCGCCCCCCTTGGCATGCTTCCTCTTTTGTTGTCAAACTAATTCGAGCCACCAGGTCGACGTTGTGATGGCTGCCATCATGGCTGCCATATGGTGAGGTCCCCAAGGAACCCAACGACTACGTCAGTGCGTACTCCTCTACATTTTCAAGACGTCGACTGACAAGAGCCTAGGGAATTCACCTATATTTGGTGGCTGTCCAGGTGGTTAAAGACCATTGGCCACGGAAGATCGACAAAGCCGAAAGCGAGACGAACGCCACCATCATGACAAGCCTCAAGCATTATCGAGCGTTCGGGATAAAGATGGACCTATCCGATCGATTCCAGATCTGGGCGGTGCCTGGTTCACGCCGTTATATACGTACGGATACGGAGTACCAACCAGCCCTTTCGCTCGAGGCCCCAGAGGCTTGGAAGAGACTGATGCAATCTCGTCTCGCACGCTGAGTGGTTACCTGCACTATCCTCCTATCCAATCGCGACTCACGGCCTCAACTGCCGTTGGTTCGGTAGTCGGCCTGAGCTGAACCTTATGTTAGATTGATCACCCTTGCCTGTCCCCCGGATTGTCAAATATTGGGTCGCGTGTATCAGTCGGTTATTTTAACCACAGGCCAAGAATGCCCTCACAAATACTGCCGGCAGATGGCGTACCTGTATGGGTAACCTCATTTACAATCGTCTGTGGATAGACCTGACCATGTTTGTATGGCCTTGGCTGGCTGTTCGTGGTCGTCATCCCTTGTCTTGCCCAGCTAACCCCACACGGGATGAGCTCCGAATGGGGGTCATGGCGGATACACCTGGAGGCGGGAGCTAGATCCTCCCTGCAAGCAATAGAGGGAGCAAGGCCCTTCCATGCTGTGTCAAAGGAGGTCCCGGTCGCCGGAAGGCTAAAACCGGGATCCCGTTTCCTTCCTCCCAGCAAGCTCCAGGGCAATGCTGGGATCAAAAAGCAAACATACAGTGGCTATTCCCGGACGGGCTCTTCAGCTATTGACTCTTATTACCCATGGGCATCAGTGGGCACTCTCGCTATTTGGGTAATCCCACCACAAGAAAAACTGGCTTCACTGTGTCAGCTTCTCTGTCGCAATCCTGCCCACATGGCTTCATTGAATCAGCGATTATGGCCGAAATGGTTTCGGAGAAGACATGATCGGCAATTCGTGCTCATATAGCAGGGGGTCCAGTCTGCCGGCCTCAGAGCTTATCGCGCCTTCGGGGTCGACGATGGTGACGTGGCGTCGCGCCTTCCAAGCGCATCAGGCCACCCATCGCCAACCAGTGAAAGCGAAGCTATTTGGGCACTTTTGGACGAAGCTGCAGAAGCTGGCCTTTCTGCGGTGCTGAAGAGTCGGTGACGCTGCAAAGATGACCTCGTCTTGGGCAGTTGTTTGCCTTATTCCCATCCCACCACACCACTACAAGAGTCGACAGCCAATTGCGGTAGATGCCAAGGGCACCATCAGAAAGGCGGTGTCATCGTGAGCCTTTCTCACTGTCATGTATCCTACATGTACCTCGAATGTCTCTGGGCCAGGAGGTGTCGTCCGAGAGTATGAGTGGCCGGCTCTCAGCTCAGAGCTGGCACAGCCAGCTGATGCTGTGCCTTTTCTTGCAATCTGCACAGAGGTCGCATTGGGCCACAGCCAACTTGTACGATACCGAACCCATCGCAGCAGCATGATTAGACGATCATCCAGGCCGTCATGACGCATCACGGCCATCAAGGCTTCACGTGGATGAGTTGGCATCCGCAGACTGCGGCAGCGAATTGTATTCCTTTTTGGGTCTCGCCATGTCAAGCTTTTTAGAAGCAGGCAACATGCTGCCATTCCGACCATTAAAAAAACTCAACATAGGGGTTTCAGGGGGCGGGAATTTAGCAGCGAGCTACAGCGCAAAGAACCGCACACATCTGATCCAGAACAGTCAGCACCGAGATTCCGCTGCGAACGGCATTTGATCGTAGATGGGTCTTTGGAAAGTGAACAGCACCAGGCCAAAGTTTCCAGCCCGTCCGATGTGTTGGCGACAAATCAAGATGCTTCCAGTATTACGCAAAACTACCTATAGAGCCCAATCCACACCATTCATTCAACAAGCCCGCAAACTGCCATGTACTTTGAACGACGTGACTTCATTATACTTTAACTCGTTAAGCACCATTCCTGTACACTTGCGCGCCCTGATTTCTGAACATGATGGTATCTCTCCTCTGCAACACCATAAGAGCGCGATTCAACGCCTGGTCGCTATAGCCCTTGCCTTCGACCATCTCACGCCGCAGCGTGGCCAAGCTCGTACTCCATCCGATGGGCAGTCGGCGCTTCAGCTCCAGCTCGAGACGGTTTACTTCTTCGTTTAGCTCGCGACTGCCTTGGTTGCTACCCTGGTTGACGGCATCCATGGTAGAGCAGAGGAACAGGCGAATAGCCTCGTCGACGTGCTCCTCCGTGGCAATGGGGGACAGTGACAATTTGGCCAGCGACTCTGTAATGCGCACAATGGCCTCCAGCTGACGGACCGTGATTGGGATAGATGAGCGTGTGTTGGCTTCAATCTCAGCAGCATGCACTTGGCGACGAATCGACACGAAGTGAGATGAGAGCTTCTCTGCAGCCTCTGGACTAAGACGAGGGGCGCATCGACTGGGGATAGTTAGCATCCAGGCATGACGGTGAGTGGGCAGGAAAGCAGTTACTTACGTTTTGCAGTAGGTGATGTATCGCTTCATCTTGTCGACTGGAATCTCTGACTCGGCCACTTCCTCAGCGCCACGGCCGTCCATGTGAATGCCCATGACGTGCTTTGCAATTCTCTCGTCCTTTTCCCTAGTGTGCTCGTCTTTGACGATGAAAATCATGTCGAATCGTGAGAGAATTGTTGTTTGGAAGTCAATGTTCTCGCCAGGACTCTTCATGTCATCGTAACGTCCAAAAATAGGATTGGCGGCAGCGAGGACTGAGGTTCTTGCGTTTAGGATCGTCGTAATTCCGGCCTTTGCGATAGAGATTGTTTGCTGCTCCATGGCTTCATGGATAGCGACACGGTCCTCGTCACGCATCTTGTCAAACTCATCGATACACACTACACCACCATCGGCAAGCACCATGGCACCCCCCTCGAGATAGAACTCCCTTGTCGATTGATCTCGCTGCACTGATGCTGTCAAACCAGCGGCCGAGGAACCCTTACCCGAGGTGTAAATAGAAATGGGAGCCACTTTCTCGACGAACTTCAAGAGCTGGGACTTTGCTGTTCCTGGATCACCAAGAAGGAGCACGTTGATATCTCCTCTCAGCCTCATTCCATCTGGTAGGATCTTCTTGGATCCGCCCAACAGAAGACACAAGATGGCCTTTTTGATGTCGCGGTTACCGTAGATGGAGGGCGCAATGCAGTCGGCCATGAGGTTGTAGAGATCTGGGCGTCTGCTCAACTCGAGGAACTCCTGCTCCTCCTCCTCTGTGTAGTTGACGTAGCCCTTTGCGGCCTGATCAATATCTGTCTGAATTCCCACGGCTCTCAGGTAGGGTGTTCGGATGGCTACTGCTCCTCCGGTCGAAGAGTTCTTGGAGCCCTTGTTCTGATAAATGGAGAAGATGCCCATGACCGTGCAGCGAGAGCCCGGTACCACACGGTTGGTAAGGAATCTATCGGCGGAAATGAGTACATGGCGCGGCAGTTCTCCAACCGGGACCTGATCGGGCGCTTCCTGGAGCTTGATGATTTGCTGATCAACGAATCGCGACTTCTCGTGGAGAACAAAGTAAGGATCGAGAGGGCATTTTGGTGACGGGTCTCCCTGTACTCGGACTTGATCGCAGTGCCTGGGCAGAGTGACTCCAGTGAAACCGCCCAATACAGGAATGCTCTTGATGCTATTGCAACCTCTGCACTGGATGCGAAGCTCAGTAGCTTTCGAGGACATGACCGATGCACCGATGACAATACCCGGTACACGCACGAGTCGCGCGATGGTCATGGAGTCGAGGTTTCGGATCGAGACATCTTCGGCATCTGAGTGCAGGAGGAGCTGGTGTTCTGGAAGGTCGACCTTGGTTTCGTTGGGGAAGACGATGCGGTGTGTACATTTCTTCAGGGCTGCTTCAAACTAGAGTCGAATGAATAAGTCCCCAGCCCAGATTACGGTGAGACTTTGCAGATAAGACGTACGAGAGGAATAATCTCTGCAGGCTCCGAGGCCAGCTTGTGTGCGAGCTCCTCGTTGAAGCTGATCAGGTCGTTGATCTTGACATCGCAAAAGTACTTCTTCAATAGCGCATTCTCGCGCAACTGGTCTCTTTAATCCCCTCGTTAGCGAATGATATCAGGCCGTAAGGTAGGTGTGCTGCACATACCTGTAGATGAAATTATTGTCGAGTCGGAAATCGAGGATAAAGGTCTCGAGCTGTGCCTGCAACTGTAGTCGAGTATCGCCGTCTCCGCCAAAGCTAGGCTCGTAGACGTGAGTTGAATAGACAGATTGTCGATCCATGGCGTCTGTTGGGCTGCGGGACTTGCTTGCATGCGATCGTGGGCTGGAACTGAAGGTCGAATTCCTATGCGATGGAGGGGCTCCAGACTGTTAGGGGGGGTTCAAGGTCTGAGTGCGAGCGACGCGCGACGCGTCCATACGCGTTAATTGAATGTGCGACCCTTTTTTAGACTTGGCTCCAGAATATGGAGCTGCCTATCGTCACGTGCCCCAGACAATCGCCCAGCCAGCTGGGGTCCATCTTGAATTCGTGGCTTGAGCTCAGCTGTAAGGAGGATAACCAACCACTTTGGAATGGCCATCAATAGGTCCCCGCTTGATATTGACGTTTTCCCTTTACCTGGCTCATCTTCCTTGCGAAACCGTCTACCGGATCATCAGTTCACTAGCAATGATATTCAGGGTGAGCTAAAAATAAAGCCTAGCACAGGGTTTCGGTGTCAATTCGCGAACAAGGAGGCACTGGAGACTGGTCTTCGGCTCTATCACCTTGCTGTGTCGCACCCAACATGTTCTCTTCCCACGGATCTGCCAAGTCACTCGACAGCTTGTCCGCATTGTCGCCCTCCAGTCCCGGTGAATTGGCTTCCCATAGGTTTGTTGCAAGCGCGGACAGTCCGACTCTGTAGTGCTGACGATAACAGTCGCATGACATACGGCTTCCCACGGCCAAGATCGCGGCGCGGCTCCACGGCCAGCTCTTTGTTCTCGGCTGGCGGTGTTCCAGATGGTGCAGCAGGGAACTGGGCGACTCCGGTGGTCGAAGCTGGGCAAAATGGTCGGTAGCCCAAGGAAACGGTACGGATAAGACGTGTGCTGATGCCGCCAAATGCTAGCTATCTCGACACTTCTACAACCCCCAATCGTTCGCACCGGTCTTCAGCCTCACACATCTGCGCCATCATCGACCACCCACAAGCCTCCGACTTCGAGGGACATACCGCCCGTAACCCTGACCAATATCCAGCGCATCAGCACTGACGAGTTTGCGCCCTATATCTCGCAATTCAGCGCCCTGTACGAACAGCTCCGTCGAGTTAAGGAGAGTGAAGAGGATTCGCAAAACAACCGGCGTTCCAGCAAGCAAGACGATGCGTCCGAAAGCACAGCGGACGGTCTGTTGCGACCAGGTTCAAAGCCCAGTATCGGAAGGAAGGGGTCGACCGCATCGCTCTCCTCTCTGAATTCGATTGATGCACCTACGATAGGCCGGAGGTCGAGCTCAGGGTTGACTCGAAAAGTAACTCAAGGACCACCCCCTCTATCAACGATTCCTACCGTGTACTTCGACGACGACTTCCACCTCGAGAACCCGAGAACATTCGATGTCGTAAGCGAACGATCCGAAGTCATCCCTCCCACAAGTGCTTCCGCGGCGGGGAAGAAGGAAGGAAGTGGAAGTGCAGCTGCACCGAGGAAAGCCTTGGCGACAAATGCCATATTGCAGGAGAAGCTGTCATGGTATATGGACACAATCGAAGTGCACCTTATCAACTCCATCTCATCTGCATCCACGACTTTCTTCACCGCCCTTGGATCCTTGAAGGAGCTCCATTCAGAGGCTGCCGATTCTGTGGAGCGAATCAAGGCGCTCAGAAGAGAACTCGGCGCACTAGACGAAGAGGTTGCTACGACAGGACTCCAAGTTTCTCAGCAGCGACGACGCCAGGAGAATTTGAAGCAACTCAATGATGCCGTCTTGCAGCTGAAGCGGATAGTGGAAGGCCTAGCAAACTGCGAGCAGTTGGTAGAGGCTGGCGAAGTGGACAAAGCCTTGGCCACAATCGACGCTCTGGAGAACTTGATAGCAGGAGAACGGGGGGAAGACGAGCCTGACTCTGGGCTACAACTACGAGATTTAAGAGGCGCATCAGCTCTTCAAGGAGTGAGCCTAGACCTGAAAACCCTCCGTTTCCGCGTGGGCAAGGCTTTCGAGTCTCAGTTTATCGATGTGTTGATGACAGACCTGCGCAAACACACCGAGACTGTTGCTGTTCCTGACGTTCTTCTCCGATGGAGTAATGCTGCATCAAGGGTGAGGGGCGCTAATCATGCACGATCTCCTTCAGTATTCCCAGCGTACTTGTCTGGCACTGAAGACCTTCGATCTCAAGTCCTGCCAAGTCTTTCGGGTCTGCACAGAGCGGAGCATGTTATTGTGGCGGCGAGCGCATACCGAGAGGTTGTCATGCGAGAGATTCGGAACTTGATCCGTCGGCCACTGCCAAGCTCGAATGACGATGATAACGAATCCATGATGTCGGTTTCTACAAGCGGCGGAAGGCAACTGTCAAACCAGGATAAGTCGTCTATTTTGGCACGAAATCTGAGGGCGCTTGACCCAGAGGATGCTGAGGAGTTGCTCACTAAGATATATGTCGGGATCGCGGAGACGCTACGCAGACTCACGACGCAGGTGAAAGTCTTGCTCGACATCGCAAGTTCCATTTCCGATCCTGCAGGTCTTGATGGACTAAAGTCGCCCCCAATGAGATCCCCACTGCCCAGCCCTCGAATTGAGCGCAATAGTATGTATCCTCCAGCCGTTAGCCCGGAGCTGCAAGAGGAGCTACACAAGACGCTTGACATCACCAACTTCCTCAGTCAGGCCGTGGATGTTGCTATTGATAAAATTGTCAAGATCCTCAGAGTCAGATCGGCACAAGCGAGTCAGTTGCCCTTAGATCTCTTCCTACGATACTTCACGCTCAACCTATATTTTGCAACGGAGTGCGAGGCCATATCTGGTCGCAGCGGGACCTCTCTGAAGAACGTAGTCAACGGCCACATCAAGGATTTTGTGCAGAAGAGCGGCGATGCCGCCATGCAAAGGTTGGCCCAGGAGATGGAGAAGGATCAATGGAATGCGAAAGACTTTGACGAAAAGAATGTCGAGCTGCTCAACCATATACTCGAATGCAGCACCCATGACCCAGAATCGTGGACAGAGAAGAACAGGATCTGGGTTCCGTACAGCGAGGTTGTAGGTGGTGCAGATACCACCGCTGAGCCCGCGGAAACGAACGGATCTGGGAAGGAGAAAGCAAGAACAGCGACGATTGACGAACAGCAATTCGTATTGCCCAACCCCGCAGTGCTCTGCCTCGAGGGCATCGCAGAATTCTTGCACCTTGTTACCGGCATTCCAATGATGGCTACTGAGGTTGGCTCATCATTGGTCGCCTATCTCAACATGTTTAACTCGCGTTGCACTCAGCTGATTCTCGGTGCGGGAGCTACGAAATCAGCAGGCCTCAAAAACATTACAACCAAGCACCTGGCTCTAGCATCGCAAGCCCTGGCATTCATTGCCACCCTCATCCCACATATCCGCGAGTTCGTCCGGCGCCATGCCGGCTCGGGAGTTGGCGTGTCAAACCTCATGGGAGAGTTTGACAAAGTCAGGCGACTACTCCAGGAGCATCAAGACAACATCCACCAAAAGCTTGTACAGATCATGGAGGGCCGCGC
The DNA here is from genome assembly GCA_020746835.1 of Stachybotrys elegans. Lineage (NCBI taxonomy): Eukaryota > Fungi > Ascomycota > Sordariomycetes > Hypocreales > Stachybotryaceae > Stachybotrys > Stachybotrys elegans. The sequence goes on along the minus strand of JAGPNK010000007.1, from coordinate 1,192,534 downwards.
CGCGCTTCATGCCAAGACCATGAAGACGCTCGACTGGGACGCTGCGCCGCCGCGAGGAGCCCGCTCGTATATGGAGACACTGGCCAAGGAGACGACGACGCTGCATCGTGTGCTGACCAAGCATCTGCCCGAGACCTCAATACAGATGATCATGCATCCTGTGTTTTCCAGCTACAAAGACCACCTGGGAAATGCCATGCGGGAAGCGGCTCCTAAGACACAGGCTGGTCAGGAAAGGTAGGACATTCCCCGCCCACATGTGAAATCCTTTTACTAATAGCCTATTGTAGCATGCTTCGGGATATTGAGCACTTGAAGTCGAAGCTAGGAGCCATCGATGGCTTTGGCGACGCTGGCAGTTTCCTCGAAAAGATTGCCATGTCAAAAGAGGTCAAGGCTGAGGAGGAAGCGCCGCCTAAACCTTCTGCAGCGGAGGAAGCGAAGAAGGAATCGGCAGCTGATGCTGCTGGAGGGTCGGCAAAGGGTGGGGAGACGTCCTGAGGTTGATCTAAGGGGTCGCGCGCGGCATTGTCCTTCCAGCGAGTTTGCAATGGCCATTTTAGACGGAGTTTTTAGGGGTACAATCAATCACTTAGAGCTAGGCGGCTGACGGTAGCTGTGTAAGAATTTGAACTGGATGAATGACAAAGCTCATGCCGCTCCCTTGGTTTCCCTGTTGAGGTGACGCTTTCCTCTCACCGGGTGTCGCTGGTGTTGATTTGAAGCTGTAAACTTACAAGTCAGAGTACCCCACGTGAGGTCTGAACCTGGTGGAAACGGTCGGGTTTACGAAAAGTACAGTTCAGCACCTACAGTTGGCTGAAGGGGAACGCTCAGGGGCTGCAATAACGCAGTGTGTTGGTGATGTGATTGCCCAATGGTGTGTGCAGTAGCGTGGCGTCAACCCGGTGTTCAGCGTTTCAAGAAAAGCGCCTCGCGCGCTCTCCCCCTTTTATCGGGCCGTGTGATTGACAGCCCTAGACATCAGTGCGTGGTCACAATGTAGCAGCTAAGGCATGTGTAAATGAAAACACAAAGTAATGGTTTCAACAGTATATTTGTTTGATCTGATGTGGTATCATATTCAGGAGTTGGGTAGCGCCTTTGGCGCTCTACCCGGTCTATATTCTAAGTGTGTACATGAAGCGAACCCAAGCATTTGTACAAGAAGCGTAGGTGCAGAAACGTCAAAAAGTAGTATCCCAAGCGAGTGTCCAAAGTGGGAGGGATGAAAAGAAGTATGTGTAGAGAATGTGCGAGGAAGAACCTCAAGCCCTTGCCAGGAAGGGGAGTTGTGTAAAATGGAATGAATGTGGTTGAGATTTGGTCTCAAGTTGAAAGGATTGTAAAAGGTTGGTCTGAAAGAAAGTGGCTGGTCGGTCCAACAGACATTCGAGGGTGTGCTGATTCGAAAGAGCGTGTGGTTGAATCGTGACACTCGGTGAATGTAAGAATGAGTGTATCAGAATGAATGTGCAAAGTTGTTTGAATGAATGTATAGGTGAGTGGCCAAAGGCTGAAGATGTGGTTGAATGAGTGTAGAGAATTGCTTCAAAGAACGTAGAAGTTGGTTCAAATGAGTGTGTAGATCGAATGAATGTAGTAGTTGGTTCAAAGGAGTGTGTAGAATGTCTTGAATGAATGTAGTGGTTGGTCAAGTGAGTGTAGTGGTCTGTGAAGGAATGTAAGATGATAAAAACCAAAATCTTGCGCCGCTTCTCCTTGTTTCCAAAATCCTCATGTCGCAACCTCGAGTTGGGAGAATGAGGGGTATCCTGTTGTTCTTTCTTGAGGACCCTATCGCTTTTTGTTTGTCATGTTCGTCGTGATGAAGCGCGCAGCGCTGGAAGAAGCAAAGGCAAGCCACTTAAGCAAAGGCCATGCCGGTGGATCCAGAGCCGAGAGTGGTCCAGAGATCAGTCTCGGTGGTAGTCTTGGTCTGGACGTCATCGGGGAGCCAGTAGACGTTGTTGCAGGGGAAGACCTCACAGCCAGACATGGGGGTCTGGGCGACGGCGGGCCACATCTGCTTGACGTTGTCGTGGTCGTTGGGGTCGACAATGGCGGAGACGTCGAAGTAGGTCAGGCCGTTCCAGCCACCGAACTGGACCTCACCGAGCATGCCGGGGACGTTGTTGGCACCGCTCTGGACAGCGTACCAGTTGCCGACCCAGGTGTCAGGGAACTGGACGGTGCTGTTCTGCTGGTTGTTGACGGTGACGGGCTCGATGGCACTAGACTCCGGGTTGGGAGTGAAGTAGAGAGTGCGCTCGACGTTGTCAAGGGTCCAGAAGGTGACGGAGGCGGCACGGGAGGCGGCGGCGGAGGCGACGAGGGCCATAGCAGAGGTAGAGAACTTCATCTTGAAGGTGTGGGAGTGTTTTTGTATAAAACAAGTGGGAGTGAGGTGTATGTGCTTGTGTATAAGTGATTCGTTGTTCGAAAGCGAAAGCTCGAGTGACGGAATCAAAAGAGAGTGATGTTATGTGTTGGCTGTACGAGGATAGGCTTAGCTTTCAAGGAGCGAGAAGCGCAGCGTATAACTCTGAGAGAGTGTGTGGTGTCCGAAGACTGTTTGAAGAAACAAGAGAGTGCTTGGGGAGTGTGCTTGATGAGGATGAGGACAGGGACGGGAGGATGGGAGGAAACGAGCGGATCTTTATACATGAGTGTGTAAGCCACCTGGGAGGATGGAAAGCGAGGGACTGGAGGCCAGAGGCGCGTGCGCCGGAACGGAAAAGGCAGAAAAGAGTGCAATGCCGCGAACCACCACCCCATCTCCCTCGAAGGGGTGGTGGCAGCGGCAACGACAGGCAAAGCGAGTGAATAGGTCGGTGGGCCTTGGTGTAAGTGAGCGAGCGAACGAGAGAATGAGCGTGGGTGGGTTTTCCAAAGTTGGCAGGCTGCCCCTGGAGGTAGAAGCCCTAGAAGCCCGGGAGCAGGGACTGAGTAGCCGGCCAGCGCCACATGGCGCACCCGTGTGGTGCGTGGTGCTATGGTAGTTGTTGTGGTGCTGGCGTTGGTGATGGCGGCAGTGGTAGCGGTAGCGCTGGTGTTTCCGAAGTCATCATGGTGGTGGGTGGGGGCGATCCACTTCCACCACTACCACCGGGCCACCGGGGGCCATGGTGTGTGCTGTGTGCTGGGCCTGGGCCTGGGCTGGAAAGCCGCTGGGTGATGACGAGTCAAGAGAAGTCGATGATGGAGACTTATCCAAGCCTTTTATGTAGTCGCTTCTCGTCCCAGGAGCTCTATTTTCAGCTTCGCGAACGAGCTTCTCGAACTGAGACAGAAGGGCTGGCTGTAAAGTCTCGGATGTAACCTGACACTGGTGTCGAGGGGAGTTTTGGTGCCAACTATAGACGGGCATAGGGCTGCGACAGTGCCACCTACTGCATGCAGCGTGCGAGAGGTCCAAAGGAGAAGTTGGTCAGAGGGAGAGGGGGTCCAACCTCGTGCCAGGCCGTGCTGTGCCCGTCTGTGCCTGGTACCTGGCAGGAGAATCGACGAGGATGCGGGGTCACAAGTCAAGGACCTGGACATCGGCCCACTGAGCCCTTGGATCCATCCATCCATCCATGGGACTGCGTATGCATTGCATCGACAAGTCGTTCGTTGCTCTGCAGACTCTGTCTCGTTGTTGCTGTCCTTGGTAAGTGCACCGAGTTGTGGGAAACTCGCGCCCCTGGCTAAATCCCGGCCCCTCCATCAGCCTCTCCTCCCAGTTCCTTCCTTCCTTCCTTCCGCTTCTTTTTTTCGCTGTGCTACCGGAAGCCACCCGAGCATCCTTCCTTCCTTCCTATTCTCCTACCATCTGTAGAGCAATCTGTGGCAAAGGAACAAACTTCCAAACGTGGCTAGAAATGGCGCCACCATCGTGATAGATTTTTTTTTCTTTCTTTTCGTATTCTTTTCCTTCCTTCTAGCTGTAGGTGGTGTAAGGGTTCCATTCTCTGAACAATCCGACTCCACGCACCCACGCCGCGGATGAATGACAGAGCAGTGACCATTACATCTGATGGTTTGCGTTATATGTACGGTGGTCAGGTTGTGCGAGTGGGTGCAGCCTGCGGTACCTTGCAGTAAAACAATCAATAGCGTCACAGCACCTCAAAGCCAAAGTCAGTATGTGCCTTGCCTTGCCTTCAGGTAGGGCACTTCTCATAGCCGATGCATCCATTCGATACACCACGCACCAACCACAGTCTGCCGCGTTGCAAGCCCATTCATATTCATCCCGGTCTCCCTTTCGTCCGTTGGCTCTTATTCTCCTCCCCCTGTTCGTCTTACCGGCGTTTTGTCCACAATGACGGTTACAAGTGTCCATTCATTGCGGCACAGGCATCCACGCATCTCCTTGATCTAGGTTCTTTTCTCCCATGCCTCAGGCCTCAGGCATTGTCAGCGTCGTCTTTGTTGGCTTGAGATGCCTGACTCTGCAAGTCCAGCACTGTGGCGCGCCGCCAGTGACATCGACGCCTCGATGCCATACTTGCCTTCATCTTCCTTCTCCTCCCCATTCATTGGCCCGCTACACCCATACGCGAGCGTGGAGAGCTGGCTACTGCTGTATTGCTTCGATTGACCCATCCCGCGGACAGTCGCCGAAGAATCTCGCGTCCATTCCAGAGTAGAGCGCCTCGCCCAAGGCGTGGCCACCACACACACATCTCACATGCTGCGCTTCGGGACAGACCAAGGTTGTCAGGTTCCGATTCCGGATGCATCTCCTTCTCCATAGTAAGTTTGTACCTGCATGATGCAGCCTCACCCGACCGAGGTTGCATACAGCGACTCGACAGCCGGTGAGGACGCCCATGCATATTCACTGCATCCGCCAACGCAATGATCACATCATATTTTTTCTTATAAATCAAGCCATCTTTGTACCCAGGTACATTATCGACTACCAGGCTGGGAAGAAATGTTGGATTAAGTTGGCTGCCAAGCTGGCTTGCATCGTGGTTCCTGTCGATCCCTTCGCAATGGGGCCGATTGTACCCATTATGGAGCCTTTTTTCTTTCCGTTTGCCTTGGCTATCGACTTCAGAATCCCTGCCGTGGTCTCGTCAATGATCGTGCTCCACTCGCCAACCGTCGGATGGTGGGTTGGGTTTGTACTTCACACTCCCTTGTCTTTTCACTTACACATGCTTTTGCTAATGGATGCTTCCACCCTTCTCGCCGACCTCAACACTCACAGGGAGGGAGACTAATGTACGTGATAAATGTGACAAGAGATGTCGATGATGAGTTGGCACCAACCAGGGCGACGTCTGTTTGCCAGGATTTCCCAACATTTTTCTCAGAAGCCACCGAACATCATCAGAAGCCAGCCAGCCATCTTCCGTCTATGACATCCCGAGAGCCCGTCATCTTGCCATCATGACTTGTAGCGACGACTTGGCCACCATCTCGATCCTCTAGAACAATTTGGCCTACCCACCCATAGATGCAAAGGCCGAGGTGCTTGCTAAGGAGGCGGGAGAGGGTTTGGCCTGCTTACTCGTTACCCGTTCTGGCAGACTGACAGACTGCATTCGCTTCCTCTCTATTCTCATCGGAGGAGGAGTCAGCCGAGCACATCCTGGCCGCATCGTCTTGCACGCATCTGCGGTGTTTACTCGGTGGCTGACCTGACCCGCTCGAGCCATCCATCCGCCGGACACTGTCGGAGAGACCCTTCTGCACTTGATCAGTCATACAACGAGCAGTGCGAAATGATCCTTGCCAATGGCATGTTTTGGGACCGCCAGCCCCCTTCGCGTGGTATTGTCATGGTATTCTGATGGAACGTGCCCAACACCTGGCAGCCGGGGATACTGCTTGGTTATTGACAATGTTTTCATGCTCGCCTCTGTGTGTGCACGCGCGTATAATCCATCACAGCAGCCGAGTCTGGACCAATGCTCCGCCGCCACTCGCTGGGTCCTGCAAGAACTCAAATGTCGTCGTGTTCAGTCGGACTCTCTCCACCTCAGGGTCGACAAGGCCCGAACTGATGATCCACAGCATCGTGCTGGAGACAGGCTTCCTCGACCAAGAGAGCCGGGGTTGTGTAGGGCGGCCATGGGCTTATTCTCTGGGTGCAGCGACAGGGCCGTCGCTGTCCTTCCCCGCAAGATCTGGAAGGGAAGAGAAGGATCGCGTGTGCAGGGCGACTGACCTCGTGCTACAGACAAAGACTGTCACCATTGTCCCCGTGTTTCTCCTGGTCTGGTCCTACTATGGCTTGCCGTCTTGCTCCATGGATGATGACATGCTCCTGAGTGGCAGTTGGCCCGATCTATTGTGAATAAGCCGGTGGCAGGGAAACGTGGGACAACGGCCGTGGAACCTGTTGGACGCATCAGCCAGTCAGGACGCAGCAGCATGGCCGCGCGGCTGCATTGACTGGATGGACGACGGTTACGGTAGCCCTTCTTGAAGCAGGAAAGTCCGATTGACGCGTGGCCTCCCCCATCTCCTTGAGCAATAACGCAATACCGATCGAACCCCAGTAGTACCTACGAAGTGGTCAATTGGCAAGCCCCAGCAGCGGGTCATCCGTGGGTTGGTTCAGCCGTTGGTGAGAGGCTACCACGGACCCTTCGTTTTCCACTTCTAGACGGACGGAGATTTCCTTGCCTAACGGAGTTGACGGGGCTGGCACCTTGCATGACTTGCTCATTTGCCGAAGAGCAAAGGTATCCATGGTCTTAACTGGTGTCAGCAAAACGTTGACTCGGAGGCAGGTTAACGACCTTGCCAAAGTAATTCGATACGGAGTATCCACCCTTTCCTTGGAAGCCAATCCACCCATGTTTCTCGTCTGGGCCTTTTCTTTACCCTGCACAGGAATTCGCCTCATATCTCCACAGTTCACTTGCATGAAAATGTAGAAACCAGTCAAACTTTTTCCACAATTCAATAAAACCGAGATGGTTTTTTTTCTTCTGACAGAAATCGCTCACATTTTTCTGCCTCAATCCCATCGCCTGCCAATGGCAGAGCATCTTACCTGCAAGCCGAGTTATCTCCGTGTGGCCACCGCCCTCTTCACATGTTAGCATGTTGGGTGTCTGTTCGCTTGGCTTGTGTGAGCATACCTATACGCACATCCCCAAGCCATGCCCGTTCACAGCACTTGATCATGGCAGCCGTCTCGTGCACCAAAACAATTGTAGTATGGGATTTGCAAGCCTGTGTCCGGCCCAGTTCCACTCCCGGTAACACTGCATCGAAACCAATGACCACATTCCGTGCTCGACCCCTTCACGTGTTAAACAACCGCTTTTCCATATGCAAAGTTGGTCAAAGCAAACACCTTGACAACTTCTAGAGGCCATTGTGTTGTGGAGTTTCACGGAGAATTCATGGTGGCGGTTTCACGAGTCAGCCACATCAGCCTCAACTGAATAGTTTGCCTGTCTCCAGTCGGAAATCCGTTGGCGAAGGGTTTGCACTTTCTGGAGCTTGAGGGATCCTTCTTCGTAGTGGTTTTTGATGTCTTGATACTGATCGTCAATGATTAACACTGGGAAAGATCTGGCTGCGGGAGATCGTCATGATAATCGTGCATCTTTCCCCCACCACGCTGCCTATCACAACCGCCTTCTGATTTCCCAAGATCTTCAATGGTCGGCTGTCAAAAGGAGTTGTTAACTAATGTACCCGTCCTTGGGAGCGTTTGCAACATGGTGTCGCGTTAGTCTTCCCGATGTGATTAGACGGTTGCGTATCATCAATTCATTATTCATGATCTGATCTCGGTTGCATCGCCTTCCACCAACCGTCCATGTACTCATCGTCCGTCTGGCAGCCACTAATCGCCAGGGTCGAACATTCCCGAGGCGTCCAATCTTGAACGTACTTCTCTGACCAAAGCCTTGGCCTCTTCGACCTCTACGCCGTCGTGGCAGAGCTCCGAAGCCAGTCGATTCGCTGTCACGTAGTCCGCAGTCCGCATGGCGAATCTGGCGAGCCACATCCGCGCTTTGCTCGTTGCCGCCGTCACGCCCGTGCCGTCGTTTCCTCCAGCATTCTCTCGGGCCTCACGCCCGTCTTCTGATGCACCTGGAGAATCGTTGTGGATCCTGATCGATTCTCCCAGTTGGACATCCGCGGCTGCACCTCCATCCTCTTGAGCCACACAGAGTTCCATATAGGCCTTGGCTTCCTCCTCGTCGCCCAGTTGATCGTACATTGCAGCAATCTGCAAAAGAACATCGGGATCCATGTGGCCGATGGCGTTGCGTGAGCCCATCAGATCACCACCGCTTCCAAAGCTGCTACCCACGTCGTAGTAGGCGTCGGCAAGGAGGGCCCGCTTAAGAGCCTTGATGCCGTCCCTCTCCCTTCCCATATTCTCCAGGCATGAGCCCACAGCCATCCACATCTTGCCGTCCCAAGGGCGTAATCCTGCGGCCTTCTTGTAGTACCACAATGCATATGTGTGCATCTCCAGCATCTCATATGTCTGGCCCAAACCATACCACGCTCTGTAGTCTCTCCGGTTCACATCCACTGCGCGACGATACGACTCAATAGCAGCATGTGTGTTCTTCAGCTCCACGTATTCGTGGCCCATCAGTGTCCATGCCGACAAGCACGTTCTATCGAGTGTCAACGCCCTCCGGAAGTACTGGACGGCCTTCTCGTGCATCGACAAGAGTGAGTAGTAATTGCCTATCACAACACAGGATTCGGGGCGGAATCTATCAACGCTCGAGCATAGATGTGCAAGGAAGGCCAGCTTCGGACGGATGTTCAAAACGTAGAGAATATTGGAGTAGTGGTCCAATGAATCGAGGCGGTGTGGATGCAGCGAAAGCAGCCGGCTGAAATGCTGCTCAGCTGCTTCCAGATCCTTGGAGTGATACGAGAGCAAAGCATTGCATGTCAGGAGGAAGGAGGAAGTTGGGAAAATGGAGAGGAGCTGCTCCAGCGAGTTGGCGAGGTTGGGCGACTGCTGGTATAGCTCCAAGGACGTGTGTACGTGAAACATGTACGACACAATATTCTGTGGGCAGTGACGAGACACCCGGTTCAACTGGAAGCCGTTAGTACAACGGCGAGATAAAACGTCATGGTAACGCACATCTTCGACCCTTGAGATGAGAGACGTCATCTCCAGCCAACAGCCCCAATTCATGGTGTATTTGTGCACGCTTCGAATAAGGAATTCCAGGGCCTTTTCGTCGTTTTTCTCCTTGGCAAGCACCATGCCGTAGCTGTACATATGTCAGTACCCGGTCCCCGTCAGAGGATTCGCATCACTCACAGATATTCCAGCCAACCCTGACTGCCGACCACCTCGTCGTCTTCCGTTGTCCTTTCGTCGAACCATGCTGCAAGGTACTGGCCTACAACTAGCAGCTGCTTGTTTGTGACGGTCCCCAGGTCCTGCGGGCCCATGACCATCTCGGAGTCTTCATTCTTTCGCTTCTCCCCGGACATGAATTTGGCATATAGTGCCAAGAACAGACTCTTCTGGCTTATTTTCGGCAGAGGGCTCCCAATACGTGCCTCGGTGGCCTTGGCTTTGCTCTTTCCCTTCGATTTTGCGGTAAGAGGTTCGTTGTGAGACGCAAGGATACCGGTGAGGAGGGATTCTGGGAGGAAGACGGCGGCGCAACGGTCATATTCGCGGCAATCGAAGAGCGACTTGGCAAGAAGGTATTTGCTGAGCTCTTTTGCCTCGAGTGCTGCCTCCTCGGGGTCGGTATTTGCGGCGTAAACGGGGGAGGTGTGTGGTTCTGCCTCGGATGTATGCTCGGAATCTGTCTCGGGGAGCGCGTTGAGTAATTCTGCTGCCCTTTCCCGGTATTAATAGAGGCGCGCGATTGGAGATGCAGCCAGGGCAGGCCTACCATTTAGAGGACTGGTACAGGCACCGCTCTGAGCATTTGATTACAGCATCTTGCAGCGATGCCCGGAGCTGCGAGATGTCTTGCGCGCTCAACGCCATGGCTTTGGGGCAATCCCATACGCAGCTTGTTCTACCTAGAATTCCCGAGTTGGTTCGCGGTGGCGGTGCGAGTACCGAGGTGGTAGAAAGCTTCGGGCCGTTGGAGCTATCAGCGGGCTGCTGCGCTTGACTTCTTGATGGCGATGGCACTTGAATGAGCCATGTGCGTGCGTGGTGACAGAAACAGTCTTGGCACTGTACGCGTTTGGGCTGGCATGCGTGTGGTTGGACAGAGCAGGTTGCTTATTAGCAGGTGCCCACAACACACCACCCGGCCTACCCTTAGGCGCTTATTAGTCCTGGTACCCTCCATCCCGGTTCTGCGATTGAAGGAGGGGTAAAATGTCCAGCACGAACTGCGCAGCCTATGATATGGGCTTCCCACAAGCTTTCGAGCTCGGACTGTGAGGCTAGGGAGGCCAATTCATGCTCCTTCATGATCCTAGAGGGCCAAGAGCCTCTTGGGAAGGCATCCCATCCTAACCTATCCTGGGTCGGCTTATATAAGATCTGGTCTCAGTGACATGGACAGCGGTGGTGCCAAGTACGTGTACGGAGCATATCAATATCAGAGACAGCCTATGCACGAATATCACCGGCCTCGTGATATGCTGGCTGGAATTGCCGGCCGGTACATTTTTCCTCCTCAGCTCTCCCCCAATGGGAAGATAGCAAAGGCCGGGTCGACTTACCGCCAAAGGTATCCGTCAAGTAATTTGTTCTCAGCCCCGCCATTCAACGATACCGGCTGCTAATACGGTGTGAGGTTCTGTACATAAGACGAGGCGGGGTTGTTTTAGCACATGTAATCTCAGTACCTACACAGGACAAAGGAGGGGGCACAAGGTACGGCAAACACTTCCAGTTTGCTGGTAGCGATGGCAAGTTCTCCAGACTTGGGGACGGAGACGATAGACGACAAACGATAAACGATAGCGTTCGGACAGCCATCGTCGGCCTGCGCATCTGTAGGATTGCAGGTCCCGGGCCAATCTGACAGCGGTCGGCTGTTTACCATAAGGCGTAATTGTCCGTATTTTTAGTACCAGGTGCGGTACCGGGTTGGTCAATTGAGGGGAGACGGCCGAGGGGTTTGGCTCGTTGGGGTGTATTTTCGTTTCGCCCACCATCCTTCCCGCCCGCTCCTCCCCTCCGTTTCGGCGGGTTTAGTTATAAGTAGCTACACCCTGCGCTACCTACCTCTCCTGCAGCACAGCTCCCTTGCCCGCCTTGGACAGATTCACTCTTAAATACAGAGCTTCTCTTCGTCCTCCTCGCTCCCGCTTTCCAATCATCATCACCTCAGCCACCCGTCCCCGACACCGACCGCTACTTTCTCTGCCTCCAGCAGCTCGACCGTCTACTCCGCCCACCAGCAACCTATCGTCTAATCATTCTCCTCTCTTCACCCGACACAATGGCTACCCGAACTACCCTCGCCGAATTCGAGTCGGTCTGGCCCAAGCTCCAGGATGCCATCGTCGAAGAGGCTTCCAACTACAACCTGCCCAAGCAAGCCGTGGACTGGCTCAAGGCGGTAAAGGCTCCTTTTTCTTTGCGCTCTCGCTCTCCCTCTGACCCCTCTACCCCTCCCTCCTCCGTTGCCTTTTCTCTTTCCAAGCTCTACATGACCACATTCAACGTGCGCTTCATTTCTCTCTAAACCCCTCCCAACCATCATCCTATTCTACCTTGGCAATCCATTCCGCCACGCGGATCGCCACAATGGCAAACGAGCACCCTTCAATCGGTGGGATCAGAGGTGGAGGGGCAGAGGAGAGGGACGAAGCGCACGGTATTGATACCAAAAATCATCAAATGAGAGAATAACAACCAGACACCAAAAATCTACACAACACTCCACACACACACAAAAAACCCAAAGTCTACCCAACTATACTTGCATTACTGACAATGGTCTTTCGGAAAGAACCTCGAAACCAACACCCTTGGTGGAAAGTGCAACCGCGGCATGTCTGTCCCCGATTCGCTGTCCATCCTCCTCGGCAAGCCCCTCACCGAGGAACAGTACTTCCAGGCCGCTACCCTCGGCTGGTTGACCGAGCTCCTCCAGGCTTTCTTCCTCGTTGCCGACGACATCATGGACAGCAGCATCACCCGCCGTGGCAAGCCCTGCTGGTACCGCCAGGAGGGTGTCGGCATGATCGCCATCAACGACTCCATTATCCTCGAGGCTGCCATCTACATTCTCCTCAAGAAGTTCTTCCGCAGCCACCCCAACTACATTGACCTTGTCGAGCTCTTCCACGAGAGCTGCTTCCAGACTGAGCTCGGCCAGCTCGTCGACCTCATCACCGCCCCCGAGGACAAGGTTGACCTCAACAACTTCTCCATGGAGAAGTACCAGTTCATTGTCATCTTCAAGACCGCCTACTACTCCTTCTACCTCCCCATCGCCCTTGCCCTCTACCTCAACGGCACTGCTACCCCCAAGAACCTCCAGACGGCCAAGGACATCCTCATCCCTCTTGGCGAGTACTTCCAGATTCAGGATGACTACCTTGACAACTTTGGTCTCCCTGAGCACATTGGCAAGATCGGCACCGACATCAAGGACAACAAGTGCTCCTGGCTCGTCAACAAGGCCATCGAGATCGCCACCCCCGAGCAGCGCAAGATCCTTGATGATAACTACGGCCAGAAGAACGATAAGGCCGAGGCCGTTGTCAAGCAGCTCTACGATGAGTTGAAGCTCAAGGACATCTTCCTGGAGTTCGAGGAGAAGCGCGCTGGAGAGCTCAAGGCCATGATCGCACAGGTTGATGAGAGCGAGGGTCTGAAGAAGGACATCTTCGAGGCCTTCCTGGCCAAGATCTACAAGCGAAGCAAGTAAGCGTTGGGTATGACCCTCACTTACCACAACAAGTTGGAGCAGAAAATGGAAGGACAAAAACAAAAAAAGAATGGTTCAGATTTCGGCTTTAGACACGTAGAGATACCTACTTAGAAGGAAGGGCATGATGATTCGGAAACTTAGCACCAAAATGTTTTTAACATAGTTCAAAGCCCTGAGGGCATTTTATTCAAATTCTGCGGCATCAAATCGTCTTGACGTGAATCGATAAATAGTGATGATATAAAATAAATCCTGTACTTTGCTGTCTAGTTCGGCGAGTTTCCTGGCGGTTTCACACAGAATCTCACCCTCGCAGATATTCTTTTCTCCGATGTCCCTCGCCGATTGAAATAAGAAATCTAGTCCTGAAACCGTTTTTCCATACATGACATGCGGTATTATTGCCGTAATTATCCTTCCGAAGCCCAAAGATCATGACATCGTCCATCCTATCTAACCAACCTGCATGCACGCCTCGCATGTGACTGGCTGATTGATTACCTTGCCCGGCTCACCAAGGGCTCCGGCATATGTCGGCCGCGGGACACAGCGCCGCCACCCGACTGGAGCAGAGCGTCTCGGGTGAGTGACCGCACCGGCAGGGGTGGTACAGGCGGGGCATCCTCCAACGCGCGGTGGCGGGCTGTCACGGAGCGGCTTCGGGAGCGGCTGCCGGCTTGTGCTGCTGGAGCAGAGGGATCGTCGTAGGTTGAGGAAGCAGATCGGCCGCTGGGGCTGCGCATGAAGCCGCGCGGTGGGCCGCCGTTGACGGGGAACTGGCCGGGCATGGTTCCTCCGGTGGCGAAGTTGATGAGCGGTGCGCCGGCGGGTGCCTTTGCAGAGTGGCTCTGGCCCTTGTCCCGCCACTGAGGGGGTTGGGGGAAGCTGTTGGTGAGGTTGACGAGGGTCGTTTGCCTGTCTTTCCTGGCTTGCGGTCCATCGGATGTCTGGGGCCGTCGTGGTGTGCGGGCACTGCGAGTCGACTGGCTACGGACTGCAGGGGGAGGGTTCGTGCTGGCATTGGTACGGCTGCGATTACGTGCCGAGTGCTCCTCTGCAGACGGGAACCACGTCTTGGATTCGGCAGGCGTCATCGTGTCCGGGGAGGTGATGGCGACGGTGTTTAGGAGCGAGGAACCTCCGGTGAAAGGGCCCTCTTCTTTATCCTTGGTTACGGTGGACTCTGATGCTTCTATCGACTGCTTCCGCTTCTCATAGGCCGAGCCCAACAGACCGGATACCGAAAAGCTTGTGTCGACGACGGGCGGCCTCTTCGTCTGCTGCTTCACCTGCTGGGCTGCTTTTGATGGGAGAGAGCCCGGCAAAGGGGGGCTTTGACGGGGGCTTTAGGGTTGTGTCCTCTCTTGGAAAGCGTCCGTTCCGACTTGGCATTGGGCTCCAGATCCTTGCCAAACTCTTCGAGGGGCTTGTTGAACCGATCCAGATCCAAGAAGGGCTCAAAAGCGCCAATGGTATACGGCGTATCATCCGTGGACAACGGGAGTTTGTAGCTATTATCGGTAACTGTGGGCCTTCTGGTGGTCTTCTGCGTTGCTGATCGGGTCGGCATAGCCGTGGTGCTGCTGCTCTTCTTCTCGAATTGGCCCAGCTTGTTGGCAAGGTACCAGCTTCGCCAGCCATGGATGAGGGCGAAGAAGTGATGCGCCACCTCAGAGTCGTCAGTGCTGAAGAAATGGACAAAGTTCTCGCCATCGGGGAAAACGATAGACTTCTGCTGGCTCTTGACGGCGTAGCAGTACTTGTGTGGCGCCCTTATGCGACGTCTCGTTTCGCTCTCCTTTGGTATGTAGATATCAAAGTCGGACAGGTGGCACAAGGCCGTGCTATCCTTGTCTGTTGGCTTCGCATCGGGCTTTTTGGCAACAAATATTTGGCCGCTGTCTAAAAGATTGACCCATCGTTTGTCCCATTTCCCACGCCTTGAGGAACAGGAAAGTTGAAAAGAGAACCCCCTGGGGGGCTCTTGTGAGCGGGGCACGGATGAAATGTCGAGGTCTTGGCCATCGTCATCCGCTTCGAGCGACACGACCATGAGGGAGTTTTGTGCGTCTCGGTCCCACGAGTTCATAACGTCGCGGATGTGTTCGTAGCGACGGAGACGTCTTTCCAAGCCCATGTTGGCGTAGCATTCCACGAGCACGCTGGTGTTGGGGTTGATGTTGTGAGTAACTAGGTTTGCCGACGAGAACAAGATGTCTTTGGTTGTGGTTTCTGTTGATACAGGCAGGTTGATGGTTGAGGACAAGCAACGCACAGTCACTCGCTAATAGTTTTCAACGTCAGTCTCTGAAATACACGGGGCGCAAACATGTACAGTCTTGGGATACTTACTCGCTCGCCACCATTGACTGCAGAGGTTGGAGCATCAGCCTGGGCAAGCAGGCCAGTGGCTCCTCGATCGTAGAGCGCCATGATGTCGAAACTGGCTGACGACTGGCTGGTGCTTGGTGGAGCAAGATCCAGAGAAAATATGGTTGACGAGCTGGTTTCTGGGGATCCGGGCTCGCTGGTCTGGACGGGGAGCGCTGGCACCTTTGGGGTCTTGGGGGGTTTGGTTCGCGAAAAGAAGTTGAGCCTCCTCAAGATGCCGCTCTTACTCCTGGAAATGGAGCGGGGCCTGGACTTTCTCGGCGAGGTGGCAAGACTGGCCTGAAGGCGCGCAATGTCGCGCTTTTTTTGCTCGGCGAGGATGCGATCAGTCTCTGCCTCGAGGCGCGCAACTTCTCGAGCCCACTGAGCAGCCTCACGACGATCGTTTGGCTGGGGATTGTCGGCACAGGCGCGGGCGGTGGCGGGGCCCCCCGGTCCAACGTCTGTCGCAAGTGGTAGATCCGGGGACAGAGGCGGAGAGTGAGGCAGCAGCGGCTGATCAGACGACAGGGCAGGCAGAGTCTTTGGCGGCGTATCCGCAGGAGGGCTCGAGTCGGCGCCGAAGATTTCGTGGTTGTTGTTGGAGGCAAATGCTTGACGGTTGGCCTCGCAGCGCTGGCGGATAATGTCGTCAAGAACCGGGGTTCGAGGAGGGGTGACAGGGTCGTCGCTGACAATGAGGATGCCCTTCAACTTTTGCTTGTTGGGCAGGGCAGATGGAACGTTTGTGGGCTTGGGGCTGAGGACCAGATTGGCAGGGATGGGTGGGATCGGCAGGTCGGGGTAGAGCTCGTGGTGCGGGCCGAGAGCATTTAGGGAAGCGACCGGGCCCAGCAAATTGGACTTTGGCTTTGAATGAGAGATGGGCGTAGGAGGGCGAGTGGAATCCAACCCGGCCGTGGCACCGCCTTGGTGCGACGAAGTCACAGCACGGTCCTTGGTCCGTCGTCGTGGAGGCGGTGGCGGAGGCGGCGTCGGCGGAGGGGGGAGGGGAAGGGGAGGAAGGCCGCGCTCAAGGGGCCTTCCTGCGTTGTGCTCAACGGGCTCATCGTCGTAGGCGCCAAACGTCTTGCGGCGGACAGACGAGACACTTTTGCCCCGGAGGGCGTAGTATCGCGATGTCTGGGGAGACGCCTGGGCGGTTCTAACTGGCAGCCGAAGCGGCGCTGGGACTGCCACAATACCCTCTGTACCTGCATCTGGACCCATTTTTCCTGGCTCGTGTAGGCTCGGGTGCTAGCGGGGACCCAGACAGCGTCACCAACTGGAACGCTGGCCTGCTTCTGAATGGATGGAAGGAAATTAGCTCTGGTCCTTACGAAAGACCCTACGCCCGCTCGGACCGTGCCTCGTGAGAGCGCCACTGAGGCAATGGCGTGCCAGCGGAGCAGCTTCGACGCCTAGAGGCGCCGCACAGCCCTGAAAAGTTTCCGGGCCTTCTGATCTGATAGCCGCCGGGTGTTGCAGCCAAGTCCGAGAAAAGGTTTGTGATATTCTCCGGAGCCGGCCTCGAATAGCAGACTCCCGGCATAGACACTCTTGGGAATGCCTCTTGTCTTGTGAATAGTAAAAAGAAAATGGATTTTTGTGAGCGATAGGACGGACCAGAGGCCCAGCGCGTATTGTCGTCGTCGACGTCGGAACGAATCGAAGCTGAATAGGCGAGTAGGTGATAATGAATTAATAATTAATAATAAATGGTGTGTAAGTGCCGGTCAGTATGCCAGGCTAATAATGGTGGGCTGGTTACCTATGTGCAAGGCATTAGTGCAAAATAAAAGGGAATAACGAGAGACTGTGGTCGTGACTATAGTGTCAACGCATCAACGAGCGACTGGTGTAACGAGTGTTTGAAGCGAGCGGCTGCCCAACAAGTGGACGATGGAGGGGAAGAACAAGAGATCAGGTTTCCCGGCGGTTTGCGTCCCGGTTGAGGCGGGTAGATAAGACCGTATGCGAGCGCTGCCTCCTCCGAGTCTCAGGCACAGGCCGTCATGTTGACCAATTTATGTGTGAGACACTTTGGCATGCCACGATATTACCGACCCGCGTTCTCAAGGCTGAGATTCGCTTCTTGTTTGTTTTGATGTCTCTCAAGTGCATGGGGAAATTTCCAAATGCAGGGCACGGGATATCATGCTGCATCCCTTGAACAAATTGCATCGAGTATCCTCAGTCCCTCATGAGTATTTGCCACATGCTCGACATTGGCATCGCTCACGCTGTATTGTGCAATCCAAGGTCACTCTTGCGGCTATCACGCCGCATTGTCCTGAGTAGCGGATTGCCCTGAGTAATGGGTCACCATACAAACATCATGGGGGTGACACGAAGCTATATGACATCATGGAAGTACCTATCACGGCCCTGATCCTTAATATGAAAGGTCTTTGATGAAGTGAGGTCCGCACCCTGCATGAAATAATACGTAAATTATGATTGTCTGAGTGCATTCCAATATGTTGCATGCTATTGGCCTTAGCACATAAGACGTGGAGCATTTTACCCTTGTGGCAGAAGTAATCATTTCTTCGTCGCAGTCGGGCCGTATGTCTTGGAGTCAGAGACATCCTTTATTTACTTTCGAGCCCGCCATAGCCATCCATATCCGCTATCAATTGTCCTCGGCCGGCAAGTATCGCCCTCACTTGCGAAACGCGCCCAGCTCTCTTCGCCACCATGCTGTGAAATCGCAAGTGGACACATCGATTCCCAGGTCCTTGAGAGCCTTGGTGCTGAGGTGGCAGTCGTACGGCCGTTGCACGCTTGCGTTGGGGTCATTGCCTTCCGTATTTGCTTCGATCTTGTCTGTCGACAAGCCCATGATCTCGCCAAATCGTTGGCAGATCTCGTACTTGGTCATCTTGTCCTCACTGGAAAATTGAAGGATCGTCGGGAGTGAGCCACGGTCGGCAGTGTCTAGGTATTTGCTCGAGACGTCTGTACAGAGCATGTCAGCGCATTTGCAGATATATGTTGTTTGTGACCAGTTCATGTCATTAGTCGCGGGGCACAGGAGCTTGGAGATGACATACCATGGCAGACCCGGCCAATATCCTCTGTGCAGGTGGGATACCGAAGTGCCCAGTGGTCCATCTTAACACTTGCCCCCTCGGTCTGTGCTTTCCAGACGGAATCCATGAGGGTGTTTACGGCACTCTCGGAGGGTATCTCTGCCTTGCCGTAGAGCACTGGAACGCGCAGCACTACGGCGAAGCCCTTCTTGCCGGCTTTTTCATACTCCTCGAGGACGACCTTTTCTCCATCCAGCTTGGTTTGGCCATAGAGGTTGGTTGGTCTGGGCACCGCATCGTTTTCGTACGGGGCTTCTCCAGGAACACCAGGGAAGACGTAGTCGGTGGATATGTAAATGAGGAAGATGTCACGGGCAGCAGCCTGGCTTGCTAGGGATCTGCTTGCTGCCACATTGAGAGCCTTGGCTCCCTCCGGGTCCTTGTCGACCTTGTCGGGGAATCTCTGAGCAGCGCCTAGCCTGACTATCAGCTTCCAGTAGCGACTGGCATTCAGTCCATATGCTAAACCCACAGTGCACGATGACTTGAGGGCTAGTTCACGAATCAGTCAGCCATGCCATGCATCTTCGTATGGTGGCGTTGTACCTTGTTTCCCCTAGAGCATTTTCTACCTCTGACTCATTGGACAAATCGACTTTGAGGATGTCGACCCCATCAGCTCGTGAGTAGCCCGTGCCCTTGGTATTCCATCCGTTGAAATGGAAGCTTCGGACCACCTCTCGGCCAAGAAGGCCTGTGGCGCCCGTCACAAGGACTGTGCGATTTGCCATTCTGATGTCCTGTTTGGTCGGGTTGTCCCTGGTGATGTTTGATATCTCTGGAAGTAAAAGTTCACCGTGAATGTGATGCTTAAGTGATGTTCCAGCTCAACTGTCTTAATAAGTAAACATACATGTACTAGCAGGTGGGGTTAAGCTCCAGCGCTCAATCCGAAATCGATATGACGTTATGATTGATATAAATTGGATATATAGCGATTTGAGCCCTTCTCCAACGCGAGAGCCAGAAAACCATCAAAAGAAGGAGTTTTCAAACTGGAGCGACAATCACAATCGATTTAAAATTATTTCCTCGACATCACAGTAAATGCACAGTAAATGCAGCTTCCCGTTGCTCAAGTCGGAGATGGTATAGGGTAGGCATACTTCCGCATCGATAACGTCTTATCGGACAGCCGCATATATATGGCTTCAGAATTAAAAGTTTAGAGACTCTACACCACACCAAACAAAGTCGTCATCGCCATGCCTCCCTCACGCATGACAGCCAATCCCCTCAAGCCAGCGCGCTACCGTCCTGGAAAGCCCGTTGGCCCCGAGTCCGATTCCGACTCAGACTCGGACGAAGAGACACAGCAGTCCAAGCCTGCTATCCCTCCTCCACCCAAAGCTACCAGCGCCGGCAAGATCATCAGCAACCTCGGAAAAGTCGACCTGAATGCGCGACGGAAAGAAGCAGAAGCTGCCGAAAAGCGACGTCTGGCAGCAAAAAAGGCCGAGCAGCTCGCGGCGCAGGAAGGCTTCGTGACGGAGGACGAGGAGAGCGAAGAGGAGGAAGATGATGACGATGAAGATGAAGAGAGCAGCGAGGAAGAAGAAAGCAGCGAGGAGGAGGCACCAAGAAGACTGATGATGCGACCGAAATTCGTACCGAAAAATCAACGCAACCAGCCGCAACAAGACGAAGAAGCACTGCAACAGGCCGAGGAGGAAGCGCGCAGAAAGGCTGCCGACGAACTCGTCGAAGAACAGATAAAGAAGGATCTCGCCGCGCGTGCAGTCGGAAAAAAACACTGGGATGACGAGGAAAACGAGGACTCCGACGTGGACACGACCGATGGTATAGACCCAGAGGCCGAGGAGGCGGCGTGGCGCGTGCGTGAGCTCAAGCGCATCAAGCGCGCCCGCGCAGCCATTGAGGAACGCGAGGCCGAGATTGCCGAGGTCGAGCGCCGACGAAACCTGACGGAGGAGGAGCGGCGCGCCGAGGACGAGTCCTACCTGGCCAAGCAGAAGGAGGAGAAGGAAAGCAAGGGCAAGATGTCGTACATGCAAAAGTACTTCCACAAGGGCGCCTTCTTCCAGGACGAGGCCGAGGCCGCAGGGCTTCTCCAGCGCGACATCATGGGAACAAGGATCCAGGACGACGTGCGCAACCGCGAGAATCTGCCCGAGTACCTCCAGCGCAGGGACATGACCAAGCTGGGCAGGAAGGGCGCCACCAAGTACAGGGACATGAAGTCGGAGGACACGGGAAGCTGGGGTGCCTTTGACGACAGGAGGAGACAGGGCCGGCCGGATGGCCAGGACAGGTTCCGACCGGATGACGATAGATTTGCGCCAGACGAGATGGGCGCAAAGGGCGCAAATGCTATCCCCCTGGGCGACCGGAGGGATAGGGACGAGAGGGACAGGCGGCAGCATACGGACGGCTACCGGCCCCGGGACGACGATAGGCGCAGGCGAAGCTCGCGGTCGCGGTCACGATCGCGATCACCACGGGGCGATAGAGACGAGCACAGGAGTCGACGCAAGAGGAGCACATCACGAGACGCAGATCGCTACGACGCCGACAAGAGACGTCGGGTGGACTAAATGATGCCGTGGCATGGACGTGGTAGAGAAACCATATTTTACACCGATTGAATCCAAAAAAAGCAGAGCGCCTGCATATAGGGCCCGGGCATAATGAACCAAACTTCATGAGACGGCGTACATATCATTATCGGCACAACGCGCAATGCTATATCCTTACAACCTCCACCCGTGCCCTCTTGAATACCCCGTGGCTGACCATGCCGTTCTCGTCGCCGTTGTCTGCGCTGGGCGGATACAGCGTCATGCGCGCAAAGGTTCCGGCGCCTCGCCTCTTGGCCAGCAGACCGGGATTAATAACCAAGACCGACTCTACGACCTATGAGTTATGCCTGTTAGCTACTGTATGATCGGACTGGCGTGGTCTGACTTACCTTTGCGAATGGGGGCAGTAAGCTGGGCACCACCATTACGTCTGGTCGTACATCCACCATCTCGCCGAGCTTGAGATAGCTGACGTCCAGCATTGCACCAGTCGCTATGCCCTCCTCCGTACCCGTCTTGGGTAGGCGCGTCCTGTCGGTGGGCGGGAACAGGGGGTAGTAGTGCCTCTGCTCGACGAGGTAGCGAGACAGCCTGTCCATCATGTCGCCCACGGCGCCCTTGACCACCTCGTCGCTCCTCAGCTCGTACAGGATGTCCTGACTTGAGATGCCGAGGACCATCTCGTTGACGGATAGCGAGATGGGGTTCGACACAATCTTGACCGCCTTGGGCAGGCCAAGAAGCTTGCGGGGGACGACGTCCTGCGGCCAGCAGACGTGCTTGTCTATGATGTCGCGGACCGAGGGGACAAGGACGACGGTGATGTGGGGGTTGGATGCGGCGAGCGTGTTGAGGGCGGGGGAGAATAGATGCTTGAAGACGGTGTTCATGTTGGCCGAGTCTGGTTCCTGCATGGCCTCCTCGGGGAGGTCAAAGTCGCCCATAGCAATAAGAGGATGATCGATGTCAATAAACGGCCCCGTAAGCACCAGCACGTCCGCCATGGTCTCGGCCGCCTGGCTGCACAGCGCATGTAGAGGCTCGAACTCGAGGTTATCGTCCGAGGTATATGGACCCGCCGCGTACATGATGTTGAGCGGGCTGGGGTCGCCGCCGGCGTCCATGACGTCCGGCCCGCCCCTGAACCTCTCGCGGTGCGCCTCCAGCGCCTCCGTCGTCGACGCCGCGCCCGGAAGCAGTGGTATCTCCAGGATCTCATGCACCAGGAACTCGTTGCCCGATGCGTTGCTCCCCCTGAGGGCTACAATCTGCCCGGGGAAGAAGCTCCACGCCCGTATCTTGTCCATCTTGAGCGGCACGCGGAAGCCCATGCCCGTGCGGCGCGACGTCTCGAGCACCAGCGACGCAGCGTTGAGCCTCCCCTCGGGCGAGTCCGACGCTATGCGGCCCACGACGACGACCTCCGACGTGCTCTGGCTCGCAGCGCTGCCGAATACCGAATCGTCGAGCTTGTGGTGCTCCTGGACCGTCGCCAGGAACTCGTCGATCCGGTCGTCGAGCGTCTCGCTGGCCTCGGAGAGCTTCATCGCGAGGGGCTTGTATGCTAGCTTCTTCGTCTCCGAGGCCGGTACGAGCTTGACTCTGGGCTCGGGGTAGATTGCGAGGGGCGTTTCGGCAGCGGCGAGGTGGTCATTGAGGACGAGCATGACCTCGCCTGGGTTCGCTCGGTCGTTAAACGACGATGCACTGGAACATTCATCAGAATTGGTGCGCATGCCACCACTTTCGTTTCGAAGCACTCACGGGGCATCGTTGGGCGCTACGGGTGAGCTCATGATGGCAGCACTCGGCGTCTTCTTCAGGGCACTTCCATGGCCTCTTGCCAACTTGCTCCCAGTAGCAGGCGTGCTGGGCACCAATCCATCCAGCATACCGTACATGTCGCCTCCTTTGCTGCCAGCCTTGGGCGTCGCGGCGACCTTGCGCTCCGTCTTGACCTGCGCCTGCCGATGACTCTTCTCGAGCGCATCTTGTATGCTGTGCTTGAGGTTGCGAATGGACGCCAGGGAAATAGCCTGCGCATCTAGATCCATCTTGATGCAGTACGACTCCCACTTGAAAAAGAGATCGTCAACCGACAGGCTGTGCAGCCTCATGATGGACTCGAGTTCGCTGGCGACATCGGGTTCTAGAGGCTTGTTGGGGGAGAATCGGGCTTGGAGATCAGTCTCAGCCATTTTGACGAGCTGGCGGCGCCAGAATTGACGTGAGATTTGCGATGCGTAGTCTGTATGGCGGGCACCTCAATGCTGATTTTCCAGTACATGTGCAATGATTAACTTGACGGTGATAGTGGGGTCGTCCAGACGCGAATATACGCGTCGTTGCACTCTAGCGACGCGTAGAGTGCTGGTCTCAACCTTAGTCATGCGGCAACCACAGAGCTCTCAGGGCATTTAGGCGAGCAAGGCGTATGGGTTATTTCATTTATTATAACGACTTAAGTCTAAAGCAAAAGCACGCTGTGGTTCTTCCAAGTACGACAGGTATCTATTTAACTCAAGCAGAACGCATTGCATTGAACCCTTCTCATCTGGAAGCTCTCGTCTTCCAGGATGATGATCGTAACGCCAAACTCCACAAGAAATAACATGGACGCGAATGGCGTTTCGTACGCTGCCTTCATTAACGTCCCGCTCAACGTCATACTTCATGAGAAATGCAATGCCTGTTTCCTCTACTCCTTCTTCACGATGGCAGAATTCTCTGCAGTCCATTGTGCCCACATGGACGAAGACCCATTGTAGTCAAATGACATTGCTGAACCCTTGGGCGGCGAGCTTGGCATGACAGCATCAGTGCTGAGGAGGCTACCAAAGTCCATCAGTTCGTTGTCGGGCCCTTCCAGCAGTGGCAGCTGACCCAAGTCAAGGTCTTCGGTGCTAATACCAAATGCAATGGCATCTGAGAGCATCTGGTGGATCGTGCGGCTTGTTGGTGTGTCTGGTATGTCGCAGAAGCTGCCATCGTGGTTGCGAGGACTACGTCGCTTAGAACAGGGAGTTCCGTTGAGGAAATTCAGCTGGCCAGGTGATGCAGCGACCCTACTCCTTACAGAGCGCATCGATCTCGACACACTCCTAGTTATGGGTCGATGATTTGGCGTGGGCCGTGTCGGCGTTTTGAATGGTCCTGACGTGGAGGACTTTGGGGGCGGAGTGGAAGGGCGAGCAACGACCGGGCTTCGGAACAGTGCCTCAAGATCATCATCGTCCATTGCGACATCCCCACCCACAACTGCCACGTTCTCCTTCCCGGGAAGCAGGTCCTTCAGCTGGCGGCATTCGGTCTGCACCATGTTGATATGTAGCTCCCCAAGCACCTTCGACTCTTCATCCTTCTTAGGCGAAGGGAATAGCACCCGCTTAGTGGTGCCCATGGCCGCATCCATAGCAGCATCCATAGCAGCATCCATAGGGCTCTTGACTGCTCCAGCCGCCCGTGAATTTGCAGAGCCTGGATTCGAGCGAGGGGGTCCATCGACTTGACCAAGCTTTTGTGAGGCATCTGCGGGTGGCTGCTCTCGCGGGGCCGGCCCGCTTCGCGGCTCAAAGGCTCCTCCCAAGGTGGCCACGGGGCCTTTGGGTGATGATTCAGCTACAGGGCCCAGAGCATCCGTGTGCAAGTACGCCTCGGATGTAGGATTAGCTTGGGCATCGCTCTTGGTACGAGCTTTCTTGCTGCGCGAGCCACCAGCACCCGGTCCTCGCTTACGACGCTCCTGACCCAGGCGTCCTGCATCCTTGTCCCAACGATCCGCCGGGCGGTGAGTCTTGCTTTTGGAGAGCCAGATACCACAAGGATTGCAGAGAAGTCTCTCTTGCCACAGAGCTTTGTCATCCTCTGATGACAGACCCTTCTTGATAATGCGATATCGCAGGGGCTTGTCCTCTTCGTCTCGCTTCAAGATCTCAATGGCGGTAATTCGGCCTGGTTTTTCCGAGTATTCAACGTGTTCTGGGGTTCCTTCCTTCTCCTGAATCCAGATCTTGCGCCATGTTGGTGTCTCGATAGCGCCACAGTTGCTACAATAGGGAGGCAACTCCCCATTCATGATAGCTTCCTCCAGCCTCTGCTTAATAGCAATCTTTTTGACAATGTTCTTGTTCGACCTCCCAGTTTGAGGAGACGAAGGTTCCGGGGCATCTGTAGCTGCTGCTTCGGGACCGGGAACCCCAGGCAGCGGAGTTTGCGCAGGGCCCACGGGGTCACTGGCAGGCACAGGCAGACAGAGAGGGCCGGTGGAGGCTGATCGGCGGATAGTAGATGGAGCAGCTGTGGTCGGACGCTGTCGCTCTGTAGTCATAGACTGAGTCAGGGATGACGGTCCAGCAGGCTCGCTGGCCGGGATTGTCGGCAGCGCAAGAGGTCCAGCAGACTGAGAACGGCTTAATAGGCGTGCTGGCTTCGGTTTGGTCGAGTCGGAGGTGGATTTTTGAGTTGGAGGGCGGCTTGAACGAGGCGGCTGGGTGGCAGACTTGGTGTTTGTGTTCTTTTGTTCGGCGGCGGCGGCGGCGCCTGCAGCTATTTTGGGTGCCTTTTCTATGGTGTCAGTCAAGGCCAGGGGGGTTGCGGGCTTCTCCGCAGCATCTGTCGTTGGAGGGGGAGTCGGCACCTGAGGACGCGGCAAGTCTGTCGCCCCCGACTTCTCAGTTGATGCTGCGGTCTGGCCGTTTCCCGAGGGCTCTTGTCTTAGCGGAGGCAAAAGAGGCGTGTCGGAAGGAGGAACGGGGGGCGCGGGAGCGTAGTTCATTCGATGAGTGTTGTAATTTCTGATGTTGACGAGGTCTTGACCGTCGGGGCCTCCCATTCGGAAGACTTGCATTGGTATGCCACTCGAGTCGACAGTCTCGATTGCTCTCTCCACTGGCGCAGGAATGGCAAGCATCTCCGCAAGAAGCTCCTGCCGAGAATCGCCAAAAAGATCATCCAGGTCTGCGGTATCAAAACTAGCTTCTTGCGGCAACCTCGATACTGGCATTGGGGGCAGAATCGGACTGGAGGGAGGCGGACTAGACCTCATGAATGGGGTGGTCAGGGGAGTTGTGCGAGCCGCTGGTGGTGATGAGCCAATATCTCCGGGGCTGTCTTCAGAATAGACTGGAGTCGGTGCCATCGAGTCGGGCGAGCGACCGTCCTCTAGCAGTGGAGAGAAAGATGGCGGCCTAGCATCAGGCTGCTGTGTTGGCTCGTTAGGAATGGATTCCATACTCATGGTTGTTGATTCTCGTCGCATTTTGCCCATATTAGGCGGCTGTCCAGGCAGCCCAACCCGTGAGCCGTCAGGAATGGGAGTCGGGGCCCGAGGAACCTCCTGAAGGTGACGAGCCGCGGCGGGATCACCACTAACATTGACGGGCCGGAAGGTTCTGAGGGAACCAGATGTGCTGGCAGCCACTCGCAAGGATTCAGGGCCAGCACCGAACACGTTAGCCGTCGTCTTGTCCACCTGCGTCGTCTTTGCCCTCTTCTTTGCGGGACCTTCTTCTCCCTCGGTACCATCCTCATAGCCTGAAGTGTTGCCATCAGCGGGCTTCTTGCGCGGCCTCCCTCTTGGACGGCCTGTTGGGGCCTTTGGCTTTCTTCTGGATGGCCGGTTCGATGTTCGGCTAGATGGTCTTGATGAAGGCGCCGTGGCAGGCGGCTTGGGCTGGGGATCAATAGGAACCGGGGCTAACCGTTGCGGGATATCGCCAGCAGGTAGAAGAGGTTGGAGCTGGTTGCTGTTGAAGGAGCCTCGTCGTGGATAGGGGGCGGGAGGGCCCTGAGAGAAGGCAGGAGAGGCAACCCGAGAAACGGGTGCTGGCTGCCCCAATTGCGGGTTAGATTGGATGAAGGAGTTCCATTCCGATACGCCCGTAGGCGTCATAGCTGACTCCACAGGGCGTGATGGCTGCTGCGGGTGTGGCACTTCGACTTGATTTTGTCGGACTGGTTCTGATCGGGCGACCTTGGGCGTCTCGGCAAGCTTCAGCTTAACCTCGAGAGTCTCTCGACTTCCGCCGCCAAAAACGCCCAAAACATTTCTAGTCACGCGTCCGGTCACCATCTTGGGTTGCTGGGCCGGGCCATTTCCGCGCATGGAATCAATGGCCCACGACAACATGCCTTGTCCTACCAAAGGTGTGTCGGGCTCTGAGTAGTCGACGGCGTACATGGTGTAGTCGCAGTCGTGGCTGGCGAGCTCGGGGCTGCACTCTGTGATTGCTTGAATACACGCTCGAAGGTCTATGACGCCAATCGTGTTGTTCTCGTCGATGGCTATCGTCTGCGCGTAGATCGGTTGTGCAAGTCTAGCCAGGCAATTGACCTTGGCCTCTCGGTCGAAAGTATAATGGACTTTTACTGTAAGACGGGAGTCAGCAAATCTCAGATGCTGAGCACGCAGAGTCGGCGAGGCATACAGCCCATGGCCCTGACTTGGACTCCATTGTCGGCAGGATCTTGCTGAGGAGCCTGCGTAGGCTGGTTGCCGGGGTTCCAAGCACCCACCGGGGCGATGGGCATTGGCGATGCCATGACGGCAGCTCCCTTGAGGCAGTGTGTGCAGCGTGGAGAGAGACACAAGGGAGCTCCGTCGATGAGGTTGGTGGTGGCGATGGGAGATGTTGGTGAAGATGCAAAAATACGGAACGAGGTCTGGCGTAAGTTGTGGGCTGACTGGATATATTGCGTCCGGGGGGCGGGTTGCGTGGACGGGCCGTGACGCGCTTCAACTTCCAAGTCGCGTTCTCGCGGTGTGGAGCAGCACTTTAAGTGCCGGCGCGGAACCGAAACGGTACGCGGAAAAAAAGAGAGAGAGAAGAAAAATCAGGCGAGATTGAAGGGACGAAAACAAACCATGAGAGTAATTGAACGCAGGAAAATGAAAACAACAATCAATTGACGTGCAGAAAAACAACAAGAGTTCAATGCTCGGTGTGTTGGAAGGTGAAGGTTGTGATGGCAGTCACACTTCACGCGTGGTGGTGGTGTCGCCTACCGAAACGGGGTGTTCACTTTCTGCTCAGCGCAGAGCCTGTCTTAGACTTGCAGGCCCTGTGACGTGACCTGGGCGACGCTAGCGCGAAGAGGAACTCGGGGCGCGCTAAGACCTGTATCCCCACTTGCCTGAATAGGACTTGTCTGAGAGCCGGTTGAGTGAACACTATTGTTTGACGATAGTTGGTCCAACAACAGCAACAAGATAACCGGCCCAGGGCGCTTCTTCGCCCCCGGGTTTTTTTTTGTGTTGCCGCTGCAGGTAGGAGGAGAGCTCCGGTTGACGTAAGCACCTCTCGGTGGCGTGGGTCGTTTTATCTGGGTTGGTTTGCTTGCTCGGTTGCTTGCGCTGCTTGATTGCTCGTTTTCACCCGCCATCCGATGCTGACGGAGTTTAGCCCCAAGGCAGCTCCGGCTCCTGGGCGATCGAGCACCGGTTTGAGCCAGCAAAGATGTATGTTAAATCTAAGATGATTCTCAGTCTTTGCGTCCGACGTGTGGGCTCCCCTGCCCTTTATATACTCCCGGAGATGAGGCCATCCCAGAGCAATCTCTTTCCCTCCTTGCCGTGTGAAACCGAGTCTCGTGACTTGGACTCGAGCTCTCTAGGCTGCCATCACACCCCTCCATCTATGGATTATTAGTAGCGCATACATATTTTTATCCTTTTTAGCCCAATAAAATGAAGCCATTTGGGTTCTAGTATCGTCTCATCACTGAACAATACCAGGAGGTTTCCCCTCCCCTTCTCCGTGGTATTCTCCCTCCTCTTGACTCCGTTTTTTTACTATTAATCGGCCCCGCTCACGATAACGACAGAGCGTCAAATTTCAACGTCGGCTTCAATCGCCATCAAACCCACAACATTAATTTTCTTTCGCATGTCATGACTACATTTAGAGTTTTATCAAATGCTGAACCTTGCAGCGTCGAGATTATGGACGATCAATGCAATGCATTAGCCACACATTCACCATGACGCGCCTTGGCTATCGCAGCTACCTGTAAATGTTACATTCTACCATCGTGCATTTATTTTCTATAGATACATGTGTAAAATACAAAATGCGCTACAAGTGACTGTAATTTACACTCCTCTCTCACGCATCGCATGTCAGGCTACATATTACAGTTTGCTGTAAGGCGAGGATTCTTCCGCCAGCCATACAAGCTTGCCGTTCTCGTCAACCTCCGTCTTCCGGTTGATGATCTCGGCAACGATGTCCTTGATACCCTGGCGTCCCTTTCTCGACTCCACCATGGCGACCAGGAGCTCCTGGGCGGTGTGTGGCTTGCTGGAGATGACCTTCTGGATCTCCTTCTCTGTCGGGACGCCGAGGAACTGGTGCGGGTATTCCGAGAACGTCCGGCTGGTGAAGAGCGGCAGCGTCTTCTTCTTGAATGTGAAGAATGGCTGGGCCACGTTCTCGCTTGCGGGGATCGCCTCGAGCGACTCGGGCTTCCATTCCGGCTTCTTCTTGTGTCGGAGCAGGCTCATGACGCCCTCGTTAAAGTCGTGGTGCTGCATGAACTTGGTGGCAATCTCGTGCTCCTTGCCAAAGGCCTCGGCAATGTCCCACTTCTGGCCCTGGCGCATCTGCCTGAGGGCCACGTGGACAGCTGTCGGCGAGCGCTTCTTGAGGGTCTCAAGCTGTCTCTGCGCCCACTCCTCGGTCTCGCCTCGCTCCTGCTGCAGTGCCTCGATAATGTCGGGAACGTTCTGCTTGTTGAAGCACCTGTCGATGGCCCGGCGAACGTCTCCGCTGATCTGCATGGGCTGGTCGTACGGCATGCCGGTGCTGTATTCCTCGATGGTGTCATTGATGAAGGTCAGTCGCTGGGACAGGGTGTCGTTGTCTCGGAACCGCAGCTCTGCCAGACGAGCCTCGAGGTCAGGCAAGCTGGTCGAGTGCAGATAGTGTGTAGCAATTCCCGAGTAGTAGACGTTGGCTCCCGTCAGTCTCTCGCTTGTGAGCGCCAGGTATGTTCCCACAGAGCCGTTCATCCGTGGAAGGAAGAAGGATGCTCCAACGTCGGGGAAGAAGCCGATGGTGGTCTCGGGCATGGCGAAGACGGTCTTCTCGGTCGCGATTCGAAAGGGGGCGTGGACGCTAAGTCCAACACCGCCGCCCATGGTGATTCCGTCCATGAGGGCGATGTAGGGCTTCTGGTAGGTTGCGATGTAATGGTCGAGCTTGTATTCGAGAGCGAAGTAATCGGCCGACTTCTTCCAGCCCTCGGGGTCCTCCAGGTTCTGCTCCGCCAGCGCCACCACATCTCCTCCGGCGCAGAGAGCCTTGTCGCCAGCGCCCTTGAGCAAGATGACATTGGCAAGACTCGACTTCTCCCATTCGACCAGGCGAGGTACAATCTTGCGGATCATGGAACCGTTGAGCGAGTTGAGCTTCTTCGGGCGGTTTAGTATTATGCTTCGGACGCCGTACTGGCTCTGGAAGACGACATCGTTGGCTTCATCCCCGGGGAGCTCGTCGATCCTGAGAGCTTCTTCGGATAACTTGGACTTCAGAGTCAGCAATCATGTGCGCGCGTCGGGGTCGCCATCATCCAATCACCTCGTGCATGTTGTTGGTCTTTTGGACCATGCGGGAGGAGCTGCTGGTGAAGAAGCGCTGGTGGCTTGCAGCATTGGCTGCTCTGCCAGCTCGAACCGCAATCCGTCTAAAAGACATGGGGAGCACTGAATTAGTTATCGATGCGCTCGTTGTATTGCTTTGCGCATCGAAAGAGCAGACGTCCGGTTCGGCTTCAGCAATCGAGTTTTCCGCCAGACAATTGCATTCCGAAATTTACCACCTCCAAGGTTGCTGCTAGGAGCAGCCAAGGGCCCACTCCACCCTGAGCCGGATGGCCAATCAGGCAGCCGCCTGGCCTTGTTGGATAATGCCGTGGTCAACTTTTTGAGCTTCACGGCTTCAGCCTTGCATCGTATCAACACACACAAATTGCGCTGATCAACATGGCGGACGCCAACATTCAGTACGTGGCTCTTTGTTCACATCATTCCGGACTTTTACTAACGGGTCATCAGGGAGCTTCTTACCAAGCCGCGCAACGAGCTCACGTACGTACCATTTGCTCCCGAGCCTCCCCCCTCCATCCACCGCCCAAGTACGACTGACACGTCTCCAGCGAATACCAGGTGGCTCAGCTCGAGGAACATGAGTTCACCGCCGGCCCGCTATCTATTCTGCAGACCGCCGTACGTTCGCACGTTCAGGTTCTGATCTCTATCCGCAACAACCGCAAGCTCCTTGCGCGCGTCAAGGCCTTCGACCGACACTGCAACATGGTTCTGGAAAACGTCAAGGAGATGTGGACGGAAACCCCACGCTTAGCAGACGGAAAGAAGGGCCGACCAGTCAACAAGGACAGGTTTATCAGCAAGATGTGGGTAACACCAGTTCATGGCGACAACAGACCCCTCTGGGGATGAAGGTGCATCGGCTAACGGCACAGCAGGTTCCTGAGAGGAGATAGCGTCATCTTGGTTCTTTTGAGCTGAATACTTGTCATGGCTAGGGTTGGGTGACTTCAAGGAATGGGTTCATGATTTGTGTTTTTGCGTGAGGCCACAGGGACGACTCCATAGGCGTTGAAAACTCAGTGCATTTGCTTCATATCTTCTTCTCATTGACCTCGCGTTCATTGCACGATTGATTTGTGACATGCTAGCAATCCACCCAGTACCACATTGCTTCGAGCGCATCAGATGGTCTCCCAGCCCTCCTCTGACGGCTTTGCCCCTCCCAGGCCGAGGAAGAAGCAAGCCAAGCCCCAGGCACCTGGATCAGGCACTTCTTCATACCCGCTTCCTCCAACATATACCGAACGGCCGAGACTAGCCTGCATGCCTTTGGTCTCGTCGGCCGCCTTGCGAGCAGCAACAGCAGCTTCCTTGACGTCGCCGGTGCGTTCCAGCACCTCGACGAAAGGGTACAAGGCATCGACCAGAGTGCGGTCGCCGGGGCGCGCCGGTGTATATTTCGACAAGGCACTGCAGCTCTGCTTGAGCGCAGCAGCCCAGACTTGCGGCGTGGCTGTTCCCGCTGGCTGCCCTCGCAGGGCGTGGACGAGGGCGTTGAGGAAGATGGCATACAGGGCTCCGGAAGTGCCGTCCATGTTGTTCTCAACCACGGGAACAATGGAGGCAACATCAACAACGAGATCACCGCTAAGATCCTTTTCTCCAATGTGCTTCAAAATGGCTTGTGTTTAAATGTTAGCCGTCTGCATCATATGCAATCCTCATGGGGGCTCACCTTCAGCTCCACGCTTCAAGCCAATGCCACAGTCGCCGTCTCCTACAACGGTATCGAATCGCGTGACTTCAGGTTCGGCAGCGATCACTCGTTCCAGCGCGTTAGTCAGGGCGCTCTTGACCACAGTAGCATCCATAACCAGGCCACTCTTCTGGATGCTTTCCGTGCCTCCCGAGGTGCCATCCCTAGTCGCCGTATTCTTCGCCTCCCAAGAAGTTTTATGGATGGGGGCAGACCAGCCAGCGACTTCGCTGGGATGATCCAGCAGCTCAATCATGCTCGGCCCTCCGATATCCGCGTTGACGACATTGAGCAGAGTAATGCTGAAGCCAAGGCCATTGAGACTCGTCATGAACGTGCCAGTGAGAACCCGAACCGGGCGGATGTTGTAGTTCTTCTCCAATTGCGTAGCGACCTCGGTCGTGATACCGCCCATCTCAAGGACACTGACGCCTCCAAGGTTGTTGATCATGAGGACAACCTCGTTGGAATTGACGTTGAGGAACGCCCGGTCCTTGTCTGACTGGTCAAGCAGCTGGGCAAGCATCTTGCTCACGAGGGTAGGCAACTCCATCTTGCCTCGTCCAGACCCAGCTTCGTTGTGGATGCCCATGCCAATCTCAACATCGCCTTCATCTAGCTGCTCGGTGCCAGCCGCACGCCCGGGGACATGGACATGCTCCAAGCTCGCTCCGACACTGATGATGTTGGAGGCCGTCAAGTTGGCGACCTTGCTGACCTCCTCGAGCGGCCTGCCGAGAGCAGCCAAAGCGCCCGCAATCTTCAAAACGAGGACAGTTCCAGCTATGCCTCGCCTGCCCACCTTGCCAGCCTTTGCCCTTCCAACGCCTACATCATCGCCAACCACGACCATGTCGACCTTTGTGCCAGCGGCCTTTGCCTTCTCCACGGCCATGCCAAAGTTGAGGATATCGCCTGTGTAATTCATAACCACAACCAACACGCCTTGGGAGGTGTCCACTCGGGAGGTGATGCCCACTCTGACCTGCTCGGCGGAAGGACTGGCAAATATGGTGCCCGCCACGGCGGCGGAGAGCATGCCGGGCCCGACCATTCCCGCAAATGACGGCTCGTGGCCGGAGCCACCACCCGAGACCAGGGAGACCTGAGCTGGCGCATCAGAAGGTCGGCGATAGACAACCTTGTGGTCGCGGTCCAGGGCTACATTGGGGTTCGTGATGGTCAGGCTATGAAGAGCCGACGTCACGAGGTGGCTCGGATCGTTGATAAAATGCTTGCTGGACATCTTGTGACAAAGACGTTTGGCGATGGCCTCAGTCAATCGGTGACGTGGTTAGCAGTTATGGTCTTCGAGGATCAGGTCTTGGAAAGCTGAGGGCCCGGTCAGTGCAGAAAAGAGCAATCTACAAAGATGATTTATTATGGATATATTGGGAGGTACCAGTAGCAAGGTCCCGTTGATTGACATTCCTATGTACTCAACATGAGCTGTACTGTATTCCAATCAGGATTGGTTGATCGATGACATATGGGCGGGGTCGGCATCGCTCGACTGCCTCAGGTCTCAAGTAGTGCGACTGACCTGGGCGGGGAGCTTTGATCAAGCCCTATCACACAATGCAGTGGCAACTCAATCGATGGGTGGTTGAAGAAGAATAATAATAATAAATACTACATATATGAAATGCGCAGAGATGGGTCACTCCACGTCTTTGTCCGGTATATCCATGCCGAATTCATGGCTGTTGTCCCTCTCAACTCCTTGACCCATATGATATGATGATGATACCTAGTATGCATGTGTCCTCTCAGTCAGACATCTTTTTTCATGCAAATTCCGAAACGCCGTCGACGCCTTGCGCAAACATGAAAACAAAGAAGAGGAGAAATAAGACTCTTCTCTACAACACCAAGAAAGACGTGAAGCCTAGGCAGGACGCCATGTACAGCACCGTGAGGATTCCTGCACCGACGCGGTCCCCAGTAGTGATGTCAGGCAGCTCAAACGACACATCCTGAGTTCCACCAGTGGGGTCGTCGGGAGAGGTGGCACCAGACGACAGGGTGGCGGGAGGGTCAACGTCGTCCATGAGCGTGTACATGACGGCCGAGAGGGCGTTCATCTGCTCGCCGACACCGTACAGCCCGTCGTGGACACCAGGGGTGGTCCAGCGCATGCCGCACCCCGTGCCTGGATGGCCCCTGAACTCGGGCGAAGTTCCCGTGCAGATGGAGGCGGCGGCCTCAGCATCGGCTAGGAGCAGTGGGTGGATCGTGTCGTAGGTATAGGGCGCCACTCGCGTGGTCCAGGCCATCCAGCGGGTAAGGTAACCTTTGAAGCTCCTCTGGTCAATGTTGCAGTTGGCGAAGGGCTCACAGATTTGCTCAAACATGATGCCGTCTTGGAAGAATCGGCGCTGTATGTTGGCAAGGACGCCGTCGATCCGGTCCCTCCAGACCTGGTCCTCGGTGACATTGTACATGACAGCGGCGCCGTACAGGAAAATGCCTGCGTTGTAAGACCATTGGTTCTGGTCGACACTTTCGCACTCGTTGGTTATGTTGCTGATGTGAGTGCCGTCGCGGATTTCGAATGAGTCGCTGATGAGTCCTCTCTCGTCCTCCCACTCCCACACTCGCTCCGCCCAGTTGAGATAGGTGTTGTTGCCCGTGTAGCGGGCCAGTCGAGCGGCAACGTTGAAGAGACATCCGTTTGAAATGCTGTTCTTGTAGTCGAAACCTTTGTTGGTATGGAAGACTTGCCATCGCAGGCCGCCTCCGCATGTCTCTTCGTCCCAGCGCATGAGGTACTCGTTGAAAACGGCTTGGACAAGCGGCGCGTACTGAACTTGGTCCTCGGGGGGTTGGGGAATCGGTTCTCGGCGGCAGACATGGCAGCCATGGCCCAGAAGCCTTGATCGTCGTTACCCATACTCAGCGAGTGGTTGGCCGGGTTGTAGTCGGAGTTTTCACCGGCGTTGTGCACCAAGGCCTGCAGGATGACATCGTTGTAAGAGTCGTCGCCTGTAATAGCCCAATAGTCCACCATGGTTCCAAACATTGCACCAGCCTCCCACCCTGTTTCTCTGTCAGCCAGCAAGCCAGAGGATGAGAGTCATGATCACACTTACAGAAATATGGATCGGGGAGGTTGCCAGGTGTGTCGCCGGTGTTGTTTCCGGTATAGAAACGCATCAGGCCAAAGGCAATGGTGCCCGCTGCCTCCTTGACAGATGCTACGGCGACAGGTTAGCCATGGGGAAGGAAGCGAAAACAATTGTGCCGCGACATACCACTACTCTCCAGGTCAAGCTCAATTCCATGGGCCACATTGCCAAAGAGGCTCAGGGCCACCACTGTGGCTGTTGATAGCCACTTCATGTTGATAGGTATTTGTTAAGAATCCGGCACAGTTGGCCTTCGTGGTTTCGCCTCGTCTTCTGCGTTCAGGTTCGTAGTCGGAGAGACAGTTGGTGTGTGTAAACTCGGCGTCTATCGAGGATTCGAACGGGCACAGTTTGGGGGCTGGCAGTGGTCGGTAGCAAAGAAAAAAGAAAGAAAAAAGAATAACAGCGTAGCGAAAGTCGGTAGGCAATGAAGGTAAGAATAGTCAACGAGCGACGAAGAAACGAGACAAGAAAACTACCACGGTTGTTGATGGAAAGTGTAGGAATCAACGAAGGAAGTGTGAAGACAGAGTGAGAGAATGTCAGGAGACCTGCACCTTTGACATGTATGGATGGGCCGGAATCAACGGGGGTAACCAGCAAAAGCGAGAGTGAGCAGGCACAGGTTTCTGGTTCCAAGAAGACCAGAACGCTTAGTATTAACGCCCGGAAACCGAGAGCCAAGACGAGATCGGTGGCTAGCGGCTGACCAGGTTGCGGAAGCCCCTGCTAGAGGCAGCGCCTGGGCCATTCACAAGAATGGGCCGGGGCGGTGTGGATAGGTCAGTGAGGCAGTGCTCGCTGTTTGGACGGGAGGCGGCGTTGTATTTCAGATGGTCCAGGGGAGTGCTTGTACAGTAGCATTGCCAACGGCAACTTGCAGGAACTGGGCATGATGGACGATGTCACCAGAATGGGGTGCGGTACATGAAACTCGACCGGAGGCAAGGCCAGTGTCAAGTTGAGCGGGACCCGGTCTCAGGATACTGGCGTCACCCGCATTATATCAGGCTCTTGAGATGGTGGCCATCGTTTGGTTTGTTGCCGACTGTGGAAGGAAGATCTGGGTTGGGAAACAACATGGGATGAAGGGCCCGTGTAGATTATTTTTGTTTGTCCATGGGAAGCGGAACAAACGAAGACGAGGACATGACGATGCCGTTAATAATGCGGAGAAAGGAGCGGCGTTGCTAGTTCGCCCACGAGCTTCCGGCGGCTACCTACTAGGTAAGTAGGCTGCGACGAGAGGGCACTTGACTTTGTGCAACAATGCGTGCAGGTCTCTTGAATCATAATTTTGCATTTAGCTCCTGGGCACACGCGTCAGTGAAGCCATGTGCGATAGCTGATCAGCCTTCTATTTGTCACAACACATGGCCATGCAATTGCCAGATGGTTGGCTCACAACAAGTCAGGCACAAACATGCATCGGATGCGCACGGCAAGCGTGCAGGGGGAGAAGAATAAAAGGCCTGTTGGTGATCAATAGACGCCGCAATAATATTCAGCTTGCCAGCGCTTTCGGCCTGCCGCTTCCAATCTCGTCAGGGGGCATGCGCTGACCTGAGACGGGCATGGTCCGAGGGTGAGACACGCCAGAGCGCCATTCTCTCCATCTGTACTCCATCCCTGCCTTGCCTCTTTGTCTCAGGGTCTCTTGCTTTATTCAGCCGAGTCATGCGTGTGCGTCAAGCCACGCGCAAACGCAGGTCGCTAGCAAACGCCTACTGCAAGGGACGCCAATGAGAGATCTTCAGGCGCCCTCGCCGTCCATGTGTTTCCACGCGTGCCTGTGTGCCTGGGTGCCTTGTGCCCCCCTTGGCGTCCTCCGTCGTTGGCCCAAGGTTTAGTTTGGTCAACGGCTCGTGCCTGGACCGAACCCATCTGAACAACCTTCATTTCAAGGTTGTCTTCGTCCATTTGCCGGTTTGATTGTCCCCCCTGAGGATCCTTCTCCACGCTCCGCTCGGTAGCTTGCGCGTCCAAGCCCACCGTTGGTCAGTCGGCGCTTCAAACTTCGCTTGTTATTACCGCCAGCACGCTACCTCTGGTACCCTAATGCTCACTATGCAAGGAAAAGTACCTCACTATGACGGCACAAAGGTGTGGACATCGGTAGGGAGGGAAACAATTTTGTTTCGTCCACGCTGCTCATCATCGCCTATCGACATGTCCTCAATCCATCCGCCTTGGTATTGCCCAGCACTGGAGTAATGATGGAGGATTATTTATCATCGATCTATTTCCGGCATCTACATCCGTTCTCCGTACGGAGGCTCGCCAGATTACCAAACAAGAAGGATTCTAGATTTCTAAGGGTTGCATAACCGTGTGCATGAGCCCTTCCATGCCTCGCCTTTCCTTCGTGGTGAGTTCACAACTTAAGGAAGGTAAAGACGCAATGCACGATAAGTCGGCGTATGGTCTATGTTACATCAGCCTCGGATGTGATTGCGTTCACTATCCCCAATAGACTGGCCTCTTCATCTACCCAAAATAGTCTCACCATGTCACACACGCCATGATGCCATACCGACTACCCTATAGCCTGTCAAACAATGAACAGGAACCTATGCTTGATCATTAATGTCGGGTAGGGGCTGTCGGGTAATGAACAGCTCATACCCGTTGTGCTGACAATCTTCCACTGTTTGCTTCCGCTCAAAGACAGGGCGAACACGTCTACCAAGACCACGCCATTGTCAACAGGTGCTAGCACCCCTTGATATTGCCCTTGTGATCTCGCCCGAGTCTGTCGTAGTATGATCTCAGCGCCGGAGTATCAGCCGAGACCAGGGTGTTCACCCATCCTGACCCCTCGCCCGTCGTGCATTTGACGCTTGCCCTCCCCAGAAGAACCGGCCTGCAATTGAGATATAGCGACTCGTGGGCCCCGGCCGGCACAATGTAAGTCTCGTGGAAGACGCCGAGATACGTCTTATAGCCAGACTTGTCATAATCTCTCCACGCCTTGACGTGCAAGTCCATATATGCAAAGCGGTGGATCGACTCGACGTCTCGAAAGAAGAAAGTTAGAACCAGCGTGTTGAGGGAGCTTCGCTCATCAGCCTGCCACGCCGAGTAGCCCAACAATCCGAGCTCCTCCTGCTTCCCGCGCAGCTCCTTCAGCATCATCTGGATAGATGCATGAATCTCCCTGGTCCCATGAAAGAAGAGACCGAGGGGGTGGTTAAATTGGATACCAAGGTGAAAGACGACAATAGAGCCGTTGCCGGGATCGGGGCCCATGCTGCCGTCACTGTGAGGAAGCTGAGCCGTTGTTCGACCTGGAATGACACCCTCCATGAGAGGGCTGGAACCCGGTAAGAGTGTCTGGTGGACAGTTTTAACAAGCGAGTTGAGTAACAGGATGCTGGCCGGGACAATTGCCCACCGGAAAGGCAGCACGGCGGAGATGAAGATCTGGAGGATTGCTCCAATAAGGAACAATGTCTGCGCACTGAAGCTAGTTTTGAGGAGGAACTGTGAGCAACATCAGCATCCGTTCCTCTGTGACGGCTTCGCTATACCGACGTTGACCAAGTCTCCATTCGGAAACCTCATCCGTGGCTTGCTCGCCGAGGGCAGTTTATTCACGAAAGGTTCAGCCATGCTGAAAGGAGAGAAGCACAGGGTAAGGATGTAAAGATATCAGACCGGCGCTCAAAAGAAAGCAGAGAAAAGTGTCGTGAGCTATTCTGAACCCCGAAGACGAGGTTGTGCGCGGGTGTGTTACCCCGAGTCACGACGTCCGATTTGCAGTAGTATGATGCGGGGACGAGCCTTGTTCGATCAGAAGATGTTGGCTAGTACAATGCGACACGAATATAGGCAGAAGGGCGGGGGGGATAAGTTGGCGGACCTGGAATTGTATCCATCCTCGCGATACTGTCCCAATCACGATTGCAGCTAAACGAGGTTGTCAGCAAGCCATCCACTGCTACTAGTAGGGCTTTCAAATATGTACGGAAATCGATATCACTCATTCCGACATGTACTATGAGGGCCTCAAGACTT
Source organism: Stachybotrys elegans (assembly GCA_020746835.1). Classification (NCBI taxonomy): domain Eukaryota; kingdom Fungi; phylum Ascomycota; class Sordariomycetes; order Hypocreales; family Stachybotryaceae; genus Stachybotrys; species Stachybotrys elegans. The sequence continues at coordinate 1,153,275 of JAGPNK010000007.1, read as the reverse complement.
TGATGGCCACTACCAGCCCTCGATACGATCACTCGACAGTATTGTCGTATATTCTGGATGGTTGGGCAATGTGAACCGTCACGCAATGTTCACTCTCGATTTCCTGACCTCGTTTCTAGACACGCCAGAGCCTAACCGGCCCAGGAAACATGATGGGCAAAAACAGTTCCATTGAGAAAAGGAGACAAATATGTACAAAGAAGCGTTATAGTATCTTTAGTTTAGAGACGTAGAACATGTGATCCTATCGTCATTATTCATGAAATCCAGTCATTATCATTATCCAGACAGTGTCGAGCAAAGCCACAGAAAGATCTGAATCCCCGTATAGAGCGCCGGCATCGCCCCCCTTCCCTCCCTAGTATGTTGCTGCTTCGCCAAGTCTTTGTAATGAGCACGATAAACAATGGTCATATGGGGCGTGGATGTCGTCACCCGGGATGAGTGACTGGAACCAAGGGACCCGCATCACGCCGTGTTCTCCTTATCGTTGACGTCTGGAGCAGTGAGCGACTTCTCCCATTCATCCAACAAATGGTTTGCGGTGCGTTTAATGTTGCTGGGTTTGAGTCGGTTCACCACAGTCGGAAGAATCTCTTCAAGCTTCGGTGACCTGAGAACCGATTCATTTTGAGGCTTGGGCTTGCTAAACAAAAAAATCAGCACACGTCCTACTAGGTTCCAATTTGCCCACCAAGCATCGCCAACACTTACGAGGGAGTCTCAGCATCCTCCGACAGTTCGGTATCGAAAGTGGTATCATGATCAGTGCCGCTGCTGCTGTTTATGGTCGAGCCGCTCCAACGGGCTGACTTGGTTGATGCAGGCGACTCCCAGTTGCTCCAGCCATTGTCATCCAGCGAGTCGATTGTCAATGGAGTCCAGGAAAAGTGCTTATTCTTCCCAAGCTTGGCCTTCTCCTTGTCCTGAGCGGCGCCCTCGGTGCTGCTGCTTGGTGTTGGAGTTCCTGCGGCCGGGCTGGGAAGATCGAATGCATTGCTCACCTTGGGTCGCGGGGTCGGGGTGGCTCTAACGGTATCCTGATCACCAGCCGAGCCGTCGTGCAGAGCCTGGCCGGTAATGGGCTCGTCGCCGACGGTGATCTGCCGGATATCTTCGACAAAGGCCCGGAAGCCGATCCGGAAGTCCTCAACAAATGAGGGCACGCTGGGTGTAACTGTCTGTGTGCGCGGTTGCCAAGATGCACGCTTGGGAAGGTCGAAGTTGCTATAATTGCTGTGGTGTGACAGCTGAGAAGCTGTCCGTTGCAGCTTTACTTCGGTATTCTGAAGTGTGGAGAAATCGGAATCCGTCTTAACGGGCGACAGAAGCGAGAGTGTTCTGGCATGGCCTCCACGGATGACTCGACGCCGTCCTGGCGTAGTCGGCGTCGTTTGGCCCTGCAGGAGAATTTTCCGGCGATCAAGCTCGGCAAGACGCTGCGATGAGATGGAATCATCCTCTGAGGCCAGGGCTCTCTGCGTCTCCAAGCGACGCGCCTCTACCTTTTTCTGCCTGCCCTCCTGAAGGGTCCATTGCCTCTTCAGCGAAGTGAGCTCTGCTTCGGCATGGGCCAGTTGCTCTCGCAACTCCAGAACCTTCCTCTCTTGAGCAGCGATAGCGATTATGAACTCATTGGGACCAGCACCGGATGGAGTGGTGATGGCGGAAGCCGGAGCCGGGGAGCCGGGGAGCGAGGGTAGAGCGTTGGTAGGTGTAGGTCGTGATGGGTCACTGGTTGGGGGAGCGATCGGTAGGGTTAGCGAAAGCCTGTTCGCATTCCTGGTGCTGATAGATGTGGTGCGGCTCCTGCGCAGTGAAATGGCATCGTCGGCAGGGGCTGGGGGTGGTGGCATTGCCTCTGTGGCCGTGGTGTCGTCAACATTGCGCCGCAACTCTTCTCGAGTGGGAGACGTTGTTGTGGATGAAGCGAAAGTGGTGGCCGTGGCCATTGCTGTGAGAAGGGGCTCCACGGGAGCGCGATCCGCGGCGGAGGAGCGACGGCGAAGTTCCTGATGCGAGGCCATATCCAGACGCCTCTGTAGGAGTTTCTGTAAGGAATGGAAGCCGGCGGTGAGGCGGCGCTTGTGTAGGAGCAAAGGAGTGGAAAGAGCCTTGCTGGCTCGACGGCGCCAAATGCGACTTGCGGCGGCGGAGGCTCTAGCGACGAGGGCTCGGTTTGTTGCTTGAGCTAGGTGGTGCTGGTCGTCGAGTAGGCAAGAAAAGCGGTCAAAGGCACAAATTTGCAGGAGGTAATTCGTCATGAGGGAGTGAATGCTGTAAATAAGACGACGGCCCTGCACATATTAATCCGAGGGCACAGGAGAGAGTGCGTGCGTGCCTCGGAGAAGGAGGGAGAGGCAAGAGGTGTGGCAGGCACGGCTCGTTTACTGGCTGGCCGGCTCAGGACCACTGCATTGTTTTCTGGAATTGCTGTTGGCGATTGGACGGGGGTGGAAGGAGGGCCCGAGGGATTGCCGGACAGGGGATTGGCTGCCTGTTGGAGCCTTTTGGAGGGGGGTCGTCAATAAGAAAAGAGGGCAGGGTGGTCCAAATTCAGTATTGAATGGGATAAGGCCCCGGATGGTAAGGTAATATTCGGCTGGCGGGACGAGGGACGAGGGACGAGGTACGCGGTGTCAAAGCAACGAGCGACTCCAGCGATCGATCGGGGAGTAACGGGGCTGTGATGACGATATCGGTGAGAGATGTGAGACAAGATGGACGAGGGGAGAGAAGGACGTCGAGGCCAGATGAATGCGAGGGAATGAGCTGTGCTTTGTTTACTTTCTGTTGTCCCTCTCGACCAGCTCGACGAGGCTGATTGACACACTGACAACCCGAGCAACCAAACACAGGAAACGCACCACGGTGGAGCGAGGCGTGCGCTGCTCTGCTAGTAACCTGGTCTGCTCTCAGGGGCTTGCCTCAACAAGCCGCTCCATCTATTGATTGATGCAATGGGAAATAGGCCATGACTGCAGCTAAGCATCCAAGGGTAAAAGGACGCTAGGCCCTGATTACAGCATTCTAACTCCCTGTTGGTGGGCTTTGTGGGCCGGCTTGCGTGGTAGCTACAGGGCCTGCATTGCCTGCAAGGGCAACCTGGGGCTGGCAAGATGGTCTCAATTTCGATTGCTGCTTTGACCAATCAGCTCTCCCGATTGTTTTGATTCGCATCATGCAGAGAAAAGATTAACTGGTTCCTCACGTGCTGATGCCCTTCGATAGCTACAGGGGCGTGTTTCTCCTTTTCGTCCCATCCAACTTGAAGGCAAGCCTGCAAGCCTGCAAGCCTGCAAGCCTGCATCCCTGCATCCATTCATCATGTGACTTCCCGTTCTGGTCGCGTGTTGCCCGGCGCGTTCTTTATTCGGTTTCGCGTCTCCGCCTCGAATGCTCATGCTCGCTCGCTGATAGATCGAATCGTGCACTGTGGATCTACAACCCGACATTCAGATCCCCTGCAATCGACTGCTGCCTACCTCTCGCGAGCGCTTCAGCTGTGTGTTAAAGGCTCAATGCGGCCCAAATGATGCTCTAGCGTTTTGCCAGTTGCACAACGCTCAAATTGGCCAAATGTCTCGGCATCTCAGACGCGATGCCGCTCCCATTCTCCTTTGTATGTGAGCTTCTCGAGGAATCCCTCCGGCATTCTGGAGGAGACAAGGAAAAGAAGAGTCAAGTTGTCAGCAACTGGTTTGCACGATACCGGATATCCATCGACGCTCATGACACCAACATCGCTGCACTTTTGTCTACTCTTCTTCCCGAAACCAGAACGGACCGCGTCTACTGCATCCAAGCCGCAAGCCTCGAGAAGGTCGTGGGAAGGGCTCTTATGTTGGGATCATCTCGCATTGCGGAGTTGGCTATTTACAAGTCCCCCGGTCTTGATTTCGACCTTGCAGACTGCGTCGAGCGCATACTCACCGCAACGGTGAGTCGCAGGTCTTCTGCATCTTCTACCCATTTCCCAAAACGATACTGAGACCCTCTAGCCCAATCCCTCCAGTACTGCAATGGCGCAGGTGACCGTGGAGGAGATCGACAATGTTTTGCACAGCCTCGCGGCCCAAATCAGGTGGAGTTCGCCATCCATTCGGGCATCTCAAACGACCTTGACATCTGGCAATCGACGACAGCTGGAGGGCCTCTACCGGGTGCTCACACCCAAAGAGGCAAAATGGTTCACCAGACTAGTGCTGAAGGATTATCGCCCAGTTGTCTTTGATCCACAACTAATCTATCGACTGTGTGATCCATTGCTTCCTTCAGTCATGAACATACAGCAAGATTTCACTGCCGCCATCCAGTTAGTTCAAGCGGTTAGAGAAAGACTCCTGTCACATGCGGGGCGTACCGCTGTCTCGAGGCAAGATATTCTCCGCACCATCAAGCCGAAAATTGGCATCAAGGTGGGCAGACAGCACTGGTTCAAAGCCCGCAGTATAAAACACTGCTTGGACATGGGCTCTGGGCGCATGAGTGTAGAATCCAAGCTGGACGGTGAATACTGCCAAATTCACGTTGACCCAAGCAAGGGAGCCGGAGCTATCCAAATCTTCTCAAAGAGTGGAAAAGACAGCACAGAAGATAGGCATGCTGTCATCAGGTTGGCTACTTCATCAATACGTCTTTAGGTCTGTGACTAAGTCATGTTTAGCTCCATCTCCGAGTCATTAAGGCTTGGTCAGCCCGATTGTCAAATCCATGAGGCCTGTATCCTGGAGGGCGAACTGGTGGTTTACAGCGACCTTGTAAGACAATTCAAACCACTATAACCAGATCCAGGTTCATATCGATGCCTAATGACTCATCATAGGAGAAAAAGATTCTTCCTTTTTACAAAATTCGGAAGTATGTTTCTCGCCGAGGCCGGTTTCTCGGCACGGAGCAAGACTCACAGTCAGTCCATCACCTCATCCGTCTCGTACTTTGATGCTGACGGTGTCACAGGCCGAGACATTACGAGAAACTGATGATTGTCTATTTCGATATATTACTACTTGACGACAGATCCTTACTGGATGTGTGCCATTCGGACAGATTCAAACTGCTCGAGCAAGTTGTACGACGCACACCCGGTCGATCCGATGTTGTTCAGCGTCAGGTCATCAACTTTGACCAGCGTCTGGCCGCTTCGGACCTTCGAAAGCTGTTTGCAAAAACCATCATCAACAAGAACGAAGGGTTGGTTTTGAAGCCTGATGGGCCATACTTCAACTCTGGAGACCCCCGTCAATCACGCGGTGGGTACTGCATCAAGCTGAAGAAAGAGTACATCGGGAATTTTGGCGATGTCGGGGACTTTGCGGTAGTAGGGGCAGGATATGACCCGGCTAAGGCGAGGACCTATCGAATCCCAAATCTGAAGTGGACGCATTTCTTCATTGGTTGCCTCACAAACAAAGAAGAGTGTAGGAGGTGGGGAGCCACGCCCAAGGTCACAGTGGTCAGCATCGTTGAGCTCAGCGAGACTCAGATGAAAGCCTTTCTCAGTTTCTGCAACCCCCTCCCTGTCTCTCAAGAGGACAACAAGGCCATAATACTGACCATGACCCCTGGCATTCGCATGAACGTTTCTCTGGCGACTACTTTTGCCAAGCCGCCCGTCTTCGATATGAGGTGCTTCGGTTTTGACAAGGAGGGAAACACCGGGTTTTGGAGCTTGAGATTCCCCTCCGTGACCAAGATTCACCTCGATAGAGACTTCCTTGATACAGTTTCCTTCGAAGAACTGCAAAGCATGGCCGTTGCCGAAACCACGGCTCCCGAGGTTGAAGACAGTCAAGAAGATCTGGCGTGGATCGCGAGACTAGAGGGGGCAGATCCTCGTGCGACGGCTGTCGACGCTGCCAGCCAACTTACGGCAAGCACAATACCAACTCCTTCGCCATCCAAGTCCTCACAGACTTGGAATCATTCTGCCCAATGCGCTTGGGGGGTTGATCGCGCAAGGGCCTCAACGAAGGAGCCCTTTAACCCGGAATCGCTGGAAAGCCGCCAGCTGCCCAGCGATCCTTCAAAGATACCCATCACAAACCCAACTTCCTTACCCCTGGAATCAGCAGAAGCCACCGCACACAAACATCGCCACGAAACCCACGTGGCATCGGGCACGTCTCTCAACCGAAAGCGTGTAGTGTCGCCTCAGAATGGCGCAGCTACGGTAGCTCAGTCTATGTGCGCTCAACAAGACCCAAAGAAGCGAAGAAAACTGGATGCTATCGATGGTAACGCATCGCAACGGCCCACTAGATCCTTGCCATCTGGCTCGCAGCAGAACCCGACAGACGGGCGCATAGTGATCGATCTCACGACCCCTGACGTCTCCTTTAACGCTGCTCTAAAGGCAGATCCTATCCAGAAAGAGAACGCAGCGCCATGCGACGAAAAAGAAACTGTCGCGATGAATTCTGCCAGTACCGGGCAGGCTGATACAGAGCCTTCACAAGTCTTGCCAACTTCGACGTCCTCCAAAGATATACACAGCGTCCCCCCAGCTCCTGAGCTTAAGCCCGGCACTCAGAAGCTGTGCGCTTATGCTGGGACAAAATGCCAACTCGGGCGATTCAAAACCATTGCCCCGTCTGGTCTCTTGACGAATTTTGGAGAGATTACATCATTATTAGCGGACCACGGAGTCGCAGAGGTCTTTACCAGTTTAGACAAGTGGATGGAGAGCAGCACGAAGCAGCCGAGCTCACCTACACGGACAGCCTCTGGATGTCAGACGGTTCTGTTAATTGACAGCGTGAACTATAAGTTAGAATCACGCAAGTTCCTACGCGAAACGGAGCAGCAGCGATTCCAAACCCAGGACTCGCAGCGAGCATGGATAGACGTGTACGACTGGCGTATATTGAATGACCTTGCTGTTTTGGAGGACACGAATATTACGGCGAAATATTTTGGTGGTTTCACTGATCCTTGGAGGCGTTGGTATTGCGGGCTCATTTGAGAACAATCATTATGGTAGACTTCCGTTGTCCGGCGTGAGGAGCAACAACACAATATACCCACTCTCACTCTTCTAGATAATTGCGAGGAATCATCAGCTGGGACCCGACTCTGGCCTTGCCGGGCAGGGCTACTTCTATTCTTTCTTATACAAATCACCGTAACTCTCCTTTAGTCTCATAAACAGATGCTCATCAGCCGTCATGACCTTCCTCTCAGCATAAGGATTGGCAGCATGGGTCGAGTCCTCTTTGACGAAGTTCTTGACCTTCTCGCTCGGCACAGGTTCCAGAGGAGTGGATGCTACGGGATGGCAGAAGAAGGCGATAGAATACCGGGGGCCCTGGCTGGTCTCGCCCTCGATGGAGCTTGCACTGCCTTCGGGAAAGACAACACGGTGCACGGTGCTTCTGAAAAGGCCGTTGGTCCAATACGACAGCAAGTCTCCGATGTTGACGAGAATAGGTGGGCTGGGGTCATTCTCAGTTCCTGGGGGAGAGACGGCCACAGGGGCCCACGTGTTGTCCTTCTTCAAGAGCTCGAGACCTGCTTGCCCTTTGAGGCGGAAGAGGAGGGTGATGGAGCCGTAATCAGAGTGAGCGCCAGCTCGGACATCGCCGCTGGAGTGGGCTGTCTTGTCGCCAGGGGGATATCGCAGAAAGCGGAGGATAGAGCTGGACGCACCCTTTTCCGTCGCGTGAGCAGATGAGAAGAAGTCGCCGATCTGATGCTCGTTAGAAAGCTGTATTGGCGGATGGGTGACGGGTACTTACGCCCAGTCCAAGGCCCAGCAGGTATAGGAGCTTGTGGCATAGTTGGTGACAGGAATCAGAAAATGCACTGAACCGGGCCTCGTCGTCGAGGACGGTAGATGGTAGAGGTTGCTGTGCTTTCCCATTGACAAACTCGCCAAAATTGAAGGCTCTTCGAAGCCAACCAATGTCAGTTGCTGTGTTATACACCTTGTGTAGTGAGAAGGATGCTTACTCCTTGTAGTCGCCAACCTGTATACTCTTCACTTAGTGGATAGCTCGTTATACACATCGCAAGACATACCTTCTGGTTCTTGGGATCCAAAGTCTCGGCATGCATGCCGGACCAGCCGCGGTTATTAGTCTGGATAGTGCAACGCTGCTTCTCCTCTAAAGGTGAGTCGAAGATCTTAGCAGACTTGAACGAAGTTTTGTTAGCCGTGTTGTCTGTCATTGACATGGGCCACTTGAAGAGCCAGGCATACAAGTTTGAAGGCCTCATCTATGCTGCTCGTGGCGATGTCGTTCCCAAGATTCTTGATGTATAGGAAGCCGTGCTCCTCGGCTGCAGCGACGAGCTGGGCGGCGACTTCATTCTGGCCGCCAGCGATATCAATGACGGGGATGTTGGCGGAGGTGGCCATCACAGCGACTATGGTACCATAGGTAGGAGTAACGCGGAAAACAAATGACGCGGGAATGGGCAGAATATGTCAAAGAATGTCAGGTAATACAAAGTGTAATATTTTGGCTACACTTGCGGCTGAGATGGATATCTTTTGTTACATATGACCCCGCCGCATTCGGAGGAGTACCTATTAGATGATAACGACAATGTACGGAGTACATGTGATGGAAAGATTAGTAGCTACTTCTGGATCGCCCCGCACATGTTGGCATCGTGTATGGATTATCAGTGGAACGTGGCAGCTTGGTGGGCTGCCCTGAGAACGATCCCTAGCGACATGTCATACGACGAGGACTCATTCCCAAGAAAACCCCGATACGCAGCCCCATGCACACTATGTGTCATGCTGCATGGTCATGTCAATTGAGGAGTACTATACCTTGGCATATTCGCTGTATCTGCCGGGGCAAGAGGCCGGCAGCTTGTTGCAGAGATATAGAGATATGGCAGTGCTTGGAAACATGTTCCGAAATGTCTGCCTCATGTTAGAGAGGGATGGTGGGATGGGATATTGTGTAAATAAGCGTGGCCCAAAAGCACATTCAGAGGGGACCTGATGAATATGAAATAGAGGCAGGGTGTGACTTTGTACTTGATGAATGACTTGAATTAGGTCAATGCCTGAGGGAACAGTGAGAAGCTGGAAGCACAAGCCACTCCATCAAAGCCACGAGCGTCCCTTTTCGGTATGGGCCTCCGGTTGTTGCGGGGTGTCGCAAGCATGGAGGGCTCAGTGCCACCTTGGTCCTCAGTACGAGTACTACTAATGTTAGGCGATTAGTACCGCCTGCCTACTACTAATCTAGGCACATTTAGGAATTTGTATACCCGCAGCTTAGTATCTACAGGTAGTACATAAGTATGCTGCTAAGAGGACCTAGGCGGTAGCTACGAGGAGGCAGGTGCTGGTAGAAGTCGAGGTTCTTGGCACAGGAGCAAACAAGCTTCACCTCCTTACTTGCTTGTGGGAGGTACAGGCAGGTACTTCCTCCTGGCAGATCGAGGCCACCTGCAGCGAGCGGGATACGTACCGCCTTGTATCCACCATGTACCTTCCCTTTGTTTTAGCCCACCTCACAAATATTCTAGCAACAGCTTCCTGCCCACTTCCTCCTGCACGCGATTGAATTGACCTGCCTACCTTTCTCCGTTTCCCCAAAATCAACGTCAGACGGCAGACCCAAGACCCCGAGACTTTCCTGCAGAGCCACGGCCGCTGCTTGCTGCTACCACGCTCTCCCTTCTTTCTGCCTTTCTTGGTTCTTTGCCTGCTTCTTCTTCTTTTTTTATGCCAGCCGGCCTCTGACTTTCTGTATTGGCCTTGCTCGCCTCCTCTGAACTTCGTTCCGATCCCGCCCAGTAGCCCGCGAGCGAACCTTCCACGAAGCATCCTCCTCCTCGATACCTGGTCTTGCTGGCCTCATAACCCTCCCTTGGTACCCACGGGTGCGCCAACCAGAGAAGCGGCCAACGAAAGGCACAGGATACTTGCGTGCAAGGTTGCTCGAGATGCCGTGTGAGTCTCCTCTTGTTCCCCGGCTTGTGGTTATAGGCTGGAGCAGCTTTGCTCCCCTCTTGCGACCCTACAGCCCGGCAGCTGCAGCTCATGAAGCGCTTCGAGTGCTATCGCTTTGCTTCAGTGCCACCAGACCGGTCTCGTCGAGTTGGATGAAGCTGGGGAGCTTTGATCACCGCCTTGCTCTGCTCCTCTGTCGCAAACTATAAGCCTGTCCTTGCTCACGCTCGACTGCTGTCATCGTCCTTACAGCTCAATTCACTAACAGTCATAAAGTTCTCGTTGAGGATACCTGGATCAGTCGGCAGGCAACGTATGTACCATGACCCCCTTCCCCGCGATGCGATGTACGGCGTGCTATACAACGACCATAACGCTCACCACCCCGTCTTATAGAACCCACGACATTGCCGACCTCGAAGACTGCGCCATAGCTGTCGATGCGACCTACTATTTGAGTCACCTGCTCGACAACCCTCCTGCGCAGGAGCCGCTGCTGTCTGCTCTCGGCGGCCTCACCGGAATCGAAGCTCACATTAACGAGAACTTGGCTTGCTGGGATAGGCACCGCATTATACCATTCTTCGTTTTCGACGGCCAGTCTATACACGGTCAAGATGACATAACCCTCAAGCGCGGTCTGGCCGCGAATCAGAAGACGGACGAGGCATGGGCTCTTTATTCCAGAACGGAAGCTGAGCAGGCGGTCGCAACCTTTGGTGCCAATCCAGGTAGGGAGCACGGTGAAATGACCCCGAGTACTCGAACAGTCGCTGATTCGTCTTGATAATATCAGGTGCCTTCCGAGTCCAGAATCTGTACCCACTCCTCCAGTCCGTACTCAAGCAGCGTGGTCTGCACTTCATCGTGTCGCCTTACAACGCTTGCGCCCAGGTATGCTATGCACTCGCTCCCCTCAATGTTATGAGACGCCAAGAACCCATTCTGACGGCCCCAAGCTGGCATACTTTGATATGATTGACTCTGACCAATGCGCTGGCGTCATGGGCTCACAAGAGCTGCTGCTGTACCCCATCAAGGATACATTTATCCGATCTTTTGACTGGGATAACAAAACAGTCAACGGCATCTCCAAGAAGAAGGTCATGCGGACGCTGGCCGTGAGCGAACCGATGCTGATTGATGCAATGTTGATGACGGGCACTTCTTTCCTCCCTCCCTTTCCCGTTCTTCTCGACACATCAATGTATCCCAACTCATTCAACGTCCTCGATGCGGTTAACATCCTGAGAACGTCTGATAAGCTGGTTTCGACTGCTTGCGCCTCGTTTAACGACATATTGCAGGCTCAAGATCCCAACTGGCAAGACAAATATCGCAAGGGAAGGATGGCTGTTCAGCATTTCATCTATATTGCCGAGGATGGCGATGTGCGCGTTAACGACTTTGAGCACCTGACTGGAGACAATCACGAATATCTGGGTCTTCAAATGCCTGCAGAGCTGTTTCACTACCTGAACACGGGTCTTATCAGCGCTCGCATTCTTAACAGCATCACGCATGGTCAGATGCTGATTCAGCCTACGCTGGATGGCACAGCATCAGAGGAGTACAGGAGGCTCATTACAAGCCAGATTGTCTCTATCCGGGAGCAAGCTCTCGGTCTCATCATTCCCCGGGTCCATAGAGGAATTGGTCATAAGGATATCAGGCTCCGGACGTGGTTCGACCCCAACTTTACTTACACCTTGAACCATCGCTCGCTTCAGCCACCCCCCTCACAGCAAGTTGGCAGCTGGGATGTCAAGGTCGAGGACCTGCGCAACTTCTTCCCTGCCGACTTCAACGGGCCAGTCTACATGGAGGTGCTGGCTCTCGCTAATTCCGATTTCGTTGAGCGGACCATGGCGAAGGACCGAAATATCAGAGGGATCGATAGCACCGACATGGTAATTTCTGTTACCATCTGGCGCTTCTTGCACCTCAGAGGATATGTCAACGACGCTCACAAGCTGACGAAATGGGGCAACGCCCTCGCGACAACACTGCTGGCTTTGAGGGACGCCAACGAGGGCCTACTAAATGTAGTCGGCCTAGACGAGGCTGCTCTCCTGGCGTTCGAGCTTGTTAGGTTTGGCCTGCTCAATGGTCGCAGGCGGGAACCACAGCCAGGGACCCCCCGTAACGGTTCTGATGAGGACAAGGCCAGCCTGATGCTGATCAGTGAATGCGCATCGCTTCTTAAGCTGAGGCACCAGGTCTTTGGCTACACCGGACCCTTGAATAAGAGTCTATTGTCGTTCCGCGCGTTGTCATCAACTGTTCGGGAGGCTGACCGTGACCTCATCGAGGCTATTGTGGCATCCATGTTCATGTACGGGCAATCGAAGCGTGAGAGGAATGATCAGCTGGAAATCAGCCACAAGTAAGTCGAATCCGGTGCACGATCACATCATTTTTGCTACCTTTGCTCTCCCCGATTTCGAAACTAACTTGAACAACCAGACTTCCATTCCTCCAAGAGCCTGACATTGGACTGGGCATTGCGGTCCGCACTTTCTTCGATGAAGACGACGCGAGGAACACTCAGGAAGTCCGAGCAGTGAAGCTGCAAGAGTTCCCCAAAACCTTTGTGCCATTTGCGGAGGCTTTCGGAGAGGACTTGCGCAACTGCTGCGATTTCTTCAATGCCATCAACCAAGGTGTGCAGACGCTCGATTCGAGCGAGTTCCCGGTGACAGATAAAGAGGCATGGGCAAAAGCTCAAGCATACCTGGATGCCAGGCCGTTCTGAGAACAGCCTCTGGCTGGATCTGAAGCACGACCTGCACCTGAGCGAACTGCCACCGTACAAGCATCGAATCATGAAGATTCCGTGTCTCATGCTCCAACATCGGGTCTATGCTCAGCTTGGTCGAATTGACATACCAACGGGTGGCTTAGCATTGCCCACGAGAAGTGAGAGATGAAATTTAGGAGGTCCTACAGCCCCTGGGAATGGCTAGACTCTGGAAGCCACAAAATGGCATCAATTCGCAGCTTGGTGAAATTTTCACCCAAGACCCGTGAGAGAAGCATGTTACTTGTTGTGCGCCGCACAGCAAGCGGGGGTCGCGAAGAAGACTGGCTCACACATGATATACAATGCTCAACCGAATATGGGCTATCTGTGCGGTAGATGTAGTGTATTGTCATTACCAATTGAAGCTGTCTCTGACCGTTAGCATGCACATTATTCTTACAGCCTCCTCATGTCTGACGCACGGTCGGCCCTCAAGCACAAGCAAGATGAGATGCAGCCTGCGGCTGTTTGCGAACAGCCTAGGCTCCGGATTCGAGGGGATCCGGTGTCGTGACGCCTTCCAGAGGGACTACAGTACAGGCACGTTGCTGGGGTGTTTCATATTGGTTCCACGCACAAAGCGCGTAATACCAGGACTCCCCTGAAACGAGGCGCATTGGCCTCCTGCGTTCGTTGTTGCTCCTTGCCATCATGTCTATAATGAATCGCTGCTATAGACAGGGCCCAGCACGTCTGTGTTCTGCGCTCGAACCTCGAGAAATCATACAATGCACTAGGAATTCAGAGGGGAGGGTTCTTTTTGCAATCGTCCTGTGACGGGATTTATTACTCATTATTCTTTGCGACTTCTAGCCAAGCTTTCTTCTTCTCTCATCCCCGCTTCCTCCCCCGATCCATTTTTCCTGCTACCACACACACATACAACCCTGTCTCCCCCTTCGGGATTTCCTTAATGTGCAGAGATAACATGCTGGGGATGTAGTCGAGGCTCAGTGAAAACGTAAGGGAGGCGCTAAATGAAAGGGCTTGGCTGAGGCTGGAGGGGTTCGTTGTATATTGGCGGCCGTTATCTTGAGTGAAGAGAGGGAAAAATAGGATGGCGGATTCATGACGGTGACGTATGAAGTAGTAGTAGTTAAAAAGGTGGTGGGAAAAGAAGAAGAAAAAAGAGAAGAAAAACACAAGAAACATAAAGGAAAAAGATTAAGTGCCTTTCAGCTCCTAAACGCCCATTGGTCTACATCTATGAGAGCGCGCTTTCTGAGATCTAGATCGCTAGCGATACATAGTCTCGATGTCTGTTTTGTGTCTTTTCTCCATTGGGGGTATCATCGGGATGCTTTCGTCAGGGCCAAGTGCGAGGCGTTTAGCTGACGGTAACAGCCATGGGGCCAGCAACAATGATGTCGTCCACGATCTTGCCGTCAAGGGGAGCAGAGCTGGTCAGGGTAACGTAGCTGATGCCGGCAACACCGTGGGGGACCTGGCAGCCCTCGGCCTCAGTGAAGGGGGCGAACTTGGTACCACCGGGCTGGGCACCGCCCGAGGTGAAGGCGCAGTGGGTGGCACCGGGGCTTGCGGAGGTGAGACGAAGAGCGGTTCCAACTGCGGCGGGGGAGATCTGGCCCTCGGCCATGGTGAGAGCAGGGAAGGCCTGGACGATAAGGTTGGAACCCTCGGGGCAGGACTGGATGAAGGGAGCGGCCAGGGAGAAGACAGCGCGGGGACCAAGGGGAGCATCGAAAGCCTGGGGAACAGCGATGGCACCGCCAAAGACACGGATGGAGCTCTGGTGACGGGCCTCAATGGTGAGGATGGAGCCAGCAACACCAAGGAGGGCGGGGTCGGCCAGGAGAGGAGCGGCGCCAAGGTAGGCAGAGACACCGACGTTCTCGAGGATAGCAGCGGTAGCGACCATGCCAGCGGCGTCAGTGAAGCCGAAGTTGTAGGTGCAGGGGCGGACGGGGGCAATGCCGTTCTGGGCCAGGGCAGACTGGAGCAGGGCAACGTGCTGGGACTCGGTGAGACCAATCGACTTGAGGTCCTCGATCTTGCGGGCATCCAGGCCGAGGGCGGCGAAGTCAGAGTCCGGGAAGCGAGCGAAACCCTCACGGTAGAAGGTATCCTCGAGGTGCTCAAGGGTCAGAGCACTACATGGGGGGTTAGCAACAAATCGATAGTGGGGGGCCAAGATGCAACAGCGCCAACTCACAATTGCAGGATGTCGAAGTCGTTGAGACCAGCCTGGGCAGCAGCATCGTTCTGGCGCTTGGCGGCCTGGTGGTACTGGAGCTGCCTCTCGGTGAAGCGAGTGCCGGAGGGGATGGCCGAGGCAACTGCGGCCAGGGCAGAGATGGCGGCGATCTTGAAGGAAGGCATCTTGTTTGATTCTTTTTTGTTTCTTGGTGTAATTCGAGGAAAGCTTGAGCAGGGACAGAAGAACCGGCTATCGTGTCGTTAAAGATTTTTGGGCGTCGCAAGGATTGTTATGAGACCGGCCACCAGGGAGGTCAAAGGAATTATTAAAATGGTATAAAAGGTAGAATGGAAACGGGAGTGAACGACAGTGGCGCCAGCACAGCAGGCCTGGAGTAAACAAGAAGGAGGGGATGGTGGAGTAGAGAAAGGTGAAGAGAGGAACAGTTTCCTCGAGATGTGGGTGGACGAAGCCTTATGAACAGATTGAGGCGACGAGGGTTTGGCCAAGACCCCGGTATGCAAAATTCCATTTCCTGCTCCCCATTGTCGATGGTCGGCATGGGCTTAGCCGTTGAGGCTTGTCGCCATGCGGCACATTCACCCTTGGGCCCCTTGATGTCGCTATAGACAGGGATCAAGTTCGGATGATGGGGTTGCCTGGCGGTAGGAGGAGGGAGAGGGAGGGACGAGGCGCCATGAGCTAGCTTCCCAAACATGCAGCGAAGCAAAGCATATCCCGGGGTCGGGCGGGCGGCGGCGCGGGAATGGATCTACTGGGAGCGTGTGTAAGCCAGAGAGATGCAGCACTGACAGGGCCCGAGAGGGATCGAGAGGTCGAGAGGGCTGGATCTCACAGCGTGGTTGGCCAGGAACCTGTGGCATTGCCCGTTTTGGAAATCGTCCTCGAGTGCGAATGACGAAAGGACCGGCGGCAGCTCCTTGTTTCTTCAAGGGCAGGGCCAGCTGTGTGTGTCTGTGGGCTGGGCAGCCAAGATGCGAGGTGAAACGGCTTCCGGTGATGCTCTGATAGGTTCGTCAAGGGCCCTTCCCTGTCGCCCCGAGCACTCTGCCTCTCTCGTCGGTCCTGCCAGGGGTGTCTTTGGGCATCTTTGAAATTTGTGGCTTTGGAAGACGAGCGGCAAAGGCAAGGGGTCGCCCGCCATGACCTGACCGGCCCAAGCGCTGCCGTAGTTTCCGAAACGCTCCTGACACAGGGACCGCCTCGACCCCGGCCATCAGCAGCATCCGGGATCACCATCTCGTCTTCCATCTCTGGGCCTCCCAGACCATGGCACCGCGATGTCCTCTCCCGCAGAAATGTTTCCCCTGGGTCGTGGATAAGCATACATGCACATACATGCCGGCAGCGTAGCAATGCCTGTGCGATAGGAAGTTTTCTCTTCCAGTTTCATCCATTAGCCATCGTCCCGAAATTCCGTTTCTTGTTCATCCGCTCTCTTCTCGCTGCCACCCCCATGCAGCCAGGAGGTGATTTAGCGGTGCGGCGCTGTAGTTGCCGAGACGACTCCGGGACAGCATCCTGCAGCTATCGAAGGCGACATTATCAAGACGGCTCTCCCCTTCCAATCCTTGGGTTTCGAAGCGTTTGGCTGAGGGAAATAATGGCAATGGCGGGTCTCTTTTTTCTCTTCTTTTCTCTTGGCAGCAAGGTGTCTTTTCTCGTTACCAGGTAGGCGCCCAGGAGGTAATAGCGCTTGCACTGTAATGGTTTAGCAATACAATAATAACAAAATGGCAATGGCGGGTCTGGCGCGCGATAAGCCGGCTGGCTGGATTCCCTAGCGACGCAAAAAGCGTGCACGGGTCGACGGGTTGAAAATGTCACGATGGCTGCATTGGTGGCTGTTTCGTGGTGTTGAGGGTTTTTGCGGCGGGTGTAAGCCGTGCCTCCCTCTGACATGTGGTACATACATCTTGTACTTGCAGGGTTCCTCATTCCCCCAGGGACGTTTCGTGCCTCCGTCTTCCGGTTTCAACATCCTTTCCGGTAACCTTCCTCGGCCCAATCTCAAGCGGGCATCCGCCATTCCTGCCCGTCACTGGTCTCTCTCTCCAAGGCTATAACAATAAACGCACCTTCCTAATGCTCCGAGCTTGAGGAGGCACTACTCTTTTCCCACAATCACCGACCACGGGGCGCCAATCTGTCAACTAGGTAGGTATTCTCGCTTGTCAGTAACGAGTGGGGAGTCATTTTATCCTGCAGGCGCGCTTGTGCATCCATCCGTTCTGACCAGCTCAAATCCAAGTCCAAATATTGAGAACCTTGGACTCAACCGCCGGGGCTCCAATACTACTCCGTAGGTAGCTTGGTGGTCGCCAGGTCCAGACTTTTCGTTTATCCATCCATCCTTGCCAAGTCCCCATCTTGCAGCATAAGAGCCACCCAAGCCTTGAATCGTAGCCTTGCACAACCTTCGTGATTACCTGCTACGGCAACGCTGCCACAGCTTTGGCTCAAGTTTTCAGCAGCGCCGAATAGGGGCCACAGCTAACACAGCCTCGCCTGCCACACCTAAACCTGTGAATCCCATTCACCAATCGGGACTAGGCATTCTCCTGTCTCTGTTTTTATCCTCCCTCAGTGTGTGCTGTGTTTGAGGTCACGATCCCATCTGGATGCGAGGCTTGCAGAAGGATTCGGCCACGCCAGATATTGAGTGACTAAATTTACACCCAGCCGCCGGCCTCTGCTGAAGTCTTGAATTCAGGTACCGCTTGCAGGAAATGGCAATCATCGGGAAACCTCGAGCTGCAGATACCAAAATCATGGCGGTTTGGCTGGAAAGCTTCTTCAGTGGGTATCTTGGTCCCGATATTCTGCCGTAAATTGCTTCGAGCATGGATTTCATTGATCACGTGCGACAACCGGAGGCCCTGATCATGTGACCACCGCACGCAAGTCCAGGCCCAGTCCCACCAAGCCGCCCAGGGAAAAAAAGCCCTAAACCACCAAATAAGTTACCAATTTTCACGCCCATCACCGACTTCGACCTTCAACCCAACCGACAGCGCATCTTCGCCCAGCACCAAACGCCGACAACCCTCCCTCTCGACATCCATCACAATGGCCCGCGCGAAGAACAAGGCTTCCGACACCCTCGGCCAGCGCCTGTCGCTCGTCGTCAAGTCCGGCCGCATCACCATGGGCTACAAGACCTCCGTCAAGGCTCTCCGCAACGGCAAGGCCAAGCTCGTCCTCATTGCCGCCAACACCCCCCCTCTCCGCAAGTCCGAGATTGAGTGTATGTGCAATCTTCTGCTTTCCGGGCGGTCCAATTCCCTCCTGGGCCTGGTCATCGTTTCTCATCAGACTAGAACTGACATTAAATTTTCTTAAGACTACGCCATGCTTTCCAAGGCCCCTGTCCACCACTTCCAGGGCAACAACATCGAGCTCGGAACCGCCTGCGGTCGTCTCTTCCGCTGCGGTGTCATGGTCATCCTCGATGCCGGTGACTCCGATATCCTGTCCGACCAGACCGTCAGCGCTTAAGCGCCTGACAGGAAATCTCAAAAATAAAACAGGCCTGTTTCTTCCATGGTACGTTGTCAAAAATACTCGTAAATAATCCTGCGAAGCATTTTTGTTCCTACACCAACAAACATGCGGAGGATTCTTGTGACTGACTTCTTCCTCCCATCCAGGTCTAGACAATGACTAGATTTTTTTTCTGCCCGCCCCGGAATATACAAAAAATAACAATACCCATCTTTGAAGGCCAAAAGCTTTTTGCCCTGCGATCGCGTCGCATCAGCAATCAATACCACGGGCACCGGCGGTAGCTAGATCATGAATGAAACGAATGATGCATGACCGGACCCAAACTTGCAACAAATTTGTGCCGTTCCACAAGTGCTACCTGTGATTATGATGTATGGGGTGGTTTGCCCAATGGCATGAAGTAAGTAGGGCATAGGTGCTTAGGTATTAACGACTTAACGACGCATGGTTCTTGATGAATAGGGGTGTGTATGTAAGGTGAATTTCCCTCGTCCTGGTCTGTTGGCTTTGGTTCGGCCAGCAAGTAAACCACTATGGGACAGGTATAACGTCCAAGTTGGCCACTAGCAGCTCTTCAGCGTATAGATTGTGATTCACAGGCAATGTTGATGCGTATTTATTCCATCCTATTCGTAGCAACTACCACATATGCTCGCTCGTCGCCATGCTTGCTCCTTGAAACAGGAATCCCTAACTTCTTCCCGCTTGTTCCTATCACCTGCATTCTTATGTTCTGGTATTCTTCGACAATAGCCGCGCGAATCCTCCGGTAGCACATGAAGCATACATGTGATTCTGTCATATTATACTCGCGTCGTTTACTTTCAACTTCAACCGTGCAGAATATGTCCTCCTCGTTCCCTTGGATACAAACATTTCATCCTCCTTTTGATAATTAATCACTTCCACAATGTTCTTCTACTATGGCTAGTTGCTCTTACAGAGCATAGGGGTTCAACGAGCGGATCGTCAGGCAACTATACGGTTGGTCAGCATTCTCGTTGCACCTACACGATGCAGGGGGGAAGGTTACTCACGGTGGGCTCTTAGTAAGATCCGTCTTCAGAATAATGGGCACACGAGTCATCTCCGTGACATCCTGGATATACTCTCCATCTTCTTCGCGCAGGGTGAAGAGCTTCAGGTACTTCTCCTTGTTCGTCAGCCGTGTTTCAACGGCATCAGTAACGGGCACCTTCGAGTCCGAGCGGGTGCGTTGCAGGGGCCCAGCGCCCGAAGTCCGAGAGGGCGATCCTGGGACGCTCTGGGTAGGTCTCTCTGCCAATGATGCTCCTGCCATGGCTTCGGTCACATCAGATGTGTTATCCTCGTCATCGTCGAAGAGCGCATCGACATCATCAGTAGACATGGTTCCAGTCTCCGTCTGCTTGCGTGCGGCTTCTTCACGCTCCTTCCGAACACGCTCGGCCTCTTCGGCCTGTCGTGCAGCAGCCATTGCGTTGTTCATTCGCTGCGAAGCAGCTGCCTTGGGACGCTCGTCCTCGGGCACATAGGCTGAGCTCGGCACACCCTTCTCCCAGTAGAGTTCCAAAACTCGCTTCTCCTTGCGGAACTCAGCCTTCTTCAACGGAAGCTGGTCGCAGTGGACACGCTTCTCGAAGCCCCACTCAGGGATCAACACATCGAAAGCCGACTCATACACGCAGACGACAATGCCCTCTGCGATGAGATCGCCGTTGGCTTCCTGGCGCTTCTTATCCATGGTTCGGCATGACTCGATATGAATGCTCTGATCCTGTGCATTTTGGGCCGAGTCTTTCTTGGTGTTGCACGACTCGACGGTCTTGACGAGGTTCTCCAGGTCCTCTGTGTACTCAATCTTGCCCTCAGAGAGAACAGCCTCCAGCTGACGATGCACAATGAGATCGGCGTAGCGTCTAGTAGGGCTGGTGAAGTGCGTGTAAAGGGGGAGGTTGAGGGCGTAGTGGGGCCAGAGCTGCTTGATGGTCTTGCCAGCAATGAAGTACTTGGCACGCTGCATCGACTTGACAAGGAGGGTCTCCATGCCCTTACGCAGGTCGCTGTCGTCAACCTTGAACAGGCTGTTCTGAAGGGCACCACTGCCAGAGGAGTCGATATCGTAGCCGAGAGCCGTCATACGCTCAGCAAAGGTCTGAAGGCGCCTGGGGTTGGGGGGAGCCTGGCGACGCAGAAGTGCTTTCTCCGGTAATCCATGCGCCAGCTTTTGGGCCACATAGGCATTAGCCTTGTGCATAAGCTCCTCCACAAGCTCCAATGCATCAGTGGAGTCAAAGATGTTGTCCTGAACAGGGTTATTCTCGTCATCCAGCTGTTGGATCAAGCGCAGTGGGGCAATGGGTTCACCACCAGCACCCAGACGAGCTTCGCGGAACCTTTGAGACACAGCGTTGAGGATCTGAACGGTGTTCACGGGGACAGCAGGGTTCTTGTAGGCCGATGGATCGGTCAGCGCCTCGTCAATGTCCTTGAGGGTGACCTTGCCGGAGCTCTTGATGATACTGCGGCCAATCCAGCTATCGCCCTCGGCAACCGAGCCGTTGTGAGGGTTGACGCTGAAAACAACACTGATGGTCAGGCGCTCCTCGTCAGGGATAAGGGAGCAGACCTCGGTAGAGAGTTTGGGTGGGAGGAGGGCGCAGAAGCGGTTGAGCAGTTGCACAGAGGTTCCGCGCTTCTTAGCCTCGCGATCAACGAGCGAGTTGGGCTTAACAAAGTGGGTAACATCGGCAACGTGGATACCGACATCAATCTTGCCATCAGGGCGAGGCTTCACATGGATGGCATTGCCAAGCTCAGCACCGCCGTTGAAGTCGATGGTGAACGTCTTCTCATCCCGGAAGTCTCGGCGAGCCGCGATGGATGCTTCGTCCTCCTTGGCAAGAGACCAATCTTGAAGGCCGACGCTGCGGAGAACGGCATCGGAGAATTCGTCAGAAGAGAAGTTGTTGTCGCGGAGGAGAGCGTCAGTCTCGACCTTCAAGTCACCCATGCGACCAAGCTGCTCGACCAGTGTTCCAAAAGGATGCAGAGACGTGATGGGCCAGCGCTTGATGCACGCCACAAAAATGCGGTCGGCGTAGTCCTGGTGCTTCTCAACGAAGTCGCGAGGGGCCTGCTCGGTCGGGATGGCAATAAGGGGAACGCGCTTGTCAGTGGGCTTAAACCAGACAATCTTAGGCTTGTCCTGGTGGCGAGAATCATTGTGGCGGCCATTTCCGCCATCACGGGCAGCTCTCTCAGCCTCTTGCTTCTCCTTGGTAGCCTGGCTGCTGGGACGCAGAAGACCCAGAGTACCGGAGAACATCTGGCCAGCAACACGCTCAATGACAGCGACGACATGGCCAGCGTACAGGGGCTTCTGCTCATCGTTGATCTCCTCCTCCTCGACAAGGAGAAGGCTCTGGCCTTCGACCTCTACGTCATCATTCTTCTTCTGCGTAGGACGCTGGCGAAGACTGCCGCGTCTGCGGATTCCGCCCTCGGAGGCATTGTTGTCATCGTTGTTACCCGAGTCCCGACTGCCCTGGTTGGTGGAGCCCGAGCGAGTGTCGGTGATGTCCTTGCGCCTCTTCTTCTCCTCCTTCTCGCGCTTCTGACCCCAAACTTCATCGACATCGAGGAGCTCGATAGCAACCAAGTCTCCCTCGAGGGCTCGGTTACGATCCTTGGAGCCGCAAATAAAGATGTCGGCATCCAGGAGACCGTCCTGGGTGGTCACATACGCATCGCTGCGGTTCTTTTTGTTCACGCGCAGAATACCCGAGACGAGCTGGCCATCCCCAAGCAGAGCGGGAAGAGAGGCCTGGGGCAGGTATGGGGTGAACAGAGTCTTGCGCTGCTGCTGCTGCTGCTGATTACCGCCAGCCGGGCCCGCGTGTTGGGAGCTCTGCAGCCCCTGGAACTGCTGACCGCTCATCTGGGCAGCCTGCAGAGCCTGCAGCTGCGTAAGCTGAATAGGGTTGAGCTGCTGGCCATACATCTGGGGCATCATCATCTGACCAGGCAGCTGCATGACCTGGGGCTGGGCAGGGTTGTACTGGAAAGCCCCAATGCTGGAGACAGACTGGTTCACCGAGCCGCGAGACCTGTGGCCGGGCTGGAAGCCTTGGCCCTGGCCGGCGTTGGTTGGCTGATCCTGATTCTGCGTCTGGTTGCGCCAGTTGCCTTCGAAGTTACGGGAGCCGGTGCGGTTGTGGCCGCTGCCACGTCTCGCGAAATCCTGGCCATCACCGGAGGCGTTGAGGCCACCTCGCGCGGAGGAACCTCCACGCCCGTTCACGGCCATGCTCTGGCTGCGGCCGTGTCCACCTCGACCACGACCAGAGCCGTGAGTCGCGGCTGGGTCGATGCTAGGCAGGGCCATGCTCTGGCTGCCATCATCGTCGGGGAGGGGCGAGGCGGGAAACTGGAAGCTGTTGGTGGTTCGCTTCTGTTGAGCAAGCTCAGCGGCCTTCTTTGCATCCGCCAAGGCAAGAGAATGTCGGCGCTGGTGACCTCCGCCGGATCCACCTCCCCCCCGGCCACCCCTGGAACCGCCAGCATTCTCTCGGCCATGTGGCGCGGGAGCCTCAAAGTTGCCAAAGGCAGAGCCTGAGGCTCCGGACGATGGAGCCGGCGGCGGCCCCATGCCCATGTTGGGGAGTGCCGACTGATTACGGCGATGTGACATTGGTTGCTGCGTGGGAGCGCCCATGGAAACATTCTGCTGCGGCACCTGGTTGGGAAACTGGAATGCCGGCTGCTGGATGTTTGCCATGTTCTGCAAAGGATTGAAGGCCCCGGCACCCATAGGCTGGCCTGGTGGCATCATGCCCATGTTGACATATTGCTGGTGCGTAGCCTGGATCTGCTGCTGCTGTTGCTGCAACAGCTCGATCTGCTGCTGGATGGCTAACTGTTCCACTGCGATGCACGTCAGCAATGCGAACAGGCTTGTTACGACTGCCAGAGAGGATGGGAGCCCCGGGGTGTGGGAGCTCATTGGCCACGTATGAGCTTGACGTAGGAGCGTGTCACGAGTGCCACTCGGCTACGTGCAGAGCTGGGCAGAAGGAGGGGGTTATAGAGGACAGGAGAAGGGACATTGACTTACTTCCTGGATTAGCAGCAAACATGCTGACCAAGGGAGTCAACTCCGATGGACTCCGACGGTGAGCAATGTGCAGCCTGCGTCCAGCCGGACCGAGGACGCCACCAGCCGAGGGCTGCCCGGGCTGCTGCCCGGATGTCTGTTGCTGCTGCTGCTCCATGGCGGGCAGTCAGTGACGGCAGTGACTATCGTTGGAGGGGTAGGTATTAGAGTTGCTGTAGTAGCTTAGGAGCTGCAGTTGTAGCTGTTGTTGGTTTTTATGTAATCGTGGATGCCTCGCGGTTGAGGGCTGGCTGGCAAATAGGATCTCGCGGGAGAGAGCTATGATGGGGTTTGGGGGGGAATGTTGACTTGTTTGCGGCGGATTTCGGCGGTTGGTGTTGGTGTTGACGTAAACGTAGGCGTATGCGTAGACGTAGGGACGAGTAACACGACACGACTTGGAGTACGAGTACGGGACAGATTTTGGTGGTGAAAAGGAGGGTAGGGCTAGATGCGACAAGCGTAGAGTTGGTGAGAGCTCAGCAGAGCCAAGGAGCGTGGAAGTGAGGGTTGTCGAGATGGCGTCGGCCAGATAGAATGGAGGAGGAACAGGGGCGGGATGGACGAAGGGGAGAAGATGGATTGAAAGTCCAGCTCCTGGCCAGAGAGTGTGAAGGCGAGAGAGTGGGAGTGATGACGGGGGGGGCAAGAAGCGGATGTGGTAACCAAAGCCAAAGCCAAAGCCCAAGTAATAAGTACCTCCTCCACAGAGCACAGCCAATGGTGCAAGGTAGTAACGGTAGCCGGGAGCTTGTCTGGCACCCCTAGGAGGGAGGTCAACCGCCTTAGTACGGAGCACCCACGCCAGCAACCCTCATTGCCTCAGCGCGCGCGCGGCCCTCGGAAGTGGGAGCTGGGGGCAAGTGCGGTGCGGTCCATGTGGGTTGAGCAAGCATGAGGCCTACGTATACGCTAGTACTTTTCCCGAGGTACTAATTCCCTACCTCTACCTCTCTACCTTCACGTATCCATACGGGCAGGAATGATATTCTCCTGCTGCCCGATGCCATCGCAGCCCGTCGAGCACTGACATTTTTTTTATTTCCTCCAGGTGCCCCTAGCTCCCTAGACCACCCAGCTAGTGTCCTCCCCAGGCAACCTCACGAGGTACATCCAGGTAGATTGGTCCGGGCAAAGTCCCCAGCAACCCGTGGAGTACATACTGTAACTCGCTCGTCTCATCAACCCAAGGTCGTGCTGTGGGCAGTTTCCATAGCACCACCCATCCAAACCGACGGCGAAACATTGGTCCCATCCAACAACAGACCCTGCTCGGGACGACGAACCAGAATCAACAATTTGGTCCGACAGCCCAGGGCTCCGGCAACCAACATGATGGATTCTGCTCGTGTTGTTCTGTGCTCTGTATGCAGGTAGGACAATGTAGGGGATACCTGGAGGGGTACGATGCACCAGGCAGCCAGGGTATCCTCCCTACTTGCCGGTGGCCCTCCCCCCCCCCCCCCTGGCAGCCCCAGGTCCACGCCATCTACGCCACTACAAAACGGTGACGGGATCGAAGCTCGGGCGTCATGTGCTGAACCTCATCCATCCTCCTTGCCTCCCCTTCCCCTCCCGCCACTATCGCGGCGATATCTATCCCAGGGCCGACTCATCCACAACCCTGGGTGCGAAAACCGAGCGCCGGCACAAGCAGGTGGGATTGGGAGCGGGCGTGCGTCATCATACATTGGCGAGAGATATGGCGACATCTTGCAATGATAAGTGAGCACCACTTGCGCATGTAGGGAGGTGGGAGGTGGGTATTGGATACGGAGCACTGTCTCTCTCGGGCTTGGCTCATACAGCAGACAGACAGACAGCTGTCCCCTTTCAGAGACATACACGCATGAGGCTGGGCTGCACGCCGACATGATATCAACGACGTCTCATCGCTGAGTGGCGTTTACATGACATATGGACGCCATGCCCACCCACCCCGTCTGCTCATTGGTGCCATCACTGCTTCCTCTCCCTGACATGTGGGTTTCTTGGTGGCTTACACACAGGATGTGAGAAGCGACAGTCAGCGCTCGGGGCACAGGACCAATGGCTGGCTTCTATCCCCCTTCGTCTCTCTTCAGATATGCAGTCGTCGCCATCTGTCCTACCTCGTCGGTGTAAGACGGCGGTCTTGGCACCTAGAAGAGCCTCTTTCTCTATAGCAGTAGATCGTCAGGCTATTTGCGTCTATAGGAATGCGCAGTTTGTCCGAATTACTTGACGATTCCCAAGTGCGTGCCACTGGATCACATCTTATCCACGCCTCCTATACCAGGATGTTCACCGCGCCTCTTGCATTTCGCAGATCCTCCCTATCGTTGACGGACTCTGATCTCGCGACGTATGTACATCAATATGGCCAGCAAAACTGTCCGAGTACGACGTTGCGCACCTCACCAGCCAGCAAACTTGAGACAGCATCTCCACGAGCCTGGTCCCGCGGCACGAATCACAAGTCCGGAGTTTATTAGGGGAGTCATCGCATCGTCAGATAAGCTTCAGCGACGCCTGGCGGTTGAGGCGTGGCGTCCGTCGCAACAGTGAGAGCCACGTACCCCCGCGGAGCACTTCCTTTCGTGTACAGCACCGTATCCATACAGCCCTTACCGTTTAAAACTGTCTAGCCGGCTTCCTGAGGAGCTTCGTATACCACTCCAGTCTTGGCCTCGAACAGACCGCACTCTGGTCGATAATGTGGAGTCAACTGCGCTATGTCTCTGTGACCCTGGACTCGTTCCAGGTCTCGGCCACTAACACATTCATTAGCTTTCAGGTGAGGTTGTCACTCGATGTATGACGATTCCCTCTGCCAATGTTTCTTGAATCTTGAAATGAACAGGTGGTGGCGGGACAATGCGTGTGATGGATGTCCTCTTCAGCACCCTTCTTTCTGCATCCTATCTTTGTCGAATACTGGGATACCTGTCTACCCTTACATCCATCTGCAAGCTGTCATATCGTGGGGCCGGACGGCCCGCTGCACAGGGATTTTCTCCTAATGTACCATAAGTGACACTTGAGCAAGCCTCATCATTGTTTCGTTGTGAAAATCCTTTGCGGGCATGTCCAGGGTTCTCGCGGGCTCAGACATTCTCTCATCACCCTGTTTCCGATATCTCAAGGGTACCCATTGGTAAACCTAGACACCCATGCGTAGTGCCTTCGGCCAAGTCATGATCATCTCATGATGTTGTGTTATGTTGTTGACATGATTTGTTGAACTTCGAGCTCATTCATCTGGTATCCATGGGTACCTAGTGAAGCAGGGCAAGACCTCACACGTGATGGAAATAAGTCCGCAGATTTGCGTCACTAGTTGTACTTGTTGGGACGCGTTTCGATTCCTCGTGAATGCAGCTATGGGGCGTCTTCTTTGCTCACGACTGGGAATTGAAAGAAGTGTGAAGCACGGAAAACCATGCTGCCTTCAAATCACAAGAGGAGACGCCAAACTGAAAGCGAACCAAAAAACAACAACAAAAAAAAAACCACAAAACACCGTATAAAATAGGTAGTTAATACAGCCAAAAAGCTACCTCATTAGTGACACAATCAAAACAGACACATCGTGATTGAACAACGTGATTATTGCAGCATCATAGAATCCAGACCTCTAGGGTAGCATCATCGGCTCAATTCTTCTGGCTACTAACTTTGTACTGGACTCCCTACTATCAGTGGCTTATCGATTCGGTTTCCGGCTCTTTGTTTTAGCGGCGCCGCCCCAATGTACTTTCATAGCGTGGAATATATGCAGTGATACAGACCTGACGTCCCTGGCAGTAAAAATAAAGTGAGGTTGGGGTCGGCTTTGCTTGCACCCTGGTCAAAAGGGAATAATTATTGACGAGCCGCCATTCATCAAACACGACAATAGGAAACGTCATCCCACCGACCACCCTCATCTTGTCCTCCCAATCCCGACCGGCTGTTCGCCTTGCGATTTCTAACTCTCAAAAATCCATTTGAGGCATCCAGACGGCTCCAGATGCAACATCGATAGCGACATTGTCGGTCTCCTTCCACTCCCTGAACATGACGCGCTCCTCGCCTGTGAGGCAGAGTCAAGCAGTGTCAACTCCGGATCGACGCCCGCTCTCCAGTTTCCTCTCCCCTGACCGAAACAATGAGCTGAGCCACCGAGACGCCCTCGAGGCTGCGCAGAGGGAGCACGAGCGAGTACGAGAGGCAGCCATTCGGGTTATCAAGCTCCACGAACTCCACGAGCAGCACCAAAGGATTCTGGAGGAGGAGCGCAAGGAGGAGGCCAGATTAAGAGCTGAAGCAAAAATCGTCGCCGAAGAGCTCAGACTCCGCGAGCTGAGAGCCAAGACGGTTCCTATACCGAAGGAGCCCGAACCGATACCAGAGCCAGCTCCCGCTCCGAAACAACAAACCGCGCCGCCCAAGCCCGTCAATCCATTCAACAACGCCCCTCCCCAACCCTCACCCGCAGCCCCAGCACCTGCGGCGGTAGAAAAAAAAACAGAAGTCAGGGCACCCGTCCTAGCAAACGCAATACAACTCAATGGCAACCCTCCAGGTCCTGCGCCGAGCAAGCCCTTGGCACCTCCGCAGCCTCCCGCACAGAGCAACACCATACAGACGGTGAACGGTGCAGTGCCGCATCCGACTACGACGGCGATCCAGAAACCAGTCCAGGCGCCATCTGGCCAGTCACCCAACAGCCCCGAGGTTGCTTTGGCTGCCAGGTATACCCAGATCCACCAAGAGCTAAAGAAGCTTCGCAAAAATCTTCAAGACTTTGCAAAGACGGCGGGACCACCCCTGAAAGGCAAGCTAGGAGAGTTTCGGAGAGAAATCCGAGTGTCTATTGGACAACTCACTGCTGGCCGAGGGGCCAATGCCCAGCCTGTAAGTACTGGCCCAGACTTGGAAGCTGAGCGCATAGCTAACCAGAACCAGATGAACAAGATTCAGGCAGCGTTGAAGGCAGCACTGGAAGGTCAAGTGCCCAGCCCGCCGATCGACGCCAGCCTGTTTGTAATCAACCCGCGACAACCTGTCGAAGGGGCCGCTCACAACGATGCAACATTGCCGACGCTGTTTATATATCTTATGAACATTTGTGCCAAGGGCATCATCAACCAATACATCAACGAATGCGGCGCCAACCCCAAGGCGGCGGATCCCATTGGAGTATTTGCAGCACATATCTTCTCGCACAAGGACTTCCAATGGCGGGGACAGACGCTGGTGGATATTTTGCTGGCAAAGTTTTATAAGGTTTGCCCGATCCTCTTTGGACTTCGAGGCAACCCCAGGACAGAGCGAGGACGTCTCGCTATTGGATGGAAGAGGGATGGGCCAGGGTGGGAGACCGAACAGGCTCACAACGACCGGATGACAGGCTTGGGGGCCGGCTTCGCATCTCTTTCTCTTCGAGACTTCAGCAAGACATCCAAGACGAACCCGTACCCGCCGTCCAACTACTGGAAGGCTCTGGCGAGAATTGTCAACACGCCCAACGCGGAGGTCTGCAACACGCACTACGTCGTCCTGCGAGCCATGGTTCAAGGACATGAGCAACGCTTCCTCAACTTTTATGGAAATGCTGGGCTTGCCGCCTTGCGTCTGGCCCTTGTCGAGTTTCCCACAAAGGCGCCTTCCGGTAGCACCGCGGCAGCCTCAGTGCAGGCCTTGGCCGAGGTTCTCAAGGCTGAGTCGGGATTATCGCTAGCCTGATGCACGGGTGGCGCGGAGTGAACGATGCCATGGATTGGCTGGAGGGGGGTATGTTGTCTTCAGGCGTTTATTGGTACGGCGGCGGCAGGCTCTTTGATTGACATACAGGGCGAGTCACAAGGTCTCGGATTGCATGACCGGTGTTTGGCGGAATCGAAATCATCTGGATAACTGCGAATATCACATATTTCCTGCTGGTCTATAGTATGAGACAAAAGATGTACAAAGGCGCCGTGACCTGGCGGTTCCATTCCATAAACTCCATGCCATGAAAGATCCACCAAAAAGGAGAGAGATAAGAAACGTGAATCGCGGATATATGGAGCGCGCGTTCCTATAATATCAGGAGGAGGACAAGTAGTAGAATCAGGACAAAGATGAGAACAGCTATGCAGCAACTACTCCATCGATCTTCGTTCTTGCGCATGACGTGTTGCAGCTTCTGCATGCCAGTCTGTAGACGACCGCCGACGCGGTCGGCCAAGTTGTCCACGACCTCGAGCATCTCATGCTGCTCCTCGAGTTCGCGGCCCATGTCGTCGGCCTGGCGTCGTAGGTTTCCGACAGTCTGGAAGACGCCGTCGAGGTGCTGGTCCTGCTCGCGCATCATCTCCACCTGCTGCTGCTGCTCAAACTCGGTGGCGTAGTCGTCGCCCTCTGGGATGGCAAAGGCGTTGGGGTCGGGCAGGTCACTGGAGCTGCCAGCGCCGCCGACAACCTTCTTCTGCAGCTCCTCGCGCATGTCCTCGACCTCGCCACCGACCTCCTGGACGAGGCGCTTCCGCCGGAGAACCTCATCGTTGGACAGGCCGAACTGGGCGGGGTTGGACTCGACGGCCTGGACCGAGTCGATGAGGTCGGCGAGGTCGTCGGCGAGGGAGCCGAGCGCGGCTTCGAGGTCTGTGCGGGCGGAGGCGAGCTCGGGGGAAGAGGCGGTCGAAGTGAGAGAGCGAATGCGGAGGTACGAGGCGAAGAGCGGGCGGGCTGAGGACAGCTGGCTCAGGACATCTCTGGGTAGTGGGTTAGCTAGCTGTCTGGCTTGCGCGCGCGCGGTGGGTTGTGCTTGCGTACTGTTGGACCTGAAGGAAGGGGTCCCCTTCGTTGGTGGATGACATCATCCTATAGACGCCAATGGGGGCGGCTGCATGGAGTGCAAGTCGGAGGAGATGTGATGCAGAGATGGAAGTTGTGTCTAGGCTGCCATGGGAGTTGAAGCTTCACACGAGTTTAGGATGACGTTGGGCCCCTTTGCCCGAAACGGATGGTTCAGGGTAAGTGACTGATAACGTAGGCTTGGTCAGTATTGGGGGGGGAGAAGAAGCATATTTACATGAAACCCCGTGAAAAGTAGATAATTATGATTTACCAAGGAAAAAAAAAACCATCAATGAAATAAGAGAGATTTTTTGTTTTTGATGGTTAGTATGGTGTTTATAGAACTTGGTGACTCCTCGCGCTCGTCGTTGTCCATCCAGAATGACTTGGAGTTTTGCGCCAGTGGGTTTAGTAGGACTGGGGAACTCCGCCCTGCAAAAATACAATGAACTGGAATATGTGGATGAAATGAATCGTATTCCGCGCAAGTAAAGTTTATCGCCAGCTATTACCCGAGTGACAAGGAGAGAACCCGTTGTATGAAGCCAAATATTCCTCGCTGGGATGCCTTTACTTACAGCATCACAGGCCGTATGAGGCGTCGCTGAAGGCCTTTGGCTTGACTGAACACCATGTTGCCCGACAAATCTTTGCCCTATACGGGTGACTTCTCTTCTGGCGAGGAATATGTCGAGGAGTTGCTCGATTTTGCTACATCCTCGGACCTCTTCCAGATTTTGTGCGGAGGCGTACATATCCTGGATTCCTTCACCATGGAAATCGGCCACTTCACTGGCCTCCCGTCTGAGTGGCACAACTACCTGCTGTCAACCGACATTATGCGCATCCTCGATCTTTTCTTCCGAGATGACCTAGAAACGGTCGTCCCCGAGCCAGAAGGCGGGCCGCCAGAGTCTCTGATGCAGTACGTAAGAACCATCAGAAGACTTGCACTGGGAAGAAAATACACGCCCAGCAAAGCCAAGCTGCCGGCCCTCACACGATTAGTATCCGTCGGAATGAAGCCAAAGAAGATCCACGAGGTCACCAACTTTGCCGACTACGTCGACAGGCTGTCCGGGGACGTTACTCGCCGCACCGGACAGACCATCACGCACTTTGTGGACTTTGGCAGCGGGCAGAACTACCTTGGCAGGGCGCTGGCAAGCAAGCCGTACAACCGCCACGTCATCGCCGTCGAGGGCAGGGACACAAACGTCGTTGCGGCTCGAGATCTCGACTTGAAGTCTGGGCTGGCCATTACACCTACAGTCAGGCGCAACAAGAAGCTCTGGATGAAGATTCTAAACATTGTCGGCCCGGAAGGGCGCAATGACCCCAACGCCATGGCGGAGGCGATAAAGCAGGTTTCTAAAGAGGATGGCGCCGACTTTCGACCCATGATAGAGCTGGGCGTCGTCTATGGTGCTGATGACGGGGGCATGATACATTACATATCGGGGAGACTGGACAGCGGCGACCTCTCAGACGTGATTGCCCAAGCAGAGGAGACGGAGATGAAGCAGGGCAACAAGGAGGAACTCAAGATGATGGCAGTGTCTATACACTCGTGCGGAAACCTCTCACACTACGGGATCCGGTCACTGCTGCTCAACCGAAACATACGAGCCGTTGCCATTGTCGGCTGCTGCTACAACCTGGTCACGGAGAAGCTGGGGCCGCCGACCTACAAGCACACGTTTCTACGACCGACGCTCCAGGCGCTCAACGGGCGGGTATTTCAAGAGTCGCACAAGCGAGACCCTCAGGGGTTCCCGATGAGCCGCAAGTTCAGCACTTACAAGGACGAGGGCGTGCGGCTCAACATCACGGCCCGTATGATGGCTTGCCACGCACCGGAGAACTGGACGAGGGAAGAGAGCGAGGACTTCTTCACTCGGCACTTCTACCGAGCGCTGCTGCAGAAGATATTCCTCGATCGCGGCGTGGTGCAGAAGGTTCGACACAGGGATCCAAACGACCCGCGAAGCCAGGAGGAAGAGGACAAGGAGGTTGCGGACACACCGTTTGATTCCAGCACGAACCCCATCATCATTGGGTCTCTCCGCAAGCCCTGCTACGTCTCGTTCAAGACATATGTGCGGGGAGCAATTGAGAAGCTGACGACAAGCGGGGAGTTCAAGAAGTACACAGAGGTGATGCAAGAGAAGATGGCGGACATGAGCGACGAGGAGATTGACGAGTACGAGACGCGATACCAGGGGCGCAAGAAGGAGATCTGCGTCATGTGGAGCTTGATGGGCTTCAGCGCGACGGTGGTCGAGTCGCTGATGGCGGCGGACCGGTGGATGTTTCTCAAGGAGAGCGACCAGGTTGAGGAGGCGTGGGTGGAGACGGTGTTTGACTACAAGCAGAGCCCGCGAAACCTGGTCGTGGTGGGCGTCAAGAAGGCGGATGCTGCATGACGGCATTTGGGCCCCATGATGTGCGGAGAGGGGACGGACGAACAGACGGACAGATGGATAGACCCAGAGCGCTGGGTGAGAGGAGCATCGTGAGGTGGAGAAGTGATTGACAAAGAAGGGCAGCATCATCAGACGCTGTGATGCTTCGTGGATATAGGACGTGGGTAAATAGGCTTCATGGCCGGATACAGCGGGTAACAGAGAAAACCAGGGAGCGGCGGTGTTGCAGAACAGAGGTGCTTGCAGCCGCGGGATGTGATGATAACGGTTCGAGTCGTCTGTGACCCGTGGGTAGAACAAGGCACCAAGGGAGCGGGAACATGCGATTCTTGGCCCAAGCACGTGGGACAACCTATGTCAAGACTGGACAAGCGACGCTGGAGAGGAAGGTGGATACATACCTGTACTGTGATTGTGTCTGGGTCGAGGAGCTGGGCGGCAGTGCGCTGGCAGCTGGAAGGGGTCCCCTGTCAGAGGCATCAAGGCGGGATAGAGTAGTCAAGAGGATTTGGCCGCCGCCTCGGCTACAGTTGAGTGAAGAAGGGAGACGTGTGTATGGTGGCAGCCTGGGTGTCTGAGCCGACGCCAGCCACGATGCATGTGCATCAACGGGCGCGCAGAGACGGGAGCCAAGGGGGATGTGATGTGCTGCATGACGCCATGGGCCAATAATACGAAGAGGTCTGCTGGCCAGGGGCCACATCCCCAAACCCCCACGGGAATGGAAACGGGTCGGGATAGATTGAAGTTAGATAGAGTGCAGGACGGGGGGGGGGCTGACAATGAGAGAGGAGCGATGAATCCCGTCTTTATTGCCGGCGGGCGTCGCAGGGATCGAGGGAGAGAGAGAGGGTGAGGGAGAATAGAGAGAGATCATGCATGCATGGCGAGATGCAGGCAATTTCCAGGAGGGCGCGGGAGACGCCTGCCCATCGGGAACGACAAAAAAAAGAAGAAGACCAGGCTGGATTGCGGGATTCGGACAGGAGGATGCGCGCGGGGGCGGGGGAACTCGATGCTTGTTTTGTGTTTTAGGAGCCATGCTGCGTGGGGTTCCAGGTTGTGTTGGAGCGTGAGATGAGACAATTTGCGCTGTCTACCTGTATAGTATCGATAGATGCAGGCCACGAAACAAAACAAAACAAACGCGACGAGTGAGAGCTGGGCTCAGCGGTGTTCGGGATGCGGAATGCCTGCGAGGAGCTGACATCAGCACTTAAATAATGACAGGTTAGATCGGTTTGCTGTATGTATGTATGTATGTGCAACGGGCTGCGTGACCCCAGATCCTACCACCCTGCCATGTGCGCGACAGAGGAGTGAGGTGGAACTGAGACAGATGTTTCTTGTGTTTCTTTTTCCTTTTGATTTTTTTGTTCTTTTTCCTTGGCAATTCAGGGGCTGAGCCGAGATTCTTGTACGTGGAGGAGAGGGGGTGAGGTGAGTTGAAAGTGTGAGTGAGTGTTAATCAATTTGCGATGATGTGTGGGGGGTCAAGGCCTCGAGATGCAATGCCAGTCAGCCTTGACATCATGATTTATTGGGGCAGGGGAATTGGGTAAAGCAAGGGTCGATTGAAACTTGGGTGCCCCGTGGAGAAGAATGAGACATCACGGGATGAGCATTTCGCATTACTTTCTGACATCCAGCACAGTAGCGTAGCTGCGTACCAATCGAGGTGATGCATCACACCGCAACGAGAACCGCACAATATCTTGATACCGAGTTCCCGACTTGCAGCCCGTAAGCGAGGGACTAGGCGAAGGATTGATTGCCTCATGCACGCAATATGTATGAGCCCAGACAGACATCGCCGTCAGGGTCTCCCACGCCAAGCTGGGCCAGTCCTTCCTGCACAGCGCCTCTTCGGGACGCAGACGCCCTGTTCCTGGCCTAGCCTCAGCCAACGAGAGCCTCTACCGCCGTAACACCACCACACCACCATCGCCGTCCTCTGGTGGGATTATTTTCCGTCTGCCCATCCACACCCAACTCCCCTCTTTCAGCCCATCCCGATCATCATGGGAACAAGACGTTTTTTTGGTTGTCGGCGCCCTGACCGTTCTCGTGGGCATAGTCACTGTCATCATCATCACATCATCACATCATCCGCCATGGGCCATGGCCAGCGCCCGGGCTGAGGTCATGATATCCTCACGCCGTGCCTCGGCCGTCGTGACCTGTCGAGGCCAACGGCGAAATGCAACGCCTCACATCTCGCCATGGCCGTGCCCCCCCCTCCCGCTCGTACCTACATGGCACATGTGGCCCTCAGGTTGCATCCCGCCTGCTGGTGCGTGCATCAGGGCCGTTGGATGGATGTCTCTTACCTAGGTACCTACATAGGTACCTATTGGGAAGAAAGGGTGGTCGAGGTCGTGTTGCTGTTGGTTGGTGAGGGTCCTCTGGCCCTGCCATCTGACTCAACACGTTAAATTACGACCTGTCTATATTGCGGAATCGCCTTTCTTCTTGCTCTTATTTACTGGGTTCCCCCCCTTTGTTTTCAAGACGGGCACATCTCGTAATCTAATGACCTAACATACAAAATAGAGACAGGCAACGGTCGATATGTAGCACTACTAGTACTAGGTCCCAGTGCTAAGGGTCCTCGGGTCCTCTCATCTCCACCGTTCTCATCAGCCTCATCATCCTGCCAACGTCAAGACTGAACATCATCCTTGCCCCCAGAGTCAGATTTGGCACGAGTTTGGTCCCGTTGCTCTGGTCCAGATCCTGGACACCTGCCTGCTTACCTGCAGGGTTCGTGACCGACATGCCTTTCATACATACCAAACAGGTACGGGGGGGTTTGGGGGGTTTGGTGTTCGCCCTCCACTCCACTGTTTTTAGTAGCGTCGGGTGCCTGTTGACGCTCCACCACCACCACCACGACTGAAGCGCGGGGCAGCACGTCAGCGCGCATTACCAGCACCAGTTCTCTCCCTCCCATCATCGCATCACCTTGCATGCACACACACACACGTTCGGCCTCGGACAGCCAGGCACAGCTTGCGACAGGGGTTCTCACCCTGCATGGCATGGCATGGCATGGCGTCCAGCACGGCGCTGGATCCGTGGCGGTAGCAGTAAGTAGCATTATTAGCATCGTGTAATCCGGCCGGCAGAGCTCACAGCTCGTAGCGATTCCCATCTCCCATCTTCCAAAAGGCCGTCTGCGTCCACCTTCCTCTTGTTCATCTCTCCCAATTTACCTCCCTCCTCCTGCTTCAATCTGCAAATTCTCTCTTCTCGCGTCCTTATCTTTTATTCCTCTCCTTCAATCGCCTAGTCCTACTAGCAAAGAGGGCTTGGAGTCTATTTAGCCCGGCTATCACCTTTTTGGCATCAACCTACCAAGTACCTGCATCCATCTATCTTTTGCCATCTCATAACAACCTGACAACCTACAACACACTCGTCGACTCAAACCCTCAGTCCCAATCCTGCCCTGCCAGCACCACAACAGCGCCGGACTCGGATATCCAGCGCCAGCTTGCAGCAGCCTGCACCACCTTGCCCTTCCTTCACCTTCCTATCAACTCTTGCCGACCCGCCGACCCAGAGGCAGCCCCAGATAGAGACCCAGACACAGACCCATTCCCTAGAGATAACGCCCAGGTTCCTATCAGCGGCATCGCTGCCCCCAGGCCCTTGTCCCCTCTTGCGGCCAGCAACCAGTCGTCTCATTCACCTGTCTTTACTTTACCTACCTGCCTGCTCCCTCCCTTCCCACAACCTCTTTCCCCCCTCCTCCTCTTCTTCTCGTCTCCTCGTCTCCTGGTTGTGCTCGGCCCGTCAGCTACCCTCTGCCACGTCCAGGCCGTGTCAGGCAGCTGGCCAAAACCTGCTACGGCCTCTTGTTGCGCTTCTTTCAGGGATCAACGCCCCGGATTTCCTGGCTGGAAACTCGGTTCGCCATGAACGCCCAAATCGCATTCCTTGTAAGTACCCCGAGTACCTGGTGATGCCACCACTTGTCCCCCGCAGCCCATGTACCAAACCCGGCGCAGCAATGTACTTTTTTTTGTCAATGTCCACTTTCTCAGCTCGCTGCCTACTACCTTATTCTCTCTACCTCTCCGTCATACACACATCATCGTTCCAATTCTTTCCCAATTCAGCACTTTGTTGTCTGCACGTCTGTTTGCTCACTTGCACTTGAATTTTACTCATACTCCCTCCTCCTATCACCCACAAGGCATAAATTTGCCTCGCATTTTGGAAACCCCCCTTCCCTCATTGTGGTCTGTGGCATCCCATTGCCCATGGGCTTTCATTAGCCTCCGTTTTCGCCTTGACTCATTGGCCTGACTCATTCCTCCTGCATCTTCTTATCATTCCCATTACATCGGCGATTCTAACCTGCCACTCTCATAGTCCGGAACCTATCACCTCATCCACATCCCGCTCAACGTGTACGCTACCCTGCTGCAGCCGATTCTGCGCATCCTCCTCCCCCAGTCCCAGAGCCTCCAAGTCTCCCATGACTCGTCTGAGCCCGAATTGGAGCAGCTAGGCCTCACAATCGATGGTCAGCACACCTTTCTCAACATCAGCATCACGCCTATAGAATGCTCCATTGTGTGTCATAGCGCCTGGACAAGGAATGTCTTTGAGCCCGCCGTCAAGTCCCTCCCCAAAGATGCTGCCAAGGCCGTCTCGATATCCAGAGACACTTACACCATCCTATCCGTCATCAGCGCCGGCCTAGATGCCGCCAGCCGAGTCGTCGACCTCAGCCTGCCAGCCGCCCTCGCGGGCATCCCCATCTTCTTCATCACCACCTACTACTCTGACTTCATCCTGTCCCCGGCCAAGGATAGGCAGAATGTCATCCAGGCCCTGCTCGCAAAGGGCTTCGAGCTGACCGAGAACCAATCCAACTTTGTCAGCTCCTCCAACTACGGCCACCGGCGGGGCTCGAGCCAGCCTCAGTCCCCTCCCAACACGCCCCCTCCTTCCACCGTGAGCGAGATGCAGACCAGAACCTTTGACCTGTTGAAGAAGCGAAATGTTATGCCCTACATTGACGATGGCCTCGAGCTCGTCCAGTGCTCCGGCCGCGAGACAGCGCCGCAGCTTTCCGAGATCTTCTCCCCGCGTCCCTCCATGGGCCGCAACGTTGCCTCCAACGGCCACCGCCGCACCTGGGTCGACCACATCGACCCCAAATTCTACACCTGCATCACCTCTGCCCTCGTCTCACAGCCGAGATTCATGTCTGTCACGCTTGCCCAGGAAGACCCCCCTCGCTGCTCCTAGACAGAAGCCTCCTGGGCATCTTCGGTGACTCCCTCGTCGGCGACACCGACCACGTCCTCATCCCCATCTTCCTCGACCTAGTCAACCTGCCCTTCGAGGCATCTGGTATCGTGTGTGGCGTAGCCGGGCGTCTCGTCCAGGAGATGACAATGGTCGACAGCCCCGAGCTGTCCTACCTGTCCACGGCGCGCGCCGGTGCCGTCATCCTCTCCCAGGAGCAATCCGCCCTCGCCCTCGGCATACTAACGCCCCTCCTAACCAAGGAAGCCTAAAAAGTGTTTGCGCTGGCAACAGCATGTCCAGTAATGACAATTGATGACTCAAAATCTGGCCTACGAGGCGCGAGGGGAGGGACCAAAAAGAAAAAGAAAAAAAAAACCAAGAAAAATCCGGGTGTAACAATTCGAGATGCCACGACCGAGACCACGTTCTTGATCCATGTATGTAATTTGACGTGTTCATGACGGAGGTGGGAAAAGTTGGGATATATACGCATTGCATCATGCACAATATACAAGCTGAAGGCGTTTTTTTCTTCCATTCGATGCCTTCCTTCTTCCTCTCCAATATCGTAGTATATCGCTTCATGACCATCTGCCCTTACCTCCTTTTCACCTCACCTGCCCTTCTTCTTACCAGCGTCTCCTCCCCCCTTATCAGGCACCATGCCCGCGCGGACAAACCCATTCCTCGCCACGGCGTTGATGACGGCGAACCGCCGCGGGCCCAGGTGCACGCCGCCGTACCACCGCGTCACCACGACCATGGCGTCCCACACGCCCATCAGCTGCATCAGGTGCAGCAGCCGCCCGCCCGCCGCGGCCTCCCCGTCGTCGTCGCAGTCCTGGTAGCTCACCCCGCCCGCCGCCCGGATCCGCCACGCCGTCATGTTGTGCGTCGCCGAGCGGATCCGCCGGTCCGACGACAGCAGGTGCTGCACGTACCGCCGCGCCTGCTCCGGCGACGTCACCGGCGCGACGTGCGCCACAAACGTCGACTTGGTGTCCGTCACCACCTCGGATACTGTCCATGGTGGCGGCTCTGGGAGCGAAGCGTCTCCTCCCCCCACGGGGTCGCTGGATGGAGCATACGCTGGCTCTTCCTGCTCGACGGCGTTGGCGGCACTGGAGACATCCTCCTCCGCCTGCTGGCCTTCTTCTTCTTCGTGCCGAGTCTTAAAGTCCTCCACAGCATCAAACAGACACACGGCACCTTCTTGGAAGACACTGACCAGTGCCTCCTTGAACAAGGCCAGATCTCTCGCCCCTGCACCTCGCTTGCCCCCGGAGCTGTGGTGCGTACCCAGCACTTCGGGCGGTTTCGAGGGATAAGTTTCTGGAAAACGCAGCTTCAGCGAGGATGCCTCCCCGGGCAGACTGAGGATATACGTCCAGGCCTCGTCGGCCGCAACCACACTGCCATCTCCGTATATAGAGTTGATTGCTTCTACCTCATCAAGAAGCTCATCCGACATATTATAGAAACAAGGCTGAGCTGAAAAGACGATTGTCTGACCGCAAGGAGTGAATTGACCAAGATATAAAGACAGTAGATGGATAAAACCTACGCATGCCATGATGTGCACGCAGAGGAGGTATTTAGTGCAGCATAAGTGGGCCCGCCTTTTGGCAACTTACATTAGTACTTCAAGTGAGTAGAAGAGCTGCATACTTAGGATATCAACAAGCTCAAAACTGTAAAGGCGCAGGTCAAACGGCTACTCGGTATGCGTAAATGATCATGATTGGATACAATACGAGGTAGTGCCCTATAATACTGGCCCGGGACAGCGGTACACTCGAAACAAGCCTCTCTATGCGAACATGCAAGCCATGGAAAACTGGCTATTCTCCAGAAAAAACATCTTACTCGTCCATCACAGATGCAAACTTGTCCGTCATCTTCTGCTGGATAGCCTCGTACTGTTACTGTGTCAGCGCGGGTAGCTTCGGCAAGGGTTAATACGTGACCGACCTTCTTGCAAATAACATCCTGTCCATCGGTGGGGACCTCGAACTTGAGCTGGCGCAGCTGAGCCTGCAGGTCGCTGGTGGCCTCACGGACCTTGGACCAGCTCTGACCCTGAGCAATGGCCTTCTGTGCCTCGTCGTGGAATCCGACCATGAGCTTCATCATCCACTCCGTCTTCCAGATGGGGCAGAATTGATCGTAGTCGGAGTAACCGTTCTGCTGCAGGAAATCCTCCTTCAGCAGGGCGGCCATATCGAGTGTAATCTTGTCAGGGTCCGACAGCGCACTCTTTCCGACGAGCTGCACGACCTGGTCAAGCTCTTCCGAGTCAGAGAGAAGCTGCTTGATGCGATCACGCAGGCGGGGGAATTCGGGGTAGTCCTTCTCGTAGAACTTGTCGAGGATGGTGGTGTACTTGCTGTAGGAGACGCCGGTGTTGATGGAGGGGAAGTGCTTTCGCTGGGCAAGCTTCTTGTCCAAACCCCAGAAGACCTGGACGATACCCAGCGTGGAAGTGGTGACAGGGTCGGAGAAATCACCACCGGGAGGGCTGACGGCTCCGACAATGCTGACACTTCCCTGACGCTCAGGAGATCCGATGGCCTGGATCTTGCCGGCACGTTCGTAGAAAGAGGCAAGCTTGGCACCAAGGTAGGCAGGGAAACCTTGATCAGCAGGCATTTCACCCAGACGACCCGACAGTTCTCGCAGCGCTTCGGCCCATCGCGAAGACGAGTCAGCCATCATGGCGACGTTCATACCCTGGTCGCGGAAGTACTCGGCCACTGTAATTCCAGTGTAGATGGAGGCCTCTCGGGCGGCGACAGGCATGTTGGAAGTGTTGGCAATAAGAGTGGTGCGCTTCATAATGGGTTCCTTGCGGCCGTCGATGTCGATGGTGAGCTCAGGGAAATCCTTCAAGACTTCAGCCATTTCGTTTCCACGCTCGCCCTAGAAGCTTTTAGCAAAAATTGATGCCGAAACTGCCCAGCATCCTAACTTACGCATCCGACATAGACAATGACGTCGCTGTTGGAGAACTTGGACACCGACTGACTAATGACAGTCTTGCCGCAACCGAAAGCACCGGGGATGGCGACGGTACCGCCCTGGACACTAGGGAAAAGAGCGTCCAGCACTCGTTGACCGACGATAAAGGGCTGGTCGGCAGACAGCTTCTCGGTGGAGGGGCGAGGGACACGGACGGGCCATGTCTGCATCATGGGGAACTCGGTCTTCTTGCCATCGAACTCGACCTCGAGAATCTTTTCTACGACGGTGTACTCGCCCTTGGGGGCAATCTTGGTGATGGTACCGCGGGCACGGGGGGGAAGCATGATGTTGTGGACCGAGATGAAGGAGTTCTCGAAGACGGTACCCCAGACGTCACCACCCGAGATGTGGTCGCCGACCTTCATCTTGGGAGTGAACTCCCACTTCTTCTGTCGGTCGAGCGCGGGGACAGCGACACCACGAGGGATATAGATGGTCTTGGAGACTTTGGAAATCTCCTCGAGAGGACGCTGGATACCATCGTAGATACCGTTGAGAAGACCGGGACCGAG
Organism: Stachybotrys elegans; assembly: GCA_020746835.1. NCBI lineage: Eukaryota > Fungi > Ascomycota > Sordariomycetes > Hypocreales > Stachybotryaceae > Stachybotrys > Stachybotrys elegans. Next base: position 1,111,702 of record JAGPNK010000007.1, on the reverse strand, counting down.
TTCGACGGACAGGGGCTTGCCGGTTCGCTCGACGGGATCGCCAATCATGACGCCGGCTGCCACATGGTAAGCTTCGGGTATCATCTAAGCGGAGAGTGATTGATGACGCGACGTACCGGTCTCCTCGTAGACCTGGATAGTGGCCTGGTCGCCATTGATGCGGATGACTTCACCGACGAGTCTGTCGTGACTGACTCGGACCTACGAGCCGTCTGGTCAGTTGCTAGACAAAGAAACTCAAGAGGGCACAACCTACAAGTTCGTACATGGCAACACCGGTCATGTCCTCGGCGATAACGACGGGGCTGCACGGGGTTAGCATCGGCTGTCGAATTCGAGAAGGCAAGGCGGGGGGTTCGCGGCGAGAACTGACCCAGAGATCGAGTAGATCTTGCCTAGCTGAGAGTTAGAACGCGGTTCAACGTAAACTGAGGAATCGAAGACATTGACAGCTTACCTAGCTGGTTGACGTCGTCATCGGCGGCGGCAGTCTTCTGTGAGGCACGGTTAGCATCTCCATCATGCTGCATGCAAGAGGCTGTAGCGATTCGAGTAGTGGGGAAGCTCGAGTGCCGCGACAACAAAAGACGGATGGCAAGACACGTACAGGAGCCATCTTGGGGGTGGGAGGATGGTGCGAAGAATCAGGGTGCGATGGGGGCTCTCGTAGGGATGTTGCAGAGCTCTCAGAGGACGGCGACAGTGGCCGTGGGAGGGAGGGAGACGGCGTTGATGAAGATGGAGTTGGCGGTGGAGAGTTTGGCAGAGGTACTCGACGAGCTACGTCGATGTCAATGCCAAAGTCCGGGCTTGGCGCAGCAGCAGCTGGTGCTGGTGCTAGCGCAGGCTCTGCTGTTGCCGGGCCTGCGACCGCTGTGGGTGGAGGCGATGATGTAGCCCCGTCTCCAGGTCCAGGCTGAAGTCCAGGTACCTGCAGCGTCGCCGACGATGACGAAGCAGCGCTGGCCACAGACTCGCTCCTCTCGCGCAACAGGTCAAGCAGCGAGGGCCGTGGCTTAAGCCTCGGCCGTAGACCAAGCTGCATGCACAGAGGCGGATCAACGTCGCTATGGCAAGACACCCTCTGCAATGCGCGCTGCAGCAAAAGGTACCTTGTCTGCGAAAGCCTGGAATTCGGATGGAGCGCTCAATTCGCGAGGGTGGGTATTGGAGGAGGTGGTTCAGTGTTTACCTTCAACTCCGGTTGTGAGAAGAACCCAGGCACTTAGTGAGGACGGGGATGGAGGTCTTAGTACCTTTTGTCCACTGTAAGACGTTGCTTGAATGCTACGCACAGCACTCGCGGAGGTAAGTCGGCATGTACCTCCCACCATGGATTGCTTGCTGCCCCCCCGCATCTCCCAAACGCTCCAGGAAGTAGGGGGCTCTGCCGCCCAGCCTGGAAGTACAGGTACTTATCCACTGTTTCAGGCAACGACAAAGCCACCAACTTGTCTGGACAAGCAGGAAATGATGCTGGTCTTCTGTCTTCACCAAACTACAAGTATATGTGTAGCAGTACTAAGGTAATCAGCATTGCTGTTTTTATTGCTTGTAAATTCCTTCCGTATAATACAATCTGTTCTAACGCCATCTCATCCAAACTTGCTGTCACGGTACATTCTGTCCTCAGAGCTCATTAACAGACCATGATGCCAGATCTTGAATCAGCGCATCGTTTGCAAACAATAACACGAGAGTTGCACCCGCTACCGAATACCCGCACTCATCGTGGTCATGCCTACCTTCACTGTTTGCTTCACGAATGCCTTCTACGGGCGTGAAGCAGTTGTCCTGGCTCCGTGCCGCTCGCAGCTGGCAGATTTCGTTTGACTTGCACCCGTCTTCGCAGTGTTCCCTCAGCCATCCTCGGCTCTTGCGAGCCATGAAAGCCTCAAAAACAGAAGGGTTCGTCTCCATGACCGCGGTGACGTTGTGCCAGAACCCAGCCGTCAACTCTGCCGTGGCGTCCTTGACCGGTGGGCTGACCACGGGTCCATACACCTCCTTGGCTGAGTAGTACTTCTTCCACACAGGGCCTGTTGTCTGGAAGGCCTTGTCTCGCATATCTGCGCTGTAGACTGTGAAATCTAGCACTCCAAAGGTGACCGGGTCGATATCGTAGACGCGGAACGACGGCATTCCCGATGTTGGTGTCAGCGATGGGCCGATGTACGATGCAATCCTGGCGTTCGGATACGACCGATCGCCATAGTCGGAATATGTAATTTGAAACTCGTCTCTGTGCGTGTGCCCGAAGAACATGCCTGCAATGGTGGCCGAGTATCGATTAACGATTTGGTCCAGGTAGTTGGAAGCGTCGTGGAACGTATTCTTGTCTCCAATGGACATGTGCCCGATGAGATAGACATTCTCTCCAGCCTTTTCTGCCGAATCCAGTTCCTTCACCAGCCAAGCAATATAGTTGTTGGGATCTCGTATCATCTCCCGCTGGTATAGCCAGAAGTTCTGGCGATAAAACATGTTGGTGTTGAGCGAGATGATGCGGAGATTGCCGTTGGGGTACTTGGCTGAGTACATGCCGAGTCGTTCAGCGACAGCAGACTCTTTCTCGCTGATCCAGCGAGACCACTGTTCCGAGAGCAAGTCGTATATCCATTGCGCGGTATCTCCGACGGAGACTGGTTGGTATGCATTCGTGGGGTGTGCCTCATGGTTGCCTGCTGTGCCATACACCAATCCTAGGGACCGGGCCATATTCTCATAGGCGTGTGAGACTGAGGAACATCGTCAACAACTACTCAAGGGAGAACGGAGCGGTTGATCGGAAAACCTACTTGCATCCTTGTTGGACGGCTGGGTCGTGGCCCATACTGCATGGTCAACCACGTCACCCGTAAATATGGCAAAGGCGGCATCAGGGACCGTCTTCTTGATGGCCTGGTACATGCTTGCCTCTAGCGACATAGGCGAGTCGCAATTATGGTCTCCATACGGGCCAGCAGGCGAATCGTTATTGCCGGGCTCATCGGCATCCGTATAGGGACTATCGGTAGGTCAGCTACTTGAGGTGGGCGTGCACAAGGCGAGTGCAAGTCATGTGAAAGATACATACCGACAGCATATGGGCTTGCCACAGTGTGTATTTGTGCCCTCGGTGTATTGAGGGTCAATATGCACGTCAGAGAAGTGAACCACCTTGAGGGGCTGTTTCCCGCTGGGCGAGGGTCTTCCCCGGGATGGCTTCTCCGAAGGAAAAGGAACAGACCATTCCTCCACCTCAGGATAGTCGCATGAGCCCAAGATGCCGGCACAGAATAGTTTGGACGTCTTGGACCCAATCACCATGTTGCGGATGGCGGCGGCCAGAATAGGCCCTTCGAGTTCCAGAGCACCGCGACATACTTCAGGATCTTGTGTCTATGCCACGCGGTAAGCGTCGGGATGAGGTCTTTTGGCAGATGCTAGTGTCTTCTTGTACCTTTGAGATTACGCAGCTTCTCGTGAGTGCATCGATAAAGGGCTTGTCGCCAAGCGCAGCGACGCTCTTGAGCGAAAGCAAGGTGGCCTGGCACGGCGGTTAGCAGATATCACGGGCAGCATGCGAACATGCACCTACCAGACAGCGACTGCAGCTTGCCGCATCCAGCTCATGCTCCGACCCGGTGCCGAGCCAGCGCTGGGGGAGCAAGCTTTGGAGCAGATTGAGAGCAGAAGAAGAAAAAGAGTCTGGCTTGCCAACAGCCACCGGTAAGGCGACGGCAGCAGCCAAACCAAGTCGAAGCCACGATTGTGCATGCATCGCTTCAATGCATTGAGATGCCACGCATGTTAAGGTGGAAGGGTTTTCCTTTCTAGGTTTTTTTTTCTTCTCTCTCTTTTGGTCCCCTTCCCCTCAACGAATGCGAGTTGGCACTTTCTTTTCCTTGCGGGAGACGAATGGGTGCGGTCGCGACTCAGGCAATGTCAGACAGACGTTGGACGGTCCGATCGCCGGACATACCGAGCGCTTCTCTGTGACGTATTGTGTGTAGTGACCAATAGGTACGTTTTGCTACGCCATCCATGCAATAGTGTCTCATGTGCCACCGTCCCACACAACCGTACTTAGGAAAGTAAATATTTCGGTTATGCCCAAGTTGGCAAAACAGCAATACGGGAGCAGGTGCTGTTAATGCTGGTTGTTCGTAATTCGGAGTTTCGCCATAGCTAATTAATAGAGGACGAATGTGCCCAAACCGCCGCCCATGCCTTGCCGCCCAGATAGATGCATTTGCATCATCTACTGTACACTGACCCTTAAGTTCTTAATGCCATATCAACACAGCCCCCTGCCCCTCGCTCTATTCATACAAAAAATGATACATATGGTTTACATGTGCTCTCCGAATTTTCCTCAACAACCATCCTCCTTCTACTCTAGGGACAGGGGATCTTTATCCCACGCGCCATACACTGGCTTTCCCTCCTCTTCTTTGGTTCGCTTCTCTCGGAATTTCTTTCCCTCTTCGCTTAGTTGTTGTAAGTTCTTGACAAAGTGCCTGCGCGAGTCGGGGCTGTCGGAGAAGCCCAGGACCGCCTTCCGTTTCTTCTTCAATAGGCCGTAGGTGGTTTCGAGATCAGATGCGCCCATGTCCTCAATCTTGTAACGGACTTTCCATCCCTTGGCTTTCATAGAGGCATCTGCTGTTTTGGGGAACTCGGGCCGCTCCACAATCTCGCCGTCGAATTCGTGCAAGACGTGAACTATTAGACCCATACGCTCCCCTTCCGTTTCGGTCTTGGTCTCTGCATCAACCTTCTTGTCTGCATCGGCCTTCGCATCGATATCCGGAGTCCCAGGTTGAGCGGGCTCGTTGGCAACGCTGTTCATCTGAGATATGAGGTCGGCGAGAGACTCGATGTCGGCTCGGAACCCCCGTTCAAACTCAGCCATGTCGATTTCATCGGCCTCTGCATCAGCCTCCTCCATACTCAGATCGGCCACCCCAGACTCCGCAGTCTCAGAACCATCCGCAGCACCGTTAACGACTTCGCTTTCAAAAAACTCCGATTCGGCAGGCTCCGCAGGTTCATCGGCTGGCTTGATGTCGTTACCCGGCATCTCCTCAGCGGAACTCTCGTTGCCTCGGGCGGCCATGGTCAGCGCCTCCACCAGAGTTTCGAGATGGTATTCACGCTCAACTGGCAGACTTCCAACCAAAGACTCATCTTGACGCAAGGCCAACTTGGCAGCTGCACTGACCAGAGATATACCATGCCGCTCATTCAACATTTCCTTAACCTTGGCAACCAGGTTCAGCCAGGTGTCGTTCTGAGCAGTTGTTAAAGATCCTCCACCTTCCATCCCGCGATTCAAAAGGTCCAGAGCGCTCTTTCGTGGTTCCGTCCGAGCTTCGGCAGCTTCTGCGCCTGTTGCACTCGTGTCCGCGTTGTTCCTACCGACAAGCTGTTTTGCCTTACTCTCGAAGGCCTTGTTGGCGCGCTGTTGAATATCTTCCATTGCTTTGTCTGATACGGGTTCGGCAAAGAAGCAGGCCCTGCCAGTCTGGGCTTCTAGGTGAATGCGTAATGTCTTGCCAGGAAATCGTTTGGTGGCTCGGTTGAGCAGCTCGTTCAGAAGCGTTATGCTGGTTTTGAACTCTGCGTCTCCATACTCGGTGCAAGACGTGCCGTGAATGGCTTCGTCCATCTCCTGAAGACTAATGTACTGGAAGCCAAAGATGCGCTGCGTGTTGTGAAAAGCAACAAATATGCCATCCATGCGCCCCATGCGTACCTGCAGTGAGTACTTGAGGAAAGCAGACCGCACCATGTCGTAGTATTCGCGCTCAAACGACTCCCACTGACCCACGCGTTCTCGAATCTCGTAGCCAGCGCCTGACTCGGGCGCTTGTGACGACATTCGCACGGCGAGCACAGCTCTGGTTTTCAGATCAAAGACGCCCGTACCAGGAACACGAGGGTCCTTGGCATCGAGCTGGGATCGCATCAAGAAATCACCCAGTTTGGTGTAATGGTAGGCTTCTTGTGAGTTCTTCTCCTCCTCGGTAATCATGTGCGATTTCGATCGTCGATACTTTTCGAATTGTTCTTTTGGCAGGGTCAGGAGCCTCTCCATTGATTGTCCAAGAGAACTTAGAACCGTGTCCGTGTCGTGTTCTTTATCCGAGTCGATCGCATAAAAGCCGTCGTGATGGTGAACAAATGCTGCTGCTGGTACACGAGTGATTAGGGTATAGTTGTCCGACTCTGGTATCAGCTGACGGCTGATGTATCGAAACTCAGGTAGTCTCCAAGACGACAACAGAAAGTGAAGCTGAGAAAGTAGACCAGTCATGCTAGAAGTTGAACCGCAGTACTTGATGCCTTCTCGGGCAGCCATCTCTCGCAGCTTCTTGTCTTTCGAAGACGTGACGAAGCCTTTGATTGCGTCGAAATCGAATTCATGCACCGGCATGATGGTGGCAAGATACGGATCAAAGTTGTAGACTCGGGAGCGGGGATCTTGCAGATGATATGGGCCTGGGTTAAACAGAACCCGGTCCAAATTGTATTGTAATGAAGGGATGTCGAGTTTTGCGTCTTCCTGGAGCGGCTCAAGCTTTAACTGTCCGGCATCAATAGCCGGCCATTTTCTTGATTCCCGTCTACGGCGCCAACGGGCATTTTCCAAGCCTTTATTCTTTTTTATATGTGAGCCCGTAGCCTTTAACCAAGGCTGCTGGAACTGCTGCTGAGCCTGTTGCTGAATCTGTTGCTGGATCCGTTGCGTGAGCGCCTCCTTAGTCGCCAAATGGTTCTGGGTGTTCTCCTGGCTCTGGCTCGGGTTGACTTCGGTCGAAGCGGCCTGTAGTGAAGCTGCCAGTGAGCTCCATGCCCCTGCGCCGCTGGCATTCAACCAGTTCTTTTCCGGCTCGTTTGTCGACTCTGGCGCCGACGTGGTTTTCACATCTGCCGCAGTATCCTCGAGACTTGCTTCATCCTTTCGGTTAAGCTTCTGGCTTCGTGTCCTTCTTCTCTTCAAGTTATAGCTGGCACTCGTTGAGAAGCCCAAGGAAGCGGGCCGAGATGTGAGGTTGAGACATTGTCGAGTGGCCAGGGCAACGTTGAGAGGCGCGGAGGGGGGCCTCATGCAGTCGATTGTAGGAGCGACAACCCGTGTCAATGGTTCACGGGAGATCCGATGGCGGAGCATTCTGCGGATAGTTGAAGCCCCGGCTTTGTACACAGCTGCGCGCTGCAGAGAAGTTGTGACGAGGATGCGCGCTCGTCTCCTCGATTGAGCTTAAGCCATGGCCAAATTTTTGCGCCATGCTTCAGGAACATATGTTATCGATAAGCATTGCTTTCGGCAATACTCCGGTTCAAATGCTAGTGGTCCCAGTCATACCCCGGACCACAAGTATGCACACTTCCTTGCCTGCCCACTTGGCCTTGCCTCAAGGTTGTCGTCGTACCCACTTGAATGATATCGACTTGACCTCCCAACGCTGACGTTCATAGACTCGTCATATCAATACTAACACCTTGGCTTCCTGCGTCGCCCGCATCTGTCTGCTCCGACACAGGAGCTCCTAGCCGCAGCAATGGGTGCAAGCGATTCAAAGATTGTGTTCAAGCGCGGCATCTTCAGGCTGTCGGAGGAGCGACACATTCCAGCAGATGACCCTTACTGGACATCGGTGCGTCGCATCTTGACTTGCTGTCCACAGCTGCCCGTTGCTAACATGTGCCCAGTTTTGGGAACTGCCCGAATCATCAGAGGATATCTTCAGCCTCTTCGCCCCTGCCGACATTCGCCGAACCCGTGATCAGGCCTTGGAGAACATTGAGACCCTCATCCTCGCCGTCACATCCCGTCTGTTCAACCTGCGGCACCACCCTTCCTTTCCCGATCCAAACCTCGCCCCCGAGACCGAGGCTCTCAACTGCATCAGGGTTCTCACGCGACTGCTACCCTACCTTTACGAGAAGGAGAGCTTGGGCCCATGGGAGGAGCGCTTCTTTTGGGGTGCCCGAAGGAAACGAAGCCGCAAGGCCTCCATTGCTAATGAGGTTCTTTTCGACGAAGCCCACGAGGAGCTATTCAGCCCGACTCATAACCCTGAAGATTTTGAAGATGCCAAGCCACTCGCCGAGGAACTCATCGAGACGTTGGTAGATCTCCTGTTCTTCTCGGACCTGACAATTCCTCGCCAGCCCAACGGCCGCCCAAAGGTTACATATGCCATTTGGCAGAGCGGCGTCGGATGCAATACTGCTGTGCCCACCACCAAGGAATATGAGAGCAACAGGTGCGAGATACTGAGGCTGCTCCTGACAATGGCCAGCCAGAGCATGTACATGACACCGACAGCCTTGCCCAAGAGAGGTGTGCGGACGCTCACTCAGCTATGCACATGCGCGGATAAGCAAATTGTCTTGTCCTTGCTATGCTCTCTTCTGAATACTGTACGTCAACCCTACCACCCGCGAGAAAGTGTTTCGAAAACTGACGCGCTGCGCAGACCCTGAAGTACAGCCCTGCCAGTTGGCGTGTGCCGTACAACACACTCGTCTTCAAAGACACCAAGCAGATACTTGTGACGTATTCTCTCCAATTCCTGCTGTCGCTGCTTCTCTACCCCATTCCGGAGAATACGCCGGCTTCGTCCCAGAAAAATTACTTTCGTCATTTCTTGGGCCGGCTCCATCGTCCTCAAGACTTCCAGTTCCTCGTCGATGGCATGACAAGAATTCTCAACCAGCCTCTACAGGATAAATCCTCCTATCTTCCTGGGTCTCAATCCGCAGATACCTTGGCGCCAGAGATGCTCATGCTCTTCTGGGAAATCATTCAATGCAATAAGAGGTTCCGATCGTTTATCATCGACACTGACAGGGCCCATGATTTTGTTGTCCTAGCGCTCTTCTACGCCTCCGAGTACAAAGCCGAAGCCTCGAAGCAAGGTGTCGTGCGGATGTGTGCATTCTTGTTGCAGACCATGAGCGTGGAGCCCAACTTCGGCATACATTTGAACAAACCGTTCGAGGGCCAAGATAGTCTGCCTGCATCCATCAGAATCAATGGGTTCAGGGGCTCATATGTCGACTTCCTGATTCACTCCATCTACACCTTGATTACAACCAGTCAAGGGAAGTTGACGGCAATATACCCAGCTCTTCTGGCCGTCATCAGCAACATCGCGCCACACATTGAAGGCCTCGGCAGCACAGGAAGCTCCCAACTGATGCAGCTGTTCACATCCATGTCATCACCCTCGTTCCTCTTTGCCAATGAGGGAAATCACGCCCTGCTACACTCTCTGCTGGAATCTATCAGCTCAATTATTGAGCACAAGTTTCGCAAGAACCCCGAGCTGGTCCTGGCGATTGTGAAGAGCAAGAAGCGCATTGAAGCATTACGTACTTTCACGCTCGAGAGCGGCCGCGAGGAGATGGAGCGAATCAAGTGGAAGAGAAAAGACGGCAGCGGCTCGCTTGACCCCTTTGACACTGCGTCAGTCAGAAGCTCCGTGGAAAGTGTGCGTAGTCCGACCACTGCTGTCTCACGCAGCACGACGCTGGAGGAGGTGCCGGAGGATGGAGCCTTCGCAATCGGAGATGACGAGGATGACAGCGATGAGGATCACCAGCCCACACCAGCCCGCTCCACAACAAGCGAAACCCACTCCCCGTCGCAAGCATCATCTACTGTCAATGCAGAAGATGCCGTGCCAGTCCAGCTACGAGGAATGTCGGAGAAGGCGCGCGGCAAGATGCCCGCAGGCAGCATGTCCTTCTCCCGACAGAACAGTACGACGAGCCTTGGCGCATATTCCGTAACCAGCCCGAATCCCAACGGCGCATTTGAGCCTTCTGCGGAATGGATCGATACATGGCTGCCTGAGCTGCCACTGCATACAGTTCTAGCTGTGATAGAGCAGGTATCGGCTCTGCTGCCTCGCCAAGCAGTGGTTCGGGATTCTGCGTCAGCCGATGTGCTGCGACAGATCCAAGGATTTGACCTGGTAGGGATCGAGCCTTCCCCCGAGCGAGTGCACTCGTTTGAATGGTCTGAGCTTGCACTTGGATGGTACGAATCACTCTTGTGGAGCATTGCATTTACCAGCGAGATGCAGGTTGCAAGGGGCACAATGAACATATGGTCGGGCACCGCCATCAAGCTCTTCCGAGTACAGGAGACAGCACCTGAGGGACCAACCTTGTCCTCACCTCGCGGAGCCGTCGATGCCGTGGGCAGCAACATTGTATCACGGATAGGGCAAATCAACCTCCGAGGCAAGCCAGCCGATGCAGGACAGCAGCCAAGACCTTGATAGGTGCGAAGAGGACACTGGATGACCATGTGTGGAGGGGTATGTCACTCGGGTGGAGGTCTGTGGCTGTTGAGGTGGTGTAGAGCGTGTTGGCACTGGGCAACTTGAATGAATGCCGTTGTGGCGCCGTTGATTGAGGGGCATCCGGGCGAGTCATTGCAGATCACTCTGTGGTATGGTTAGGATGGACGCAATGAAGCTTGCTTCTGGCTATGAGATTCGTGTGGCATGAGAGTTTGGCGCATAGTCGAGAGCGGGAGAGATCGGCCATGTCAAGATGCTGCCTGGAGCAACACATGCCGTGTTGTGATCATGCGGTGGCGAGCTGACGCGTTTAGGCCAACGTACCGCTGGAGAGGAAAGCGTGGTGATAGTCTTTGTGTACGTTACATCCCCTCCCTTTTGAAGATGGGGCGAATTACAAGACAATGAATGAATGAAGCGAAGCGAAGCAATACAATGCAAAGCAAATGCAAGACGGATTACGCGCCACACCAAGCCTCAGCCCAAGTCCACCCGCCCGTCTGAGCCTAAGCCTTAGGGACCCAGCGGGTGATGTGTTGTCGCTGCCGGACACGACTACCAGAAGCGGCAACGAGCTCTGGTAGTCGATGGGCGCCGTGCCTCATCCACATCGCGACCCTGGCCAATAAACTGGGGAATAGCAGCCACAGTTTCACAGTAGTGTGTCCCAATGCCTTGATTTTGGTAGACACAATCTGCAGGTCAAGGCGGGCTCGACTCGGGCGCGAGGCCAGACCCTTGTCGATCATTTCCCTGCTCTGGCGCCCACCCTACTCAACTGCTGCAAAACTGGCCGCACCGCCACTCGTGACCGGGGTTTGCTGCCGTGCCAAGCTCGAGCAGGACAGCATTGGGTAAGGGGGGGAGCTTTTCTCCCGCCTCGCAAAGCCACAGGGTCCTGGGAGACTGAGAAAAAGAGCGGGAGGGTGGCGCTAATCCTCCCGAGTCGAGCCACGCCACGATCCCTAGTAATTAGAAGGGCGACTTATACCAATAAAGACCGGGCTGAAAGCATTGATTGAGAATGTGGTGCGACGGTGTGTTTCCCCGGGTAGGAAGAATACGCGAGGGGACCGTGTTGTCCTGTTCCCATGCCAATTCTTCTGGATATCGATTTTTCTTCCCCTCGGCGCGCTCGGGTCGTCGCGAGGACCCTTGATTTACTTCTTCTTCTTATTCTTCTTCTTCTTCTGCATCCTCACATATTCATATTCCCTCCTTGCGCGACTACGGCGGAGAGCAGCATCCTGACGTACGAGAACGATGTCAGAACCGCAGGAGCCGGCCGCTACGGCGGGCTCGACAGGCGAGGATATCAAACCCTACCAGCTACATGTGCGTTTTGTTTCCCCCAGCCCAGGCACGGCCCGCTCTAGCTCCCTCGAGCCCTTTGATCCGATATGATTTTCCTCAATTTTTTTTCCCCGTGATGTGGCTGACCGTGGTATACTGACGCGATGGTGGTAGGTATCGAGCAAGTATCTCGATCTCACAAGCCAGAAGCTTGAGCTCACGCGCCTCCCTCGTGAGGTTGCTGAGCCTGCCGCTCAAGACTGGTGGGCACCCAAGACGACGATTGAGCCGCTCATTGATTACTGGTATGTCGCTTCATCGCGTGGATCGGCGCTGAAAGTGCGCACTCAAGCTCATCGTTCGTTTTTGTCAGGCAAGAACAGTATTCATGGCGCGAAAAGGAGGACGAGCTGAATGCGTCGCTGCAGCAGTTTCGCACCGGCATTCACATCCCGTCATCTGAGTCGCCGATTCGGATTCACTTCATCCATGCCCGGTCACCTCACGCCAATGCAGTCCCTCTACTTCTCATCCCCCCTTTCCCTTCACGAATCTGTCGCTCGCACATGTCGTAGGTCTCTTCACAGACCCCGATGATGCCGGCACTACGCAGCCTTTTCATGTTGTCATTCCGTCGCTGCCAGGCATTGGCTTCAGCGACGCCCTGCCAAACAACACCCCCTTAATAGCCACCACGGCTGCCCTCTTTGATACCCTGATGAAGCGCCTAGACTACAATCACTACGTCGCCTCCAACTCCGGACCTTCCAGCCGATCGCCTTCCGAGATTGACTGGAGGCTGGCCAACTATCTCTCGCTGAATTACACCGAGTCCTGCCTTGGTGTGCACTTTATCTCCCCTTCCATCACAGCCCCCACGTTTCGCGATTCACCAATAGAATGGGCAAAATGGACAATCGCCGTCTTCCTTCAAGCAGCTGTCATGGATTACACCAAGGAAGACCTGGCAGCCGTGAAGATGAACGAAGCACGCTCAAGAGGAACAACCGGTGCAGTGCACACGCCCTGGCACTTTGGCCCGCGGAATGACGGCGCCTATGAACCCAACACCCTTGCATATGCTCTGTGCGACTCTCCTGCAGGTTTGCTGCTCTTCTTCCTCTTCGTCACGCGCATACTCGGCCCGCAGAAGGAGTTTACACCGGAGGAGCTTATTACGATGGCGGAACTCACTTGGCTACCGGGACCAGAGGCGACCTTCAGGTTTTTGGCCTATTGTGCATACCACAAGGAGGAGCAGAAGCGGGCAGCAATGGCAAAGCCAAAGGTCGGCATCACAGTATTTCTGGACGAGAATGGACGTACTGCCAGCAGTTCAGAGGGCTCAGATCTGCCCCGACCTATTCCCGAGACATATTCATGCCCGGCCTGGGCACAGAGGCATTACAATGTGGTATCGTCCAACCGAGTATCTGGTCAGTCTGGTCTGCTAGCTTGGGAGCGTCCGGAAGTCATTGTGGACGGGGTCAGGTCTCTCGTCAAGGAGATCCTCAAGTCGGACAAACGGATGCAAGAACACGAGCTGCCTGGCACAGCTCTCTTGCAGGTGGTGGTTGACGGTGATCAGCCAGCAGAGGCTGAGATATCGGGAACGACGGTCCATGTTCCTGTCAGGAGCTCCTCGGATCTGCCACCCAAAGACGCCAAGGATCCTGCTGCACAGGTGGACCAGAAGACCCCTTCGCCGGCTGCTCTGACTCCAGATGCGGTCGGTGGTTCTGGACAGGAGAGTACGCCGCTGTCCGTACCATCTCAGGCGTAATGACTTGACATGTAACGTGTAGGATGACTGGAGACGGGATTTATCATGTACGAGGGGGTAAAGGCGGCGCTGTCGCTTTTTGTTCACATTACAGGGCGGGATCCTGGCGCAGGGCTCATCTCATCTTTGTGTGTTTTGTTACATTTCTGGTGTTGTCTGGATGATATCACATGAGGTAAGTGTAATATGACTAGGGAGTGTCGATGAATATAATAGCACAATGAAACCTTTCTCAAGAGGCATGTTGAAGATATACAAACGCATACATCGCATGGCTACATGTCCTGTGCCAAAGTCGAAATGTTTGGGCTTGCTAGACACATGCTATCGTCATAATATGGATTACAAGTCTTATTGACATTATCCCCATGCACAGGAATACTTGGAGTCGCGGTTGGCAGCTGTTTGCTGAGGTATGGACATGCTGGGCGCCTACCCTGCACCAGCCACGATGAAGCCAGCATATGGAATGGTCTGTGCACTGTCTCGTCAGCAGCTTCATCGTACCTACACCACTTAACACCCAAGTCGACCATTAACAAGAAATCTAGCTAGGCCTGCCATTGTGCACATCGAACCCGGCGCTATACGAAAACCGAACAATAGGAGTCCCCCCCGTCCCATCTCGGCAATGGTACACTCCGCTCACCACCATTTTTCATCGTGACGATACCTCAGCGCGACCTATAGACACCCCGACCTACTACCATGGCTGGTCGCTGGGGTAATTCCTACGGGAATTTGGGCAGGCCAGAGGACGATCGTGACGGCCAACGAGATGGATACGGGAGCGATCGATACGGAAGCGACCGGTATGGGACACCTCCTCAGTCGTCGTCACGGGCACCCCCCCAAACAGTCCGCAACATGCCCTCGCGCTCCCGAGTTCAAGAGTCCAACGCCGAGAGACAAATCAGCCAGGTTCTAGAGCACATCAAGTCGGAATGGCCTGCTATGTGCGACGACGGGTGCGTTCCCGTGCAGCTTGCCTTGCAGTTGCTGGACAATAGCAGTGTAGGCCGGGCGCACGACTATCGCAAGTTCCAACAGACGCACACATATCTACAGGACTCGCTCAAGAATATTGTCCATGAGCACCATCAGGGCTTCAACAGTTCGATTGGTACCTTTCACAAAATCCAAGGTAGCATCCAGGCATCCCAAAAGCGCGTCCGCACCTTGAAAGACTCCCTCGCCGTCTCCAAAGCGAACCTTTGCGCATCCGACCCCGAACTCAAGAAGCTGTCGCAGGCGTCCCAAGGTTATGATGAACTGCTACAGAGCCTGAACGAGCTGGACGAGCTCCGCGCTGTCCCTGATCAGCTGGAGGCCCGCATATCCGAGAAACGATTCGTGTCGGCGGTAGAAGTGCTCCAGAATGCCCTGCGCAAGCTCAGAAAGCCAGAGCTCGACGACATCGGAGCTCTGAGTGACCTGAAGAGCTACCTTGCAAACCAAGAAACCGCATTGTTGGATATTCTGGTCGAAGAGCTACACGAACATCTCTACCTCAAGTCTCCGTATTGCCAGGAGAGGTGGCAGAGCTTGGCTAAAAGCCAAGGTGCCTCTAACGAGGGCTATACTGATGCCAATGCTATTGTTCCATTCACCGCCATTCTCGATTCGATTGATGTGAACTCGGCCGTTACAGAGGATCCTATGAAGAACCCCGAGGCAGATACTTTCTACTATGTCCAGCTGCTGGTCGAGGCACTGAACAGATTGGGCAGACTGCAGGACGCCGTGGAGATGCTGAAGCAGCGACTGCCGGTGGAGCTGTTTGGAATAGTGAACGAAGCCATCAATGAGGTGGACCAGCGACATCCAAGCTCTCTGAGGGGTGGCACCTCCAAGCCAGAGGGCTTGCACGTCTACAGCACCCGGGAGACGCAGATGCGGGCAGACGTCATCTACGATCTTCTGTGGACGCTCTATGGCAAATTTGAAGCCATCGCTGAGGGCCACCGAGTGTTCCATGAATCCATCAAAGTTCTTATCCGCCGCGAGGGTGCTGGAAACAACAGCGCGCTGCTGGGCAGCTTCAAGGAGCTGTGGAATTTATACCAAAACGAGATACGATCCTTACTGCATAACTATGTCACGACAGATGCCGATGTGTATCAGTTCGACTCCCCGAACCCGGGCGCCATCAGCGGCAAGAAGGATGGCATGCGGGAGAATTTGTTCAAGTTTGCCGAAGCGGACGCCAAGTCCGTCGAGATGGTGGCGGAGTACGAAGCTCTCGAGAGCATCATTCAAGCTACGGTTCCCGGCCTTACCAGCAGCTCTCGGAAACAGGGTGCCAAAAGCAGGTTGGTTGGAGATGGAGCTGGTCCGAGACGTGATGGCGGCACGGGATACGGAGCAAGTCAACCTGCTCCAGGGTCGTACAAATCCCTTGTTGAGCCAAGTGTCTTCAACATGAGTCTTCTTCTGCCGCCTACCCTGGTCTTCCTGCAAAGGCTGAAGAATATCGTGCCTCCCGGCTCAGACCTGGCGACCAGCACGCTGACCACATTCCTTGATAACTTCCTGGTCAATGTATTCCAGCCGCAGCTGGATGAGACGCTAGGAAAGCTGAGCGATACTGTGCTGGGTGAGACGGAGTCGTTCTCGCTGGATCCTGCGTGGAGCACCGCGTCAAAGCGACCCGTCTTCAAGGGCACTACTGCTTTCTTTGAAGTTGTCACTGCGTTTTGCCGAATGCTTGGAACCATCCCCCCCGACCAGGCTTTAAGCTTGCTCATCGTTACGCAAATGACGCGATACTACGACCGGTGCTTCAGCTGGTACAAGTCCCTGGTTATGAAGACGCAGGAGCCTACGGTGGATGCTAGCAACCTACGCGCATCGGCTCGCTTTGCTGTGCAGCCAGGAGAAGTGCATGAGTCCATGAAGAGCCTCTGGGAATCTGACAGTCTCCATGCGAGCCTCCTGGAGAAGGAGGTAGAAGTCCTTATGAAGGAAGTGGCAAAGTCGCCGATTCAGCACCATGAAATTATACACGATCGTGACGCAGTTACATCGTTGTGTCTTCTGTACACTAGTATGAAGTGGCTGGCCCTCAAGATATCCGGGCTGAGGCACATAACAACGCACGACACAGACTCGTCGAGGCAAGCTATGCCCCGGCAGTCGAACAGACGTTGGACCTTTATGAACGACCCCAACAAGGCAGCCTCGGAGCAGGGTCCAGTTCACCTGCCGCTTACCGCCGAGACAGTACAGTAAGTTGGCAGCCTATTTGGGTGCGATGCCGTTACTAATGAGCCACCAGGTCTTTTGATAACATCGTCTCGTCTTTTGATGAGCTGGCAGGCACCGCCCTCTTGACCCTACACATGGAGGTTCGCTGTCGCATAGTGCACTCGCTGTCCATTGCACTGTCTCCAGAGCAGGCGCCTTATATTCTTGACCAGGAAGTCAGGGAGCCCGATCCGCAGATTCTCACCCTAAACTCTGACCTGGTGTCGTTTGACGAGACCATTGTGCGGTATCTGAGAGAGAAGGAGGTGGAGTTTATGCGGACAGGATTGGGATTGCTTGTTAACCGTTATCTAATTGGCAATGCGCGGGTGGCTTCCCCGATGAACGCAAAGGGATGTGGACGCATGCAGCTCAACATCCTGGTCCTCCAGCAAAACCTCAAGAACATCGAGAAGGCCGTGGATCTTGCCAAGGCATCCAATTACTTCTCACTATTTGACCTGGGACCAGATGCCGTGGTGGATAAGGCAAAGCGGGACGGCGAAGTGCAGAGGTCTGGGGCGGTGCAGCACACCGACGACGACACCTTTTCATACGACGAGCTCAAGGCGCTCATAGAACTGTGCTACAGCGAGCAGCTGGCGAACCCAGAGAGGGGTATCGCCTCGGCGGCAAAGCGGCAGATGGGCGACAAGCTCCTGGAGCTCAGCGAGCACATGTGGCAAACCTAACCTTGCCACGGATAGGGCAAGCTGGACCAGGTGACCCAACGATTTAATGATGTAGATAGATGATGAATGGCTAAACGCAACGAACGGCAAGCTGGCATGCCCTACTTTCAATGACGACAGAATGAAGTGACCAGCCACTAATGCTTGTCTGTACGCTGCTGGTGTGAGGCCGATGCCTTGTTTTCCCCAAAAGTAAGCGGCAGGTTGCAGCGCATGCCGGAACCACGGGTTATAGGTAAAGCTTGGTGCATGATAGGGCCATTGAATGGGAAATAAAATGGTAGATCAATGTGAAACAGCAGATGCCGACCCATGCTGATTTGTATGGTATATCTATGCCCCATAAGCCAACGCCGATTGGAAGATGTGAATGTCAATTTTACGAGCAGGGACCTGGACGAAGTATTCTTCATGGTCCGATTGATGACATTCATATGCGTGTGCGAGGCTTGGCCTTGGTTACTGGATATAGTTTAGGATGTTGATGTAAGCTGGGCGCGCGCGCATCACGTCGGCATATAACATGAATGACAAGCAGAGGATTGGCATCAAAGTAAGATGTCAAGGGTGGTACGAACTGCGTGTGGCGACGAGGCAGTGCTGAGCTGTCGTGCAACTGAACTACACGTAGCCATGCAAGATGGACCGGTAGTGAACTGTGGCTGGATGTTGAGGGTGCGAGGTAACGAATCATCCCCAAGCACATCCACCGATTGGGGCTCGATGTGCGACAGGTCCAGGGATAGAGGACATGGTGCTCGATGGGTGGCGTTTGAAGAAGGGGTTGGTCAATGTTGGTTGGACGCCACCGCGGGATGGAGTATGCATGCATATGTTCGACGCAAGTAATTAATTAGTGGCTTTCGATACGGATACGGATACTGTTCACGCCCAGCTGTATGTATCGCGAATAGCTGCATGCTTTTGTAAGGCCGTAACCTCCTCGGCCGGCAAGCTGCTGTGCCCCAGAGGAAGGGGAGGGGAGGGGAGGGGGGGATCGCTCACCTCCACCTGACATTCAAGGTTGAGCATCCTTGGGGAAAGAAACGACTTGTGCCAATCTGGATTTGCGACGCGGAGAGAGGGAGGGGGGACAGAAGATGGGACGACAAAGCCCAACCAAGCCGCGCCGCTCTTCGCTGACCTTCCCAACCCCTGGACTGAGCCATGAATAGAAGGCACCGCGGCAAGCCAAGGGCAAAGCGCATCAGGTGTTCCAACAAGCATGTGGCTGCATCTGAAACTGAGTACACACACTCTCTCTCTTGGATCTCGGAAAACGAGGGAGGGGGGAGGGGAAACGGCTGGGTGGTTGTGTCGTCCCCCACGCGACACAACGGATGGTGGAACATAGAAGAAGTTGCGCTGTGTGAAATTGTCGGAGGTCGCGAAGCTTGGCTGTCTGATATTGAACCACCCGGCCACATTATAATGGCCGATGGGATCCAGATCGTGGAGAAAGGCGGTATCTGCGGATCAGGTCAGCGACAAAGGGGACCCCCCCTGCCTTGTCTCTTTGATAATAGTCGCGATGTTTCCATCGCCCTATAGCTGTACCTCGTGGCCAACGACCCCTAACGAGAAGGACGCTGGGCCGAGGAAACGGTTGCTCGGTACGAAAAGGGCGTTTCATACATGCGTTTGGTGGGTTGGTTCTGCTGAATCACGTCTCTGACCTCACCAGGTGGTGCATCATGCCCCCATTTAACGCGCCTGCCTCCACCAACTGCCAACCAACCTGTTGGCAAATGACAACGCCGCCCCTTGTTCCCCAGCTGTCGTCGAGAGAGCCCGGGAATAGCCTTTTCTTCCCTTTCTCGCTGCCTCCCCTCTTGTTCCCTTCTTCCTCAGCTTCTCACCCTCCTCTCCGTTCTGCGCCACAGCTCGCTCTTTGTCCTACGCCGTCCACTCTGCCGCCTCTCGTTGTTACAACCAAAGGGCACTTCTTTCCGCTCTAGTCCTGCGCTGCGGAATCCCCGAGGCTCTCTGGCTTGGTTACGCTGGTCCTCCTTGAATGGTTCCCGCCTTTCGTTGTCGTTTCCCGGTCGGTCCCTTCTTATTCGCGGCATCTTCACCGTACCCATTCTCTCTAACTAAGGTCAAGGTCAGTGCTGGCCAAGCTCCTGCACTGCATGTGCAGATAGCGGTCGGGGGCTTGCTCGTGCCCCATCTCCCCCCTTTTTAGCGCACTGCAAGCGTAAAACAAGCCCCCTGTGGAGCTGACTTTGGCCCTGCAGTTGACGTCCTGGCCTGAAAATTTCCCTGCCCGCTTCAGCTGCCGTGCCTGGAGCCCTGCCCAGACATCGCGGGAGCATCGATTCCACCTGACAACTTGTTGGTCGCGGATGTTCCCTTTTTAACATTATCGTGCCTTGCCGGCTATACACGCCTTAACCTGAACGTACCACAGCATCGACGCTTCGGGCACCAGTGCTTCGTGCTTCTTCTGCCTTGTCTCCATCTTTTGTTGCGGCGGCCTCTCACGGCGTTTGCATTCCTGGCGTCATCGGCTCGCCACACCTGGAAGCCACATCGAACGACCCTCATTCTTTGCCCAAAGCCTGCATTCTCTCACGTGTACAAGCTTATTGCCGTCAGGCTCACAGGTACGTGGCATTGCCTTCATGACTGGCCTGCCTTATCCCCCCCCCTCCCCTGGGTTCAACGTGCAGCGCCTTAATTACAGGTCGCTGTGGCTGCATTCTGCACTGCTCTGGTTCCTGAAAAGGATCAGACTACAGCACCTCCTCCTCAGCACCTTAATCACAGTGCAGCTTATTACTTGTCCCTAACGCACCCCTTCCTCCTCTTGACTAACCCCGTTCGGTACAGACAGCAGGGGTGTCCCGGCACTGGCCCCAACTGCCTGTTCCTTGGCCTAGCGCGCGCTCTGGATAGGAGCTTCCATTGCTTTTTTAAATCTTTCGGTCCATCTCCACTACTTCAC
Organism: Stachybotrys elegans; assembly: GCA_020746835.1. Classification (NCBI taxonomy): domain Eukaryota; kingdom Fungi; phylum Ascomycota; class Sordariomycetes; order Hypocreales; family Stachybotryaceae; genus Stachybotrys; species Stachybotrys elegans. Next base: position 1,091,434 of record JAGPNK010000007.1, on the reverse strand, counting down.
CTTCCGAACCTCACCTTACTCTCTTGAATATCCTCCCAACCTACCAGACGCCCCTATCTTGGTTATTCACCTCTGCGGCCGCCTTCACTACCTGCAACCGAACGGTCGTTTCGCTACGCGTCGCCAGCTCGCCCCCCGAGGCAACCAGCGCGGCAAACATGGCCAATTCGTGAGTACACTGTCTCCTTTCTCTTGGCTTGGGCCCTCTCCGCCCATCTCAACACATGTCGATCGCTAACGCATCCATCTTTAGTTTTGGGAGCGCCTTGCGCAATTTCTGGCATACCATGACCAGTAATGACAGACGTATGTCCCCTACGCGTCTCCTGTCCCGTCTCCTGTACCATGCTAACCGCCGCGTGCCACAGACTCAACCTTCGACTCCCCCATTCGCACCGGTCGTCACGTTCCCCTGAACAGCGGTAGGAATGGTGTATTCACCGGAGTCGCTACCGCCTCGGATTCTCGCGCCGACATCACCTCGCCTTATTACGATGAGTCGGGACGCATCACTTCTCCCAACGACGGCACCAGCCCGCCCCCCGCGCTCTCACCCTACATTCCTGGTAGCCCTCGCCCTGAGCCCTACTCTCCGGGCTTGCGATCCGCCGCCGCAACCACAGACGGCTTCGAGGTTCAGAGCCCAGGAGATGTGCCCATGCAGTCATTCCAGGATGGTCTCCCGCCGCCACCTCCCGTCTCTCATTCTTGGAGGAAGATAGACAGTTGGGCCGAGGAGAACTACCCTGAACTTTTTGATCAGCTCTGCGAGGGCGCCACGGTCAACGACCTCAACGAACTCGAGCACCAACTCGACTGCTCTCTTCCTCAGGATGTCCGCCAGTCCCTAGCGATTCACGATGGTCAGGAACGAGGAGGAAACCCCACCGGTATCATATTCGCCTCTATGCTGTTGGATTGTGAGGAAATCGTCCAGGAATGGGAAACGTGGAGGAAGGTGAACCATCAGTTCATGCTCGACAACCAGGCCGCTCCGGCCCCGCCTCCGAGAACAAAGGGTGGAAGCAGCAGCGAAGCATCTTCCTCAAGACAGCGTCAATCCTCTACGTCGAGTAACCCGGGCGAGTGGCGCCAGAGTCTGCTATCCAAGCAGGACTGTGTGCCTCCTCACAGCATCCAGAAGACCTACGCCCACCCGGCATGGATCCCGCTGGTCCGAGACTGGGGAGGCAACAACCTGGCTGTGGACTTGGCACCTGGACCCAAGGGCCAATGGGGTCAGATTATTCTCTTTGGCCGCGATTATGATACCAAATATGTTGTGGCTAGGTCGTGGGCTGCTTTCTTGGCAGTAGTGGCAGATGACCTTAACAGTGGTAAATGGTTCGTGGACGAAGACACCAACGAGCTCAAGCTCCGAGAGTTTAAGGAGACGCGAGTTGAGCCGCCCTACTTTAGCATTCTGCGGTGGAGGATGGATCAGAAATACGGCCGACAAGCCGCACAGCGAAAGTCGATGGCGCCCTCCAAGTCGAAGCCCAGCTCGCCACTCGGTTCCCGGTCTGCCTCTCCTTATGGCGGCGCTGGCCCTAGCGAGCCTAACGGTGACACTCGAGGACGAACACTGCAGCGCCCGAGCGCCTCCTCGCCGCTGGCAAGCCCTATGCGCCCTGCCTATAACAAGCCGCCGCCATTGAGCAGGGTCGCGGAGGAGCTGACCGTACCGCCCGAGCTTGCAAGCGCCCAGATCGAGCCCGCAAACCTGGTGGAGGTTGAAGATGATGACGAAGAGATTATTGCTGCTCATGAACGCAAGCAGGCTGCAGCTGCAGTCAAGGTTGCCGCGGTGCCCGTGGCTAGCTCTTCCTCGGAACCCGACCTGCTCCAAGTCAAGGACAACGAGACGCCCAAGCAAAACGGGAAGCAACCAGAGGTAGTCGAGGATGGGGCAATGAAGACGATTGACATCTGATGCGGCGTGGAGGGATGGGGGATTTAGACGGTTACACCACGATGGCATGACCTTTCTTTCTGTGCGAAGACCTCTTCACAAGGGACAGCTATTACATGGTACGAAGCACATGGGCGTTAAGGGCGTCGCGAACGCCATAGTCGACCTGCTACCTTTGGCAGGCCTGGGGGCGATTGTACTATTTCTCGGCATGGAAGTGGTGCTTGTAATGGAATTCGCCGCTACGCACGGCACGACTTATAAACCTGGTGGGGAGAAGCTGTGAAGGCTCTGGGATGGCTGATGTTCTTTTAACCGAGGCGACGGTATTTTGTTTATTATATACATCAATGTCTATTATTCTTCCCGTCCGCCACAGCCTGAAGTGTCAGCACGTGCCTCATGTTTTATGTCTCTCTTGCTCTTCCTTTCATCTAATTTTTTCTACTCTTCTCCATGTCTATCCAGTTTGCGATAACATGCGAAGCTGCCGATCGACTATGCCGTGATCTGATTACCATTTTTGTGACGCCTTGATTTTATACATCCTTCTTGCATCCATTATCAGCAGACAAGTGGGGGGGCATTCTGCTTCACGGAACCATGAACCGAGTGCATCAAGGGGCTGATCAGTCCAGAACGCGACAGCCAACGGGCCCCTCCTATGTTCGAGCATCAACTACCGACCCGGCATATATAGCATGGTGATATTACTTCTCCTGCCTTTGCCCCTACACTCACTCTTATGCCGTTGGGCTCCTTCGCTCTCTCATTCGGCCCTTCCACCCCTCCCCACCCCTCCCCTTCTCCTTTATTCTCTAGTGAGAAAAGGCAAAGAGCCAAAAGGAAGATCAGCACACAATTGGCTCGATTGGTACGGCACGTCCGAGATGGGATAAGGGGTTCGACAAGAGCACAGTCCAATCAGGGGGTTCGGCGTCTACAGGCTAAAACAGCCGCTGATGAAAAAAAGGGGTTCTGTGGCGCTTCGACCCCTGGTTCTTTTTTCTTTTTCTTTTTGGGTGTTCTTGTTCCTGAAGATGTGGATCCCATTCCTGTGACAGAAGAGCGACGTTAGAATGATGCTGCATCGAATATGCAGAAAGGGTCAATGCAAAACCCGGTACTAGTGATGCAATCTGTAGTCACTTAAGAAGAAGCCATGAGGTTGTGAAAATGCAGTATGTATGCAGGTCTATAAACAGTCCCCTGGACACAGTCCAAGAGGATAAAACATCAAATACAAAGCCAGTGTAGATGTACAGAGTCCGAAAAGACACAACGAATTCCAAAAATATGTACCAAGAGTCTGCAAACTCCAGTCCAGCTCTGCCGTTCCGATGTATGCGAGTGCTCTTCAAAGTTTTTACCAATGTTCAAATCATCACCAAACATGTCCCGCTTCCCTTCCCACCAAATAGACTACCAAAGGAAAATCGTCTCCTCGTAAGTAGCAGAAATGACTTAGGCACGGATGGCCATGGCGCGGCGGGCGAAGGTGCGGCTGCGCTTGGCAAAGTTGAGGGTAGCGCCCTGGCCGGGAACACAGGTGGTGCCAGCAGCGACGGGCATGAGAGGAGACCAGACACCGCTGGCGCAGCGCTGGAAGTTGGAGCCGTCAATGCAGTTGAAGTCACCCTCGGGAGCGCAGGCAGTGCCGGGAGCCTGGCCGCCGGTGACGGGAGCAGGGGCGGGAGCGGCAGGAGCCTCGACGGGAGCCTCGACGGGGGGCTGGACAGGAGCCTCAACAGGAGGCTGGACGGGGGCCTCAACGGGAGCCTCAACGGGAGCAGAAGGAGGAGCGACAGGAGTAGAGCCGCCGGCAGGGCAGTTACCGCTGGGGCCACCGAAGGCGCTGACACCGGAGTTGCCAAACTCAACCGAGTTACCGGGGTTGGGGAACTCGAGGTCGGTGCCCTCGGTGGTGGTGCATCCGTTGCCGATGTTGGCAGTGAACATGTCCGGGAGGTCATTCAGGAAGGTCTGGCTGCCGCCGGAGCCGGTGACGGTGACGGGGGCGCAGTTCATGTACATCTCACGGTTGCCGACCTTGTTGAACCAAGTCCAGGCAAGAGTGTACTCGCCGGCAGCCAGGTCGCTGGGGATCTGGAAGTCGTAGGTGAAAGGGACGGGAGTCTCGGCATTGTCACCGATGTTGCCGGGGGTGTCACGGGCAGGGCAGCCACCCTCGATGGAGTGGATGACCTTCCAGACACTGTCGCGGGTAGGGGCGAGATCGGTGGTGACGGAGACCTGGCAAGAACCACCACCGTGGACGGCAGTGCCCTTGAAGGAGAGGGTCTGGGAGCTGCCCTGGGCGTAGGTGTTGGAGATGCCGTTGGCGTTGTAGGCGACAGACTTGCAGGGGAAGTTGGAGCCGTCGGCGAAGAGAGGGCCGTTGTCGATTCCGCCGTAGGGAACAGGGTTGGTCATGAGGATGTGAGCGCTAGCAACGGAAACCAGTCCGGTGAAAGAAAGAGCCTTGGAGAACATCTTGAAAAGTTGTTGGGTATTCGAAAAGTGTTAGAAATGAATGTTGTTGAAGGAATGTGGTTTGCAGAGTCGACAGTATAGGCTACTGTTTGAGAACGTTGGAATGAATGGTTCCTGCAAAGACTATTAGTTGATTGTATAAAGAAGGTGAAGTAAAAGTGAAGTCGATGTTTGGGTATCATCTTCTGAGCAAGCTCGGTGAGGGTATACCAAACCTGGTTTGCCTTTGGGATGAAAGTGCTGATAGTGCGCAGAAAGCCACTTACACAAGAGATCCTTGAAGCGTTGGAACAGGTGCGTAAAGCTGTTGGAAGCGTCGAGCTGAAGTTGTTGGATTTTTTTGTGAAGGAATGTTGTGACTTGCACGTTGTTGTTTGGTAGGACTAGCCTGAAGGAATGTGTGAATGAATGAAAGGAAAGGAAGGACTCAAGCGAGTAGAAAAAGGATTGAACTGTAGACTGATGCTGGTGGTGAAGAGAGGGGAAAAGCCAGACTGGAGGCGGGAGACAAGCGCCGTCTTATACTACGTCGTGACGGACGAGACGAGTGGTTCTGGATGGCCCAAACCGCACAACCCCGGTGAGTGCCGGAGGAGGCAGCTGAGCCCAGACTCGACGCTAGCATGCGAAGAGACAAGACGGGACGACGAGAGCCAAGCAGGCTAAGCGACAAGGAACGAGCCTGAGCTGCAGGAACAAGGCGTCTCCTGGCCATGGTTGGCTGGCTGGTCTCGGGCCAGGGGTTGGAGGGAGAGGGGGGGTGGAGGGGAGGGGGCCTGTGGCCGGACTGCCTGCCATGTGGACGGTGCGGAGGCGAAGACAGACAGGTGGTGTGCCAACTGGTCGACCCAGTCAAGCCCGTCTTGCCGTCTTGCCCGTCAAGCCAGTCTCGAAAAAGGGCCCTGCGGCTCAGCAAGGAGGCGTCCTGCGTCTTGACTCGTCCGGGGTGGAACTGGCCAGGCAGGGGAGCATGGATCGCCTCGGGCGGAGTGGAGAAGAAGGGTGGGCGCCAGCCTGAAGAGGGAGGACCATGATCGACTGAGAGAAGGAGAACATCCTTGCCGAGAGAAGAAAGAAGAAAAAGAAAGGTGCGTTGTTTTCCGGGGGGATGTGATGCTGAGGGTCGTGGAGAGGCCGGTGATAGGCTGATGGTGTTTGTTTCAAGTTGTCCTCTTTCTGCTTTTTCTCATTTACTTAGTATTTTAATTACATTATTATAATTTACTTTTGGCTGATCTGGGTAAACGTCCGAAAGGGAAATATCCCGGTGGCAGGAGGGTTGCAGCTGCACTCCTTCCATCTCACTTACTGCAATGTAAGTAAGTACCTTCCATACCTACCTACCTTAGTACTCGCCTTTCCTCCCCTTTTGCCATCAGGGGCGAGGCCATAGCAGACGCATCGTACCCCCTGAAGTCTATCCGCGGTAAGAAAGAAAAATGCGGAGGAGCATCAGCCTCAGGATTCATCTCTTACGGCTTCTCTCTCCATAGTAAGCGGCCAAGGCCGGCGAGACATGTATGGACAGGAAGTAACCTGCAGGCGGCACAGGTTGTCTCTACTATTCCGAGATCCGTCAGAAAGTGATGAGACGAACAGGGCCAGGCCAGCCTTGGGTAAGGTAGGTTAGCACCCAAGTGACGGCGTTGCCAGATGGTACAAGGGACCCGGCGCATTGGCGTTGTCACGAAGTAGGACCTACAAGGCAGCTGGATATCAAAATACACACAAACATTATGCGAAACAAAGCCGTCACCTCAGCTTGAATCTAGGTCGTCGCCGTAGGCCCTGAAAATAGCAATGAGCTACCCGATGCAGCTCTGGTTTGTTTCGTCTCTCGATTCGCCTAAGATAGAGATGGAAGTGACGAGATGTGATGTGATGGTAACGTGTCTTTGGTGGATGATGATGGCGCCAACAGAATGTCTCATCCCTCCCCCCCGTCCACGGAGAATTTGGACATGATGCGTTGTAACGGCACTGCAGCAGACATGGGCTGCAACGGACAAAAGAGCGGCGGCGGGGAGAAGGAGATGGAACATGTTGCTGTTCAGGGCATGTCGGACGAGATCGTCAAAGCACTACCTGCCGTAGCACCCGCGTAACGGATTATCCACCCATCATTGCTGGGCGATTCGCGAGCCGTGCAGCATAACCCATACATACATACATACATGATGGGATCAGTGGCAGGGGCTCAACGGCAGAGGCCTGGGAGGAAGCGGGGATGGTGGTGACGGGAGAGGCACGCTGTGACCGAAATACTACGTAGTAGAGCCCAGAGGCAGGGCCTGGCACCTGGGCTTGGCGTTCTATATTCTGATTGGGTGGACACCTTGCCAGCCCTCCCCCCGTCGACCCAAAATCGGTGAATGCCCATCAACGACTGCAGCCAACCATTCATCCGTCCGGCCCATGCGAATGTTGGCACTAGCCGTGAGCTGTCGGGCTAACTCGCCCGGCCCCGCCACTTATGGCAACAAGCCTTGGTATGGGAATCCAGTCCAGCTGTGCCCGGCGGCGTGGTTCACTAGCCTCTCTCGCGCCCAGGGTTCTGTTCTTCTCGACATGATTTCCGTGGCGCCATGGCAGAGGCGAGGCAGGCGGTGCTATTGGCTGCGACTTCAAAACAGCTGAGATGAGGTCTTGGTATGGCCGGTGGCTGCGTTAGTCGGTCGCATACAGCTATTCAGCTGCCATGTGGCTAGGTTGCTTGACATTTGGGCCCGTTTCATCTGGTGTTCGGTCTGGAAACAACCTGAAAATGGATGAGAAGAGGTCGACGACAGCCAACCAAAGTGCTGGTCCCAGATACTATCACAGACGCCACCGGCCCTGACCACATGTCACTGAAAACCCCAGACATACACCGCAAAGGATGCATGGGAATTGGCTGACCTGCGGGGCATCATGCAGATGGAAATAATCGCCCAGCGACGGACGGACAGGCGACGTCGTATTGCCATGGATCAACGGAACGGACGAGAGCTTGCCACAACGCCGCCGCAGACCAGTTGGCTATATTCACCTAGTAATTGCTATGTGCTGGCGGATGGAAGATGGAGCCGCCGCCCGCGCTTTGGGTCCCTCCATCAGGCGGACAGATCAGTGGATACTAGCCCAAAAGGACAAATGCACGGAATTTGGCCCTAAGGCAGCCCAAGGAATTATATCACATTTTAGCCCGCAATGCTGAAACGGACCCCGTGTTTCAAGAAACAACTTGCCTCTTTTCTTCTTCCCAATGGTGTGTGTGGGTGCGCGGGCAACCGCCTGATCGGTGTCGTTCGTCTCGTCATCGCGCATGCAGGCGCCCGACGACAGACCAAAGAAGAAGAAAAAGCAAAGAAAAATCCCGGGGCTTGCCCTAGCGCCAATTGTCAGTGCAAACAAGACCCAAGAAACAGGTCATGAGAGCAACCAACGTCAAGTTGCGGGTCGCGCGGCACAGGCTCACCTACATACGTTGGCTCCCCTCGCAAAAGGGCGTATCGCTCGGCATCGCCCTATCTTGTTGTCTTCCCATCCTTTCTATGTTGTTCGGCACTCCGCACCATCAGCGCTAACTCTGGGCGACCTGAGGCGTAGGGGGACCACTTGGCTCTTTGCCCGTCGCGGTATCTCACCACCGGGCAGCAGCTCCAGCATCCTCGCCGTACGAAATAAGCGACCCTGGCGTGAGCGATGCCTTCTCGTGCGACTGAGCTGTCAAGACATGCAACAAGCCTGGAAATAGCACAGCACTCCTCTCATACAAGCCAATCTCCTGCCTCACCTGACGAGGGTGCGAGTAACCAGGCCTTTCGCTCACTGCCAAGCACGAAAACAAATTATCGTCGGATTAACTGACCTACTCAGGCAGGACCTGTGCCTTGCTCCCGGCGATCGTCATCCGATGCAAGACTCGGTTGGCCTGTGCGAGTCGTATTTTCGACATCTGCTACACGAGTAAGGCGGCAGCATACACATCAAGTTTCGCATGAATTTCTCCGTCTAGGGCTGGCATGGCTCCTTGTGACGCGATGCCGCTCTCCTCCGTCTCGAGTCAGTCGACATTCGGAAGCTCAGCCCGGTCCCATGCGCCTAACAACAAAACTCCATCCTGGTAGACAAGAAAGCCAAGCCTCTCCTCCGGTGGAGATGTTCGTCCCACTTGTGATCGTAAATCAGGTAGATCCTGAGGGAAAGAGGAGCTTCTTCGATGCGAAAAAAAAACCATATCCTGGACGTGCGCACAGCACACGAGCCCCGGTGGACGGGCCATGCCTGTATTCCTAATTTTGGTGGCTCGGCTCTCGCTACCCTGGTTCAATTCGCATGCAAGGCACATCACTGCCACCTTGATAGTCTATGCAATCAATGCATGAACGCGATGGCCGGACCAAGCGAGCCACATCACGGCGCCGGGCTGTGCCAATGATCCGAAGAGGATCTGAACCTTCCTTGGCCCAGCCCCCGTGGGTTCACGATGGCTTCATGGGTCTTGTTGACCTGTTGCTCAAACTTCACCATGCTTGGTGTCATGTCCCATGTTCTAGTTCTCAACGATTTTGTGTGCTATAATTGGTCCATGAAACAGCAAGTGCAGTTGGCTCCTGTCGGCTTGGATCTGTTGGTTTCCCCTTTGCTATGATGCCTGGCCACAGAAGTGTGACCACTGTCTCGTGCCTTGGGGCAGTGTCTCCGTAATTATTCTGAACGAACCTTTGGGCATCTCGTCGACCGAAAACAATCCTTTCTGTGCCTCCTCCGCATCCAGCACGTCTCGGACTGTTCTCCTGGGATCCAGCACGCTCAAACTGCCGCACTCTCTACCTTAGCTCTATCGTCTGGGTCTATCGCTGTCAGCATTCATAAACTCCTCAAGACGCCATGGAATCTGGTGTCTTCGTACCTTGATCAAATGCCCAGTCGCCCCTCGTCCATGACTGCATCTTCTCCTTGCAGAACTTCTCAAAATCCCACTCCCCCCTCTCCACGCCCTCTGGGCGGATGAAGACATAGACAGACGTCGTCTTGGTCTCCCCCAGAACAATGTTGCCGTTAGTGTCTTTCTCCTCCAGTCTTATGCTGACAGTTTTGCGTTCATATTCGGAACCTTCGAAGAAATCCAGCTTGCTGAGGTTGGCATCCGTCAGGCCGGTGGCGTAGATGCCACGGACCGTGTGACCCTCCTCCGGGATAATGGCCGGGTAGTCGGCATACTTGACCCGATGGCGGCAGTATCCATCGAGAATGGCTGGGCTAAACGTGTACAGGTTACGTACGGCTTCCGGTGGACTTGAGTCGAGGTAGCAGACACTGAAGAAGACCTCAGGGGCCATCTGTATCGGTTAACACGATAAGTCTCCCTTATAAAGCGCCCAGTCTTACCAGTGTGCCTAGTGATCAGTTAGTAACTATTCATTCTTAGCGACAACCAAACGGCATACCATAGAAGAAGGCAGTATGCTCTCCGCTCATCTTTCGTTGTCTTCGACTGGGGGAAGGTTAGCTATGCGTTGGCGATATCGGGGGGGCATGGGATGGAAGAGTCAAGCGCTCACGTTACTTGGACTACTGAAATCTGTGCAAAAAAATCCGGTAGGAATAATGCAGGTTCAATGTAATGTTGCTGAGGACGTTTTGTCACAATATTTTTTGACTCGATCGCGTATTGTGTTTCTTCTTGAAAGCATGCCCCGCCAAAGTGATATCGAATTTGGCGGGGCACGTGTCGCTAACATAAATGTATGACTTTGAGGTGTCAGTGCCAGAATTTGAAGGTTGTATCCGGTAGTTGGCCTGTTTGTGGATAAACATAGGGAAGCCGTCACCCGAAAATACCACTCCGAAGGAAAATCCCACAGGATAGTTCGAGAATAACAAAAGTGACCAAGGCGTTAAAAGAGGGGGTCATCAGCTGCTGAACTGCCGTGTAGTATTCACATGTTTTCCTACAGGGTAGCAGACGAGCACTGAGCTCCCAGCTCGCGATCTAATCTCGCCGAGTCGTCATTGTGTGCAAACTGGCGGTCGATTACTAACCGAGCTTGTGGGATTAATTAGGCGACAAACCTCTGTATGCTCTTTTGCATACTAAACGCTGCTGATAAATTCTGTGCGAAGAGGCGTTGAGGCTCAACTTTGTTCTTGGGCTTGACCAAACCTTGACAACTGAGGTGACACTCTCTCCAGTGATAGGTCAAACACGCTGCAGCCTAGTGCCACTAGCGTACAATGAACCCTGCACTTGAACTACAGACACACCTGCTAGTGCATGGAATGTCCGCGAACGTCTGGAGAGAATCAATCACAGACCCCCGATAAGAGCTAGGCAGCTTATCGCTAAGCTAGCTTATAAAGCCACACCACGATCTTCTGGGGCGTGCCGCCAAAACGTCCCGGAATATTTATGACCCGGCTCCTAGCGTCATTGGTTTTGGCGACAGCAGGCCCCCAGCTCTTGCATTCCGTAAAATTCAACGCGAAGCGTCCAGCTACATTCAACTTAAACTCCAGCGTAGCGGCGGCTCTCAGTTTCGACCATTAATTCTCACGACTTTCACGCTGTCTCCCATGCAGCAATCGACCATCTCGCTGCAGAATCCTAATAATTAGCCATCAACCTATTTCCTCGTTCCCGTTTTCTCGCCCTTCGAAGCCGATTTGTCGAGTCGCATCGCCTTTCATTACTGCAGCGCCCGTTCAGTCGATTCGCTGCTCGGTTTCGAGCATCCGCGCCTTAGGTGCTCCGCGGGCAGGAGAAGAGGCCGCGTCCTGCGGACGCCGATGATGCAGCCATGTCGGGAACGACTATTGACGATGTCGTGAAGCGACTCAGCACTGCCGAGATAGGTACGGCTCTTCCTGATTTCGACTGCCCCGCGACCTCTCCTATACACTTTTCGCGTCGTCAGGATATCTAACACAATCGATTATAGAAGTTCGACTCAAGGTAGAAGCTGCGACTACCTTGCGCGACAGTCTCGATCATTACACGACCGGTCCCATATACCCAGCATTCCTCAAGAGGTTGATGCCAATATTCATCAACATTCTACGGGGACCATGCATCTTTCAAAGCAACTCGCCGGAGCAGGTCGGTTTGCCAGGGATGTGCCAGGTCTGATTGTCTGTTTGACTAACGCGTACATATAGAAACTCCGAAACTGCATCCTGGAAGTCCTCCATCGGTTACCAACGTCCATGCAAAGCCCAGCAGAGCCCTTCGAGCCGTACGCCGACGAGGTTGTTGACTTGCTCATGCAACTCATCAAGACCGATAACGAAGACAACGCGACGCTATGCATCAAAATCACGTCCGATATCATGCGCCATCAACATAAAGTGCTGGGGGGCAAGGTGCAAGTTTTCCTGAACCTCATCCAGGATCTGTTTGAACAAATGGACAAGGTCGTGCGGGAGCAGCTGGATAATGCTTCGGTTCCCTCAAACACGCAAGCAGGTGGTCCGGCATCCACGGCGAGTTCTCAGACCAACTTCCAATCTCCTCGACCTGGCTCCCCCATCGCCTCCGTCACCGACCTGGGCGCAGACCCTCAGCAGCAGAACAGGCCGCTCCTCAAAGGAATGCAGTCGTTCAAGGTTCTGTCGGAATGTCCCATCATCGTTGTCTCCATCTTCCAGACGTACCGCGCCACCGTTCAGCAAAACGTCCGCGCCTTTGTTCCTCTGATCAAGAACGCACTTTCACTTCAGGCGAGCGCCCAGAAGCAGGCCCATGCTGATGCAGCTGCCAAGGGTCAGATTCATACGGGGGTGTGTCCAGCCATCAAGAATCGAGCAGCATTTGGGGACTTCATAACAGCTCAAGTCAAGACTATGAGCTTCCTCGCGTTCCTTCTGCGCTCCTATTCCTCGCATCTACAGGATTTCTTGCCTACACTTCCTGACGTCGTTGTTCGGCTGCTCAAGGACTGCCCCAGAGAAAAGTCAGCCACTCGCAAGGAGCTGCTGGTTGCTATAAGGCACATAATCAACTACAATTTCCGCAAGATCTTCCTGCCAAAGATCGAGGAGTTGCTGGATGAGCGGACGTTGACCGGCGACGGCCTGACCGTCTACGAGACTATGAGGCCACTGGCGTATAGCATGCTCGCCGACTTGATACACCACGTCAGAGACTCCCTGTCTCCCGAACAAATCCGCAAGACGGTCGAGGTGTACACCAAGAACCTCCAGGATAGCTTCCCTGGCACCAGTTTTCAGACAATGAGCGCCAAACTACTGCTCAACATGGCGGAGTGTATCGCAAAGATGGAGAACAAGGCCGACGCCCGGCACTATCTGATGATGATCCTCAACGCCATTGGGGATAAGTTTGCTGCAATGAATCGACAGTACAAGAATGCTGTCAAGCTTTCTGAGCAGTATCGGGACCAAACCGACAAGGGCGTCACCGATTCTTACCGTGCCGAAGACGAAGGGACCCCGGACTGGGATGAGACCGATATCTTCACCGCAGTTCCTATCAAGCTCTCCAATCCCCGCGACAGAGGTGCAGACCCAGTCCTGGACAACAAATTTTTGTTCAGGAACCTCATGAATGGTCTCAAGAACACCTTTTACCAGCTGCGGACTTGCAACGACACCGAGCATAATCCAATCGACCCTAAGAATGCTCCAGCCCACTGGCAAGACATTTCGTACGGTTTCACTGCAGAAGAAGTCCACGTTATTGTCAAGCTGTTCCGCGAGGGTGCATACGTCTTCCGGTATTACGGCCTTGATGTCCAGAAGCCCACCAACGAGTCCCAGTACATGTCGCCTGTCGAGTACATGGCAAACTTTTACATGGTTTCGAGTAGCAAGGAGGAGAAGGACCTCCTGGAGACATTTGCTACCGTTTTTCACTGCATCGATCCAGCAACATTTCACGAAGTATTCCAGCAGGAGATGCCCCGACTTTACGACATGATATTTGATCACACGGCGTTGCTGCATATACCCCAGTTTTTCCTTGCGAGCGAGGCCACCTCACCCAGTTTCTGCGGCATGCTTCTCCAGTTCCTCATGGACCGGATCGACCAGGTTGGATCGGCTGACGTGCGAAAGTCATCCATCTTGCTTCGTCTTTTCAAATTGGCATTTATGGCCGTAACACTCTTCGCCCCGCAGAACGAGCAGGTCCTCTTGCCACATGTTGTCAACATTGTCACCAAGTCCATTGAGCTGTCTACCAAGGCAGAGGAGCCCATGAATTACTTCCTGCTGCTGCGCTCGCTCTTCCGTAGCATCGGAGGTGGCAAATTCGAACAGCTGTACAAGCAAATTTTGCCGCTACTGGAGATGCTTCTGGACGTCTTGAACAATCTCCTTATGGCTGCAAGGAAGCCTTCGGAACGGGACCTGTATGTCGAACTCTGCCTGACTGTCCCGGCAAGACTGAGCCACCTTCTGCCTCATCTCAGTTTCCTGATGCGTCCTCTGGTGGTTGCGCTGCGCGCGGGAACGGATCTTGTGGGACAGGGCCTGCGCACGTTGGAGTTGTGCGTTGATAATCTTACTGCTGATTACTTGGACCCTATCATGGCGCCTGTCATCGATGAGCTTATGACGGCGCTGTTTGACCACTTGAAGCCTCATCCTTACAGTCATTTCCACGCACACACGACGATGCGCATTCTTGGCAAGCTGGGTGGCCGCAATCGCAAGTTCATGACTGGAGCAGTCCCTCTCAAGTACAAAGAATATGCGGATGACTCTGCCAGCTTTGACCTCAGGCTACTGGGATCTAAGAAGGATCGAGCGTTCCCTGCGGATCTGGGCATTGACTCTGCCATCCAGAAGCTGATGGAGGTTCCCAAGGCTGGGAAGAACAACCAGGCTCGTCAGTATGACGGCTACTACAAGAAGCAGTCCCTTCACTTCGTCAAGGCTCAGCTCAAGCTTCGCATCGGTTACGATCAGCTTCCCGACGATTTGTCCAGGATCGTTCGTCTCCAAGCGCAGGATATACTTGCCCGCAAGCTCGACATCAACTTCGCGCCCTTTGAGATCACCGAGCGCGAGAAGTCAATCCCGAAGAAGGACGAGCAGGACCAGATCACCAAGAGGCTTCTCAAGGTGCTCATGTACACGGAGTCACTTCCCGATTTCAAGGAAGATGCCAGAAGCTTCCTCCTTGATATATGCCGACATTTCGCCATCATCGAAGTCGGCCGCTCTTTGGTTGACTTCAAGCGCCAGTACAGCCCATTCGATCCCAACACAGGTGAGGGTCCCCTCAATATCGACACCAGAGTCCTGTCGGAGGCAATCGTCGAGTCCCTGGCTTCGGATCACCCAGATGTGCGCGAGTCTGCAAAGCGGGCGATTCGGGAGATGTATGATTCTCTGGTCATCATCTTCGGCTCAGAAACCAATATCGGCCGTCTCCCCTTCTTCAACCACCTCAGCAGCACCTTTTGCCATAGTTGCTATGAGGAGGAGTGGTTTACGAAGACGGGTGGCAGTCTTGGAATCAACTTCATGCTGACTGAGCTTGACCTTGGTGATCCCTGGGTGTCCTCGAAACAGACCGAGTTTATTCGTGCCTTGATGTATGTCATCAAGGACATGCCGCAAGATCTGCCAGAGAAGACCCGCTGCCTCGCCCAGACTAGCCTGGAGGTTCTTTTGCACCGAATCACCAAGGATATCAAGAAGGAAGACGCGCTTCCTGTCCTTCCACCGCCACCCGGCCAACCTCCAGTCAAGCAGCCTCGTCTTGCGCAAATCTGCATGCAGTTCAACAACGAATTGTCTCACATGAACAAGTTTGTGCGCGAGACGGCAAAACACTCGCTCGAGTTGATTGCGAAAGCCGCCAACTGCCAGGTTTGGGAGCTTGTTGAGCCGTACAAAGAGAGATTCCTGCAGCCGATCTACGCGAAGCCATTGCGTGCACTGCCATTCCCTATACAGATTGGATACATCAGTGCCATGACGTATCAGATGAGTCTCAAGGATGACTGGGTCAAGTTCGACGAGAATTTGAACCGGCTGCTTATGGAGTCCCTCGCATTGGCGGATGCCAACGACGAATCCCTGGCAAACAAGCCCGCCGAGTTCCGAACACATGAGTACATTGTCAACTTGAGGGTTTCTTGCATCAAACTACTTAGCATGGCCATGCATTTCGAAGAATTTTCGAACGCCGCTATGAAGGGCAAGATTCTTTCCGTCTTTTTCAAGTGCTTGTACTCGGAGTCGAAGGAGACGATCACGGCTGCCAACGATGCTTTGAAGTCCGTTCTTGCCATCGAGAAGAGGCTGCCAAAGGATCTTTTGCAAGGCGGTCTCCTGCCTGTCCTTCAGAGCTTGTCTGATCCCAAGAGACTCAACACGCATGGCTTGAACAACTTGTCCAGACTGTTGAAGCTTCTGACCTCCTACTTCAAAGTCGAGATTGGCACTCGTCTGCTGGAGCAGATTGATTCTATCATTGAGCCAAACGCATGGCAGCAAATCTCATTCACCTTCTTCGAACAGCATACCCAGATGAAGGTCATCACTGCTATTCTGAACATCTTCCACTTGCTGCCGCCCCAGGCCGAAACCTTTAAGGAGCGCATCATCGAATGCTTCTTGGGATTTGAGCAGCGACTGCGACGGACTATCCAGAGCCCATTCCGCGTTCCCGTATATCTCTACTTCAACAGGTACGCCAAGGAGGTTTGGACCTACCTACTTGGGAGACTGGGAGAGCTCAAATACGGGCGGCTGCTTGCCCAAGCCCTCCGCCACAAAGACAGCACTGCCCTCCGAGAGGCTGCGGTCGAGCATCTTGACGAGCTGGTCAAAACTTGCAACACTATTGTAAATGATGCGGAGAGTGGTGGCAAAAAGTTCGTGGCTATTGTCAACACCTTCCATATCCTTGACGCCATCAGCAGCTCGCCAGGCCATGACGCATGGCTGGAGAAGAAGGAGTTAATTGCCTGGCTAAAGAAGATGGGCAAGGAGCTGGAGCATCACCTCAGAGCATGCACTCTTTCTCCTGAGCTTCGTCTGCCCGCATATCAGGCCGCTGAGCATCTCATGAATATCTTGATCAGGTCGCTGGAGAGGGCACCAAAGGATCTAGATGCCTTGCTCAGCCTGGTCGAATCTGTGACCTCTGAGGAGCTTCGAGCCACCCAACAGCTGTTCCATTTCATCTACGACAGAATCATCTGCAGCGACTCGGTCGATTTCTGGAAGATGACTTTCATCCGCTGCCTGGACACCTACTCTGGCAAGACTGCCTCGAACAAGACGAAGTACTTCCTGCTTCACTTTATTGTCAACCCAATCGTGGCAAAGGATGTCATGAGGCTGAAGAATGAAGCGGATCCCGCGAAGGCCCCGAAGCTGATGGATCGATCCGTCATCGATGCTGTGAGCACCAAGATCTGGAAGGTTCATCCTGAGATGACGCCTGACGACCAGGCCCAGCCTGGCATTGATCATACACGATTCGAGGTCTTGCAGCTATCGGCAATGTTGGTCAAGTACTACCACACGACTCTTCAAGAGGCACGCAAGGACATCATCAAGTTTGGCTGGACTTTTATCCGCCTCGACGACGTCATCAACAAGCACGCGGCCTATGTAGTCATAGGCTACTTCATCGCCCACTACGAGACACCGGCAAAAATCACTCAACAGGTATATTTGTCCTTGCTCAAGATCAACCAGAATGAGGGTCGAGCTCTGGTGACCCAAGCATTGGAGCTCATAGCCCCCGTTCTGCCCAGGCGATGTGGTACTGGACCCAACGAGCGCAACGCGGCGTGGGCTGTTGCGCCTCGCCGGATCCTAGCCGACGAAGGGCACAATGTGCAGATGACCAGCATATTTCAGTTCCTTGTCCGACACCCTGATCTATTCTATGAGGCCCGTGATAAGTATGCGGGCCTCATCATTCAGTCGCTGAGAAAGATCACGACGCCCCCTAATCCTTCCCACGAAAGCAAGAAGCTTGCCCTCAGCATGATGGAGTTGATTTGGCAGTGGGAGCAGTGGAGGGTCGAAGGCCGGAATTCACCCGCCATGGCCGCGCGGGCGCTTTCCGAATCTCCCAACTCTAAGAAGCGAAAGTTAGATACCGACCAGCCAATGGCTTCATCGCCGGCTGCGAAGCCGGTCCCAGTGCAGGACCGTCTCGAGTACCAGATACCGCCGATTCTTCGACACAAGATGATCAAGTATCTCGTCGAGTTCATCGCCCAGCTCAATGAGAGATACAAACTCCCGTCCGCCAAGCCCAGAGACACGAACATCCGCACTGTCACACCGATGCCCCCGCCGCCTTCGGATCTTTGGAAAAAGGCCATCCATCTGCTTTACAGCCTTGTCCAGCCACAGTACTGGGGGGATCTTGACCTCGATCTGTTCCCTGCAATTACCGAGTTCTTCCTGGCACATGACAAGACCCAGACTGTCCTGAACGCTGATCCATCCGATAAGGAAAAGTTTGATGAGAAGTTCATGACCAGCATCATCAATACGCTGCAGGTGGTGCGTATCATTCTTAACACGAAGTCAGACGATTGGATCCAGAAGAACATACCCTCGATCCAGAAGATTCTGGAGAAATGTCTCAAGTCAGAAAACCCCGAGATCCAGGATTGCCTGCACCTGGCCGACAAAGAATACGACCACGGGCGGGAGTTGCGATCCATTGTCAAGCGAATTCTCGACTCTGTTCCCGAGGATGCTCCAATGGAGGACGCTGACGGAGATGCCGAGCCTGAATCCCAGACTTCTGAGATTGTTACATACCTGTCCCAGCTCGCCACGGAAGCCATGAACAACAATGCATACATCTCCGGTGTCAACCTGCTGTGGTCCCTTGGGCAAAGGAAGCCGAATATCATCGACCAACACATTCCTTCTCTCATGAAGGCGCTGCAGAGCAAACACGCCCGAGAGCATGTCCAGTATTGGAACATGATTGCCAGTCAAGCCATGAACGCGAATGGCCGAAACCAGGAACCCAATGCAGCTGCCGCGGAGATGACGGAGCACGAGCTTGACATCCAAACCAAGATCATGATCAAGGAGATTCAGGTGGTTGCTCTGCGCATGGAATGGCTAGGGGACAGCCGAAGGCCGTTTCTCAGCGTTCTGGCTACACTGGTGGAGAAATCGCTGCACAACGGCCTTTGCGAGGAGATCCTCAACATGGTCGAGAGCTGGGTATTCAGAACTGAAGGCACATGGCCCACCCTGAAAGAAAAGACAGCTGTGCTTCACAAGATGCTTTCTTTCGAGAACCGCCAAGACCCGACCATGCTGTCCAAATTCCTCGACCTTGTCATCCGCATCTACGAGGATCCGAAAATCACCAGGACCGAGTTGACAGTGCGAATGGAGCATGCGTTCCTGATCGGCACGCGCGCCGTGGATGTCAACATGCGCAACCGCTTTATGGCGATCTTTGACAAGAGCCTGTCCAAGACAGCCAGTGCCCGCCTCTCCTACGTCCTCACTTCTCAGAACTGGGATACATTGGCCGACTCTTATTGGCTTGCTCAGGCAACCCAGCTGCTCCTCGGTGGTGTCGAGCAGAACACCAACATCCAGCTTGATGCCGAAGACTTCCGAACTATCCCCGCATCCCTGTTGGCAACAATGTACTCGAAGGAGAAGGAGGTGCGCGAGCCTACCCAGATGGCTGACGACAAATTTGAAGCCTTCATGGCCAATCACCGGAAGTTTGTTGCGGAACTTGGGGATGTCAAGGTCAGAGACATTATCGAGCCCCTAGCCCAACTTCAACACGTCGACACCCCATTGGCACATCAACTATGGATATCTCTGTTCCCCATGTTCTGGTCATCGACGGCTCGAGATGAGCGTTCGGAGCTTGAAAGCGGTATGGTGGCTCTATTGACCAAGGACTTCCACTCTCGCCAAATCGACAAGCGTCCCAATGTGGTGCAATCTTTGGTCGAAGGCTGCGCCAAGACGTGGCCAGAGTGCAAGCTGCCACCACACGTTCTCAAGTTCGAGGCAAAGACATATGACGCTTGGTACACGGCGCTGGTTCAGCTGGAGAATATGGCTATCCACCCTCAGATTGATTCTGCAATTGTCCGGGAGAGCAACCTCGATGCGCTGGTAGAGCTGTACGCCTCGCTGCAGGAAGATGACTTGTTCTACGGCACGTGGCGCAGACGTTGCCAGTTTGTTGAGACGAACGCTGCTCTCTCATATGAGCAGAACGGCATGTGGGATAAGGCCCAGAAGCTTTACGAAAATGCGCAGATCAAAGCCAGGACAGGCGTGATTCCATTCTCCCAGGCCGAGTACATGCTCTGGGAAGATCATTGGGTGCTCTGTGCCCAGAAGCTGCAACAGTGGGAGATTCTTCAAGATTTCGCCAAGCACGAAAACTTCCAAGATTTGCTTCTGGAGTGCGCTTGGCGAAACACGGAGATGTGGAAGGAGGAAGCGCATCGTGACGCACTGGACAACATCATCAAGGGTGTCATGGATGCACCCACGCCGCGAAGGGCCTTCTTCCAAGCATTCATGTCGCTGCTCAAGCTGCACCACCAGAAGGAGACGCCTACCGATTTTGCCCGTGTCTGCGACGAAGCGATCCAGCTGTCAATCCGAAAGTGGCACCAATTGCCTACGCGTCTGACTAACGCCCATGTCCCTCTGCTCCAGAACTTCCAACAACTGGTTGAAATGCATGATGCCAGTGTCATTTGCCAGAGTCTCGCCAACACCAACGTGTCCAACCTTGACGTCAAGTCTGGCGAGCTGAAGCTGCTGCTGGGGGCTTGGCGAGACAGGTTGCCCAACGTATGGGACGACATTACAGCATGGCAGGACTTGGTTACTTGGAGACAACACATCTTCAATCTCATCAACAACACCTACCTCGAGATCATGCCTCCAGGACAGCAAGGCGCTAACGGGGCTTCTTCTTCTTTTGCGTACCGCGGTTACCACGAGACTGCCTGGATCATCAACAGATTTGCCCATGTCGCACGGAAGCACAACCTGCCCGAAGTGTGCATCAGCCAACTCAGCCGTATCTACACCCTCCCCAACATTGAGATTCAAGAAGCTTTCCTCAAGCTCCGGGAGCAAGCCAAGTGTTACTACGAAAACCCGGACGAGCTATCCAGCGGACTGGACGTCATCAACAACACCAATCTCAACTACTTCAGTCCCCAGCAAAAGGCCGAGTTCTACACCCTAAAGGGCATGTTCCTTGAGAAGCTTAAGCAGCGCGATGATGCAGACTCGGCATATGGCACGGCATTGTATTTCGATATCGGCGCCGCTAAGGCTTGGGCTGAGTGGGGTTATTTCAACGACCGCAAGTTTAAGGAAGATCCGTCCGACCTTAACGCTGCTCGACAGGCTCTTACGTCCTACCTGCAGGCTGCGGGGAGCTACAAGAATGCCAAGTCTCGAAAACTGCTTGCGCGGATTCTCTGGCTTCTTAGCCTGGATGATGCTAAGGGCTCCATCGCAGCTGGCTTCGATGACTTTAAGGGCGAAACTCCCGTGTGGTACTGGATCACCTTCATACCTCAGCTCCTCACAGGACTGGGTTATAAGGAGGCACCCAAGGTGTATCAGATCCTGCTCAAGATCGCCAAGTCCTACCCTCAGGCTCTTTACTTCCAGCTGCGAACGAACCGCGAAGACATGCTCGTCATCAAGAAGAACCAGGAGGCCAAGGAGAAGATGAGGCAGCGTGGGCAGTCTGCTGCGTCAGCGGGTAAGCCGAGCGCATCGCCATCCTTGGCGAAACAGGATGTAGCCAAAGCGGAGGGCAACGCGTCTCGCCCAGGAACAGCCAACGGGGCCGACGCTGCTCAAGTTAAGACCGAGGGCTCGGACGCGACAGGCGGTACGCCAGCGCCAGCAGCGCCAGGAGCACCGCAGGCACCAAACGGACAAGATCAGTCTGGTCAGTCGCAGAAAAAGCCTCCGTGGGAGCTCACCGAGGAGATCATGTCGGTGCTCAAGACAGCATTCCCGCTCCTGGCTCTGTCGATGGAGACCATGGTCGATCAGATTCAGAAGCACTTCAAGTGTCCACCTGATGAAGATGCGTTCCGGTTGATCGTGGCTCTGCTGAACGATGCTCTGGCCTATGTCAGTCGCACTCCTGCTTCCTTCGCTAAGAGCGTCAAGCTTCCACCTGCAACAGAGACCAACATCACGCGCTTTGCTGAAACGATCTTGCCGAACCACATCAAGAAGACCTTCGAGGCCGACTTCGTGGATGTTAAGCCCACTATGTATGAGTACATCCACAAGCTCCGACGTTGGAGGAACAAGTTTGAAGAGAAGCTGGATCGCCGAGTGACAACCCGAGTGTCGCTGGAAGCCTTCTCACCCCATCTGAGCGAGTTCCGCTACCAGAAGTTCGATGAGGTGGAGATTCCGGGTCAGTACCTGCAGCACAAGGATAAGAACCAAGACTTCATCCGGATCGAACGCTTCCTGCCTAATGTCGACCTGGTCCGCTCTATTAGCGCGTCGTACCGAAGACTCAAGATGCGTGGTCACGATGGCAGCGTTCACTCTTGGGCCGTCCAGCACCCAGCAGCGCGACACTGCCGACGCGAGGAGAGGATTCTGCAGCTCTTCCGCCATCTCAACCAAACCTTGAACAGGAAGAAGGAGAGTCGCCGCCGTGACTTGCAGTTTACACTTCCGTTGATGGTGCCCCTCGCGCCGCATATAAGAATAGTGGAGGAGGACAACTCATACATCACACTTCAAGCCGTCTACGAGGATCACTGCCGACGCATGGGCATGGTTAAGGATGAGCCTGTCCTGTTCACGATGGAGAAGCTCCGGGGTGTTCTCGAAAACAAGGTCCCGACTGTAAGCCAACCCAAGCACTTTACTATGGAGGGCGTGCCGACTAACATGCATTTACAGCAGGGCAAGCAGGATCAGCAGCCGCAGACGACGCGTCTCGAGGTGTTCAATGCTATCCAGGAGAAGTGGGTGCCGCACACTGTGGCGCTTGAGTACTTCCAGCAGGTATTCCCACAGTTTGCCGAATTCTGGCTTTTCCGCCGGCAGTTCTCGTACCAGCTCTCGGCCCAGACCTTCATGACGTACATCCTCTATATGCACAACCGGTACCCGCAAAAGATCAACATTGCCCGGGGATCCGGCAACATCTGGGGATCGGAGCTCATGTCGTACATGAACAGCGCGAAGCCCTTCTTCCACCAGCCCGAACCCGTGCCCTTCCGCCTCACGCCCAACCTGCAAACCCTCATGGGTCCACTGGCGACAGAGGGCATTTTCGCCTGCTCCCTCATGGCCATTGCCCGCTGCCTGACGGAGCCCGAGTACGAGCTCGAGCACGCGCTTACGCTGTTTGTGCGCGACGAGATGATCTTCTGGCTGACCAGCAGCCACCGCAACGGCATTAGCGAAAACCAGCTACGAGAATCGGTGCAGCTCAATAGCGACTCGATTGTCAAGCGCGCCCTCAGCCTGGCACAGAACCCCTCGGGCAATCTGCCCGCCAACCAGACGGTCATTGACGCCATTGCCAAGGCTGTCAACCCCGTCAACCTGGCACAGTGCGATGCCCTTTGGATGCCATATCTGTAAAGGAAGATGGAAAGCGAGAGAGGTCTGGTCGCAAACCCCTCCCCACTCTGGGGGATTGGATTTGGGGGACACAGCGGAATGGGCCGCGGGGCCGACGGACGGAGGGGGATGGGGAAAGACGGGGTAGGCAAAATATGGGGGGTAGACATGGGGAGATTGGGAAATGCAGGGTTATTGGCTTTGTGTCAAGCGGCAAGCGAGATGTAATGATATTCAAGCAAGGCGTCTGGATTTTCTGCGGCTTTATACGGCGGGCTATTATTGTATTGGACTATAGCGGCGGCACTTGGACTTGTTGATGGTGCGTCTATTGCTCGTCCTTGTTTTATTTTGCTCTTCTCTTTTCCTTAATGTCTGTAAAACTATCAAAGAACAACATCATCTCAATGCATCTCGGCCTCCATGGTGACAACGATCTCCCGTATACATAGTACAATGGTCCCCGCGATCGGCGGTGACGGGCAATAGCAACATGCCAATGGAGGCCTACGCACGGCAGACAATACACTGACTGGCTGGGTCGGAGTTTCCAGGCCGACCCCGCACCCGCTTCTCTAGGGTGTCGACGTATATCACCGAAGCTGAACAGCATGCCTGCATGGCGGTGGGTAGGTAGTTACGTTAGGACGGGCCTCGGGTGTGCCGAGGTCCGTGGTGTAGGTGGACGAGACAGGGCAACGGTTGGTACGACCAGAACAAGGCGGTAAACCTGACCAAGACATTCATTGACCTTGCAGGTAGGATCTGGAAGCGTAGCTCGAGAACAGCCAATTGAGGCACGAAGTTGTATTCTCTATCGTCAAACGGCTATATTGTTACCACAATGGAGTTGGATAGGGCGCCGCGGAAGCTCTGGGAGCACCCGAACCCGCAGAGTACCGCTATGTGGAAGTTTATGCTCGAGTCGAACCAGCGATATGGCCTCGACCTCAAGGTATACGGACATTGCACATGAGCATTTCTTGGGCAGGACTGTTGACGCTTCTCAGGGCTTCGATGATCTGTATGAATGGTCGTGCGCCAACCGAGCCAAATTCTTCGGCCAGGTGTGGGATTTTGCCAACCTGATCCATGAGGGTTCCTACACGACAGTCGTGGACGAGTCCATTCCCATCTCAGAGCTTCCGCGATGGTTTGAGGGCATCTCGCTCAACTTTACCGAGAACTTCCTCTGGTCGCGAAGTGCGCAGGATGCTCCGGGAGCTCGCATGACGCGGTTCAAGGAGGATGGCAAGATTGCCGTGACTGAGGTCCGGGAAGGCAACACCGAGGTCAAGCACATGACGTGGGCTCGGCTGAGGCGAGAGGTTGAGGAACTGGCCAGCGCGATGCACGAGAGGGGCGTGAGAAAGGGTGATCGAGTAGTCATGGTGGGGGCGCACTCGTTCCAGACCTTGGTCGTGTTCCTGGCGACGGGATGGCTGGGTGCCATCTTTAGCAGCAGCTCGACCGACATGGGCGTCGGGGGCCTTCTGCAGCGGACAGTTCAAATTACTCCCAAGGTATGTTGTTGATTTCCCGTGCTGTACCTCCACTTGTATCTGACGCTTGCCAGTTCGTCTTCTTCGATGATGGTGCTCTGTACAATGGCAAGAGATTCGGCCTTGCAGACAAGATTGCTGGCGTGATGGAGGGCATGAAGAGCTGCGAGAACTTTGAAAAGATCATCGTTGTGCAGCGTTTTGCTGCGCCATACGACACGTCCAAGATCGCCACGACAGAAAGACTCGAAGATTTCCTCAGATCGGCCAAGGATGCAGCACCACCTATCGTCAGGGTAGGCTTCCAGGACCCTGTCATGGTGTACTACTCCTCCGGAACCACCGGTATCCCCAAGGCCATTGTTCATGGAGTTGGCCCTATGCTCCTCAGCACGGTCAAAGAGTCGGTTCTCCACAACGAGATGAGCCACAAAGACATCGGCCTGCAGTACACCACGACGGGCTGGATCATGTGGCTGGCGGCCATTAGCATTCTCATCATTGGCGGCAGGCTGGTTGCGTACGACGGCTCGCCCATGGCACCGGATCTAAAGGTGCTGCTGCGGATCGTGGAGGAGCAGCAGGCGACGAAGCTGGGCATCAGCCCGCGGTGGATGAACGAGTTGATGAAGAACCGCATCGTGCCGCAGAAGGAGGCAGACCTGACGTCGCTCCGGCTGGTGTGCAGCACTGGCATGGTGCTTCCGGACCAGATGTTTGAGTGGTTCTATGATGTTGCGTTCCCCAAGCATGTGCATCTTGGCAACATCTCTGGCGGAACTGATATCGTAAGTATCATATGTAGCAGAAAATCATTGAAGAGACGCTAACATAGGATATAGGCTGGCTGCTTTGGCATCGACAACCCGATCACGCCTCTATATGTGGGTGGATGTCAGGGCCGCTCACTTGGCGTGTCTGTTGCGGTCTATGACCACGACCTGCCTGAAGGAAGCGAGGGCAAGCCCCTTCCAGACGGCCAGCCAGGCGATCTTGTCTCGTGCGCGGCATTCCCCAACATCCCTCTTTTCCTATGGAACGACCCGTCGCCGGCACCAGGGCCGAAGTATCAAGGCGCCTACTTCGGGCGTTTCAAGGGCGTGTGGACTCAAGGCGATTTCTGCGCCATTCACCCTGTAACCAAAGCACTATTGCTTCTGGGTCGTTCGGACGGCGTGCTGAATCCTAGTGGCGTGCGGTTCGGCAGCTCTGACATATACGCGGTACTGGAGCGCAGGTTCCCCAACGAGGTGGCGGAGAGCCTGTGCGTAGGCCAGCGACGGCCGCAGGACCTGGATGAAAGGGTTGTGCTGTTTCTTCTCATGAAGAATGGCGTTGGCCTGGACAAGGCCATGGTTGCCAAGGTCAAGGCAGCCATCGCGGCCGACTTGACGAAGCGCCATGTGCCCAAGTATGTCTTTGAAGTGCCCGAGATTCCGGTAAGTCACAGTCTCCTTCTATGTCTTGGGGCCTATCCAAAGACAATGGTGGAAGTTTGAGAGCTGACATTCTCCGCCTGTTGGAACAGGTCACCGTCAACGGAAAGAAGGTCGAGCTCCCTGTAAAGCAGATTCTTTCGGGCAAGACAATCAAGGCGAGCGGCACGCTGTTGAACCCGAACAGTCTGGATTACTTCTATCAATTCCAGAAGATTGAAGAGTTGACGGAACCGCGGGCGAAGCTGTGAGAGGACAAGAAAGGAAGAAGACATGCTTTGGTCTAGTAGTCGCTCGCATACACCGTTGTTCTGTTTTACTCACTGCATGCACCTGCTCTGTCATGGTTATAATATATTTATGATGATGAAAAGAGGTATGCAGTTGGAGATGAAAGAAGCAGTAAAGAGCCAATACAGTGTGGGTGGTGCCTCGTGTCCCACAAAGAAGAAGGCTAATGGTGAAAGATCCCAGCCACCAGGGCCTCTGTAATACAGGTAGGTAGCTATAGGGGCCAGGGAATGTGCATGGGCTCGCTAATCGAGCACTTCCTAAGTACCTGGAAATCGTTGTGCTGGGTCAAAGTTCACAGCAGGAGCAGTGAAAGTGTTTAGGCAGGTGCTACACGAGTTCCATACCTAGGTAGTAAGAGTACAGTGAATAAGTGCCAGCTTATTGGATGTCTGCTCATGACGAGCCAATTTTCCATTTTCCACGAATCCAGCCTCGCCTGGTCTACAGCTGTTTTCTCTCTGGAAACTTGCCTCCGTTGATGCCGTGCCGCCAGCCCATATACCCAATCATACCACCGACGCTCCCCAGCCCAGCCGCGCCCACGACGCCGCGCCACCCCGTCGTCGCCCTCATCCTCCCGTTGGCGAGGACCGCCGCCGCGCCCATCCCCATGCCCAGATACGTCCAGTCGTCCACCTCGACCTGGCCCTGGTTCTCGAGCAGGCGCCAGCTGCGGTCGCGCCACTCAATGTCCTCGCGGCCGTACATGCGCGCAGCCGTCGCGGCCGCCGTGAGCCCCACGCCGATGAGCGTGCCCTTGCTGGCCGAGAGCAGCAGGCGCTGGGGCAGGGGCGGCGCCGTGGTGCTGCGCAGCGCGGGGACGACGTGACGGACGCCCGTGATGGTGGCGGCCACGATGGTGCCGCTTGTGATGCCGCGCGTGAGGACGTGGGTGAGGAGGATGGTGTGTCCGAGAGGCTGGTCCTCCGCGTAGGCCGTGTGAGGGAAGAAGCGTGACATTGTGAATGGCGGTTGATGGATGATGACTGCTGTTCAAGCAGACAGAGCGAGTGAGCAGAGATGAATGAGTAAAAGTACCGACAACAATCGGATCATCAGCCGTTAAGCCCCCAAGGCACGAGACAAGAAAGTTCGGCTAACATTCGCCTACCTCCGCGTCTGCCCTCCTTTGAAGCAATTCCTCCATGCATGCTAAATGCTGACCGACGAGCATCTGGCAAGGGTTCGGGATCTCCCTAGCGCTTCCTTTACCCGATGCTCATTATCAGCACCAGACCAATGCAATGCCCGAGAGTGGGAAATGCTACTGTCCTTTCTTGTCCACTTCATTCGTGCTTGGGTGGGCGATCGGCCGCCTCGGACGATAGACTTGTCCGAGCGCCCGGCCCGAATTCTTGATCCTGTAAGCTTGGCTGCTTATCTTATACATGGATGGATGGATGGATGGCTCGCTGGTGCAGCATGGATCAAGTGGTTTCTGCATCTGTCTAATAGATGCTATCAATGCTGCTGCCCTTGGCCTCGAAAGTGCCTGGACATGCTAATCAACGCCTCATTCGACCCTCCGTGCCGTGCTTAAAATATGCCAGCAATGCCCTTCCATCGCGATATCAGACAAACTCCGGATTCCTTTTCGTGCACAATCATTCCTCATCATCCGACATCTCCATCATGCTCTCCGCCTTGCCATATTCATCCTCCAGCATCGACATCCTCGTCCTGCCAACTCTCCCTTTGCCCTTGTCCAGCATGCCCTGCCCCGTTCTCTGCCCATTGACTTTGTAAAAGGCCTCGACCTTCTTCTCGTCCAGCTGCTGCTCAAAGTCTGCCAAGTCCAGCGCTTGCTCCTCTGCCGCACCGTCCAGCGCCGCCGTCTCCTCCAGCGCCTTGCTCAGAAGCTCCGTCGCGATGCTGTCCTGGGGGTTGATAGAGAGCGCTTCGTGGAGTACTCCTACCGCCTCCTCTGGTTTGTCCTGCTCCATCAGAATAAGACCCTTGGCGCAGAAGATGGCCGCATCCTTTCCGCCCTGCCTCAGCACCTCGTCGAATTCAGCCAGAGCTCTGTTAAAGTGACCGAGTCGTCGGAAGGCATGTCCCAGGTTTGTGCGTGCCGAAATCCAAGCAGAAGGTTCGCTCTCGATATCCTCAGCAACTTTCAACGCCGCGGAAAAGTACTGTGCTGCCTCTTTAGGTTTGTCTTGGTGATACTTGACGATGCCCATCTCGTTCAGCAGCAACGGGTCCGTCTTACACAGTCCGTATGCCGTCTTCAGAAACTCTTCGGCCAGTGTCATGTTGTTGAGAGCGTGGTTCTGCATCCCCAGAAAGACCTGTGGCAGATGCGTGCCCATGAACAATCGCGCCGCCGTCGAGTACGCCGAAATAGCCTGGTCATGCTCTCCTTCAGCCGCAAATGTATGTGCAAAGCCCACCCAGGCTGGTCCAAAGTGCGCGTCCATCATGCTGGCTTTGCTAAAGTAACGCCGGGCCTCGGCGATCTTGTCAATGGCAAAATAGTAAATGCCCACGGCCAGCCAGGTGCATGGTTCCTCGGGATGGTTGTCGGCGAGATCGTGCGCCACCAGAAAAAGAAGGTTGTTCTTTTTGAGCTCATACAAGCATGCTAGGTGGAGAGGGTATATTGCAAAGTTGTACTGATCGTCCTTCAGTATTGCTTCCGTAATAGCCAGCGCATCCTGGTAGCGACACTGTGTATATAGCAGGTCGGCTCGAGCGAGTTGAAGATCCGGGTTGTCCGACAATCGGTAATGGGTTGACAGCGAGTCGTATGCCGTCTCAAACGCCGCGGGATTCCTGTACTTGGATAGTCTCGTGGTATACAGCATCTTGGTAAAGTCTGCTGCTTCCTGCGATGAAGACACGTCCCCGGGGACATGGATCGAGTCAAAGTCCAGACTCTCCAGAAACTGCCATTCCTCGTCCGGCGATAGTAGCGAGTTCTTCATCAGCTGTTGGAATGCTTCGAAGCACTGCACATCAATGCGAACCGCATCTTTGTAGCAATCCTTGGCCCGGTCAAACGCGTTTTGCTTCGCATAGCATATACCCCTCAAAAAGCACATAGCTGCCTCGAATCTCCGATTCGTCGACTCTGCCTCCTCTTCTGCCTGAACGGCAGCCTCGTCGCGTCGACGGCCATTGCGTGGCTGGACTTTACGCTTGTTACTCGAGCCGTTGGAGATGAGGTGCGTAGGATTGCGTTCGCCGAGAATGGTGAGCGCCTCTTCGAATCGCGATTGTTTAATCAGGCAGTGGCCAGCGAGATAGCGACAAGACGGGCTTCGGTTTATCAAGTCCTGCTTGGAGAGAAAAGACTGAGCGCGGGTGTAGTTTCCTGTCGCGAAATGTACTTGGGCAAGCCAGAAGGCATCGTTATCGTCATCTGGTCGACCGTAGTTGTCAGCGGCCACAACCCAAGCCAACCGGGGGTGCTACAAGCAACTCACTTGTCAGAGCCAGGAGCTTGTCGCCGATGAAGATGGCCGATTCGTACTGAGCCTTGTTGAGCGCATCCTGTCGCCAGTCCCTCAGAAACTTTTCCATGCTGCAAGACGTCGGGACCAAGAGAAGAGAAAGGAAGTAACAGAAATAAACAGGGTATCTATTATGGCATTAAAAGAGATATCATAACTTCCAAAAACAGGCCCGACTTTCAATGACTGGTGGTAGTGGGAGCAGGCGTTGTCGTCAATGTTGTTGTCGCTGATGCATGCCTGGGATTGTTTTGTTTGTTGGTTCCATGGAAGCTAGGCGCGCTCCTGGGCCATGTTATGGAAGTCAGCATGGCATGGCGGCGGGGTGTATCCCCAGTAAAAAGAAGGGTGTACAAAGCAAATAGCGGGGTAGCTGTGCTGAACCACCAGCGTACAGTGAAGATACAGGCGGGGGGTAGAGAAAAAAAATACTCGAAAGTCGCCCATTTTCAGTCTTTCCCTCCGCCGATATAGGAGCTGTCGCTACGAACCCATCACCGGATACAACTATTGCGCACATACTCGAATAGACCAAAGGCTGCAACACAGACATCGCCGGCAATGGGATCAACGCAGAACAATCGATGGGCGGCTCTTGCCCGTGACACCAACGAGACCAAGATCCAGCTCGCCCTCAACCTCGACGGCGGCCAATTCCCTCCCGAAACCGACGCCCGCCTGTTCGCCGATGGCGAGAGCCATGCTTCCCAGTCCAGCAAGTCGCAAAAGATTGCCGTGAACACCGGCATTGGCTTCCTCGACCACATGCTCCACGCTCTGGCCAAGCACGCCGGATGGAGTCTGGCCCTCAACTGCCAGGGCGACCTTCACAGTCGGTATACACTCAGCGTTATTGACAAGATCTATACTCACCCAACGTCTTGCAGTCGACGATCACCACACCGCTGAAGACTGCTGCATTGCCCTCGGCTACGCCTTTGCCCAGGCCCTCGGCACGCCCGCTGGCCTCGCCCGTTTCGGCTACGCCTACGCCCCTCTCGACGAAGCCCTCTCCCGCGCCGTTGTCGACCTCTCCAACCGCCCCTACAGCGTGATTGACCTCGGACTCAAGCGCGAATGGCTCGGAAAGCTGAGCACCGAGATGGTGCCTCACTGCCTGCAGAGCTTTGCCCAGGCCGCCCGCCTCACCATGCACGTTGACTGCATCCGCGGCGACAACGACCACCACCGGGCCGAGAGCGCTTTCAAGGCGCTTGCCGTGGCCATTCGTATGGCAACGAGCAAGGTGCCTGGAAAGGAGGGCGAGGTCCCCAGCACCAAGGGTACTCTCAGCGTATAAGGATTTTTGGATAACTTTGGGGGTTTAGGATGATGTATCATACGTTTGCACGACAGGACTTGAAAATATACGGGTTATGGTTATAATAAACGATGTCTATTAGCACGACGACAACGCTGAGGGTTTACAAGGATTCAAGCTCCCAAATTGGGTATAAAGATTTTTCACAAAGTTAGGTCCTATAGTCACCGTTGATGGTAACGTAGTCGTGACTAAAGTCGCACGTCCAGTGGACGGTGCTCTTGTCTCCCGTGCCCAGGCGAACCAGGATCTCCAAATCCTCATGTTCCAGAATCTGGCTAGCACGCTCCTCGTCGACCTGCTCCGGCTCTCCGTTCACCAGAAGCTTCAGCTCGGGGGATCCGTCGGTAGGAACAAAGGAGACATCGGTGCGCTCGGGAACAAGCTCGGGGACGTCATTCACAGGCTGGCCGGGCGGCGAGATGAGGGCGTAGCCGGCAGCACACAAGATTCGGCCCCAGTTGGCGTCCTTGCCGTACAGAGCCGTCTTGACCAGAGGGGAGCGCGCAATGGCGCGGGCAACCTCGCGGGCAGCCTCCTCAGTAGCACAATCGACCACGCGGATCGTGACGAACTTGGTGGCGCCCTCACCGTCACGGACAATGTACTTGGCCAGGTCTGCGGAGAAGTCCGTCAGCAGCTCCTTGAAGACAGCGTAGTCGGCAGACTTCTCCGATGAGATCTCGGTGCCGCCAGCAGCTCCGTTGGCCAGGAGGGCCACAGTGTCGTTGGTGGAGCTGTCGCCGTCAATGGTGATGGCGTTGAAAGAGCGGTCCACAGCGTGCCTCAGCAGAGGAGTCATGATGCTGGGAGCAACCGGGGCGTCGGTGGCGAGAATCGTCAGGAGAGTAGCCATGTTGGGTGCAATCATGCCGGCACCCTTGGTAAGGCCGGCAATGCGGTACTCGACGCCAGGTGAAGAGGGCAGCTCAAAGGAGCGAGACATGAGCTTGGGGAATGTGTCGGTGGTGCAAATGGCCTTGGCGCAGTTCATCCAATGCTTGTGGGAGTCTCCTGCTTGGTGGTAGGCCACTGGGATATGGTCAATGATCTTTTGGATGGGCAGCCTGGAGACCCTAGTCAACACCATGAAACAGGCGGCAGATAAGCCTGAGGCCCAATTGAGTGTCCTACCTCTGTCCAATTACTCCGGTGCTCATGACAAGAGTTGAACCATCCTCTCCGACCCTCTGGTCCGTCGTCTTGGCCATGTTGGCCGCATCCTCAAGACCTCCGGCACCGGTAACAGCATTGGCACAGCCCGAGTTGACGATGACGCTCCTCAAGCCCTTGTTGGCCCTCGTCTGCAGGACCTTGCGGCTGAAAGTCACAGGAGCAGCCTGGAACTTGTTCTTGGTGAAGACGGCTGCCGCCGAGCAGGAGCGGTCCGAGGTGACGAGGGCGAGGTCGGGCTTGCTCGTGTTGCCAGGCTTGACGCCGACGAAGATGCCCGCGGCGGCGAAGCCTCGGGGGTAGGAGCCCGATGTAGGCACGTATTTCAGCTTTGCGTGGGGGATGGCTCCGCCGCTTGGCGAGGCGGAGCAGAGGGCGCGCGTGAGCCTCATTGTGAAGGTTTGGGTGGTGGATGAAGAAAATGCTGGTTGTGCTTTAGCGGTGATCAGAATGACTTTGGCAGTGGGTAAGTTCAAGCCCGAGTCACGGAACCATGCAAACCGTCACACGATTCGATACCAAGTTCTGGGATCGCTTATCCGGGCTGGTTATTGCGATAAATTGAATCTCATGATATTGCTCACTACTAGCTGGAATTACTACCTACATGGCCGTTTATAGGCTTCGTCATGCCTTTGGATGCTGTTCAAGCGATGAATTTTTGCCGATGCCGGAATGGTGGACCAGGATAGTGTGTATCTGCTGCTTGCGGGCTTGGCGCCTCTTACAGCTTGTTCGACTTGGAGGCATACAAACGAAGAGTCACAGGTGACTCAGAAATTTTTACACAAAACAGAATGAATCTTGAAAGAGTTCTCTCCAATGACAGCACAAACATTGAGCATGGGATTCGTATTTTCACGGTTCTTTTGCGCCACCTGAACAAGATGGTCCTTTTCAAACTTTGCATCGTGCTAGGCACCGTGATAGAATCACATGAACAAGACCACCTGTCCATTCAGCCAATTTAATTTGAAGTATTCGCTTATTCTTCGCAACCATTGGCCCATTACGCAATGTTTTTGTTCAATGTCAGGCGCAAGCTGCAAGTAAGTTGCCAGGCTGAGCTGCTGCCTGCCAAGCAGGCGCTTGGCCAGTGCTGGCGTTACGTAAGCTACTGATCCCAGCCTCCCCTCCCACGCGTATAAATTCTCGCCCTCCCTCCCTCGTTTTGTGATTTCTTTTCTTCCTTTCTTCTCCATCCTGGTGCACGGGCGTTTTCCTTCTCCGTGAAGCGATAAGCTGAGAGAGGAATTTTGCTAGTTGAAAACTATACTAAGACCACTCCGAGCCGGTTCGCCGGCGAAGGGAATTTTTGGAACCTTTCTTTTCTTTCATTGCATCTGGACCCTTGCGGACCTGTGTGAAGAAGGATTCTGGCGATCGGTTACTCGTGAAGCGAAGGGAGGCTATTCGGAAGGAGGAAGGCTTGGCTGTGAGATTCGGCATGTGAACGAGGAGGGCTACGATGAGAATTTTCGACGAGCGGCGCAAACAATGTCTAGCAATGGATGATCAGACGGAGTTTGGCAACAATCCAGGCACACAAGAACAGTGAATCGCGAGAATGATGCCGCGCATCGCCTGACCTCTGTTTCGAATCGGATTGTCCCTTGGAGTCACCTCGCCAATCGTGCATGATGTGAAGTCAGCCCGCCGAGAAGAACGAGATGGGCGCGTCCCGGCGCAAAGAAAGATTTTGCCAAGCATCAGCTCAGGATAGCCTCATGTTTTCGACGTAGATACATGGAGATAACTCGTACGAAAATGCCACAAATGTGCGGGAGATTTAGGCGTGGGTGCACTTCCGCGCCCATCACCATCGACGTCGTGAGAGTGCTTCTTGGAAGGCAACCTTCGACCTCGAAAGAGCCCATTATTCCGCATTGCCAGTCCATCATCCATCGCGGGGGAAACTTTCGAGGCCTGTTTTCTGTCCATCAAACTTTGCCCTGCATCTCCTCCCCCAATGAGGTCAGTGTCCGCTCGCAGCTCCAGAAGCCCATGTCTGAATTTAGCGCGGGGCACCTGCGATTTGTCTTTCTGCATTATTTTCCCAGTGACTCAACCCGACACGGCTCCCCTCCAACGCCATAAAAATCACCATAATCTGGAGCAGACATTTTGCATACTTTTGTCAGATTCCTTTAACAATCTACCCTTGTCGGACCATTCCTTTCAGCGCTCTAAACCCCCCTACTGAATCACAGCCGCGTCCTCAATATTGTAGCCCCGCGCCCTCAATCCGAAAGCCCACGCATCCCACCAAGAGACGCACACCAACCGCAACCCGCCCAACAGACTCGAGCAACCCCCGACTCTCCTCATGGCGACAGAGGCAGGCGGGCCTGCTCCCGCGGGAGACAGTGTCGAGAAGAAGGAGCAGAACCCCAAGCCCAAGGAGCAGCAGCAGCAGCAGCAGCCCGCAAAGCCAGAGGCCCCCGCGGCCGGCGAGAAGAAGCTCTCCAACGCAGAGCTGAAGAAGAAGCAAAAGGAAGAAAAGGCCGCCAGGAGAGCGCAGGCCAAGGCCGCGCAGACCTCGCAAGGCCCCGATGGTGGCGCATCGCACGGCGGCGCACCGGGCGACGCAAAGGGCGGCAAGCCCAAGCCCAAGCAGGACGGCCAGTCGTCCGGCTCGCAGCAGCAGAAGATGGCCCTGCGGCCTGCGCAGGGTGCCGCGGCGGCCCCCAAGGTCGCGAAGCCGTCCATCCCCGACGCCTTTAGTCACCTATCGATGGCCCGGCGGATAAACATGATGCACGCCGACAAGGACGTGAACCCCGCCGTCCTGGTGCTCGGCCAGCACATGAGTACCTTTGAGATTAGCGACAGCATCACTCGTCTCGAGGCGACTCTTCATGCATTCAAAAAGGTATGTCTCTCTCATTTCATAGATGTCCATATGCTAAACAAGAGCCTGCAGGTCCTCAACGCCTACACCACACCCATCGGCACCACCTTCTCCCGCCATTTCACCTCTCATGTCCTCAACCCACAGATCGAGTATCTCACTGCGTGTCGCCCCATGTGCTTCTCCATGGGCAACGCCATCCGCTGGCTCAAGCTCCAGATCAGCCGCGTCGACATCGACCTGCCAGACAGCGAAGCCAAGGAGCTCCTGTGCGACTCCATCGACAACTTCATCCGCGAGCGCATCACCCTCGCCGACCGCATCATCAGCGAGACCGTCGCCGAGATGATCTCGGACGGCGACGCCATCCTCACCTACGCCCACCACCACCTCGTCGAGCGTGCGCTCCTCCGTGCCCGCGACGAAGGCAAGGAGTTCAGCGTCACGCTGATAGACGACGCCTTTGAGCGCGTCGGCCTCGCCCACGCCGAGAAGCTCTCTGCCGCAGGCATCGCCGTCACGTACGTGCCCGACATGGGCGCATTGCGGCCCAGCCTCAACAAGTCGACGCACGTCCTCGTCGCCGCCGAGGCCATGTTCAGCAACGGAGCCATGTACGCGCGCGCCGGGACCTGCGACATTGCTACCGTCGCCGCCGACCTGGGCATCCAGGTCATGGCCCTCTGCGAGACCATCAACTTCACCGAGCGCGTCTCCATCGACTCCCTGACGTACAATGAGATTGACCCGGAGCGATGCACCGACGAGGGCTTCAGACTATTGTTCGACACGACCAAGAAGGAGTTTATTTCACTCGTGGTCACCGAGCTAGGGTATGCTCGCGAGACGTCCTTGCCAGCCATGCTGAGAAAGATGGAGGAGCTGTAGCGGTGTTAGAATTATCCAAAGTACATCCAAATACATGATCCATCTGGCCAAACTCTGTTTTTCGTGTTCCAAGCACCTGTTCCCGCGGTAGAGGCTTTGTACAAAGTTAGTGTCTTCAATAGGTGTAGATATTCCTCATAATGAGCAAATCGGAATATTGGCGGCTTCACATAGAAAGGCTTCCATTGTTTGCGTCTTTTGCTGGCGTTTGCATTCCTTCTATTCCCGCATATGTACAATACAGCCGACTCCCAAGCTGGACAACGGGGCATCCCATCTTCGAACACCAGCATTTCCATGTCCTCGGGAAGTCGAAATCCCCTTCATCCTCCTCCTCCTCCTCCTCCTCCTCGAATATCATTACTTCAAGACTGAGCAGCGGCAGTCTCGGCGTCCTTCTCGGCCTTTCGCGCCCTCTTCTCCAGCAGCATCGCCTTTCGCGCGTTGAGCGTCTCCGTCTGCCTGTCGTCCACGCCCTGCAGCCAGTATCCGAAGCTGGCGCCGGCGCCCATGTACACGGGGTAAACCCACAGGGACTGCCTGTTGAAGAACGGGCGCATCTCGATGCCGACCTGCCAGAAGCGCACGGCGGCGCCTGCACACGGAGACTGTCAGCTTGCGAGCTCCAATGAAGAGGGGGGGAGCCAGGTAGTTTGGGGGTGTGGTGAATCGTACCGAAGAAGCTCCAGAAGGCGATTCGGTGCACCATGCTGGGCAATTGAGATGTGGGGTTGTGGTAGCTGGACGCTGGTTCGGTTTCGAGGGGAATTGGCCGGGGTTCACAGCCGGTTCGCGAGCAGGTCGGGTGTGGTGAATCGCATCCGAGAGTTGAGGTTGTGATGCTTGAAGTCCGGACGTTGCCAGGCTGGGGAGCTAAATTCGCTGTCACGTGATGGGATGCAACCCTTGTTGCTCATCCACTACCCTGGACGCCGGTTACACGCCTCTGATGAGACTAGGAGGTGCAGTATGCGTAGGAAGAGAGAAATATAGGTAGCCATGTAACAAAAGTATGGCGACTAGTGAATTCTTCCGCATTGTATTTTGAACGATGCCTCTTCTCATTATGGGAACATGCAACTCATATTGCACATACAAAATCAACATGAAGGTTTTGTGTGACTATACGTTCAATGAAATGATTATGGGACGTTGCCTCCAAAATGTATACTCAAAATCTATATGGTTTGCCCTAAAAAGTCTCAACGCCAAAACTGTACAAGGAGTCCTTTAAAGTCGCCTATCTATCGTCTATCGCGCAGTTCTACTATATGGTGGAGGGGGCGCTTGGGTCTGGATGCTCGCCGCAGTAGAAGCCCGCTGAGGCGCCGCCCGTGCTGGAACATCTGGAGCTTGTGTCCACTGGGCCACCTTGACCATCATTTTACCCATGTACTGTTGAATGAATGATTGACTGTATCTGTGTAAGCAATTGAGACATCACCAGCAGGAAGCAAGACTCACGTGTAATAGACATGCTCAGAATTGTGCGGATGAACGAGGTTGTGGGCAAGCTCATGGGCAATGATAACCCACCACCACGTGGCTGCGTCGGCCTTGGCTTTGCCTGCACCTGGACCTTCCAAGTTCGCAGCATGCAGCTGCAGGAAGAACCTCAAGTTGCAGAATATACTGCCACTGGCGTTGAAGGCAATTGTACCGCCGGTTTCCTCATGGAAGATATGCAGGACCTTAGGTGCCAGGGAGTAAATGCCACCAATCTCAACAAGAAGGGAAGCAAAGGCATTGATGGCTGCAATATTCGCAGACAAGAACATTGCTGGATCAGTCGATAGATTCTTGCTCACATACACCTTCATCCCGTTGGATGCCTCCGCCGCAAAGGTGATGTTATGAGCCGGCTTCTCATCACAGTACGTGGACTGCTCCTTGACCTCGTTGATCTTGGGCTCAGAATAGACTTCGTTTGACCCATGAGCACGAGTTGAGTTGATGGCATTCAGAAGATTCTGATGAACAACTGCTGGGCTTGTCACCCTGCCGTCATC
This sequence comes from Stachybotrys elegans, assembly GCA_020746835.1. NCBI lineage: Eukaryota > Fungi > Ascomycota > Sordariomycetes > Hypocreales > Stachybotryaceae > Stachybotrys > Stachybotrys elegans. The sequence goes on along the minus strand of JAGPNK010000007.1, from coordinate 1,053,542 downwards.
TGTCCGAGGGGCATCGGGTTGCCCGCCGGTGCTCGATGGGCCGGCCCCAGAAGGATTGTCCATGAACTTATCGAGGAGCTTTTGTGGTTCAGACTCTTGACCAGAGTCTTGATCAGATGTGTCGAAACCCAGGCGACGACTCCAGTCGGAGAATAAACCCTTTGTCTTTTTGCCCTGCTGAGGTCTTTCTGGTTTGCGCTCCTCTGGGGAATCCCATGCCCCTGGCATGACAGGTTCCGGCGAGTGAGCAGCATTGCGCGCCGCCTCTCTTACTTCAGCGTCGTTGCCCTGGTCGATTGCCTTCCCTTGTTGGGCCCAGTTGAGCTCCCTCTCTCTGATCTTCTTCTCTTCTTCTTCCAATGCCTTGCGACGCTCTTCTTCGGCAATTCTGGCCTCTGCAGCCTTGGCACGCAGGATACGATCAACGTTGTACCCACGAGCACGCAGGCTGATGAGGTCCAGGGTCAAAAAGGGCTCAAAGAATAGGTAGGCTTGCTGGTTCGGGTGATCCAACAGCATCTGGCAGATTGCCTGGCCGACCTGGTACATGTCTGGCTTTCCATCACTGGACACGTAAAGAACCCAAGAGCCGCCGTCCTTCGCAGCCGCAGCAGACCGCTTTTCTGTGTGAGATTGTGATTGACCCTTCAAGGCTCGGCGGAGCGCAACTGATCGAACCATTTCTACACGCAGGTTCTTCTCCAACCACTTGGTGTCGTGCTTGACAGCATCCCTCCGGTAATTGGAATATTCGAAAAGGAAAATCTTGGATCTCTCCAAGACGTGCTTCCGTAGCGATTCGGCAGCCTTGAGCTGGTTCGTATGGGGCCCAATCCTTACCTCCTCCTGCACAATGCTGCTTAGTTTCTGGGCGCCGAGCTGTAGATAGAACGACTCGAGAATATCTTCTTCGGGTGCACACATCAAGTGCTCCTTGAAAAGCCGGTAGCTTATGATGTCGTTTTGCACCACGATCCTAGAAGCAGGCAGGAGTTGATATGATTTGATCGGTGCCTCGTCCTCATCATCAATGTCGATCAGATTCCCCTTAGGAGCTGCAATTTCCTTGTAAGCCAGGAGGAAGGGCGACACTTTCATCTTTGACCAAAGGGCTCTGTCTCGGCGGAGCATCCCTGTGTCCTGGGAAATGGACTTGAGCAAGTCAATGTACTTCTCAGGGGTTTGCAGGACACTGAGCAGTCTTGCTGGTTCGCCGCACGCCATATGCGCAACTTCCAGCTTGGTCGGCTCCATCTTGGAACCACATTTGTACAGGAAGGTATTGGCATCCTGCCCGAAATCAACAAAGTCGAAGATGTCGCCGTAGTCGTTCGAGGTCCCGAGGTATACACGGCTTGGGCTAAGGTGAGATACCTTGCCGCTACCTTTCTCTGACATTGACGCATTGGATCTGTTCACAGGTACAATGGGAGCATCTCGTAGTTTGACCTGGCTACTCTCGGTCACTTCACTGATCCGAGAAGCGAAATAGCTGAATATGCTGATGGCAGCTTGCTTGTCCTGAGGAGGATTAGCCAGCAGGCGATTAACGCACTCCGTCATCGGGGGGTCTCTGGCAACACCAAATTTCTATCTGGTCGTTAGCTGGACATCACAAACAAGACAGATGAATGCTCACAATTGCATGATCGTGAAGATCTCTTCTCAGAATCCTGAACCCCAGAATAGACGCCCGCTCATTGGTAAAGCAGCCCGATGGAGGAACCAACTGGCTGCTTCCTTGGAGTGGCATGATTGCTCTGCGACAATCTCTAAGATCGAACGCGGCATAGCGATTAGTGCTGTGGCTGGCAATGAAGTAGGTCATGGCAGAAGTCCGCAACTTTTCATCCTTTGATGCCATCATTTCCACAAGCTCTGGCACCAGAGGAAATGGCCGCAGCCCAAGTGCAGCCAAGAACCGCGCTTCGGTGCTGCTTGGCCTGAAACTGCCTGGAGGGCCTGGCCACTGCAGGATTGGCAACTGCAAAGCTCGCAGAGCCTCTTTGGGCTCGAAAAGCTCAGAGACCTTGTACATCCTTTCGGATGGCTTGGTTGATTCCATCCCCCTCGGGCCGGCTTCAGCAGGACAGAATCGAGACTCCTTGAGCTTTATCATATCATCCGTGGGGATATCTGCTTGGACAGAAGCGAGATACTTGATGAGCTCAACATGACTCCACCTCCTCTGATCCCCATCGCCGGACGGGCTCAAGAGTCGAGTGAAAATCGTCTCAAGGTCGACAGTCTTGCGAACTCCGATGGCAGTAAGGAATTTCTCCTTTACCTTCTCGCATCCTTGTATGACGGGTAGGTCGTCGAAGAGTTTAACCGTTGGGAAAAATGACTCGGCGGGCTTTCGCATCCCAAGCTTTGTTGGCATGACCGTGTTGGACTTGAGAAGAGCCACGATCGACTCCTTTTGGGCACCCGAGAGATTTTCCCAGTTCTTGGATAGCACTGTCAGAACCTGGACGGCAAATTTGGACGACTTGGTCATGCTTTCTTCCTCAGGTCGAGCGTTGGTGGTTTCTAAAAGAAACCTGAGCCAAGGAAGTACCTCCAGAGCCTCCCAGCCCAGAGCCTGCAGCTCATTAGGGGAACAGTTGGCAGTGAGAACGAACGGTATCGTCGTGGGAGGTACAGGCAGACTGGCGGGTATTCTGGCGAGGCTCAGATAGTTCTGGATGCTGCCAAGGGCAACGATATCCCCCGAGTCTCCCTCGTCACTCAAGGTAGCCACCGCCACTTCGAGCAAAGCAGTCCTGCTTCCCACGTCGAGTTCGCCACGAAGGCATTTCTTGGCCAGCCAGCTGATAAAGTTGATCATCTGCGACTTGTTGAGAGCTTTGGCAGACAACTCATTCTTGATATCGGATACGGTAATGTGGGAAATGAGACCAAAGTCGATGAGCTTTCTGACAAAAGGCACATCGTTTATCTCGTTCGGCACGATGGGAATGCTGTTGACAAACTTGCTCAGCTCTTCCGAGCCGAGGCGAACTTGGGAAGTCTGCAGAACTCCGCGCGTTGAGTATGTCTCGATAGTTGCCCTCTTGAAACACGTCCAAAACGCTTCTTCGATGATCTGACCAACCTGTCCGCTCGGCGTGGAGTCGGTGAAAGTAAAGGTCTTTAGAGTATGAAGTGCTTCGGGCATAAAACGAGCAATGATCTCCTTGGTTATCTTCTGGCCATTCTCGGAGGCTCGACGAATCTTTTGGTTAAGATCATCCATCTCGTTGGCAAAGGCCAATCTCGTGACCATGCCAGCAGCGCGCAAAAGCTCGATATTCCAGGTCCTAACCCATCGTGCATTGAGGTCGATAGCCTCTCGTTCTACAGTAGGGATGACTGAGGGTGCGGAAATGTGCATGCCTGCACCCGTCGTCTGCATGGTTGGAAAGCCGATGAAGATTCGACCACCAGGCTTCTTGCTCGGGAGAACAGATGCGAAGACATCGGTGGCCTTACCCAGTGCACCTTCGACAGCAGCGCTATCTGATGCCTGAGCTTCGTCATAGGACGACGTGAGGATGGAGAGCCGGGTGGTCTTTGGCGGAGGCTTCTTGGTGGCTCGTTCCAGCTCAGCAGCGAAAGACTGTCCTACATGAGTCTGAACAGAAGCCGAAGTTGCTCGAAGGAAGATGGTGGAGCTGCTAATCTTGGTGACGTCTTCAGCTATTGCCACCTGGGCTGACTGTTCTTCGGCCTGTGCCTTGGCCTTGGAGCTTGATTGCGACGAGCTAGATGTGAAACGAGCAAAAAAGGATCTCAGAGAAGGTGCTTCGGCCGATCCGTAGGTGTCTGTGGACTTATTTTGGGATGAGCTTGTCTGCGGCTTCCAGCCAACTACATTCATATAGGCGGCATCGATCTGGGTGTTGGTCCGATCAACGCTGGTCAGCCGCATGATGCCGTCCTTGGTCCGAGCCTCAAGGTCGCGCGGTAGAGGAAGCTCCAAGCTGGGCGATGATTTCTTGGTCAACTTGAGAATCTGGTAGTCGTCGATCCAGAACTCAATGTTTTGTAGCGCCACAAATGTTAGACTCGTGGCCAAGAACTGGCTCACAGATAGCAGATTTGGCATGGGAGTTGTTGTATTTCGGTAATCCAGGACGAATATGGTATCGGAGCTGGACTGATCGGCAGGGAGGGTAGATTTCTTGGTGAAGAGAGCGTTGCCCTTCCAGTAGAACGCCATGGCCTCGTTTCCGGAGCTCACAAAGGGCTCCTCGCAGTCGGCGAAGACGCTGTAGAAACCAACACCGAAAGCTCCGATCTTGGTCTCGTCGGGGTTTCCTTCCGCAATCCTCTTCAACCTCCCCCAGTCTGTCTTTGTAAAAGGCTGTCCATTGTTGGAGACGACGAGTCGGCGCAATGTATTGTGGGATAGGGCGTGCTTGAGGAGCTCGGAGCGATTGTTCGTAGCCGGTAGAGGGACTGATACAGAGGGTAGGGTCTCCCATTTGACCGAGACGGTGGTGGCTTGTGCATCGGCGGCGTTCTGGATGAGCTCTCGCAGTGTCGTCCACTCGCCCGAGTATCGGGCAAGCACCTTGTCGATGAGGGCGCGGGTATCGACGGTGACGGCTTCCTCGTCCTCGCCATCTCGCAGAGCGGTGGCACGGAGTTTCGAATAGTCCATGGTAGGTTGGTAGGTTCTGGTATAGGAGTCGGGGATCAAGAGAGCATCTTGTAGGAGCAAGGACGTGTTGCTGGCGGCCAAACGAGTGTCAAGGCAGCAGGGAGAGGCCTTTTATGAGGTGGCGGATGCTGGAAAAGGTCGAGGAGTCGCCACCAGTCAGGTTGGTGTTCTTGAAGGCTCGGAAGCAAGTGGCAGGGTGTGGTAACTGGTGAATGAGGCTCCGCCCGTCATATGACTGGCGTCGAGCAGGCTGCCGAGGTGATGACGTTGTGGGAAGGCAGATGGTGAGGGAATGAAGTGACTGCCGCTTTGTTGCTTCCACCTTGTGGCGTTGCGGCTGCTACTGCTGCTGCTGCTGTTGTGTCAGCTTGCCAATACATGTAATTCGTGGACCAACTACAAACAGTGTCCAAGCACTTGCAGGTTGCCTGTCGTCACGGATTCGGTTTCTGGGCCGTTTCCAGGGGTCCTCAGAGCGTTTGACAACCCCAGCCAGCGTGCTCCACTCGCCCACCGCCCACTGATACTAAGACGATCAGAGCCTCATCAACACTTATTATTCATCCCTATTGCTACCTATCCTCAACAAAGAAGGGTTGATTTACTTAGCCATGATTATTCGCCGCAGCGGGTTAAAGCCTCGTAGCAGGCGTCACATGGAAGCAAACTTGATTTTTCCTTGTGCCCGAGCGTGGCTTAGGCGAGAGCAATGCGAAGCAACTATCAAGGCGCAGGCAGTGTTGTTGGTTGACAAATGTATCCTCCATTGAACTCTTCTCAATGAAAGGTGATGTTCGTTATCCCTTGCCTCAGCCTCGGGCTAAGTCAAGCCGCGTATAGACAAGTAGGTCATATACTAATTGCCATGGCCTTCGATATGGATAGATTGAGGCTTAGCCAGCACAGCATCTACTCAGTAAGTGTCAAAGCTGATGTGCTGCACACGCAAATCAATGCATTGCACTGAAAAGACAAGAACTCCCTGGTGTCACTAGGAAGTGATGTAAAAACAAAGGTTCATCGTGGCCAAATAACGGTCATTGCGCAACGCTCGGGGTTTCTTCATAGCCATGGCCGTCTAACGGCGTTCTCTTGACCTGGATTGCCGCCTCGTTCTGCTCCCATCTCTCCTGCGTCTGTCTCTGTGGCCATCCTTTGGGCTCCTTGACCGATCGCGACGGTGTCGCCGCTCCTCCGTGTCGCGACGATCCTGACTCCGCTCGCGACTACGGTGCCTGCGCCGACTGCGGTCTCTGTGCTCCCTATGCTCCCTGTGTCGCCCATGTCTCCGGCCCTCGCGACTTCGACTCCGGCTCCTATGGCGACGCCTATCCCTCCTATCCGAGTCTCGGTGTTTTCGTGGTCGGTCTCGGTCTGCCTCTGCTGCAGGCTGTTCCGGGGGAGGCATCGTTGCCGGCCCTAGCTGTCGCTGAGACCCAACCTCGACCGCATTCGCCCCGGAGCTGTTTCGAACTGGAATCGGCAGGCCCAGTTCCCGCGCCATTGCATCTTCCTCGGCCTCTTTGATTTTGCGTAGTTCCTCGGCGCGTTCTCTGGCTTTGCGCTCCTCGTCCGTCTCTCCGGATTCGTTGGCCGTCGAATCAGCCTTTGCGTACCAGTTGAGGTCGCGTCCTTGCTGCCATCTCCCCACCGGCGCCTTCAGACTGTGGCCGAGGTAGTTCTGGCGATGCGCCGAGTTGGCGACTTCATCCCAGCTGAAGTTGACACCTCCTCTGGATCCCGACTTGCGGATGGTGGATACGAGATCCATGGTGGCCGTGTTTTAGGGTGCGCGTATTGTCGAGTGTTTAATCGTATATTGCCACTCTCAATATAGAGATGCTGTGCCTAGAAGAAGTTGGATAGCAGCTTTAACGTAAAGGTAAAATGTTTCGCAAGGAGTCTGGGTGTTTCGAGGCAGCAATAGTAAGGCTGGAGAACATGGAAGGGTTGCTCCACAACGTTGGCCCATGCGAGCCGCTTTTTCTATGCGGATACAGATAGAAGCTGTGCCCCACATAATATGGACACCTTCGATCGTTCCTGACCTCCAAAGAAATCCAGCAACCTCGTATTATTCACACCAATACGTCGTCGCAAACATGTCTGGTCCCAATGACCCCCCTCTCGATGAGATCCAATGGCGATCTCCCCAGCTCGTAGCCAGCATGCCTGGCGGCCTTCACTCCAATTCCATCCTCTTCTACTTCGCCGAATCGCCCTTCTTCGAGCGAACCTCCAACAATGCCGTCGTCACGAACCAGGCCATGAACAACGCCTCTATGTTTCACTACATAGCCACTCGTGAAGCCTTCGAGGGTCGCCTGAAGACAATGTCAGGATTGGAGTTCATCGTAGGCGAGGAACCTGCTCTTTCGGGGCCTGGCGTAGGAACCGGCGTCTGGGTTATTCGCAAACAGACGAGGCGCAAGAGATACCAGGAGGAGGACGAGATCACAGTACACGCCTCTTATTTCGTCATTGGGGAGAACATATACATGGCACCATCCATGACGGATATAATTGCCTCAAGAATTGTCAGTCCAAGGAACCTCGGGGTATGTCCATGGAAACTAACACCTCTTCCAGATGACCATTTCCTCTGCCATCGCCAAGGCTCTGCCTGCTGCAGAGAGCGCAAGGACGTGGCGACCGTCACAAGGCCACGTATACCAGCTCCCCACGAATCAAACCTCCACCACGCGACCCAAGGGCTCAGAGTCCAAGCCGGACACGCCTCTACCAGACAGCGCAGCGAAGCCTACATCCTCCGCCCCGGCGGGCCAAAAGAACGACGAGCTCTCGCTGGAGCGCGCCGCCGAGGAGGCATTCATGATACACATGCGGTACGGCGGCGAATACATCGACGAGAACCCCATCACTGGCCGTCCGGGCGAATTCCATCTCGCGTCAACGGGAAGGAAGCCCGTGCCTCCACCGCAGGTGACGCAACCGCCAGCCATGGGCACCATGAACGGCCCAACCATCAATACCAATGTAGGGGATAAGAAAGATGCGTCATCAGAAAAGACACCGAAATCAGCAACTGCACCAAAACCCAAAAGGAGGAAGAGCAAGATAGGAAACACCCCGGCTGCTACACCAGGTGCGTCATGATAAAATGTTAGACAAGCATGGCGTTGTTATTGGACTCTGCATCTGAGAGGGCCTCTCGGAAGGCGATTTTCATATATTATCATGATACCCAGAGGGATCAGTATGCTGTATATTTCTCCAACTAGCTGATTCATCATTATTTCTTTACCCAACCACCCAGCCCTTGCCAGGTACCTTTGTCTGCTTCACCTTGACCTCTGGCAGCGGCCATCCTTGGCTGCCGCTGTTTTCGGCCCGCAGGTAAGGCCGCACCCAGCATTCCCTTGTGAGCACACCATTGGCCCCAGCCTTCGCCTGAACTTCTTTGATGGGCTTTCCGTACGAAACGAGGGGGCTGCCTTTGGCAATAGCAGCGAGTTGCCGGCCGGTAACGTCAGTGAGAGCGTGCATCCTCGTCTTTGCCTTGGTAGAGGAGCTCATACCAGACGGGGTAGCCTTCTGTAGATGGCCGTATACGATAAATTCGGGACACTCCTGGATACTCAGATGAGCCAGAGGTGAAGATGGGTGAATATAGACACAACCGTCGCTGTCATCGCTTGGGAGTGTTTGAAGAGGAATAAGGGGAACGTAGGGCACATCGATAGCCCGGCGCGGCGGCCTGTATTGTGCTGGAGGGGTGGGCGCAAGATCCCCCCGAATGGCTACTTGATCAATGAAACCGGCGGCCACCATTTGCTTGAGGGCGCTGACCTGTTTCTGGGACGGCGGGTCAAGCTTCTCCTGGTAATGCAGATTCTTAAAGGCAGGAATATTCTTGCGGAGGATGTCCGTTATCTGTGCCCGCAGCTGCTGAGTTTCCTTGAGCACCTTGAACCGAACGAAGTGCTTCTCGCACCATTCTTCTGTCGGGTCGTGGGCGAATTCTCCCACGACCTTGAGCAGTTTGATGGCATCGGATCTGTCATCCAGAGAGCAGAAATTCAGGTGAACCTCGTTGAAGAGCTTTCTTACGAGGGCCTGACGATTTTCCGCAATGATATCGTTGTTGGTACGGATCTCGCTCTCATCCTTGGCGGCCAGGGATGGCACAGCCTGATTCTCGGGGAGGAAGATCTCTGCCACAGAGAGTCCTGCCACCAGCGCAATCGTGTATGGTAGGCAGTCGTGCAAGTGACCTATGAGAAGGATACGGGCAAACCGTGGCGACAAGGGGAACACGGACATGGTCTCACCCACGCGCGTGACCTGCCCACTTGCTGAAATAGCAAACAGATACTGAAGCACCTTCTCTGCCTTTGCCAAGCTTTGTCTATCGGGCGGCGTTGGGAACGGGAAGTTGACGACGTGTTGGAGATTCATTGCTTTGAGCTGCAACACCACACCTTCGATGGGCATCCGTAATATCTCAGGCTCTCCGAACTGAACGAAATCGCGCTCGTACACCGCTGAAGAGTATAGTCGATAGCAATGTCCAGGTCCTGTTCTGCCTGCACGTCCTGAGCGCTGGTTGGCGCTGGCCTTGCTGATCCAGTCGATTTCGTAGCTCTGGACGCCACTGACACGATCGTATCGCCTCTCCTTTGATCTTCCGCAATCGAAGACGAAACGAGTGCCAGGAATGGTCAAACTCGTTTCAGCAACGTTCGTGGCTAGAATTACTTGCCTGGTGCCTTCGGGGGGCGCTTGGAAGACGCGTAGCTGTTCCTTTGTTGGTAGTAGAGAGTATAGTGGCAATATCTGCATCTTTAGTGGCGCGGCCTCTTGGTCTTCTTCGATCTGGAACTCCTCTTCGTCCTCCTCTTCCTCATCCTCGGATGGTAATCCGTCGATCTCGTCTTCAATGTGGTCAGTGGAATCGCCAAGCTCGATATCCTCGACCTCAATGGCGGCCTCGCTGGCAGAAATCTCTACTTTGGGGCCTTCTGCTGATTTAAGGCCTCCAAACGTAGCCTTGAGGCGTTTACTCAACTGCAGGATCTCGTTTCGTCCGGTCAAGAAAACCAGGAAACCACCTGGTGGTAGTTTTCTGTGCCCGCGACTGATCTTCTTGAAAGCCTCTTCGACGTAGTCAGAGTGTGTTCTTCGCGCGAAGTGGATGGTGACAGGGTGTTGACGACCCTCCACCTCCACGACAGGCGGAGGAGTAGGGAAAAGCATCGGGTTCTTTGTTAGATCGTCGATACGTAAAGTGGCAGACATGATAATGAGCTTTAGCGGCCGAATTTTTGGATCTTCTTGAGCCATCTCATGCCGCAGTTTGACTACTCGACTGAGCATGCCAATCAATATGTCCGTGTTGACACTCCTTTCGTGAGCCTCATCGATGACTATGGCTGAGTACTTGCGTAGTGCAAGGTCCTCGGCAACTTCGCGCAGCAAGACACCATCTGTCATGAACTTGACAGCAGTCTGAGCGCTCACTGTACCCTCAAACCTGATTTGGTATGCCACCTTCTGAGAGTGGTCGCCAAGCTCTTCCGCAACTCGTTTCGACATGCTGACAGCAGCAACTCGACGCGGTTGCGTGATGCCAATCATTCCCGGGGTGGGAGAGTCTGGAGATCCGTAGCCAGCCTCAAACAGGAATTGTGGGATTTGTGTGGTCTTTCCGGAACCAGTGGCACCGCATACGACGACGACATCGTGGTTGTGGATGGCTTCCATCAGTCTCTGCTCTTCGGCGACCACAGGCAGCTTTAGACGCGCTTCCTGGACTTCTGGTGTCCTCTGGACTGCCACACTATAGACTTTTCGGTTGATGTTCTTGGTTGGCTGGAGTTCTTTTGGCAAAGGATCTTGCTCGGGTGCTCTGGGCGTAAAGCTTTCTGGCTTTGGAATATTAAGCACGGCAGATGTCCCGTCAGTGGGCTTGAATCCGACAGCCTCATTCCGCTGTTGGAGTGCCCAAGCCTTGAAAGCGGATGACCTCTGATTCCCACCCACCTCACTTCCATCGTCGTCTTCGTCTTCATCGTCGTCGTCCTCATCCTCATCCTCGTCGCTGTCTTCTCCCTCTTCACTGCTGCTACCGCTCGATCCTTGATCTGATTTTTCACTGGTTTGTATGTCGGAACCCGCGCTGGAATTCTCAGAGTCGCTGTCATTCTCGGAGTCGCTGTCCAGTTCCGCTTCTTGACTCGGTGTGAGCTTGTCATGGCTATCGTCGTCATCGCTTCCGAAACCGCTCCATTCCTCATGCTCATGCTCATCTTCATCCTCCTCGACTTCGCTCGATTCAGGATCAATGGCAGCGGAGACGCCGAGTTCATGGATTGGAATCTTTGATTTCACACCTCCTCTTTTCTTCCTTTTCTTGATGAGTGGGCGTCCCTCGTCGTCTAGTTCAAGCGGTCGTTTTAAGCCTGCACCAAAGGACGGTACAGGCAACTTGCGTTGGGCTTCAACAACGGCCGCTGGTGGCTCCGCAACGGTTTCACCTCCATTGTCGTCTGGGCCTTCGTGATCGTCAACGTCGGAGTCGGGATCGGGTCGCTTTTCCAGAAGTAATTGATCCTGTTCATCCGCTTCGCCAATGCCAGCTCTCTGTTCTCTCAGCGCTCGCACCAGCGCCTGCTTCTTGGTTTCATGGCCTTGTCCCAGAGCGCGACTGCTCTGGAACAGACTGGTGTCGACTCTTCGCGCTGCAAGCTTGGCTATGAGTTCTCGGTTCTCGTCCTTCCTGAGCTTGGTCTCAATATATTTCTCCAGGCGCTTTGCCTTTTTACCCGATACATCAGCTCCTTGCTTCAGGTCTTCTCGTAGACGCTGCCTTTTGGCTTCGCGATCCCTTTCCGCGGGGAGAATTTCTTGATTGGTGTCGACGACTTCATGGCGGGCATTCTCCTTGGCCTTCTCACGGGCCAATGCCTTGTGCTTGCGTTGGCGCGGCACAAACTTGGGCATTTTTGTTTGCTGGGCGGATTGCAGTGGTCGGAAGCATCTCTCCAACTTTTTTTTTTTCGGTATAGGAATATTCTGCCATCGCTATCTGTCTTGATCGGGTTAGTGCGGGGTTGTGGGGCCCCTAGAGCACCCTGTGGCAGCTTCAGCCCCATCGTTAAACCAGCTTACGCCTGTTGGTCTTGGCTGGCCTCTCAAACCTGGATGCTACGCCACCGCCCAGCCACATGGCACATGTCTCTGATCCTATCAAAAACCTCGAATTTGCCATCACGGCTGATTCCTAGGAGCGTTCATTGTTCTTTTGACAAGAAATATGGTGTCTAAAATGGCCGAGCTGTCTATTGAAGACAAGGCATTTCGCGAAGAGCCGTTTCCAGCGCAAAGCAGGAGCGTATCGGGCCTGGTAAATGGCAAGCAGACTGAGATCTCGTTTCTTGGGTTCTCAGACAGGATTCTTGTCACAATCAGCCAGGAGGGCAGGCTATCGCAATGGGTAAGCAATGCCGGCTTCCGCAGTGACCGTTTTGCTAATGAATACAAGATTCAAGTTCCCCTGACAAGCTCGGCAGCAGGGATGGTCGAGATGACTCTACCCACTGCCAACCACGGGTTGCTACCCTCCACTCATCTCACGCCTAAAACCCTTCTTGGTGGCGGTGGTGAGGACCGGGAGACGCTGGGACAGCTGTATGCAGCGCAAATTGCCAGTCATATCGCTCTCAGGAATCCCGAAGACCAGAGAACGCTGGTCCTGGGCCTCGGATTGACCAAGGTTGATATAGAAAGGGAAGCGTTTTTCGATTTGTTGGATTTGGCCCGGCAGGTGCTGTGAGTAAGATTCACGACTTTGATGTCGTCAAGTTTATGTTCTGGAGGCAATACAGGCGTCACATGTTCACAGCACTGCTGCGACAGATAGAGGCTTTTGTGGGATGGAAAGCTACCTACTTTGACGCTTGGAATCTACCGGCCAGCAGCGCCTCTGAGGCCTTTCGGACAGCATATTCTCAGAGCTGATGTGAGGTATGAGAGATAATTACTCCCAGACTACGGAGTATCAGCAGCCTGCATCTTGACAACTGGACAGCGAGTGAAAGGGGGGGTGGTTTAGGCAGCTTCGGTAAGGGGCAGGGTCAGGTGGCACTAAGTATACCACTTCTACTTCCACAAGGTACAGGGTGATTCAGGGTGGGGGAACCATTACAATTGGGCGATACCCCGAACAGTGGATTGCGAGCTGAGAGGTACAACATATTAGCAGGGGCTTCTCATACTCGCCGAGGTTCCTCCCCTCCCCCTCACACCCAGATTTTGTACCTCAACCCCGTGCTTGTTTCTTCTGCTGCGGCTTGGAAACCCCCCTCGACTCTCTCGCTCACCACCTAAATTCCCGTGTCCTGCTCCCCTTTCTCGGCTGCCCCTACTGCCATCATCGACTGTGTTGCCGCCACCGTCTTGCCTTAGTAACCTCTCGCCCGCCTCCTGGCTCTCGTGCGCAAAGCCAACCCAGCACCCACCACCCCGAGTCCGTGATCCCCACCAGCCTCATACTTAACGAGCACCATCTACGGATACCCTACCGCCTTTTTTACTCGACTACAGCGCTTCTTCGCTTCGTCCGCTGTCAAAGTCAGGGCCTCGCACCCTCCTTTGCACCCATCTTCACCGTCATACTCGCCTTTGCCTCGGTCCTTTTAGCAGCCCATCATGGACCCCGAAGCCGAGTCGACGTCGGTCAACGACCGCCGCATCCAGCAGGTGGACAATGCCATTCGCGCAATCCAGGAGAAGAAGCCGGTGCCCGAGATCGACTTCACTCTCCATACCATGGAGGATGGCACGCAGGTTAACACAATGGAGCGGGTGTGCAAAGGTATGGTAAATTTCTCTCGTAGCCTTACCTCACGAGCCTTCACCCCACCAGTCACCATCGAATCCTCTGTTGCGTCCAGCTTGATCAAACCTTGCGCAAGTCCCAACACATCTCTTCTCGACCATCACTGCTCTTGACACCCTCGCCGTACATTGCTAACTCAGTGGCTTGCAGATGTCCAAGCACCAGCGACCTTCAAGCCCACCGACGAGCAATTTTACGAAGACGAAACCAAGCAGAAGCCCAACATTACCTTCCTCAAGCAACATTTCTATCGCGAGGGCCGCCTGACAGAGGAGCAGGCACTCTTCATCATCGCCAAGGGAACAGAGCTCCTCCGCGCCGAGCCCAATCTCTTGGAGATGGATGCCCCCATCACAGTTTGCGGTGACGTCCACGGCCAGTACTATGATCTGATGAAGCTCTTTGAGGTTGGCGGTGATCCCTCCGAGACGCGATACCTCTTCCTCGGCGATTACGTCGACCGAGGCTACTTCAGTATCGAGTGCGTCCTCTACCTTTGGAGCTTGAAGATCCATTACCCCAACACTCTCTGGCTCTTGCGAGGTAACCATGAGTGCCGCCACTTGACCGACTACTTCACGTTTAAGTTGGAGTGCAAGCACAAGTACTCGGAGGCCATCTACGACGCTTGTATCGAATCGTTCTGCAGCCTGCCCCTGGCTGCCGTTATGAACAAGCAGTTCCTCTGCATCCACGGTGGCTTGAGCCCAGAGCTGCATACCCTGGACGATATCAGAAACGTGGGTTGATGTCTTGTGACGCTGTATATCTCGATTACTGACGCAAAATCCAGATTGATCGATTCAGAGAACCACCTACCCAAGGCCTCATGTGCGATATCCTCTGGGCTGACCCCCTTGAGGACTTTGGACAGGAGAAGACAAACGAGTACTTCCTGCACAACCATGTCCGCGGTTGCTCGTACTTCTTCTCTTATCCTGCTGCTTGCGCATTCCTTGAGAAGAACAACTTGCTCTCAGTCATTCGTGCCCACGAAGCTCAGGATGCCGGATACAGAATGTATCGCAAGACCAGGACCACCGGATTCCCGAGTGTTATGACCATCTTCTCCGCACCCAACTATCTTGACGTGTACAACAACAAAGCAGCCGTACTCAAGTACGAAAACAATGTTATGAACATCCGTCAGTTCAACTGCACGCCTCACCCCTACTGGCTCCCCAACTTTATGGATGTTTTCACATGGTCTCTGCCGTTTGTGGGCGAGAAGATCACAGACATGCTCATTGCCATCCTGAGCACCTGCTCTGAGGACGAACTCAAGGAGGATATCCCCACCTCTCAGCCCTCGCCTGGCCTCAACTCGCCATCTGCCCCCAACCCTCTGGACGACCCCAACTCGATTGAGTACAAGCGAAGAGCCCTGAAGAACAAGGTTTTGGCAATTGGACGAATGTCGCGTGTGTTCCAGGTCCTCAGAGAAGAGTCGGAGAGAGTTACGGAGCTCAAGACTGTCGCTGGAGGACGTTTGCCAGCAGGAACTCTTATGTTGGGTGCCGAAGGTATCAAGAGCGCCATCAGTGGCTTCGAGGATGCCAGGAAGGTTGATCTGCAAAACGAGCGGCTCCCTCCCAGTCATGATGAAGTCGTCAAGCACCAGGAAGAGGAGCGAGCGCTGGCGCTGCAGAAAGCCGCAGAAGACGCTGATAACGACAAGAAACTGCAGCAGCTGGGCAGGAGGCTTAGCATGTGAGTAACCCCCTCTCGCTATCGTGAACTTGAAGAAGCAATATCGTGGTCCCAGATGCTGACACTTTCTCCAGGGATCGCAAGGGCCGGTCGACATGAGACATGACTCTAAAGTAGCATTATGGAGAAAGAATGCACAGAATTCTCCTGATGGACACACGGCTTGGCGATGATGGGAGATGACTTATGCCTACTAAGTACATGGACTACATTGAAGCGACTTAGTGCTGTTGAGGACGCGAAGCTGGAGGTGGTGCTCGGCGACTTCAGCGCGTTGGTCCTGGGAGTTGGAGTGAGAGGTTAGACGCAACATCATTGGACATCATGGTCTGATACATCTTATGCAACGCTGCCCAGGGAATCATCCTGATTCCTACCTCGGTTCTACTCTATAATATGGGTCTGGAGACCTTCCCCAGCTGGGTCTCGGGACGCTCTTGTGTAGCTATGGCTTTGAGGCCATCTTTCTTCCGTAGAATATTATAGCTAATGGCCGAGGGCCCTTGATGACCTGAATCTTGCCGTCGTCATTTCAGCTTCAGGGCCACTGACTGGTGACAGGGAGGTACTTGCCTGCGTTTTGAAAGCAGCCTTAGCAGTACGTTCGCTTGTAGGTACCTCGATTAGCAGCTCTTGTGCTTCCGCACAAGCGTGTTAAGGTACTACCTAACCTATTTGCTATGATTGATCTATCTGGGCAGCTGCATCCGGCTGCAGGTTCCCGTCTCCTTCAAGCATTGCTTACCCGCCTCCCTCTTTCAACTTTAAAACCAACACTTCCGAAAGGCTCTGCTGCTGCTGCTCCTCATCTCCTCGTTGCGAGTACTGAAGCTTTGCCCTAGGCGCGGCACTACAGGTCCACGGCCGAATCTGGACGTACAAGAGGAAAGATGGATGATGGCAAGATTGCCCTGAACGAGCTCCGCACACACATCGCCGAGGATGACCCAGATGAAGAACGAGTTGTTGACGTGAGTCCCTTCGACCCCTAGGTGCCTGGGCGAAATGCTTGCGCTGTTGACCGATGATCCTGACATACAAGAAATACCTTTAGTTCCGACGACATTGGATCAAACAAGATTGCAAAACTCTCAGGCTCGCCATAACCTTGGCTTCGATAGAACCCCGCGAGTGTCCCGTGGAAAACAGTCCCGTAGACGAGTGTATCAGCAGCTACACCGTTGTGAGGAGCCGCCTGTATGATGAACCCACTGTCATTGCTGTTCCAGGTAAGATACCATTTACATATGACAAGTTCAGATTCTCAAACCCTATGGAACAGGATATGCTCGGAGGTGGCTGGGATATCCAAGTCCTCAAAAGTTGATTCCCCATCACGGCCCAGATATCCAAACATATCCAACGCACCCCTTAGAAGCGGCGTTTCTTGCTGCTGCCATCATGAGTCCAAAATTCAGTTGCAAGGACATCGACTTGATCACCGACGCGACCAGCCTCTTCAAGCTATTCGTTCTTTGCGATGGCCATCGTGGCAAGGCTTTGCGATTCAACCTCCAACTGGTAAATAACACCTTGATAGTCGACGATCTTGAGCAAAACTCGCCTCTCTCCGACAAGTCTCGGCCCAACTTCGACCCAAGCTTCCAGAGGCAGTTCACAAAGAGACAAGAGGGCGACGGAGAGCTCATGCCGCCCAAGCCATACTATAGACTGATTCGCTACAAACTTGGGGATTTGAGCGTCCTAGTTCGGTGCAAAGTCGACGCAGACCTAGAGTCATCGGCTGTAGACGCCAGTCCGTCAGCTCATGTCTCTAAAGTCGATGCCACCAAGGACTTGGGAGCTGTCGAAAATCAAGAAGAAGCCAACGAAGTGGCCGAGATAGAGAGCCCAGACGTCCATGTCACAAAGGAAGGTACAGAAATAAGCCATGGACAATGCACAGTTCTATCAACATACCGAATGGGCATAGTTCCGGGTCATTTGACCCCAAAGGTCTGGTTCTCTCGCATTATGTATCACTTGGTTGGGCGTCGTCTCCCTGGAGAAGTCGTTGACAAGGTGGACTTTGAACACATGGGGAGAACAGCGTGGGAGGAGCTGCCGGCCAACCAGACTGGTCTGCGCAAAGTGGTTCAGCTCGTCCACCAGCTGCGCGATGCCACTCGTGAATCACCGAGGCAGGTCTGTGGCTTAGTATACGACAATGAGATGCGATGGAATGAGCTTCAGGTCATGGAGCTGGATGTGGAACCTATGGATATGCCGCTGCCGCCACGGATCACCGAAAGATTCTGGTAACTGATCGAGGACTTTTTCGTGGCAGATAGGAATGGGATTTCCACGCAACGACCCTGGACGTGTGGTTCGGGCTCTTCTGACTGTATTAGTCTTCTATTGATTGTATTGGTTCATTTATGGCTCTGATTTGGTTCGTTACACATCACGTCCTGCACAGCTCCAGCGTTACAAGGCATTGCACTCGAAACCCCTCCAAGCTAGTGCGTAGAAGCCATCTATTGCAAAGGTCCTGGGGTATCCTCTTTATCCTTTTGCGTCTATGTCTTTTGGGGTGATTATGGCAAGCAGTAGCCGCCATCGACCACGAGGTCGTGGCCCGTCGTGTACGATGCTGCGTCGCTAGCCAGGTAAAGGTAGGCTCCCTTGAGCTCGTTGACCTCTCCTTCGCGGCTGTTCAAACGACACGTTAGCACAGGTACTGGAAGAAATGTGATTTGTAGATTTGTCTTACCCCATGGGAGTCTTGTTCTTCCACTGGTTCTTGACCTCGGGCGAGGCAAAGTCGGAGATTTCGGTCTTTATGTAACCGGGGGAGATGGTGTTGACGCGGGCGAAGCCGGTCCACTCGACGGCCAAGCTGCGGCAGAAGTGGATGACGGCGGCCTTGGAGCCGTTGTAGGCGGCCTGAAGTTGGGGGATGTTGACGATGCTGCCGCTCATGGAGGCGGTGGCGATGAAACTGCCGGCGAGGAAGTTGTCGAGGGGCTTGCCGTCGAGGGTGGTGCCCTCCTTCTTCTGCCTGCGGAAGTGCGCACCGGCCGACTTGGCGCACCACATGGTGCCCTTGACGTTGACGTCCATGACCTTTTCGGCGCGGGCGGCGGGGCCGTCGATGAAGTCGCCGTCCTCCCAGGCGATGCCCGAGTTGGCGACGAAGACGTCAAGGCGGCCGTTGAACTCGGTGACGATCTCCGTGATGGCCTTGTCGACGGCCTCGGCGGACATGACGTCGACCTGGTAGGCCTTGCCTGTAGGGAGGGAGGAGTCAGAAGGAAGTCGTGATTGCTTGTGGGAGGGGGAGGGACTTACACTTGACGCCGTACGTCTTCTCAATGTTCTCGGCCTCGGCGAGAGCCTGCTTGTTGCTGTTATACCAGATGGCGACGTTGGCGCCGGCCTCAGCGAAGCCCTGGGCCACGGCGAGGCCAATGCCGGCGCCAGCGCCAGACACAATGGCGGTTCGGCCCTTGAGGGAGAAGAGAGGCATGACGCGGTCGGCCTTGGGGACGGGCATGTTGTCGTGGGGGAAGGCCCCGTTCTGGATCTCGACCATCTTGTCTGTGTTGGCGAGAAGAGAATTGAGTGTCTGTCTCGAGGGGGGAGGTAATCGGCTGGGGAGGGAGGGTTAGAGACGGCAGGCTTCTACTTGTGATGCTGGAGCTCTAGGATCGCGGGGTAGAAGCTGGAGGTGAGGATGGGCAACAATAGGCGGGGTCAAATGGGGGAAGGAGGGGGACGGGACTGCCGTTGCCTTATGAACAGAGAAAGACACGAGTTTGCTATTTATTTATTTGCCTATTTCCCACTTTCGCGCGCTCGACGCCCAATGCGACATTTTACCGCATCGTCCCGTTTCCCCATCTTGGGGGCGCACACCGCAAGACAGCCGGAAACCCTGGTAGAAGATGTTACCGGTTTGTCTTGATGCAGCGGGAACAAAGCTGGATGGATGGTGGACCAGTTGGCGGGTTTGGTGCGAGCTTCACAAACCAGAAAAGAGGGGCAGCCTGTGCCTATCAGCCTGTTGTGTTGCTTTGCTCAGGCTTTGCCTTTTTTTTTTCCTTCTCGATATGGACGTAGCATTGTTTGTGGGCGCACGTCGGCATGTCGTGCATGACCGTGATCAACACCAGCGCATCGCAGACAAACCGCTGGGGATCATGGGCGTCTTCGCAAACTCACCTGCACCATCACCATCACCGTCATAACTTGTTTGGCACTATGTCATAGGTGGTGGGGCTCCCGTCCCTCAGCTCGAGATGGGCCGAAGTTGGCAACTGGATGGGCATTTGATTCGTCTCTGGCATTGCGTATCCACAGGATAACCATCGGCTACGTTTGGTGATTCGGACCGTCTGCGTCCCATCAAGGGGCTGTAATAGACGGGGGAGAAGCTGTCCACTACCTACCCATGGATCCGTAAGAATACCAAGATGCCGAGACTGGACAAATAGCTGGCGTCGCGATCCTGTGGCTCTTAGTCGATTCTGCGGTGCATGTTGGCCATGATCACGTCGTTGCGGGGGAAGTTGGAGAGCTTCCAGCGCGATATAAAATCATCCCGACCGACTGTTGCGTTTGCTGTTAGCCATGATGCTGCGGGCATGTCTCGAGAAGTTGACGATGCTCACTGTATGCTCCGCACATGCGTCTTATTCCTGTGAACGAACTTCTTCCGTGGAGGACTCTCCAGTTGTCGAATACTGTGGTTGTGTCTTTGGTTAGTCTGCCAGTAAAGAGAGATAGATTCTGGGCAAATGTCCACCTACTCAGTACACGACCCGGCTCGAGCTGGAACCAGTACTCGTTGCCCTTATCCTGCACCAAGCTGGCCCATTTCTGGGCGGCCTCGTACCATGCCCTGCCCACATCCGCTGGCAGGATGCCACGGTCCGGGTCGTTCCAGCGTATAATGTGGGGTTGGCCTGCGAGCGTGGAGATGACGGGGAAGTCCGCATACGGCGTCACGGCAACATCTTGATTGCCGCTGGCGTGGTACGGCACCTTGACCTCCGCGAGCTTCTCGTACAACGTCTCATTCTCCCGACGGAGCTGGTTCGCAACGTTGTAGCCGTCTACCAGCAGTGACAGGCCGCCGAGGCTCTGCCCGTCTGATGGGCCGTGAGAGCCCATGGTGTGGGAAAGCATGTGGAAGGCCTGAAGCCCTGCTGGCTCTGAGAAGTAGGTGTTGTCAGTGTGAGCTGGAAGTGCCAGGTTGGTGTATGCCGTGTCGGCCAGGGCCAGGTCGGGTTTAAAGTCGTAAAACCCTCCGTAGTGTGTATGCCGGATAGGCCCAATACTTTCCAGCAGCTCTTGGGTTGCCTCAGGCGTTGCTGGCGTTTTCGAGACAAAACAGAAGCCGTATTCCATCTGAATGATATATGAGCACTCATCAAGCTGGGTCAACTTCATGGAGGCTTCAACACATACTATGGCGTCTGTGAGGACGGCCATGCCTGCGGAACTTGGCCCTGACATGACTGTCTCAAAGGCGACTTCGGGAGGATTTGATGCAATGGAGGCATCCCAGAGTTTGTGCTCGGTACTGTGGCATTAGTGAGGATGGGCCTCACAAGCATAATGAGCAATGGAGCTACACTGACGTTGTCTCAAACGCTTTGGGGGTCTTATGCAAAGCCTTGAGTAAGTATTCCCAGGGATGGTGGCTCGTATGAGAATCGGTCCCTGAGGGTATTTAGCCATCTGTGTAGTTTGTCAACAGAGGTTAACTTACACGTTACTCTGACCCCATCTTCTTCTACTATGATGTCTAGGGGCTTCACATCCAAATCAAGCTGCCAACAGTGAGACAATGGGCCTCGTGATAGTCAATGGGAATATCACCTGTATGAGCTCGTTTTCTCTCTGCAATGTATCCTGGTTCACACAGGTGCTGCAGCGGCAGTTGTCGCTTGAGACTGTTAATCGCGGCACGCATGGAGAGAACGATTGACTTACCGAAGCCAATAGCTTGACCTAGCATTCCGCTCAGTCTCGGCTTGTTGGTCACAGTGCTCAGCCCGGACTTACAGGTGCGTCTTGTCGCCGCCGCTTTGTAGCAACAGTCTTCCGCTGTCATCCTTGTGTAGCGTGACGGGAGATTGTATATTCTTTGCTGTGGCCATCCATCTCAGGGAACAAGGCCTATTCTGCGCCGGCTGAGCAAAAGGCAGTCTGAGCCGTCACCAGAGTCACTATGACGGATAGCCGAGGTTGGCAGTAGGAGCTTCATACCCTCTGATGGAGGCGCGACGCCTTGACAAGGGTGCCGTGAGCGAGAGTGCCCTCTTACAGAATGAGGGATGCATGATGGGCACCAATACTTTCTGGGCGAGCTGTGGGCGTTGATAGATAGCGGAAGAGGGTGGTGCATGTAGCCGCTTCCGCTTCAGCTCCGAGGGCTCGCATCTGGTCTGGTCTGCTGAGTGGGATAACACGTGAGTGGGACTGGGACCTAAGAAGCATCCACTGGACAGCTCTCGTGATGCTGCTTGCCAAAGCACATGAGCTAGGAAAATGATCCCCTGGGCGGCATAAATATCACAGACTAGCCATTCACGTCTGTATTGCTCTGGAATGCGTATTTTAATCCTTGCCTTCGAGTTTGTCACAATCAAAGAATTCTTCAAGTCCGCAAGGCATGCAAACGTGCCACAGCAGCCCCCAAGCCCTGTACAGAGAAACCCGCTGGATAGTAATTTCAAGGAAAATCTGATATTTCTATTGTGAGGTGGGTTGCCTGGATCACCGACGCCTTGGCACGTTGCGAGTTGCAAATATCGCCTCAACATTTAAGTTGCTTGGAATTGACGTTGTGGACCGGGTTCGTAATCGGGAAAGTGCCTGTTAACAGAGCTCAGACCTTGCTACTCTGTGCCAGACACTCGGCTAGCAGCAGCACAAGTACCTGCACTATATCCAGTTAAAGAGATACCAGCGCCGGCTCATTGTGTCACTTTCTTCCTCGACCGACTCGTCAACGAACCGCACTCTCCAAGACAACGATATCGCTGAGCGACGCGATCCCTCCGCCATACCATTCCCCCAGGGCGAGGACACATCGGCAGACTCCATATTTTCTCGCATCCTCCCTCCAGTTTGCAGAGTGACTGGAAAGTCCCGGCCTGCTTGCTGGCAATGGCCGCCGTCGCAAATCGCCACGCGTCGCATCATCCACTGCTGCTTCATCCTTCCGATTAGACCGACCGCCTCCTCCAAGAATGACGTCCCAGCATACCGAGTTCAAGAATTTCTACGACGCCCGATCTAGCGGACATCGGCAGCTGCACAGCCGCGACATCCTCTGGGAGCGAGCGTCGGAGCCTGGGGTGGCCGTGACCATCGCCCTCGTCCTCCTATCCATCTTCTATAGTGTTTATGGACCCAGGATAGCCCCAGACGGCCTTTTTGTATTCCTCGGAGATCTCATCTGGGATACCCTAGTGTACCTGGTACCGACGTCGCTTCTAGAACTCCTCGACAAACGAGACAGCTCAGCGCCGCAGTCTTCGATGACCACTACCCACACAACCATACACGACCATGCGTCAAAGAGCGACGCTATGCGCAGAGTCCTGGGCTTGGATCGCTCCGGAGGGGTGATGGCCTCAGTCCTCCAGGTTAGAAGCCGAGCTCTATCCACCACAGGCAGCGCACTAGGCTTCAAGCTCGACACCCAGCGCCCACCCGGCCTGGGAAACAGGGACAACTCGTGCTACCAGAATAGCATCCTTCAGGGTCTGGCATCCCTGTCGACGTTTCCCGACTATCTTTCGACTTGCTTGAGGAGTATGAAGAGCCAGGAGAGCAAGGGCGATGTGGCGCAAACGTTGCGCACGCTGATAACCGACTTGAACGACCAGTCAAACAATGGAAAAACGCTGTGGACGCCGTCGGTCCTCAAGTCCATGAGCACCTGGACGCAACAAGACGCCCAAGAATACTATTCGAAGATCCTGGACGATATCGACAAAGCTATTGCTGCGGCTGTAAAGACGACGAGCCGGCATACCGGGCTCCGGAAAACCCCTGATGGAGACGGACGACCAGTGAATACGCTCGATGAAGATCCGAGTTCTCAACCACTGACTACGACGGCACAAGAGCTCAAGAATCCCTTGGAAGGGCTACTCGCGCAGAGAGTCGCATGCGTGACATGCGGCTATTCGGAGGGGCTGTCGATGATACCATTTAATTGCTTGACGCTGAGTTTGGGACTTAATCAGCAATCTTACGACCTAAAAGATAGGCTGAATGCCTACACCAAGCTGGAGCCCATCGAGGGTGTTGAGTGTCCCCGATGCACGCTTCTTAAAGCGAATAGGCTTCTCACTAGACTTGTGAATACGATGAAAGAGAAGGATGCGACCGAACAGCAGCTCAAGGAGCCAACATCAAGACTCGAAGCCGTAGAGCTCGCGCTGGAGGAAGACGCTCTCGACGATAAGACGATACACGAAAAGTGCAAAGTCTCAAACCAGACCAAGGTAACGACTACCAAGACAAAACAAATCGTGATTGCACGACCTCCGCAGAGCTTGGTGATCCACATGAACCGATCTGTCTTCGACCCGGCCACCTTCAACATGATGAAGAACTCGGCCCCCGTGAGGTTCCCCATGGTGTTGGACCTTGGACCCTGGTGTTTGGGCAGTGCAGATCCACCAGGAACAGATCCGACCCAGGAGAAGATATCGGAAACTGAGCGTTGGCAGCTTGGCCCGGAGATTTCCATGGTAGCTGGTGATGCAAGCGAATCGCGGATTTCTGGCCCACTGTATGAGCTGAAGGCGGCCGTAACACACTACGGTCGTCACGAGAACGGACATTACATTTGCTATCGCAAGCTTCCACGCAATGGACAGCCCCCGTCACCGGTGAGGGGAGGGAAAGCTAGTTCTCCGATAGGCGCAGAGGGATCCGAGGATAGCAAGGACGGCGAGGAGGCATACGAGCTTGATAGCATGACGGAGGACGAGGAAGAGATGGATTGGTGGAGACTGAGCGACCACAATGTCACCAAAGTCGATGAAGAGACTGTTCTCGGGCTTTCACCAGGCGTTTTCATGTTGTTTTACGACTGCATCGACCCGAGGGTGGTGTACAATGCAGTAGCGAGCGCCGAGCCGGCCCCCAAGACCAACGGTATCACGAATGGTCATGCCCAGCCAACCACGGCTGTCTCGCAGGCAGCTGCTGGCTCTGCCGACTCTGGACAGGGGGAAGCTGCACAAGAACCAGAAACGCTAAAGCCCGAAGACGGTAGTAAACCAACAGTGTCTGTTGTAGACGCAGAACCGCCCAATTAGGGTATGGATGGCATGTACGTTCTCAGCACGAAGATTTTTTGAGTCGGGATTGCATAGCGCCGGCGTTTATCGGATGGCATTTTTGTCCCTTGACTGGAGCATGGTTACAAGGGAAGACGCAACATGGGGAGCCGAGCTTTGACTCGCGGCATTGCCTCGAGAATTCAGAATAGCAATATAACTTGGCAATTGTAGAATGATACGAGGTGTGCCTCATCACAGAACATTGTATGATTGGCTGTAACAACTCACCATGCCGAGTGTTTCCATGGTAAAACAGGGTGCTCTGATATCATGGTATATGTACATCGAGCTTCAGCTTACGATGAAACAGCGATAGGTCAAAAGCAGTTTCAGGTCCAAGGCCCGTCTTTTGAACGAGATGTCAAATGTCAGATGTCAGATATTGACACATTTTCGCACATTGGGGATCGTGGCGCAGTCGCCTTCCCCCCCACGTCTGTTTCTATGGCCTGGCACCTTGGCATGTGAGCACAGCCGGCGGACGGGTACGGTAACCTGACTCTGGGGCAGTCGTTTGCCCGCTTTGGCCTGTCAGCTCTCGCCCGCAGATGAATGGAGAAGGAAGCGGCCGAAAGGGGGAGGAAGGGTGGGCGCTTATGGGAGGCTCGGCAGCGGACTTGGCAAGCCGATGCCAAAGGCAGGGATTCTACTGCTCTGGGTAACATGGAGCGCGAAGGGGGAGGGATCTTCTTGGCAGAGGCCGTGTTCTCGTGACAGAAGGCGAAGGGTTCGTGGTGATTGAGGCTCGCTTCTCCACGAAACGGGGGCGTGTCTTATCCAGAGACAATGACCCCCTTTTTATTTAATTATTTAATTATTTAATTTTTAATTTTTGTTTTCATTTACTATGTTCCTCCACATCATGTGGACTGAGGCCTGGGCTCTGAGACCGTTCGGGCCTTGCCGCATGGACACTTTTGCTGCGATGGAGGCAGAGCACCGACAGGCTTGTTCCTCGTATTGATTGTATCACAATTACAATGCGTACCAAGTGAGCTCCCTCCCTCCTTAGTGAAGTGCCTGGCTGGAAGGATCGTGGTACCACCATCTCACAGTGGAGTTGGTGTTATTTCGCCCTTTTTTCTTTCTCTTTTTCTCTTCCCAATGAAAGAGAGAGAGAAAAAAAAGGCCCCGCTGCTTGGGAAATTGGACTTGGCCAAGAAGTCCCTTACTTACTGAGCAAGGGGGTTGTTGTTATCTTATTCTCCTTCTCGAGCTATGTTTGGAAACAGAGCCCCCCAGGTACCTTTTTTGAATGGCGATGTTGATGCGGTCAGCAAAATTGGTGATGGGATATGGGAAGTTACGTTTTGGGGGCCGCCGCCAAGTTGAGCTGCTCATAATACGGAGTTTTACAACAAAGGACGTGTCAATCGCGACCCCTGTCTACGTGCCTTTGCCGGGGGTTTCTGTGCAACCTCGACAGATGATAGATAGTGTACAGTACCCGTTGATTGGTGCTGGGCGGTAAAAAGGGGCGCGCCATCCCCACGCGGTCCGTCGCGTCGACGTGATACGAAATCTGTACTCGGCAACGAATCCGGCCTCTGTGCGCACCATGTATGTATGTATGCGTGTATGCGTGTATGTGTGTATGTCATGTCATACGAGCCCGCCGCCTCTCTTTTCCTCGTCTTGTGTGCGCGCGACTCACGATGCCTGCCGAGCACCGAAAAGGGCCTTGTCGTGGTCGCTCACTCGCCCCCCCTTGTTAGATTGATGCCACATGGCGCTAGTCTCAAAAGCTTAGTTGCACTTGGCTCTCGATTTCTGCCCTACTCCTGTTGCATCTGTTAGGTAATCATCGGCCGTGCTTCGTTCTCGTTCTGCAGGGGTACATACATACCTACATAGAAAGAGAAAGATTATTGTTGAAGTAGTTCCCTTTTATTTTATTCCTTTGACCTCCGCCTTCTTCCCCCAGCCCCATAAGCTCGCTCTTCGTCCAGTCTCAGTGTCTGTCTTATGCATTGTGTTGTCTGTACCCATATTAAGGCAGGTGTTCCATCCATCCGCCCCATCCTGACCCAGTCCGGCCCGGCAATAGGTACATACCTGGGCTGCTCCTCCATTCCCTCCACATGCATTCGTTCATCTATGACACCTTCTTCTCTCATCTCTTACCCCTCTTTTGCTGTGAACATGGTCAGCCAGGCCGGATAGGTTGGCTGCTAGGCTTTGTGCATTCATTCCTCATTGCTCCAATAAATGATCAATAGGCCACTTCTTCCACAATGACAGTCTCTGACGTTCCTTCATGCCTTCCTTATCCACATTATAGTCTTTAGGTACCTACCCACTTCCTCCGCTAGTCCTCACTGGTGCTTAGCTGAGCTTCCACCCGCAACACGGCACGCTTCCTTCCTGCTCCTGGCTCACCCAACTGCTAGCTTTACCTCCCTACCTAGGTCCCTATAGTGCGATGTGCGCTGCCAGTTACTCCCCTCAGTGCAATGGAGCTTAGCACCATCAGTTAGGGGCAACTGTGAATGGGGTCACCCCCTTTCCCCCCCAAAGGGATTTGGCTGTCCGATTATCCGTACGAGACCGCAAAGGGTCCTGCCAAGTACCTCGGCAGATACCCTACAGTAACAAGTTTGAGCTAGCCAAGCAATGTACGGGCCTTTGTATGGTCTACGCAGCGTAGCAAGAGGTACCACGGCAATAGTCTAGAACACCCAACATGTCCAAACTACCTCGCCGATACCTGGATGCGCGCCGAGCTGCGCCCCGCCTCCACCAGTCGTTAGCCAGCCCAGTACCGGCGTACTCCTTGTCCACTCACAGTCCCTGGGCCTGTCGCCCGCAAGCATTTTGGGGGCGGACTCGCTCCCTGTCGTATCTCGCTCCTCTTCGCCCGCGCAGCGCAGTCCAAGACCTAAGCCTCACCAGCACCACCATCTCCTCCTCCTACCCCAATCCCGTCGCGTTTTTTAACTCAGCTCCCTCTCTCCTCTTCCTGAGAATGGCATACGGAACTCGTCATTCCTGAAGAACCATCTTTTAGCGACCGTCCTTTGGGTTGTCTCTTGCCGGGACGCCTATCTGTCCATTCGACACGTTCATTTATTGACGGCGCATTAAACCCCATATTTTTTTTTTTCCAACCCATTGCTTAATTCATCCCCCTTTCCGCAAAAACCTGCGATCGGCATTACATCTTGCATCTCGGGTGCTTCTTGGCGACAGCCTGGACTCGAGAACCATTCACGCCGCACCGCGCGCTCCTCTCGACAAACTTGCCCTTCCCAGATATCGTGCACTCGCTTTGCCCAACATGCGATCCTCTTCCACCGCCTCGTCGCCGACCATCGCCTCGCGGCCCTCAGCAGACATCTCCGACCTCCAGATGGAAATGGAAATGGAGCTTCCCATCACTGATAAGCCTAATCTCAAGTCTCGAGGCCTGCATCCTGCCTTCTATATTCTGTATGCGACCTCGAACATGATCGGCTTTCTTTGTTGGTCTTGGGCCGATTGCTGACGGCTTCGCGCTCCTCTAGGAACTGGATCGTCTTCTCCAACTTGACCATTCTCTTCAACAAGTGGCTCATTGACACGGCTGGCTTCCGTAAGACATCCCCAACCTCTCCGACTGGCATATCCGGCGACGGGAACTTTCGATTCACGTCTCCGAAATGCCCATCACTAGCCATTTGGTTCTATGCTAACGCTGCTTCTCTTACACAGGATACCGTATGTGCAACCTGCCTCCTCGATTGGCTCCCAGCCTGCCCGCTACACGATTCCAGTCTCGCTCACATCTTCTTAGCTATCCTCCTGACGACATGGCATCTCGTCTTCGCCACTGCTGCGACCCAGATCCTCGCGCGCACCACGAGCCTCCTCGATAGCCGTCGCACTCTCCCCCTGAGCGGTCGCATGTACATACGCACCATTCTCCCCATCGGCTTCTGCTACTCCGGATCGCTCGTCTGCTCCAACGTTGTCTACCTCTACCTTTCCGTCGCTTTTATCCAGATGCTCAAGGCCGCATCCCCTGTCGCTGTTCTCATCGTCTCCTGGATCTGGCGCGTCGCCGACCCCAGTCTGAACAAGTTTCTCAACATCCTCGTCATTGTCCTGGGTGTCGGTCTGTCCAGTGCTGGCGAAATCGACTTCTCCATGGTTGGATTCATGTACCAAGTCGGCGGAATCATCTTCGAGGCGTTGCGACTGGTCATGATTCAGGTCATGCTGAGCGGCGAGGGCCTCAAGATGGATCCTCTCGTTGGCCTTTACTACTATGCTCCTGTCTGCGCTGTCATGAACTTCATTGTTGCCATACCCACTGAACTTCCCAAGTTCCAAGTGGAGGACATGGCCAAGGCTGGCTACGGCATGCTGCTGCTCAATGCCATGGTTGCATTCATGCTCAACATTGCTAGTGTTTTCCTCGTAAGTCTTACGCTCCCCACAAACACAGTCCCTAGGCATTGTCGCTAACTGCCTACAGATCGGCAAGACCTCTGGCCTGGTCATGACCCTGACTGGCATTCTCAAGAACATTCTGCTCGTTGTCATTTCCGTCATGATTTGGAACAGCAACATCACTGGGCTCCAGTGCCTGGGCTATGCCGTTGCCCTGGGTGGTCTCACCTACTACTCTCTTGGCTACGACCAGCTGGAGAAGGGCTGGAATTCGTCCAAGTTCTGGGCTTCGTCGGTATGGAACTCGGAGAACTCTCAGGTCGGACTGCGACGTGGCGCACGCCGAACCATCATCGTGGCCGTCGCCGCATTCTTCACCCTCGTCCTCTTCGGTGGCGTCCTCCATACCACGGGCGTTGCTTCCAAGAGCGTCACCATGGTCCAGGCTTGGCTGGGCGCGGAATGAGAATACGGAACCCATGTGTTGGATGAACTGTAATAGAAAAAGCCCCTCTACGCTGCGGGGGCGGGATATGAGTTATTTGTTTTTGATAACAGCAATGGTCGTTACCGGCGTATTTCAACGGCATCTAGAGAGTCATGTGTTTTACAGCTGGCGGTAGTCTTTCCTTGAGACGTTCCTCAACCTTATTAACGCTCCATCGGACGAATGGTCTCTTTTGGATCATCTACTGGGGAGCCCGCTGTTTCATTGCACCCATTCTCGTGTATCCTTGATCGTACAATTTATAGAAGTACTAGTAATTATGGGTATCATACAATCACTCCATGCCTTCCTTCTACGTGCTCTCTAGGCTCCCAGTACCCAATTCCTCCTGCTTCCCTTGTATATGTCTCATGCTCGGCTCCGGCTCCGTCGCCGACTCCGACTACGATCTCGACGATCACGGCGCGGAGAAAGGGACCGGTCTCGCCGGCTTCTGCGGTCACGGTCTCGATCTCGGTCCTTGTCCCGATCCCTCTCACGAGCGCGGTCGCGGGATCTATCGCGATCTCTGTTCCTTTCCCTGTCTCTGTCTCTGTCCTTGATGCTCTCATGGTCATCCCGGTCCCTATCGCGGCGATTGCGGTCCTGGTCGCGTTCTCTATCCCGCTCTCGGATTCTATCGCGGCTGCGGCTTCGTGACCGGCTCTTCCTTCGATCGTCGCGAGCTAGTAGCAATATTTAGCATATGCTCATCTCCAAGAAATATTCATCAGCGCTGCTTACCGGGTCTCTTATCGTCCACTCCGGGGATTGGGAGGCCTTTTGCTCTGGCGTCCTTCTGGGCTGCCAGATATGCCTTCGCTTCTCTTTCTCGTTTTTTGACCTCTTCGCGTTTCCACTCTTCCATGTCCTCCTTATCCATGCATGTCGGTCGTGAGCGAGAGCGGCTTCTTCGGTCTCGAATACGATCTCTGTCGCGATCACGGTCCCTATCTCTTGCTCTGTCGTCTCCGTCACGATCCCGATCTCTGTCCCTGCTCCTTCGGCGAGGCGGGGATCGATTCCGCTCCCTTGGGTCGTAGTGATCTCCCCCAAGCCGTCGAGTCGCATCACGCGAATGGCTGCGCTCACGTCGCGTCCGGGAACGACTTCTCTCTCTGTCTCGTCTATCGGTGCGTAGAGGTGAGCGGTCGCGATCCCGCCTGTCACGGCTGCGGTCTCGTCGGTCTAGCTTAGTCCGCGACCTGCTTCTATCATGTCGGTCGGATCTGAGCGGAGAGCGACTGCGTTCACGCCGACGTGACCGACTTCGCTCATATCGGTCATACCTCGCTCTCGAGCGGCTCCGCTCCCGCATATCATCCCTCCTGGTCCGAGATCGGCTCCTGTCCCGTCTCAGATGAGAGCGACTTCTATCACGCCTTGCTCGCGTGCGAGAAGGGCTCCGGTCACGTCGCGGAGAGCGGGAACGTCGATCACGCCTGGAGCGATCATCTTGGTCGCGGTCGAGCTTCCTATCCGCACCTCGGTCGCGTGCGCTGCTGCGACTTGACGCTCTGATATCCCCCGACTCGGATCGCTTCACGTCGCTCGTAGACTTGACGTCTCTGCTGTCAGCGGGCTTCCTGGAATCAGCCACTCGGGGAGAATCTCGGCGAATAGGATTGATGGCAGAGGCAGGCCCGGATTTTCTTGGCGGTGGTGCCAGTGCCGCATCAATCTCCATCTCTGGCTTCCTTTGAGAAGAGTTGTTGCTTTCTCGCAAGAGATCAGCCAGTGCTTCCTGCTCCAGTCTCTCATTGTCCTCTTTGGAAAGTTTACTTTTGAGTTCGACCGGGACCTTCTCCTTTTCACCGCGCGGCTTGTCACGGCTGCGGCTGCGATGGCGGCTGAGCTCTCGATCCCGCGTCCTCTCTCTGTCGCGGTCGCGGACCTCTCGTTCTTGCTCACGCTCCCGTTCCCGGCGCTCTCGCTCCTTATGACGTAGCTCCCTTTGGCGGTCGCGTTCCTTTTCTCTTTCTTCCCTCTCTTGCTCTCGCTTCCGTCGCCGCTCGTCCCTTTCTTCCTGGCGTTTGAGCTCGGCCTTCTCACGTTCCTGCTCCTCGCGCTTTCGCTCTTCTCTAGCAATTCGACGCTTTTCCTCTTCGATGGCTGCTTCTTTATCCCTGAGCTCCTTGCGAATTCTTTCTCTTTCGGCTCTTCGTGCTTCTGTATCAGCTGCGTATTCTTCGTCCGTCTTTGCGCCCCTAATTTTCTCCTTCTCGGCTGCCTCCTCGCCTATCCCGACGCGGCGAACATCGCGAATACGATCCTCAATGGCCCGGATATCGATCAATTCGCTAATAACGGCTTCTGCTTTTTGATATACACCCGAGCGCTCAAGGGCACCATCGATGAGGGCTGCAGCTTTCCGTCGATCAAGAGTGAGGAGTTGTTGGGGGTTTCGTTCCACCTCTTGCTCTGCAACTTCGAGAATCGACTTGGTAACCTGCGCTTCGTAGTCCTGTAGTCTGGTGAGCCTTGGTAACGAGGTGATTCAGCAGGACCACATACACCGGCCTCAAACTTCTCCCAAACCTGTTTCCTAATCGAATCGTAGGCTCCCTCTTTCTTGAAGCTTAGCGCAAGAGATTCGATGGCGGCGCGCGTTGCCGAAGGCAACGGTAGATCGGAGGCCTTAAATTTGGGCTGCGCAGGAGACTTTTGGACTGCTGGCGCAACGGTCGCTTGTTCCGTAGTTGAGGTAGCCATCGTAGATGGGTAGAAAGGTGGCCACAGCGCGGTTAGACTCTGTGCCACTTGTACGGACTGAAATGCTGAACAGCGATGTCAAGTCATTTCGCAATATCGATGTGATCCTTTCCGCCGTTGCAGAAGCTGATGACTTTCAGAGTTGTGAAGAAGGGTTGCACGATCAAAAGGTGCAAGGCAGAGCGCCCGTGGTTGAAGGAAACGCCAGTTCACGTGACGATAAGAAGCGGCTAGTCCGTTATCAAATATCCTCACAGTTTGGCACGGTCGCATTCTGTAATAGGTAGCTAACGGATTTCAAATTGAGCACCGTAATACCTTTCAGTGATTCCATGGATTTCAAAGGGCTACTACTAGTCCTGTGCTGTTGACAATCTGTTTCTCGGCGTTCCACATCACAGGGTGTCGTATACAATGACATAAACCATACTACTTATTTACATTTTGAAATGGAGGTGGATATCATGCCGTCCCATCGTGAAACTCGCTGAGGAGAGATCGCAGCCGCAACTCCATGCCGGCAAATTGCGCGGCCGACCCAAATCCTACGTTGTCAGGCTTCTAAAACTCGCCCTCGCCACCGTTTCCGATGGCGGTTGCGGTCCAAAGGCCAACCAGACCCCACCAGTTGACTTTCCAGCCTCTCCATAGACCCGGTAGGCCTTGGCCTTGGAGGATAATCGGCTGCTGTGCCTTCGCCTTGCCTTTGCCCTTCTTAGTTGTCGTTGGCTTCGCGGGGACTTCCCTGGTACCTTCGGCCGTCGCAATATGATACATGGTTCCGAGGAGGCCATCATATCGTCCGGGGAGGACAACAGTTTGCAGCTTCTGCTCGTTCTCAGTCAAGGCTTGGACATATGGCGAGGATGAAAGCGCCGCTACTTGGCCACGTCTCAAAACAGTTTCCAAGGGCAGTTTGACCATGACGGCCGCTGAAGAGGCGAGGAATTTGGAGAAAGAGAAGGTCATGGGCGACACTTGGCTGTCAATCATGAACCGGGTTCTGAGAACCAGCGGCGTCGACAGAGTCAAGACTGGGTGCACCAGCGAGTGGAGAATGGTGGGCAGAAGGATTCTGGGCGGGCAGAAGTACGAGGGGAGAGCTCGAAGGGTAGCCAGAGTCCGACGTTGCCCGCTAGAGCTAGGCGTCACGATGAGTCTACGGGGCGTTAGTTGGTTGCATTGAGAAGGAGGGTCATGCGTTATGCATCATTCCAACTTGACTCACCTTGTGCGAACGAGATCCAAAGGGGCCAGGATCACGCCAGTCGCAACGGCAGCCACGCCGGCCACCAGTAGAGAAGCCCATGGATAAGGAGACGCGATATCGACGAGCCGCTCCAGGTCGTCTTTAACCCCCAGATCCGGAACATTGAAGATGGCACTCAAAAAACTCCGTGACCAATTCTCAAAGAGTGATTGAAGAATCGTGTATAGGAAGGTAGCGTTCGAGCCCTTCCAAACACCCCAAGCACCTTCTCGCTGCCAGAGTTGACCGATGACCTCTAGTAAGGAATCCGGTCTTCGAAGTGTCAAGTATTGCTCCGAGTTGCCGGAGGCTTTCTTCGGCAGTGTCGGGGATTGCGGAGGGGAAGGGACCCGACGACCGGAGCGGTTTTTCGATGCCGGCGTTGGCGTGTGAGGGTCATTAGATGTGAAGTACGCTGGTTCCTCGCCTTCGGAATCCGACTCGTGAAACTAGTGGCGGTGAGCTTTCGCGGACCCAGATTGCGTGCTGCAGGGTTCCAGAGCTACGAACCTCGTACATGGTGACACCCTGGCTGGAAATTCTTCTCTTGAGACCCTCTGGCTCAGTCTCTGGCGAGAAGATGGCGTTCAAATCCTGGTCGCGGACCTGCAGGATAGTCTTGGCCACTTCGAAGGGTTGGGCCATCAGGACCGAAGTATACTTCCACATGAGCTCATCCAGGAGATCCTTGATGCTCCTGAAGACAGAAGGCGACGATTCATCGAGATAATCATTGTAATCGAGGTCTGAGAACATGTCGCGCGCCTTGGACGCGTACTTGGCGCTCGTCGCATTGCCTGAGGAGAAGGGCTTCGGGTTGGGTCGTGGACTCGGGGCCGACGGCTCGCCAATTGTCGGAGGCTTGTAGTACGGCCTCAGGGGATTGACCCCATCTCTGTGAGAAGACATGATTGCCGTGGGAGCCTATCTGCATCCGATGCGGCCGTGTCTGGAGCAGATACGGCGGCCGATGAAGAGGACGAGGTTGGGGTTACCACAAATGCATCCTCGCATATGAAATCATGCAACTCTGCAAGTCTCTGCGCTAAGCCAATCCTGTAGACCCCGGTAGACGAATTTGTCGCCCGATAAGCCCGCTTATCGGAGCTCTAGAGGCATGGCTTTTTCCTTCGGACATGAGGCGGAGGACCCGACTTAAGGGATCGGACCAGCCAACGACGTTCAAGGCATTTGCATCCGCCAGCACAGACGCCGATCTATAATTGCGCTTGGCGGGCAATTGCGATATTTCATCCCGACTTCAGTCGACACCACAGGTTTACGGATCCTTCGGTACCGCCACCACCGGGCCAGATGATGCCTGCGTCAAGAACTTTCTCGCGGGGCCTCTCCAGGCTGTCCTGCTCCGTTCGAAGTGCTCCCAGTCCCACGCTCTCGGCGATTACTCGATCGACCCCCAAGTTCCAGCCTCGCGTATCGCTTCCTACGCGGACATCCTCGACCTCGATATGCAGCCGGGGATTCTCCACCACCGTACCAAACCGACACGGGCATTTGACGGAGCCGAAGCCGGGTGAGGAGTGAGTAACATCTGGAAGCGGCCGGTTGACTTCTCAGGCTTATATGTTTGCAGACTATGGGTCACCTTTATCGACAAAGAGGGCGTGGAGCACAAGATTGCTGTGTGTGAGGGAGATAACCTGCTCGATATTGCGCAGGGCCACGATTTGGAGATGGAGGGCGCCTGCGGAGGATCGTGCGCCTGCTCAACCTGCCACGTAATTGTCAAGGACGAGGAGTTTTACGACAAGATGCCCGAACCAGAGGATGATGAGAACGACATGCTCGACCTGGCCTTTAGCTTGACCGAGACGAGCCGTTTGGGCTGCCAGGTCAAGATGACGAAGGACTTGGACGGCCTTGTCGTCAAGCTGCCCTCCATGACGAGGAACCTTCAAGCAAGCGACTTTAAATAACCGCGCATCGAGCTGGCCTAGAGGAGCTCTGACATTTTACTTGTAAACTAGATACTGATTTAAGAAAGGATCGTATGTACTATAGTGTGCGACCATAGATGATGGAATGTGGAACAACTCGACTTCACATCGGCGGTTATGCAGTCAGGGTATCTTATTTGAATTCCGTCTTAGACCATTCGATACAACTTATAACCATCTGACGTTCCCAGCTCACGCCTCCTCGAGCGCACCCTTCTTCAAGCCTCCACCGCCTGAGGCGATAAGTTCCAAGAATCCCTTTTTGCTCATCTCGTTGACCTTTTCCTCTCTTCGGCTGATGCCAATGACTCCCTGCTTCTTGGTGTTCTTCTCCGCCTCTACCGCCTTGACTTGCGCTGCGCGTACAGCATTGAAGAGCCTGACCACACCACGCTGCGCGACCTTTCGCAATCTCCTCTCCGTCTCCATGATGGTGGCGGTCGACGTCTCGACTTCGCCAGTTGTGTGATTCGTCGTTGCGACCAGCACGTCCTTTACGCGACCCTTTTCCAGCGCCTTCCTCTTCTGATCTCGCAGTTGCTTCTTCGCTTTGGCCTCCAGCGCGGCGTCTACAGCAGCCCTGGATGACTCTTGTGCGTCGGCGTTGCGAGCAAGAACTGGATCTGCACGCCTCGAGCTTGACAATTTGGTAGATAGAATTTTCGAGAGAGATGTTGCAAAGGCTGTGGGGTCGTTTCTCTTGGATTTCGTCTTCTTGTTCGAGGGTTCGCCATCCGCCTCATCGTATTCCATGTCTTCGTCTTCGTCTTCGTTGTCCTCCTCCGAGTCGTCCTCATCCTCGGCCGGAGAATCGTCGTCCTTCAATTTCTTGCCTTTCGGCTGCTTTGTCGTCTTCTCCTGGGCCACCTGTTCGCCGTCGGAGCTCGAAGCATCAGAAGAGGCATCATTTTGATCCGAAAGATCCTCCACTCTAGCATTGTGAATGTCGTCGTCGTCAGAGTCCAGCAGGTTCACTGCATCGAAATCCTGGGCATCATCCTCGGATTCGCTGTGGTACTGCTGTTTTCTTTTTTGCTTCTTGGGAATCCTGACAGTCCCGCTATCGTTCGCGCGTTTCTTTCCAGCCGGTCCAGCCATGATGTGCGATTGATTGTAGTAGGCAGCGATGAGAGCGCTGCGTTTCAATGGTCTGGGGATTTCGAGAAATTTTGCCGCGAAATAGATTTTTGGCAAGAATTTTAGAGGGGCTACTGAAGGCGGTGAAGGCGCGGGATTGAAAGTGGAGTTCGGTGCCGAACGGAGCTGACTTCCTCCTACTCCGTTTCGATAGTCGAGTTAATCCCCATCACGGCCGATTCTTGACACCATCGGGTGACGATACTGAAAGCCTGGGTCTCAGCAGAATCTGCATTAAATGTCGGCCAATCCACTTGTGGTCAACCCTGACTATATCGGTGGCACCAACACCCAAACTAGCATGCTACTAAAGCGATGAATTAAAGCAGATTTCTTCAATATGGTGGTGCTAACTAATTATGAATTTGTTCTACAGTGATTGTGCGCCTGTTCCTCCAGTTCGTGGCGTCGAACATATAGTATATCCTTGAAGTAAGCGTTTACTAGATTCCGCCAAATGCCATTCCCAGATTTTGGAAATCTACGTGAACTTGAGCTTGTCCCAGATTGATCCAAAAGAGCTGTCAGACTTAGGGAAATGAGGCGCCACAATCACGGTGCTCCATGCCTCTTCACCGTTGATGTAAAGGCGAAATTGAAGAGTGCTTTCTCCTGCAATATCCTCAATAGTAATCGCAGCAAACTTGGATCGACCCGAAGAAATGTACCTAATTTGGCCCTTGGTAAGTATTGGGCAGCGAAGAGCAATATTCGGGGACTTACTTCAGCATCACGTCTTGATCATCCGTCTGTCTGTATGTGGGGATGGGAGATGCGAACTGGTTCAGAGGGCTGGTAGAGAACTCGTAGGCAGCGGCAGTCTCCGACCATTGAGATTCAGGAGGAGGTGGGAATTTTGTAGCAGCAAACTCGTGTCGATCACCCGACAAGGTCACAACACCGTATCCCTTCGAACCTGTGTTCCACATAGCCTCAAGAATTTTCTGTCGCTCAGACAGGAAGCCGCCCCAGGTGTCCTGAACATTGACCGGCCAGTTCTTTGTCAGGGGCACTGAGGAGGCGATAATCTTCCACTTGACTCCTTTGGGCTCTGGTCGGGCAAGCCACGCCAGGAGATCGGCGAGCTGGTGCTCTCCCAGCATGGTTTTCTCCTCCGAATCGAATGGAAGCGAGTTATGGGAGCGGTAGCTGCGCGTGTCCATCATGAAGAAGCTGGCGGGCCCTTGCACAAACTCGAACCAGGTTGGAGCGCGGGGCCGTCCACTCAAACTGCTCGCCGCCGCGGCCGGAGGTGGATTGACAGAGGCGTGGTAGATGTTCCAAGGGTTGATAGCAGCATTGTATACTCCAGTGGTGTTCGAGGACCAGTCGTTAGAAATCTCGTGGTCATCCAGCACGTGAATCCAGCTCAGATTTTGGGCGACGGGAGCCCAGTCTGGCGAAGCATAGACCTGTCGGTACTGCTTGCGATACTCGTCGGTTGACTTGCCAAACCGGCGAGGCACGTCGACGTAGATGAAATCTCCTAGGAAAAGCATGAACTGCGCACCCAGCTCCGGCAGCTTCTCAGCGAGATGCCGCATGCCTGGAATAGAAAGATGATGATCCATGGGGTTGTAAGGGAAATGAGGTAGGATGCATGAAGTGGACAAGAAAGTGAACTTTCCATCGTTCAGGTTAGGCATATTGCCAGGCTTCGGCGGGGTCATAAACTGCCCGGTGTGGTTGTTGGAGGTTCTCCATTCATACAGGCGTTGTCCAGGATGGGTGAGGGGTACCGTCAAAGTGCTAGTAAAGTCGGTATCATTGCTGGTCAAGGCGAGGCTGCCCACTCTCTGCCACGACGGGTTGTCCACAGCGGCCAAGGTCTCCTTGATGTGGATTTCCATGGTGATTGGCATCTTGGTTTGGTCGGGCTCCCTGATGAGAAAGTTGGCCTGCGAATGAGAGACGTAGCCCAGGCGTACAAAGGACAGGTCGTCAACTGGATAGAAATAGGTGGCGCCGTACAAGGCATCAACGGTGAAGCCAACCAGGAGTAGGTTAAGAAGAAATGTCAGGGCTGACAGCTTGGGGAATGCTCTGCTAGGCATCCCATAAAGTAAAACATCGCGAGGGGAGGGGTATTTCTCCTCAACAACTACCTGCTCCCGAAGGACGACCTCTTGCGCGACCACGTCAGGTTCTCCCGTCGCGGCATCGGATTCGATGGGGGTCTCCTCGACAAGGACGTCGACTTCATCGCTGACAACCTCCAGAAGCGGTTGCGAGGTAAA
Organism: Stachybotrys elegans; assembly: GCA_020746835.1. NCBI lineage: Eukaryota > Fungi > Ascomycota > Sordariomycetes > Hypocreales > Stachybotryaceae > Stachybotrys > Stachybotrys elegans. Next base: position 1,014,859 of record JAGPNK010000007.1, on the reverse strand, counting down.
GCCATTGAAAAATGAGGAAACGAAGACTACGAAGAGGGCGACTGTGATGAGATGGAAGTGAGCCTGTCTTGATTAGAACGTGAGCCAGGGTAAACAGCTCCCGAAGAACTCACGGGAATCTATGAAGCGTCAGTATTCAGGCCGCAGATCCAGAATCAAGACGACTCACATATCTCAGGGCCACCAAAGCACTTATGCGCAGGGCGGTTGAGGACACTGCCGAAGCAGTCAAGTGGAACGCCATGGCGAATTGGCTAAAGATAGGGGCTTTTGGCAGAAGCGCGATCCGTTGAGAGCAAGCAACTGCAGCAAACTTATGGTAGTGGCCTGGTTCAGTAAATTTATAATGAGGATAAAAATATGAAAGACTTCTCAAAAGCCCAGCTTTTGTCGTCACCACATAATGTTGGACAGAATGTGGTGTCAGATCAGCCTGACGTAGTCGATGAGAGAGGGAGAGAGCACGAGCAGGTGGAGAGATGTGGCGGTGCGCAGAATGATGCGCATGTGGCTGGTGGGGAGCGGGCGCCTCGAGCCCCGATAGGGATCGGGTCCACGAAATTCCGTGCAACAGGGAGGTGGAGCTCAACTGGGCCGCCCGAGCACTTGAGCGACCAGGCTGTCCTGATCGTGTGCTGTTGCTTTGTGGCATTACACGAAACATCATACACGGCCATCATGAGATTGCCTTTCTTCGCGGCCGGGCTACTGGCCTGCTTCGCCACCAATGTCGCCGCCACGGCATTGACCTACCAGCTTGCAGCGCACGAAAAGGCATGCTTCTTTGCCGACACTAAGAAGGACGGGGAGAAGGTCGCCTTCTATTTCGCTGTACGCTCCCCTGCTTAGCATGCCATGGGACGATCGCTGATTCGACCCGCAGGTTCAATCCGGAGGCTCTTTCGATGTCGACTTCGTCGTAGAGGGACCTGGAAACAAGATCATCATGGATGGCCAAAAGGAGCGCCAGGGCGACTTTGTCTTCACTGCCAACAAGGCCGGATCCTACTCGTTCTGCTTCAACAACGAGTTTAGCACCTTTGCCGAGAAGTTTGTCGACTTTGAGATTGCCGTATATTGGACCCCATTCACGAGAGGCCGACGCAACGAGACTGACGCAGGTGCAGGTCGAGAACGAGAGCCGCGCGCAGCTTCCCTCCAAGCAGGGATCGTCCCCCGAGCAGACCAGCGTCCTCGAGGAGTCGATCTTCAAGATCTCCGGACAGATCTCTACCATCTCCCGAAACCAGAAATACTTCCGAACTCGCGAGAACCGCAACTTTAGCACCGTTGCCAGTACCGAAAAGCGAATCATCAACTTCAGCTTGATTCAAATTGCCTTGATTGTTTGCATGGGTGCTCTTCAGGTCTTTGTTGTCAGATTCTTCTTCCAGGTATGTCCGGACTCATCGAGGTTGTTGCACGCAGAGCTGACAATGGCTGCAGGGAGCGAGAAAGGGCTACGTATGAAGGACAGCATGGGCAATGCATGTGGGATTTTCAAGGGGCGCAGAACAAAAGGAACAGCCTGGGTTTACTATTGTTTGTACGAGCTATCTGGAATATGAGCTGTCTCCAGGGCAGCGGCGCGAAACGAGCCTAGGAGGGTACTGTCGATAACCGTAGTTTTCATTATCTACCTCAAAACGATGATTGCTGGATGAACGAAGATGGCACATGGCATATCCCTAGGCTCCCAATTCCTGTGCCACACGGTTTCGGTTCGAGATCAAACGGGAGGTCCTTGAATACGTCAAAACGTGGACCGTTGGCATTGAATACCTGAGTATTGGTCTATCTGTACGTACATATGTCGAGCTCAAGCTGGATCCACATCCTCGTGAGTTACCCACATAGATTAGAGGTAGCTGAATGATGTGGCTGGTAAGTAGGCGCTAAGCCACATTCTGCCCGCCACTGAAATTCTTCATCGCATAACGCAACAATCTCGCCAGGCAGACTCAGCATTCAACCATTCCACGCAACAACACCCAACATGGCCTCGATAGCCGCGTCGCTGCAGGCCGCGCTGCCGAAGCCCAAATACACCGGGGAGGATGAAGAAGCGCCGTCACGTGCGAACCAGCATGGTCCTCGAATCGTCGGCGTAGGACAAATCGATGAAACCCAGATCGTCCTCAAGCGTTCTGGCCCTCCACCTTATGGTCAACGATCAGGCTGGCGCCCCCGAGCGCAGGAAGACTTTGGCGATGGAGGTGCTTTCCCCGAAATACCCATCGCCCAATACCCGCTTGAGATGGGAAAGAAGACGGCAACGACGAACAATGCGTTGGCGATTCAGGTTGATTCCGAAGGCAAGGTCAAATACGACGCGATCGCACGACAAGGACATAGCGAAGGTCGAATAATACACACATCCTTCAAGGATCTCATCCCCCTCAGGCAACGGGCCGACGCCGGCGAGATTGACTTGTCGCGTCCCGACAAGGAATCCGTGGCAGCCACCGCGGAAAGAACCAAGAACGCGTTGGCAGCTCTCGTCAGCGGAGCTGTAGCAGCACAGAAGCCGAAGAGCATAAACACTGTCCAGAAGAAGGATGCCACGTTTGTGCGATATACGCCGGCGAACCAGATGGGCGACAACTCCAAGAAACAGGACCGCATCATGAAGATTGTCGAACGCCAGCGAGACCCTGTTGAACCGCCCAAGTTTAAGCACAAGAAGATTCCGCGCGGCCCTCCATCGCCCCCTCCGCCTGTTATGCACTCCCCACCACGCAAGCTCACGGCAGAGGACCAAGAAATGTGGAGGATTCCCCCTCCCGTCTCCAACTGGAAGAACCCGAAGGGATTCACGGTTCCGCTGGACAAGAGATTGGCTGCAGATGGACGAGGACTACAGGACATCAGCATCAACGACAAGCATGCCCAGTTTGCCGAAGCCATAAAGATGGCCGAACGACATGCCCGCGAGGAGGTCCAGCAGCGATCCGTGATGCAGCAGAGATTGGCCGAAAAGGAGAAGGACCAGAAGATGGAGCAGCTGCGACAAATGGCGCAAAAGGCACGAGAAGAACGCGCCGGGGCGAACCGCAGCAGAAGGCAATCTTCAGGCTCGAGGTCTCGCTCGCGAGATTCCCGCTCTTCGTATTCTGGCTCGGATAGCGAGGGTTCGGAAGACTCGGAGATCAGAGCAAGAGAGGAAGCCCGTCGCGAAAAGAGGAAGGATGAGGAGCGAAAGCTCCGTCAATCACGAATGGGCGCCGAGCGCAGGACGCAAGTCATGGCTCGAGAGATGAACCGAGACATATCCGAGAAGATTGCTCTTGGATTGGCCAAGCCGACGCAGTCCAAAGAGACAATGTATGATTCACGACTCTTTAACCAGACAAGTGGCTTCGACTCTGGATTCAACGAGGACAATCATTACGATAAGCCCCTTTTTGCAGCGCAAGACGCCATCAGCAGCATCTACCGTCCACGCGCCAACGCCGACGACGATGACGATGCAGAGGCAGGAGATAAGGAAATGGCCAAGATCCAGAAGTCAAGCCGATTTGGCGAAGCTTTAGGCAAGGGAACCTTCAAGGGTGCTGGCGAAGTAGAGGTCAGTCAATACTTTGTCTATAAAGAAACGCAGCTAACTTAAGATTTACAGGCCCGCGAAGGACCCGTACAGTTCGAAAAGGACGCAGCAGATCCGTTCAATGTGGACAAGTTCCTTTCCGAGGTGGACGACAGCCGACAGCCCAAGCGGTCGTACGGATTACAGGATGAGGATAGCCGGCAGTCGAAACGGCCGCGAGTGAACGACGAAGATGAGGATTAATTAGGGCAATGCATTGTATCATACGGGTTTGGCTTGCAAAATTGGAGGGACAGCGTTGCACACGCCGTTGCGGCAATACAGCCGCGCACATATACATTTGTTTTTCTTGCTCGGAATTATCTCTTGCTCTCTTGTCCTGGTCTTGGTTACTGAAGTTGGAATGTAGGAGGCAGTCCATTGAACTGCTGAGAAGTTGGAAATATCCCAGAACAATGCTGAGCAATGTCTTTGACAGAACCACACAGTTTCTCCTGGTATCCCGACAAGGATGACCCCCAATAGCAGAAAAGCGTCACGATACCGAACATTTTGGCCGCTGCCAACGGAGCTGCATCGAACGACAAGCCTCGGTCAATAGTAGCACGATTCAAGTTCCGAGAAGAAACAATTTAAGTAGCATCGCGACATGAGGTAGACGGTATATATGGAGATAATTGCCCCGGACACCGCGAACACTGAACTTGTTTCAGTCGCTCATGACCATCTACAGTCGACCGAATCATTCCACAATTTCAGCTCGCCTTATCTTTAAGCCGACACCCGAGATCTGGGGATATTATCACCGTCCAGGCAAAGCTAGGCAAATCGCTAATCATCCCCGTGGGGAAAAGGATGAAGACGAGGGGTTCTCCGCACCGGAGGCTCGGTAGCTCGATCCAGTAGCTTGGGGGTGCTTCCTCGTATAAAGACAATGGGAGATCTCTGTAAGTCATGAGCTGGCATATGCACTCCCTTACACTGTCAAGATGAAGGCCTCGGGCATGTGGACATGGTTGAGCCTTTTGGTGCTTGTCAATGGACCAGTCAGAGCGGCGGCTAAGCTCTTGGCTACCGAGACAGCCACACAGCTCACCGTCTCCAATGACCGTTTCTATGCCGCAGTCAACAAGGCCGGAGGGTCCATGGTGAACGTCACGCTGGACGGACAGGATCTGCTGGGTCCGAGAACTGGAAGCGTCGGTCGAGGCCCGTACTTGGATTGCTACTGCACACCCAATGGCTTCTGGACGCCGGGATCTCAAGCGCCGAGCTACGAGCTCTACACGGGCACCGACTCGAGCGGAGTCGACTATGCCGGCATCAGGATGTCAGATACGTTCCCGGAGACGGGCCAAGTTCTTGAGCAGTACTGGTTTCTGAGGGATGGCGAGACGGGCCTCCATACCTTTACGCGTGTGGCGTACTACAACGAGACGTCGCCGTTTCTGAGGAACCTCCAGGAGCTGAGGACTCTGCTCCGTCCGAATACAAATATGTGGACGCACCTCATCACCAATGAGAGACAATTTGCTCCTCTCCCCGGCGCAGAGGCTCAGAAGACATGGCAGACTGTGCAAGATGCTACTTGGTACCTGGGCGACTCGACCGACGACGCATATGTCCAGCAGGAGGCTGATTACTTTACCAAGTACACTTTCCAAGACCCCTGGAGGGACATCACTGCCTATGGCCTGTGAGTTTTATCGAGCCTTTCCGGGGATCATACTAATGGCGCATGAACAGTTACGCCGACGGATCAAACACGGCGGATAACTCTACGTACGGAATGTGGATGGTCATGAACACAAAGGACACTTATTTCGGCGGTCCTCTTCACTCTGACCTTACTGTTGATGGCATTGTGTACAACTACATGAGCTCCAACCACCATGGAGACCAGACAGTAAGTCGTCGTTTAAACTTTTGCATCAACAAGACCTAACCGTCTCGTGTAGCCCAACATTACACATGGTTTCGACAGAACATTTGGACCGGTAGGTTATTAAGGCGGTGCTCAGTGTATGCTTGCGACTGATGGGTACAGGCTTACTTCCATTTCAACCACTTCCCTGCCGATACCGATATGATGGTGTTGCGTCAAGACGCCGCTCAGTACGCCGACCCGGAGTGGAATGCCGACTTTTACGATGCCATTGCAGAACACGTTCCCAACTACGTCCCGACGTCTGGGCGCAACACATGGAAGCTGCATGTTGATCTTCCCCCGAATGCCAAGAACCCGATCGCGGTGCTGGCACAGAACGGCGTCGACTTCCAGGACAACGTCCTCGACACCAAGGCGTACCAGTACTGGGCCAACGTTGATTCGGAGGGCCACGCCAGCATTCCCATGGTCAAATTCGGCACCTACAGACTTACAATCTACGCCGACGGTATTTTTGGTCAGTATGTCAAGGACAATATCGAGGTCTCAGCCGGCAAACCGCGAACCACGCACGCCCGGTGGCGCGAGGAGACTCAGGGCACCGAAGTATGGCGTATCGGAACACCTGACAAGTCGTCTGGCGAATTCCGCCACGGCTACGAGCCCGACACAAGCAAGCCGCTCAGTCCAGAGCAGTACCGCATCTACTGGGGCGCATACGACTTCCCAACCGACTTCCCCGACGGCGTGACGTACAGGGTGGGCGAGAGCAGACTCCGCGACCTGAACTACATACACTGGGCCGTGTTTGGCGGCAAGGGAGCGCACCTGCGCGCGGAGCCCTACGTCGGCAACGGCGACGTCAACAACTGGACGATTGCGTTCGACCTAGACCAGGCGCAAGTGCACCGCAAGCGCCAGGCCACCCTGACGGTGCAGCTGGCGGGGGCGAAGACGGCAGCCGGCAACACCGACGTCTTCAACGCCTCGGAGCCGCACGCAAACTTGGCCTACACGGTCAGCGTCAACGGCAAGGACCTGGAGCCGTGGATCATCCCGTGAGTCCTGCCCTGCCCCACGCTTCCTGCACCTGCATGCAGGAGGATGCCCCCCCCCCCCCGGGCGTGTCTTGACCTTGTTGCTAACAGAAATCTCGGAAAATAGGTATCATCAAAGCAGCTCGTGCGGCGTACGGTCCGCTGTGATTTGCTACAACATCGCGCACAAGTTTACGTTCCACCCCGGCATGCTCAAGGCCGGGACAAATGAGTTTGTGCTGAGTCTGCCGTACAACGGGACCAACTACGAGTCGGCTGTTCTTCCGACGAGTGTATACGTGCAGTACGACGCTCTGCGGCTCGAGATTGTGTAGATTTGTCTGGCATAGTCGCCACAAATTGATGTGCGTGGTGATAAATGGAAGTTGTGTACATCATTGCGCCTTTTCACGGCACGTCTTCTACACGCTGTTCAGCGGCCTTGTTCTTGCACCGGGAAATAGTAATTAAATTTATAGATGGAGGGTATATACTAAAATCGAGCAGAGTAAATAGTTATTACACACCAGCCGTGTTCCCAGCTAGGCTCAGCACTTCATGAGCGCTGCCCCTTTACTTCTTTCGTGCCACGATATAGGGCCTTCCAGCACTACCGTCCGAAGCATGGAACTCGGTTTCGAGAACCTCAAAGTCGGCAAGGCGCAACTGCTCCTCGAGCTCCTCCCTGCTAAAGACAGACACGCTCGGTACTTTTCCAAGCAACCTCCCGACGGGGAGAGCCAGTCGGTACAGGAACGACATGTCCTTCAAGCACCCCGTCTTGGAGATGAAGAGGCCCCCATCCTCGAGGAGCGTATGGATGTTTCGTAGTGTGCCGGTGAGGTCCGGTACGAGGTGGAGGTAGTTGAAACCTAGGACGGCGTTGAACCGAGCCTCCTCAGAGGCGATATCTTCGGCGGTGGCGGTGCGAAAGGACAGGCCCGGGAGCTTCTCGTCGCCCGTCTGTTGCTTGCCCTCGGCTATGCCGATCATACCGCTGGAGAGGTCCGTCGCCAGATAGCTCTGCACGCCACCCGCCAGGAGCAGCGCCGTCGACCCCGTGCCGCATCCCAGCTCCAGCACCTTGTCTTGAGGCTTGAGGTGCTCCCTTGTGCGCTGGAGCGTCCGCTGGTAGCCTTGTTCGTCGGCGACGGGCGACTTGGCGTACGAGGGCGCCGCCTTGTCCCAGATGCGCGTGTCGCTCTCGATGGTCATTGTAACCGAGTTGCGCGAAGTGCTTTAGAGGCTTTAGGGTAGGAGATGAAGAAGAGAGATGGCACTCTGGGACCGCAGTGGTTTTATCATGGGTTCCGTTTGATGCTACAAAATCAAGTCGGCCTTTCTGCTGAATGGTCAGCCAAGTGTCACATGGCATTATGAGCTGAAAGATGGTGGCTTGTACTGGTACCCGCACATGGGATGAAGAATGTATGCCAAGACGAGGCAACGTGACTCTTACTATTCGACATGCCACTCATGACCTGGACAGCATGCAGTAATTGCGCAAAATCCGCGCGTTTGCTGGTCCGAGATGCGAAAATGGAATGGAGTGACAGGAAATGGATTCCTTTTTACAAAAGTCTTGGAAGGTGTAATTTACAGCATTCTACGGATACAACTCATGGGTACGTTCTCAGCTGCTCACGATGCCGTACAGGACGATCCTCCAGAAGAAGAATAAATTGGTTTCTAGTTGGAAAACAGACACCAGGGCGGCAGGTTTACACATCATGTATTTTTATGAAGCTAAATATGTACTGTTGCTACGGCTCAGGTGTTGCCATGGGACAAGGAAACCATCCTCAAGGTTCACCACCCAGAGTTCAACGCCACGTCAGGCTTCACAACCCTGCCGGGTACAACCGCGAGCCTCTGAGCGCAAAACTTGGGGATACTATGACTGGTCCTGGGATGAGGGCAGGACGAAGAAAGGAGGAGTTTTGAGGGTCGCGCTCACAAATTGATGTGTTGTTTGGACTGCGATTGTGGCTATTTTGTCGTTGTTCATTTAGGTGGCTGTATCAGGCCGTCTTGCCAAGCAGAACCCACGGAAGGTAAACGAGAATCACGCTCTACGAGGAGCAGAAGGAGATGCCCGGCGGAGCGATGCCGGGACGTGTTTTACTGCCTATTCGGGGCTGGGAATCCGGACACTGGAGCTCCTGCTTTGACGAGCAGGTCCTATGATCCGAATTGAGTCTTCTCGTAATCGGTGGCATTGACACCACATCAGTCAGCCTCACTGCCTTGTTCTTCTACCTGGCAGGGGGCCCTGAGAGCTGCCAGAAGCTGGTGGACGAGATCCGCAGAACATTTGCGACACTAGGGAACATTGTATACGGGCAGACGCTCATGTCGCGTATACAAATCAAGGTATGTATCGAGGAGGGGATGTGAATGGCGCCAGCCAGTCCAAATGAAGCTCCACGGCGAGGCTCTCCTAGACGGGTATTGTATTCTAGGAGGGTACTGCCCGCCAGGGATCGATCGTCGTAGGGAGTGCTTCGTGGTGCCTCACATCCAACGAGGAAGTATACGGAGACAGGAATGTCTTTCGGCCTGAACAGGATCCCAGCAAAGGCCATTGGCGTAACTAAAGAGGTGGCCGCGCAACTAAGGACTAACTTCCACCTTTTCCTGTCGAGGGTAGGCGGCTTCGAAGGAGGGCTTGAGTTGTCTCGTCGGTTGTTGGTCGCATACCGCCGAATATTGCTGACTCGTGCCTATTCCCTGCGAGACTCTCGGTTCTATGGTGGAGGACAACTCCCGAGTCATGGCATCCAAGTGACGTACAGTCTCAGTTCCAGGCGGTTTGCTTCAACCGTGTTGCAGGCCGGGCAAGTGGCTTTGGCCCAAAGTTGAGATGGTGTTTGCCCGAGCTTGCAATTGATGGTGACGGCAGCTCTTCAACCATTGTCAGGGAACCTTGAAGGCCTCGGCTTGTTGGGCACCGGGTATGCCGGCGCACAAGAGGTACAACAGTTTCCCCAATGGTCGAGGCATCGGGAGATGAAAAGGTTGCAACAAGGAGCACAGTGGGAACGACAAGAGCCCCTTGTCCTATGTCGAGACTGAGAGAGGGAAGTGGCTGCAAAAGGGTGGAGAAGGAGAAGAACTTATGTCTGGCTGCTGCCAGAGAATGGCAACTGACAGACCGAATAATGGGGGAATCAAGAATTGCTATTCAACACTTTGCTTCTTCGGGCATGTATTCCAGTGAGCATCGGACTTAATATTCCGCTTGTTCTGCGTGGTGTTGCGTGCTGACCGTGATGGATCTCACCCAGCTGGCAACTTCTCCTAGTTTAGAAGGAGATAAAGGAACCCCTCTATACATTCCGTCGCGCACACGGGAGGTCCCGCATCATAGTCGCAAGGGGTCGGGGATTCCCCACGTTATGCTGCGTGGTGCGTGCGTCGTCGATTGCGGCAGATAGGCGCCGAGCAAAAAGTCCATGCAGTAGACGATAGCGGCGGTCAGAGAGGTCTTAACCCCCCCCCCCCCCCCGGTGCTATAATAGCCATGATAACCCAGTCTCTCCGTACGCGTAATGCCCGCAAATCAGCATTCGCAAACGGTGTTGCTGACTGCTCTATTAGGGAACGCTCGAATGGCCCCTGGGAACTTAGTATGAGATATGGGCGCATGATATGTGCGAGATAACGGCCTTCCAGATAAAGCTCAATGTCCTTTTGGGCACAGAAATGACGTGAGGAGACGGGGCCGAGGCCGCTCGCCCATCAAAGAGGAACCGACTCGCGTGCGCGCGTGCATTCTGCATGAGGTGCCTCTGTGGAGGTGCGATGCTGGAGATGCCTCTGTGGATGTGCGATGCTGGAGGGTTACATTGGTACCTGTGTCGGTCGCATTGCCCAATCATTTCTGCTGGACGTGCCGCATGCCGACGCATACGTTGTAGGGCGCATACATAGAATGGCAGGATGCGGAGCCCGTGAGGCGATCTCCCATCTCTATGATCCCGTGTGGTATTTCCAGCACGATCAACATGCTGATCGCCTAACTCACAACGCCACACCACGTTCCCCTTCCAGGGTCCAGTCCCTGCCATCTCCGATCTGTCTCTGCACGATAATCCATAGCCCATTTACCGCCGCAACCTGGTAGCGAGCATAACCGAAACATTGCCAATTCGTCCAAGGAGACATCGTCATCATCAATCCTGGTTGGGGAATGCCCTTAGCTCGGAGATACGGAAACGCTCGATTGCGCACCGTCCTTGCGGGACTTGCCTCCTAGCGGCTCGCCAAGCGGACCGCAAGCCAGGAAGAATCCCAATCTTGGGCCGCCTGGACCCCTTCCATGGCCAGCTGAAGGCTATATCAGCCACTTGGGAGCTTCCTTGTTCGGCAGGTCGACGGCACTTCAGGACCTTAGCACGAACTAAGCTCCACCGCCCAGCAAAATAGGTCCGGTCTGAACGATGGCTTCCGTGTGATGCCAGGGCGAAGAAAGAAAGAGAGAGAGAGAAATGTAAGACGATAGAGCTTGGTTGGTGCGCGTCCAAGGAAAGGCCGGGTGCTTGGCCCCAATGGGTTGTGTTGCCCATCACAATCATCTCCCGAAAAGACTTGCCTAACATGGTGAGGCGCCTTGACAAGGGAACCAAGGTGGGCGGCAACGAGAACAAGACGATAGCTTCAGAACGACGGAGGTCTAGCCAGACGAGACGCGTATAAGAAACGACTCGATTCCCGTCCATGAGAGGCTTTCTCTCCATCCTCATCGCAGCCTAAGCAGCTTCGGATCCAGCTCCCTCTTCCTCATCCTCATCCTCATCCTCAGTCTCAGACTTCTTGTACTTTGTTCAACTCTTGATCCCGCTCTCTCGACATCAAGATGCGTGCCTCCATCCTCATCGCCGCTCTGCCTCTGGCCATGGCCGCTCCCCAGAAGCGCGCCCCCCTCATCGTCCCCCGTGACGTTGAGATCATCCCCAACAAGTACATTGTCAAGCTCAAGGAGCCTGCTGAGGGCGAGGTGTCGGCTGCCATCGACACTGTTGTCAGCTCCATTGCTGCCGACGCCGATGTCGTCTACGAGAACCTTGGTGGCTTTGCTGCCACCCTCAGCGATGAGGAGGTTGAGTCTCTCCGAAGCAGCGGCGCTGTAAGTTCTCTTCCCTTTCTACCGCCTGTAAAAGCCCGCGTGAAACTGACTCAATCCTCCTTCCTCTGCTCCAGGTCGAGTTCATCGAGCACGACTCCATCGTCTCCATCTCGGCCACCCAGACCGGCGCCCCCTGGGGTCTTGCTCGTCTGTCCAACACCAGCCCGGGATCGACCACCTACACCTACGATGACTCTGCCGGCGCTGGTACCTGCGTCTACGTCGTTGACACGGGTATCGAAGTGGGCCACTCCCAATTCGGCGGCCGTGCCAGCTTCGTCGGCAACTTTGTCGACAGCTCCAACACCGACGGCCACGGCCACGGCACGCACTGCGCCGGCACCGTCGGCGGTAGCACCTACGGTGTTGCCAAGAGGACCCAGCTGTTTGCCGTCAAGGTCCTCAACGCCAGCGGCCAAGGTTCCAAGTATGTAACCGCTCTGCTCCTCCATCAAGAAAGTCGTCGGTGCTAATGTCGTGTTTGTAGCTCTGGTGTCATCGCAGGTATGGACTTCGTCATCTCCGACTCGCGCAGCCGCGCTTCCCAGTGCCCTCGTGGCTTCGTCGCCAGCATGTCCCTGGGTGGCGGTTTTTCGTCGGCCTCCAACGCCGCCGCTCGCCGCATCACCGATGCCGGCATCTTCCTCGCTGTCGCTGCCGGAAACGGTGACAGCCTCGGCCGCCCCGTCAACATCAACACTGTCTCCCCCGCCTCAGAGCCCTCTGCCTGCACTGTCGGCGCTACTGACAGCAGCGACCGTGTCGCCAGCTTCTCCAACTACGGCGACCTCCTGGATATCTATGCCCCCGGTGTTAGCGTCCTCTCCGCCTGGATCGGTGGCCGCACCAACACCATCTCTGGCACTTCCATGGCTACTCCTCACATTGCTGGTCTCGGCGCCTACTTCCTGGGTCTCGGTGCCTCGAGCGCTTCCAACATGTGCCAGTACATCCGCGCCGGTGCCCTCAGCGGTGCCATCAGCGGTGTCCGCTCCGGCACCGCCAACCTCCTTGCCCAGAACTAAGCGTGACGCACCGTGCGGAGGGATGCGTTGGACCTGGTGCTTTTCATGTCGCCTAACGAAGCCTGTTAATTTCTTGTGTAACAAAAGCTGTCTCGGCTGATGCACAAGCGTGCCTTTGGTACTTGCAACAGTTGGATACTTGGATAGTTTGTACTATCGAATGAATAAGAGAAAAAAATTGCGAAATGTCTAGGCTTGTCTCGCAGACAGACTCGTGATGTTTGTGATAAGTGCTCGTTTGCGGCTGGGCTCTCGTGGTACTGACTGACGTCTTTGTTGCAGAAGGAGAGGTCTGGCAGGAGCGTTTGACAGGCGTGCCGGAACTAAACTGGATATTAGGTTAGTAGCCTGTTCCCAGAGGTTTCTGTGGCTTGCGTGGCTTGATCGACCACGGGAGTGGCTTCCGATCAATTTGGATTCAATGGATAGGATTCGTCCAGATCTGGCAAACGGTCAGGGCCAAGCCAAAGTCCCTTAACCCCGGGCTACTAGCACCTGCTAACCGCGCTGACAGGTACTAAATGCCGGGGGGCCTGCAGGCAAGGCATTACACTCTCCAAGCGTCATATCCAACATCGTATTGTTGATAAGGTTCCATCCCAATTGGCTCGACCAACATTCTGTATCGTATTGCTGTTTGTGGGATGGGGGGACACGCACCCCATTCATCATCCATTGCAACTTGCTTATCTTCTCCCCTCCACCACCGGTTGCTGCCTTGACCCAGGCTGCCAGATGCCCGGAACCTTCGGCACAGCGCCTGGATTGACCCAAGATTTATGGCATATAGGAGAAAGAAAGAAGAAGCAAAACATCAGGAGATACCATATCCACTCCAGGGAGCTAGCTTTGTACTAATATTAGGTACTAAGCCAACGGATAAAACGGCGATGTAGATGTTTCCCGTACATGCCTCATGCTTCGCCACAGTCCGACTCTTGGCAACTGATTTCGATACACAGGCTCCGCCATTCCGTATTGTTTTGCTTCCTCTTCATAGGACTGACTCACCAAAGCATCCGTCTGATTTAGTACCAATATTAGACGAGCAAGAGCTTAGCAAATGCAGCCGGCTCGCTGGCAGCTGCTCGCACCCATCGGATTGGATTCGGGACCCCATTATTTCTTCCATTCTCACCTCTCCATCCCGATTCGCTTTTACATGCCATATCACAGTAAGCGACAAGCAGAGACAAACGGCCCCCACTGGATCTGCCCACTTTATTATCATTCCCGCCTTTGACGTTTGCTTCGCCCACCAATCTCTCCTTTCTCTACACAATTCATACTTACTTGCGCGCCCATACAAACCCGCGGGTGAAGGCTAGCTTCTCCGGTTGAACCATGAGCCAAGATGGCATGAAGCTCGGTGTTGTCTCCGAGAGTCGACCCGTGCAATCCTCCCACCCTTCGGCACAGTACGGATACGCCGACGAACCATCGCGATGGAATCCACGATACTGGCGCAAGAGAGTTTGGGCTGGCATCGCCGTTGCTATCGTCATCATAATTGTCATTGCCGTGCCAGTCGCAGTCACTCAGACTAGAAGCGACCCGTATCCCAACTACGTCCCTCTCAATTACAGCCTCGTAGAGACGTGTAAGTTTCATCGGCCGATTGGACGAACGAATGATACTAACAAGACCAAGATGAAGGAGAGTCATTTTTCGACAATTGGGATTACTTCACAGGCTATGACCCCAGTGCGTTGGCTCCTACATCCCATCCGATATCGCCATCTTGCTAAATCAAGTCAAAACAGCTCACGGCTTCGTCCACTACGTACCCAGGGAGCACGCCCAGCAACTGGTGAGTCATGGTTACGCAGCCAAGATAAGGCATGGAATCTAACAATCCCACAGAACCTCACATATGCTAGTGAAACCGCGGCTGTGCTCAAGGTCGACACCTCTGTCGGACCCAACGATGAGCCCAACGCCTCCACGGGCCGCTTCTCCGTGCGCGTCACCTCCCGCAACACCTATCACGAGGGCCTCTTCATCTTTGATGTCCGACACACCCCCTATGGCTGTGCGACGTGGCCAGCTTTATGGTTAAGTGATCCGTACAACTGGCCCGACAATGGTGAGATCGACATCATGGAGGCCATCAACCAGGCCGACGATGGCAACCAGATGACGCTGCACACCACCAGCGGCTGCCGCATGAACGTCCGGCGCGAACAGACGGGCGAGGGCCTGCAGTCCAACTGCGACCACGCAGAGAACCAGAATGCTGGCTGTGGCGTCCGGGGGCCCGAGGAGTCGTTTGGCCCCAGATTCAACGACAACGGCGGCGGCATCATGGCCCTCGAATGGCGCGACGCTGGCATCCGCATGTGGCAGTTTGCCAGGGACGCCATCCCCGCCGACATCACCGGCGGGAATCCCAGCCCGTCTACCTGGGGCACGGCAGCGTCCGATTTCCCCAGCACGCGCTGCGACGTCGGCTCGCATTTCAGGAACAGCTCCATCATCATTAACATCACCCTCTGCGGCGACCTAGTCTATGCCGCATATGGAGACTCTGGCTGTAAGTCCTTCCCTTCCATGTCTGGGCTTCGCGTGTCTGAAAGGAGCTCGTTCACTCCCTATTCGTCGGCGTTGACACATGCGATCTAGGTCCCAGCAATTGCACCGATATTGTCTCCAACCACCCGGAGGTCTTTACGCAGGCCTACTGGGAGCTTGGCCCCATCCAGGTGTATCAGGCTGCATGACGAACCAGGAAGAGATGATCTTTTGCAGTTCAAATAAAGCGCATAGCATGTAATGTTTGGAGTATAGAGGTGTTGGTAATAGCAGCATGATCCAGACCATGGAAAACGTTTGATAGTAATCAAATTATTCTGTTCTGATGACCAGTCTGTTCTGGTGGCCTCTCTATATTTTGACGACCGTCTACTCTATCAACACTCAACTCGTACAGTCCTTGTTATGTTACAGTCCATCAAGCCCAAGGGGTGGAGATAGTCCTATCCCAACGCCATACCCAATGCTTAATTCCAAAACTCCGTGCAAGCAAGCCAGCCAGTCGTACACTTTCAATCGCACATGCCCATGCACACCTATACAGGAGCAGGGCGATACCATTATTCGTCCTTGGGCGCCTGGTGCATGTAGGCATCAATCGCCACACTAAAGGCCGCGAAGCCCATGCCTCCGAGCGCCATGGCCTGCGGACCCGCGTTCCTGGCCAGGATGCCGCCCGTCAGGAAGCCGGAAGCGGCGCTGTTCCAGAGGTCGTTCTTGGCCCGCAGGCCCTCGACACCGCACTCGATTCCGGAGAAGAGACCGCCCACTCTGCCGAAGTTCTTGGCCATGGACCACGATCGCGTGCCCATGTCCTTGAAGCCGATGCGCAACTGTTCCTTGAGCGGGATCGACGGTTGGTTCGGCATCGCGCCGCCGTAGGGCGTATCATAGGACATCTTCGGCGTGTTAGTGCCTGCGAGCACGAGCGCGAGCGACCGACAGTGATCGATCGGGTGGGAGGACTTACCGACGCCATGAACAGGCCAAACACACCACCCAGACCAAATCCCATGACACCCGACATGGCCATCTTACCGAAGCACGACTCCATGGCGCCTTGCATCTTGATTCCATGTTAGCAAGCGAGTCGCATATCGTAGGGGGAGGGGTGAGCCTACAGCTTTGACACCGGCTTCGTGGGCAGCAGCATCGTAGCGACCGCCAGCACCGGCTCCGGCTCCGGCGCCGGCACCCAGGGGAGAAGAGAGAGGAAAGTTCATCGTGAATCGTGTCGAAACCGGAGGTTGCGATGGAAGTAGAAGGCGACGGTGATAGGAGACGGATGGCGAAGCGAACGGCCCGTTATCGCTAAAGTTCGGGCTCCTGATAGCAAAATTTGGTCTAGGGAGAGTTTTGCCGTCGCACACCGCCCTCGGAGGAAGTGGGTCTTTAGAGGGTCCATTTTGACCATCAGCGGCCTTCAATCCCACCAGTTCTCAATTACACCTACGGCAGCCCTGTGAAGTCTAGAGTGAACAAAGCCTCGAGCGCTGAAGGCAGCCAGTGCTTCATCTTGAGTCCCCGGTTTTTAGAGCACCCATTCTCTTCGAACCGCAACTTCTTCCACCAGTCCTGTCCATCTCATGTCGGTGGAGGTGACAACACAAATTTGCATCCAGGGATATGGACTCTTGCATAGCATATGAGGGTCCTTCCTCTAAGGCGCATAAGAATCCACAGGACATGCCGGTCTTAGACCATGTCTATTCGCATTCAAGCAAGCACCCCAGACAGAATATGACGAGGCTTCTAATTCAGGGTCACGGCCAGCCTTCAAGGAATCCCCAGACTCCCCACTATCCATCAACTCCCGTAGGATTGGGATTTCATCCATTCATGCATATCACTATCTACATCACAGACAGTGTGCTCAGTGAAAGCTTGAAGCAAGCATTGGGCCCGGGAGGGGCGGAGAGACCACAGAGAAGTGTTGTGCACTGAGGATGTCACACGGCCACCCCGACTGGCAACAACTTCGACTAACTTGCGTATGAGATCCTCCCAATACAGTGCCACAATACCGAAATCGCGTCTTCACAAGTCTGGACTGGTTGTGAGGCGTTTGGGATGCAGTTGTAGTAACAATCATTAAATCATGAAGCCAGCTCATTCCAGTCGACATGTGGCTTTCGGCGATCCCATCATGGTCCAATAGCAACGTGGGCATGGCTTATGGGTATGTGGCTTCTTGCATATTCCAGTGGTTGAGGCTATTGGCTGTCTAAGGAATGCTCTCCCACTAGCCGAACCTCATGCGGCTGGGCAAGGCTACAGTAAGACAGACGACAGATGATCCTACTAACATAGCTCCTCGCTCTGGATAAGCCGCTCAAGGACTAGATCCTATGAGCTAGCATCCCCGGTGTCCACGAATATGGGGGCCAGGAGGCATTGAGGCCACGCGGAAGGCCAGGAACTGGAGCGACGGCGGCCGAGAACCTTTCTCTCCAGGTCTAAACCCCACAAAGGTGTGTAAGTTCAGCAGTATGGGCTGTTTTTGTATACCCTGGACCCAGAGAGGCGGTAACAAGTGGCTGAGGCACGGCCTCGTGGACCACAAGGGCTGCTACCATGTCCTGATCTAGCATCGGAATGGGTGTCTATCGAGCAAAGAGTAGGCACTCCTTTGCCAGAACGATCTTCAGGAACCGAAGCTACTGATTGAACCAGCGTGGAAGCCACGGAGCCAGTTCGAGGGTCATCCCAGGGCACACAGAGGCGTGACCGAGTGATGATGCCTAGTGCTCGAGGCAGCGGTGCTATGCTGTAGGGGGAAAGTCGTGTGTGACGGTATGTAAGAGAAAATGGTGCGTTCAAATTGATCCAAGATTTCTATATAAAGGGTCTGCTCTCCCACGATCAATACTTCTCTTCATCCTCATCACACTCCAACAATCTCAACCACAACATCAACACCAACAACCACAGCACCAACCACAACAACCACTCTTCCAACACCACCACTATCAAAATGCAGTTCACCGCCACCTTCGTCGCTATCGTCCTTGCTGCCACTGGTGCCATGGCTTCTGCTGAGGCTGAGGCTGGTCGCAGCTACCACCGCCCTTCTTACACCAACAACTACAACAAGGGCAGCTACAACAACAACAACAACCAGGTTAACCAGCAGACCATCAAGTGCGGCTCTGGCTCCGGCACCTTCTGCTGCTCTCCTTCCTACACCTCCAAGGGAAGCCTTAACTACTATGACTGCTCCAGCTTTGTCGGCAGCTGCAATGCCATCACTGTTTGCTGCGCCAACAGCGCCCAGGGCGACGTAAGTAATACTCTCAGCTTGTTGTGAACTCTACTGACATGGTGAATAGTCTGTCGCTTACCAGCAGTGCTCTGGACTTGGCAGCGTCAAGGTCAACTGGCACTAAGCGGCTCTCCTGGATCCAGGGGTCTGGCGCTGCAGTACGCTGCCCTGACAGTCAAGCAATGGGTACACAGGTTTCAAATTGGATAGGAAGTTTAGTGAAAGGGTTCTGCAAGGAGTGGCGAAAAGAAGAGGCGATTATAGGTAGTACCAGAAAAGACCAATGAATAATATTTCATTGCCCACACATTTACTTCCATATTATGAGCTGACTGGACGCTCAAGGCTGTGACGAGGGGCATTGGCCAGATCCCGAAGAGACGACAATGATGAGAACAAATTGTGATAACCGAAGGTCCTTGGTAGTCATATTAATGGTAAAGAAACTTTCAGAACTCATAATCAATATAAAAAGAATGCCAAATATTCAAGTTGCACTCCAATTCCTATAAATAAAGCCCAGATCCAAATAAGACCAAGCCACTTGGTCGCCTGCTGGTCCCAGCATTGTCTGCCCATGACGGCCTGCTTCGTCGAGCACATGAAGAGTTTACTTGCTGCTATGCAAGTTGAAAAGGGCCACTTTATATGCTGCCATGTTATTAGATGCATGCTCCTTCAGTAAGGTATCGTTCTCGCGAACCTCCAGGCCGGCCTCTAAGGTGGCCTGGACGGTAACGAGCCACTCCTCAATAACTTCTCGAAGGTCCATCTTGCTGGAGAAGCGTTGGAGAAACTCATCGAACATCTCCTTCGTCCTCCACAAGTTCACTGTCACCAACTTGAATTCCGACTCGCGCTCTTTCTCCGAGATTGTACTTTTGCCAATGACAAGGTCCCAGTACATAGCATAGTGAGCCAATACAGAGATACACAGCTCCAGCATATCCTTTATCTGGTCCACGCTGGGGACCCTTGTGCTATCGTTATATACGCGTATGGCTGATTCCATCTTGATCTTCTCAGTGGAGAGTAGCTGTGTCGCGGCGAGGGCGTTGCTCTCCACGATCCTGGCTTTTTGTTGCCTAAGACGCCTGCCGAGTTTTGCCTTCCTTTGCAAGAACTCTGGGGTGCGAGCCGTTGACTCAGGAAGCTCCTGCTGGGGAAGCAGTCCTTCGAAGGGAGCGGGGTTCATATTGGCCAAAGTCGTGATGCTTAACTGGTATCGTTGTAGGATAGCTAGAATTATCGACCCTCAACTTGCAACAGGGTGGCTTGGGAGATAGGGGTTTATATGGACAGCCAGGCTTGCACGATATCATACACGACGCTGCCATCAACAGAATTGAATGTATGATTCTTTGTCTTTTCCCCCCTTTCACGGCAGTTCTGAACACAGCATCTCGACAGTGAACCGATGCGTCTCTGTCGCCTTCGAGGTCTACGAAGAACAGAAGTGAAGAGATCCACAGGCTGCCATTGCGCATAACCAGCAGTGCATCAAAGAAGTGCAATTGTGATGAAAAGTCTTTGTCTATATCTTCTAGTTGAGGCATAAGATAGTTCAGGTCAGTGCGCTCTGATGTTCTATGCGCAGCATATTTGCATGCCTTTCGACTACAAATACAATATGTATGTTAGTATGGCGGCCCAAGCGTTGGAGTTTTCTCAAAGTACTCAGTCACCTCGTTCGGTGTACAAGCTAGATCGATCATCACTCACTCAACCCCTTTGCATAATTGTCGTACCAGGCCCATGCTTCTGTAGAAAGGTTACTCAATGCAGCCCACAGACAACAAAGAAGACCTCTCTCTATATACTTGCTCTATGTACCCTTTATTCTATAAAAAATAATTCTAGTTTTATGCCAACTCTAAATAAAACAAAGACTTATCTAGCACCTTTTATAAGGACCAGATTATTCTTACTAGCCGCATTATGCTTGCAAGCCTTCTTTCCCCTAAACGCCAATTCAAAGAAGGAGTAGAGCTCTACAAAGCTGTATGCAAGAACGGTTGGCAACATCAAGATCCAATGCACCAGGCCTCTTGTAACCCCCCGAAGGCCTTTGTTATAAGTGTTATTGCTATCGCCGGGCACAGGTAGGTTCCAACGGACCAGGACGGTGACGATTAACAAAAATACGTATTGCGTCCCTAAGAAAATTAAGCAGATGGTTGAAAAAAGTGAATCGCTGATGAAGAGTCGATCATGTTCGGCAGCAACCATGTTGATGAGCTGAACAGTGATGGGGGAAAGCACAGAGAAGATGGCGCTGGCGCAGAGAACGAGGCCATAGTAGATGAAGAAGCGAGTAGCCCAACTGATTGACAGATAGACCCCAGGGATTCGGTAGGTCTTGACAATGAAGTAGTGGAAGACTTCTCCAGCGCCAATGGTCCATCTGCGGACCTGAAGGGCCCATTCGCGGATTTCATCTGCGTAGTTGAGGCCAGAAGTCGGACCATTGATGGTAATGAGGTTCAACGGCCGGATGCGGATCTCTCGTCGTGTGATAATGGTGTAGCGAATTAAGGCAATGATGTCCTCCATCTGATACGCCGGGTGGGTAAACGCGCCCTCCTCCAACAACTTGACGCTGAGCGAGTAGTGAGACATGGGGTTGATATTCCAGGGAATCAAAACACCCATGAAGAAAAAGGTGCGCAAAACGCCGGTAATGTCGACAAAGAATGGCATAGAATCGCGCTTGTAGATGATGATGGATTGCCAGATGGAGGAGTGGCGGTCGGCGAAATCTAGCTTGGAGTACTCGGATTCCAGCTCCAGCATGTACTCGGGATCGAAAACAGCGTCGCAGTCGCAGTTGGTAAAGATGTGTTCGTACTTCTCATAGTTGTAGTCGACGTCTTGACGGAGGATCTGGAGGCCTTGGCGACAGGCGTAGTTCATGTTGGAGCACTTGCCGCTGATTTCGCCAGGAACGCCCGAAGGGTGGAAGGTGACGATGAGGCGGAGGAATTTGCTCTCGTACTTTGCGTAGACTTGATCGCGTTTGGCCTCCTTGTCAGGTGTGCGGCATTCCATGCCAATAATGACGGAGAGGCGGGATTTGGCATCTTTTTGCTGCACGAGAGAGTCCAAAGTGGTTTGCAGCACGCTCATGGGTTCCTTGTACAAGGTCATGGCAACTATGTGACGGATGGTTGAGTAGTCGTCGGCCGTGGCGTCAGCCGATTCGACATCTTGGGCTTTTGTGGTCTTGAGCTTGTTTCGACTGTTAATGGCTAGTGTTCGACGAATGGCGCAAACGGTGGCTATCAGCCAGATAAGTTGGAAAAGGCCGATTATGATTATGATAACGATATTTGTTGCTTGGTTGACATAGGGAATAAAAGGCATCCATAGTGGGAATAGGAGAAAGGCGAAGATTATTACCAGAAACAATAGGTTCCAGCGGACATAGCGGTTGGCTGCTTCTAGTTTTGCAGCGTTGATGCCACTATCTATGCCGTCAGAGGTTGAGGATGGCAATGATGAAGGCATGTTGGGGTGGGCTTCTTGGTTTGGTATTCATAATTACTTCATTTCTGCCAAGTGTATATATACTTATGATTTCCAATCTCCAATTCACCGTGCTTAACGCAGCTGGCTAACTATCGAGACCTGAATGAAAGAAGGAAGCGAGTAGTCTACGTAGCCTTCCATTTCATTAGTTCACCTATAATCCCAAGACCATGTTCTCCAGCTCACTTCATGGAATCGCTTAAGTAGTGCGTTACCCCTTCTGGTTATAGGGGCTTGAGCTATTGGACATTCGCAACGCCACAAGCAAGCTGTATAACTCGCTTGAGAACGTGGTAGGGCAGGAATCCATTAGCCCCTTTGTGTGATGAGCTGAGAATCCCTGGGGCTGTGAGCCGTTTCAGCGGCCAGATCGGAAAATAAATCGAGGCGCTAACCTTGATCACAGTATTGTCACCATCTCAAATCAATAATCTTCAGCTGTGGCGCACTGCAGTCGATAAAAGCCCGCACGGCCCACTGCAAAGACCATCTCCTCTTCACTGTACTTAGTGCTATTGGCTGCTTTTACTTTCCACCCAATATGCTCTTCAAAACGATTCTCCTGACACTCTTTCCTACCACTACAGCTGCGGGAGCCAATTTCATCTAGGTGATGATAACCAACTTGCCTGTGCCCAAACATGCCATGAATCCGAAACGTCCGTGAGTTTGTATAGCCCTTCTGGCTGAATCGATTCATTTAGGACAATGACACTGGCTCCACGGACTGGAAGCAGTTAAAAATATCGGGCCGGGTGTACCTTGAAGCATCACGAAACATCGGGGACAGGAATGCCCACCCATTCACCTCGATGTACCCGAGTTGCTCTGGAGAAGGTAGAGTCCGCCAGTGCACAGCGCGGCGCCATGACTATCGGAAACTTAGTATTTGTTACAAGAAAGATGGACGAAGATGGGGATGCAGGAAGTAACCGAGATTAACTGACCAGGCTCGACTGGGGTCCAGCGCCAACACTCTTTCAAGAAGTTATCCATGAGCGGAAGACCTTCCCCTGGACTGAGAAGCTGGTCACCAGCAGAGCCTTAGACATCGTTGTGAAGTGGAGCAGTGTATTCGGGATGGTCACAAATATGATGAACGACAAAGGTCAATCAATATTCGTGGCATATTAGTACAGGAACATGGAGTCAGAGTCATGCGTCGACCAACAGTAGCGAGGCTTTGCCCAGACCCAAACCAGATACATAACCTCAAAAGCCATTCTGGGTGGTGTCCACTGCTTAGACTTGGGGCATGTGTTGACGAGCCATTAGATGTGGGATTTCCCGTTCGTGTGCCCCAATGGGATACAGGCCAACGACTTCGAGGAGCCCCCCCCCCCCCGACGATAAAACGATATCAGATCAACAGACAAGCCATTAGATAATGGCGTTCTAAGAGAGTTAAGGAAATGCGGATACAGTAGATGGGTTCAATATGCACATGCTTTCTGCTTGAATCACCATCACTAATCAGTTCTCAATAAGAGTGACTAGACCATTAAAGAAGGTGCGTTGTCGTCTCATGAACAGGGGAATAAAGTAGCCAGTAAGCCTTTGACATTGAGGCCCTCCTCGGATAATCCTTGCTCGACAAAAGGTCAAGCAGAGCGGCATAAGCATATGCAAGACAATGGACCGCCTTATGCAGTACGACTCATTTTTTTACTTGGCAGTGCTCCCACCTGTGCCTAAAATGTCAGTGGACTGTGACAACCCCTTGCATCTATGCATCATGCTTTGCCTGCCAACACACGCGTAAGCAGGCATACATGTAACCATTCGCATCCCACCACCAGCAGCAATCAATACTAGATTGGGGACTAGTATTGTAAGAAGTGCAGTATGCAGCAGTGGGCGAATCATCATGTTCAACCAACACCAACATCTCACTGCTGCTGCTGAGCCAACAAGTCCAACCCCGTGTTAATCTGCACGCCTTTATCCTATTGTAGTGTGAGCAGGCTGAAAGTTGACTTAGAGCTAGGCCGCCTACCATGAGCCACGTCGGCAGATATGAGGTGCCAAATTTAACTGCGCCTGCGCTGGCACCGTACCAGAACTTCCCGGTGGCCCCTCCAATGATTGTTGCAACCACCCGGCGGGAATAGTCTCGCGCATCCATTCTTGGCGCGCCTTCCTGTCCTCGGGCCCTGTTATGAATGGTAGACTCCACTGGGAGATACCGTG
Organism: Stachybotrys elegans; assembly: GCA_020746835.1. Lineage (NCBI taxonomy): Eukaryota > Fungi > Ascomycota > Sordariomycetes > Hypocreales > Stachybotryaceae > Stachybotrys > Stachybotrys elegans. The sequence goes on along the minus strand of JAGPNK010000007.1, from coordinate 990,722 downwards.
AGTCTGTCGGTAGTGCCCAGTCGTTGAAGTGCGTCTGGCCGTTGGTCTTGAGAGCACCAGTCACAATGGAAAGCACCTTGACCTGAAATGGCGCCAACTCTAGGCGCAAAGTCTCTGCCATGATTTCTGTAGACCTTTTGGAGGCCGCAAAAGTACCTGTTAAGGACTCAGGTTAACATTCACTTGGCTCGTATTCGTTCTTCGTAGTGGTTAAGGGGCATACCTTGATATGGCACGTTTAGGTAGCCAGAAAGCGAGGTGATGAAAACAATAGTACCCTTGGCTTTGATCAGGAGGGGTGAGAAGGTTTGAGTAATAGCCAGCTGGCCCCAAACGTTGGTTTCAAAAAGGGCTTTGGCTTCATCGATGTCTTCGTCCAGCAGCGGCATGAAATGGTTCCGAGCGGCGCAGTTGACGAGATATGAAAGGGCTCCGTCAGTCTCTCGCCTGACCACATCAGCGGCAGCCGTGATGCTTGCTTTATTGGTGACATCAAGCTGTAGCAGTGTGATGCCGGGCTTATTCTCAAGAGCCGACATGGTGGCCAGGCTGCGGGAAGTGGCAAAAACCTTGAAACCATGTTCTTGAAACTCAACCGCCATTGCAGAACCAGTGCCTCCATCACTGCAACCGGTAATGAGGACAAACTGAGAGCTTGGCATGGTGAAGCTAGGCAAATGTAATGACAGATGGTTCGTAATAGTCTGGGATACTGGGGGTGTGGAAGATGGCTCAAAGTAGCCGCTCGCACGTTGAAATAGGTCACAAGTGGAGTGTAAGCTGGTAGAAGAATGACTACGGTATATTGAAGGCGATGTAATTCGTTTGCAGGCGATGTAATTCGTTTGCAGGCCAACCACCCTCTCTGGGGACTCGGCTGTCGGCAGTTGGAACGGGCAATTTGATATCCTCCGCCTCCGGCATTGCCCTCCTGCAAGCCACGCGTCATCTCGTATAGGAACAGCGCATTACGTACCCAGTCGGGTCGTCTGCATCTCTCGTACGATGATAAGCCTGGGCATATGCAGTTGGTTAAAGGTCACCCAATATCGGCAGAGTGTGTGTCTCCAAGCTCGATTGCTTGTGATGTTAGTTGTGGTGTTGGTTCTGCGATGTTGTATCCGTAAGTAGGTTAGATGTGTGGATTACGGTCGTACAACGAGGTGGGGATGTAGAGCAAGGGTTCCATGGTATCGGTAGCAACAACAGCCACGTCCCCCGCAATGTAACCGGTCCATACATTCGACGGTCCATGATGTTCGAAGTCCTTCGATTATCACCAACAGTCATCCAATGTACCCACCGTCTTGGCTGCCTCCTTTGGCTTAGAGGGAAGGGACTTTCGTACAGTGCTCCTCGTCCCGCCACAATTACGTCCAATTTATCCAGTATGACAATCGAGGACCTCTCTTTCACTGCTATTACATGACCACGAACTACATCGCTATTTCACTCTTGTCGAACCAATACAGGTGTCGTCACTGCACATTTTACTCGTTCGGCCTGTACTTCTCACAATGCCATCTTACCATAGGCATAGCCACAAAGACTATCTAGTAAAATAGCCATATTGGCACATAGCTATGGCGCCTCATCATCTATCAGGCTGCAATATTTATTCTTCAGTATCACTTTACATTCGAGATCGATTTAGGTTGGTGAAGCAAGCATGGAATAATCATGAACTTCTATGAAAGCCATCATGCCGACGAGACTCAGCTAGTGTGATATACGGGCATCCAATTTCCACCTATCAAGTGATGTAGCATCAGTGGTAATAAACGGTATGAACAGAGTGGCCTAGATACCCTCACTTGGCAGCTTAAAGGCGCCAGAAACTTGTCTCTGCCACCACCCTTCAGGGTCATATCTTTTGGTTATCTCGCGCAGCTTTGATGTGCTCTCTTCCCCATAGCCATGGATGACTTCATCACCCTCGCGAGCGTAGTTGGTGAAGATGTAGCGGTGCAGAAGACCTTCAGCACTTGCGGTACGCTTTAACTCGTCTACCAGCTCGTGGACTCTGGCCAGGATGCGCTGGTCGTCCGAGGGCATGGACCATGTGGGATTGATGAGGACAATGAAGAGCGGCCCATCTTCTGCCGGAATGTTCATGGCATTGCCGCCAGCAGCCTTGGAGTTTGAGAGAAGGGTCTTGGTTAAAGCATGGAAGCCAAGCGTGAAGGTGAGGCCGCTTGCATCTTGAATAGCATCAAGAGCTTGCTGCCACATTTCGTAGAAAGTCTTCATGAGCGCAATATCTGGTTTGATAGTGATAGAGGCCCAAAACTGCCTGCAAAATGGTCAATATATATCACTTGCTCAGTGCCTGGTGCCTTACTCACCGCACTCCATTCTGTGAGAAGTTTGAGAGCTCATCACTGAACGAAGAATGCGTAGACACCCGCATGGTTGACATGTCTTTAATCTGTGGCTCTAGAGTAATAAAGGGCTGAAGCGAAGGTGAACCGCTATCGCCCAGAGTGTGGTACATCACACAAGTAGCACCTTGGTGACCGTAGCCATAGCCCGCACTACACATTACGTGAGTATTCGGGTCCATATCCTGAAAGACAAAATCGCAGGCTCGTTGCATGAGATCGGGAAATGCGGTGGGCAGGTAGAATGTAACCCCTCCCCAGATATCCTTGGACTCGAATGTCTTCATTTTGAAGGAAGTAACGATGCCGAAGTTGTTCAGTCCACCCTTGAGAGCGGTCCAGAGTTCGGTATGCTGCTCAGAGTTGGCATAGATAATATCCCCGGATGGCATGACTATCTCGAACTCTGTAACGGAATCACACGCGAATCCCGTTTGTGTAGAGAATATTGACAGTCCGCCTGATAAATATCAGCATGGAAAAGAAAACTAGAAAGAGGATGTCAGAGCATACCACCAAGAATGAATCCCGTTACACCAACACGGCTAGCGCGAGCGCCTGTAGTCGTGATATTGAACTTTTCCAGTTCCTGGTACACCGATGACCACGTTTCACCGGCACGAATCGAGACAATGCTTTTATCCTGGTTAAGTGAGACCCCCTTGAAGTCTCTCATGTCAACTGTAATCCCACCCTGGACATTGGCAGCGCGTCCAGAGGGGTTGTGGCCACCACCCCTGATGGCGATGCCGCAGTCTCCTGAATCGGGGTGCTGTCGAAGCGCTCTTATCAACTGCTGGACCTGCTCAGTCGTTTGAGGCTTCAGAATGAGTGCAGGTTTGACCTCGTTGGCGAACGCGCTGAAATATGAGCTGTTCGCTGCTTCGTACTCCTCCGTGCCCTCGTACAAAATAGAGTCATTGCTGAGGATTGACTTCAGGGTCTGTAGAGTTTGAGCATCAAGAGTATTGCACATTTTGATGATAGAAGGCCGGTTCACGGGCTACAATTCAAGAGCGGATCAGAAGCAGAAGCTGGATGCAATGCAGTGGTGCTGAGAATCGTCCTAGACGCGCGCACCGGATTTGTTAAATAAGCTGGGTTCAACGAGGAGCAGGTACCTTTCGCTCGGAATTGCAAGCTAGTTCAGGGCGTGCAACGTTCCAGTGGTATGATTGCTGCACTGGTCTGGAGCATTTATGCGACCAACATCCACTGCACCCCTGTTGCTTACCATGGTTGCTACGTGCTTCCTGGTACATGTAATATCCATGCATGCAACCCAATACGGCCCCCTCCATGGTTGTGAGAATATGCATGTTGGTCCGGATGCACTCTTAACTCCTCACTTGGGACTTCCTTGGCATGTGATGAGTTTACAGAGCAGCCAACAGGCTACCTCAGCTAGTCTCCCTCTCCGCTGTCATCTGGAACCCTCTTCTAGCTTCCATGTGTCTGGTGAATATCGTCCTATTCTGGGTCACATACGTGACAATGACAGTGAGAGGGTTAGATTCATCTGTTGTAGAGAAATGAGACACCTCTTATGTCATGCTACTATATTGGAATTACGGGTATTGCAACATTTACCCAATTTCCCAATAGGAATCGGGTTTTGGAAGGCTTTCTCAACAACGTTAACATAGGATGTTGGACAGAACTGACCATTGGCAACAATAACCAACGAACTGGAGCAGTTGACTTGGCGCAGCCCAATACGAGTGTCAGGCTTTCCTATCTTATTCCCCTGCTCGTAAACTACTACAAAAAAAATGAAAGAGACGAGCACCCAACAAAAGGTAAGGAACTCTACAAGTCACATAGCAATTCTAGGTTTCGATCCTAGGACCTCCGGGTTATGAGCCCGGCGCGCTTCCACTGCGCCAAATTGCTTAACGCCACCATGACTAATAGTGATTGGATCGTCGACTTCACTAGCTAACTTATGAGCCTCAACTCAAGATGCCGCCGTCGGCCAGTCGGCTACCCTAGACAGGCAACTTGGTGGCCTCGATGTTGTTTTCCTACTGCAAAATCTCGTGGCTTGGAAAGTGCTCATAAAACTCGAAATCAGCGATAAAGGCTGAACTGAATTCATCTTCTGTCGGTGGTTTCTGTTGCTCCTTCTTCATATTCCCTTGTGACTGACACCCTTATCGAATTCCACTCTCTTCAATCGTGGGATAAGGCATGTCATGTATTATTCTGTAGATTTTGCGAGAAAGCTCCAAGGCATCCTCATTTACATAGTTTGTTTTGACAATCCTTCGTCCTTTATTAGTTCCCGCGTCCTACCAACTCAAACCAATCGATTCATTTTTAGGGCGTTGTCTATAACGGAGAACTGGGCTTATCAAAGACATATGGAGAAGAAGGAAATTACCAACAAATAATTCATCTTCTTATTCAGATCTTGAATGAGATCATCTGCCTCTAACCCCCTGTAGCCTAGAGACTCGCACAGCTCAGGCTTTTATTGGATCAGTGGTTGGGACGGCTATGGGACCAGAACAGCCTTTCTCGCTACTGAGACTTACATACCAATATTCTGGCTAGCACCGAAGCTGCATACAATCACGCTTGCATTGCGGTTGCGCAGAGATACGAGCGTTGGGGAAAAGTCCATATTGACTTATATCGAAAGTCGAGAAGAAGAGGAGGGATTAAGTATCTTTACTCAAGGATTTCATCCGGGATGTCTTGAAGTGCATGCCAGTCGCACAAAGGGTGTGTTTCTGGAGAAGCATAATTTGAGAAGATGCTCAGTCTTTAGACGGCGTAGACAACGCTTGTGCTCTGTCAAGTCTGACCACCTAGGGATACAGGAGAACTCTATTTTGCCAGCCGGACGACCGTCCATGTGATGAACCCAAATCATCTGGCCCAAATCCAGACAACCATAATCCATGATACTGAAGGGGAAAAAAGCCAAGAGCTAGAAAAAAGCCCTTGAAGAAATCTCAACACCCCACCAAACGAGCTAGGCGTGCAAAATCGATAGACCTTCGCAGAGCATCCACCACATCAAAAAGCCAAATGAAGGAAGCAAAAAGGAAATGCCTAGCAATTCTAGGTTTCGATCCTAGGACCTCCGGGTTATGCTATTGATAGTTAGAGTGAGTCACTTCGCTGGGTCTGGTAGGAGAACTTACAGCCCGGCGCGCTTCCACTGCGCCAAATTGCTTTTGTGGCACGTGACTTTTTCAGATCGCCATTTACCCTATCAAGTCTTTGCCAAGCGCAACAATTTTTACAAAAAAAGAAAAGAAAATCATGTTCGCAGATGGGAGTGATGATTAATCAGGACACGAACCCAAGGCTTGGGTTCGCAAAAAAAGAGGTTAGCAATTCTAGGTTTCGATCCTAGGACCTCCGGGTTATGAGCCCGGCGCGCTTCCACTGCGCCAAATTGCTTTGCTGATGTTTTGTAGAGTCCCTAACAGTTACTATGAATACTGACCAGTGCCACAGTACACAAGAAATTCTTCCTTGTAGCCTGCGAGGCAGCATTCCTTCGGAATAAGTAGGTCATCCTCGTCGTCTCCACAAACATGCTTATGGCCGGCCCAGCCACAGGCCCTTCCAAGAGACCCATAACCTGTGGCTAAGCCGAGCACCTATAAAGAACAGCACCTCTTCCACCCAAAACCCGCCCCGCCGTCAACCGACGACTCCCACTCCATCAGACAATACAGCCGCTCTCTTGGCTCGCTCCCCTCGCCGCCCCGAATGCCAGCGGACGAATACTCGGCGGCCCGCGGCGGTGGCGCCCTCAAGCTAAAGGGCGCCAAGATCGAAAAGAAGAAGAAGAAGAGCAAGGCGAAGCGAGACAAGTCCGACCTGGCCAGGAACCTCTCCGCCGGCGAGGAGGACGGCGGCCGCGCGCGCAGCGGCAGCCCCGCCGAGAAGCGAAACCGTGACGACGAGGAGTTGTTGGATGAGAGAGGGGATGACGATGCGCCAGCGCCCCAGAAGACGGAGTCGGAGAGGCAGTTTGAGGAGCGCAAGAGGAAGAGGGTAAGCAGTCCGCGCCCAAGCACATCCTGGCAACGATCCTTACTGACATGGAACCAAATTTAGCTTCTCAAGATGGCCGAATCCTCCGCTGCCCGACCTGAACTGCTCATGACGCACAAGGAACGAGTCGAAAAGTTCAATACGTACCTCTCGAAGCTGAGCGAACACCACGACATGCCCAAGATTGGACCCGGCTAAGCTATGTGGTACCCTATGGAATGTTACAATTACGACACGGCGTTGGATAGCTTACATATACCCTCGAATTTGTATCATTAGCAGGTGCGATTCGTCGCATCGGGTGGTTCATTCTTTATATATTCATGTTGACGTGTGAAGAGGACACGAGAAATGTGCCAAGCCCTGTCTCGAGGTTCATTATGCTAATCTAACGCCGTTCCGTGTATTCTATCCCTATGCAGGACGGGACGATCCTTTCCCAAAAGTCTATTCCGTCGGTGTGTGAGCGGGTGGCTCAAGCACAATACAAAGGAAAATCGTAAATCGTAAGACATGCTGCATGCGGATGCCATGTATACAGTACAACCGCGAGATGTTGGATGGTTCCACCGCCGATGACGCACAGCTTAGAAGGCAAGCACAAGTCCAACCACGGCGCTGAGCGCGGTGTAGACGAGTATGTTGCCCTGGAATCGCGGCACAGCTGCGTCCTGGAGCTCAGGGTTGTCTGCCTCGGATGGCGAAGTGGGCACGACAGCTACCCACGAAGTCGTGGTGACAATAACAAGACCGCCATCGGACAGAGTGCTAGTAATCGTCGTCGGAACAGGGCTGGAAGTTGTTGCATCTCCGTGGGTGACGGTTCGTCGAGTGCTTGACGATACCTCTGACGCGTCTATAAACAAATATTGTTAGCTGATATTGGGAAAGGATGGTCGCAGGTGTGCATTCAAGAGACATCAGTCACGAATTTAATCATAAGCGGCAAACATAGCAATCAAAGAGACCGAGACCTCAGGAAAAGTGCAGCGCAAAGTAAGACACAAGGGACGCAGGAAATGGGCAATCCAACAAGGCGGCAGAGATTGCCGCAACGGCAACAGAAATCAGGCTGAGGTCTCGCATCAAGACCTACTGAGAGTTCTGGTAGGCAGCGAGCTCCGGAGGGATGACGATGGCGAGGACGATGACGATGGCGAGGACGAGGACGAGGACGTGGACATGGACATGGACGGGGAAATGGAAGAAGACAATCGGGAGGCAGATGTGTCCCGAGGAACTGTGGAAGAGGATCGGGAGGATGGACGTGGGGAAGTCATCATTGTACCTGGGACGGATGAAGTTGGAGAGTCCGAGGGAGGCGGGGTGGAAGTGGCCTGGGCACTTGAAGAAGAAAGAGATGGTGGAGGGTGGTTTTCAGTCGTGGACATACCAGAGGCAGGTGATTGCGTACTCTCTGTAGATGAAGGTGGCGTTGACGTGGCAGGTTCGGTCGTGATCATACCAGAAGTAAAAGTAGAAGTAGAAGGAGCAGTAGCAGTAGTAGTGGAAGCATCATCTTGAGAAGACGAAGTTTCTTCCAACGTAGACGTACCAGTAGAGACGGAAGTGGGCTCCGAGACGGGTGTGGTGGACTGCTCCGTGGTAGATTCGGAGAGGGAAGAAGTCGTGGTGGTGACGTCGACGGACGTAGTCGTGGTGGTGGTGACGATAGTCGTAGTCGGAACGGTGGTGGTTTCGATGGTAGTGGTGTCTTGGGTGACTGTAGTCTGGGTGGTCGTGACGGGAACACTGGCGTCCGTGGTTGAGCTGACGGTGCCATTGCTGTTGTCTTCCTGTCTCTTGTTGTAGAAAGCGACAGTATTTGCAGCCGAGGCAATTGTTTCGACGACGGCAATCACTGCGACCTGCTCCTCCTCGTCCTGCTCCTGATCCTTGGCATGAAACTGCTGAATCTGATGCAGCCTGCGAAGGAACTCTGGGGAAGAGAGGCGAGGACGAGCTGCAGCAGATCTGTCACATGGCATCAGATTCCCTTGTCCAAAGGACCAGCTCGAGGTAACCATGGACCCCGCCATGACAGCGAAGCCAAAGCTGAGGGTGAAGCACATGACTATCGCCAGGATAAGTCGAGGAAGAGGCGAAGATGTCGACGTCGATGGCTGACGGTTGGGAGTCTCGGATTGGCATCGAGCCTCGCGCTGCTTGTGCAACGGCAACCCCGCCTCAAGCTGCTGAGGGTGCTTCTCGTTGGCGTAATCCATGATGTGTGCCGATAGTAATCTTGGTGTAGTGAATGGACGTGTAATGGGATAGGCTCCTGGATGCTGCCGTGTGCAGACGAGCCGATCGGTGCAGCCTCGAATGGAATGATGATGGCGATGATGACAAAAGCAAGCTGACGAGGTCCTCTGCCCTTAATAAGAAGAGGGTGAGGCAGGCAGCGCGAGGCAAATACGAACGACGGCGAATACGAGGCAGGTGCCGGCAGCCGGGGAAGTGGATGGTCCAAACGCCCACTAAAACCCGGCGATCTTGTTGCTTGGGAAGAAGAAGAAAAAGTCCGCCAAGAAAAACCCGAGAAACCCCAGAGCCACTCTACCTCAAAGAAAGCTTGGACAGCAGGGTCTTGATGGAAATTGATGGTCGGAGCTCTCTGTCATTTATGGAGGGCTGAGGAGGTCCGTTGATCCTCGACTCAGCAGTGGAGGGTGGCCAATACTTGGCGTATTGAATTCCAGCGCCAATGGAGGATGTGCAGAGGGCGGGTGCGAAAAAAAGAAAAAAGGGCACAGTCGATCCCAAGCTGCAGCAGGATGGAGGCTGATAGAAGATCAATGGAGAAGGGTTCCAGAAAATGGGAGAGGCCAAGAAGGAAAAGAGGAGGCGGTGGCGGCGGAGGAAGAAGGAAGAGGAAGAAGATGGTGATGAGAAAGATAAAGGCGGGAGCTGTCACCAGCCAGGTAGGTTCGGTTCAGTTGGCACCCGACTTGATCTACAGTTCAGTTCAGCTCAGCTCAGCGCAGCGGTGCCTCCCACGTAAGCCCAGGCACAGAGAGAGACAGGAGGAAAAAGATTCAGAGCACGGTTGTGGAGGTGGTGACACCCAACGCAGCTATATTTATTCCATCTAGCAGCTCCCTCGACGTACATACATATATGGACGGAGTTCTCTCAGCAAGGAAAAGTGAAAACTGAACCTGACATCCACCCACCCGTCTCGACCTGACCCTCTTTTCAGCCAGCGCCAGTCTGCACAGACAAGAGATAGAGAGAGATAGGACATTTCACAAGCCCAAAAGGGCGAGAAAAAGCAACCCAGAGAGGGTCATGGCCGGGGGGGGGCGAGATGCGCGTGCGGCGGTGCGCCGACAAAGCTGACAGGGTATCGCAAGACGGAGAGGCCCAGGCGGGGGGCTGGGGATGGGGATGCGCGCAAGGTGACGGGATGATACCAGAGCCTCCAACAAGGTGCTCTTGATGGGACTGCTTGTGTATCGGGTCAGACAGGCAGGGATTCTCTCGCACCACCAGCAAGCACCAACCACAGGGCTTACGAGCACATGGTCCGGGTTTGTTTCCAGCCTCTTTTTATTTTTATTTTGCTTCATCATTACCCTCCCTCTCGTTTTCGCAATCGGCCCAGCAAAGCATCTCGGCATCGCCAAGATTTAAAAAGGTGTGTGGCAGGGTTGGAAATGGCACCAGGTGACATCACCATTTGCTCGGGACGAAAACGCCCTTGGAGGTTTCCTCACTGTTTCCCGGGTGGAGAGGGCCACCGCCAGCATCCGAGAGTGACAAGTGGGCGGGTTTCAGCTGGGGATTGGCAGAGCCATTGTTTGGTCTTCAGGTCCTTGCTCGTATTCCTCACTGTCAACACACCACTAACCGGTCTAACCCGCTAGCATGATCGGACTGTGAGACGTGGCGTCGGCTTGCTGCTGCTCGTGGTACCAGTTTGCTCTACTAGTACCTGGGCTGAGCTGAGCTGAGCAGAGATGTCAAGCCCTCCGAGGCACAGAGCCACAGAGGCAGATTCAGCGGTGAGACGGTCGCAAGCATCGATGTGACTGACAACAAAATGCAGTTTGTTTCCTTGCTTGTTGGCGACGGCGGGGGGCATCTGGTTTCCTATTCGCGCACCAACAATCGACCGTGGTTCGTTTCCTTGGATTGCACGAGAAAAGCATGCAGGCCGGAGCACAAGATCCAAGTGGCTTAAGGCTAACCTACGGCTACGTGCCCCTGGTCTGTTTGAGGAAACAAGGCTAGCGCGAGCAGGCCAGACCTTGTCCATTTGCTGCCGTTGCGTTGCTTGCTGTCCATCTTGGATGAGGCTATTCCCAGTTGCTGGCAATGGAATAAGCGACTCCCAGGCCACGCTCGGAGCTATGAGCGATTGTCTTCCTGCGGGAGATTGAAGTCGTTCAACCCTCCCTTTCCCCTCAATAATAACCCGGAGCGACCGACGGTTTGACACTACGCCCAACTGCTCCGTGAGATGATGGATGGATGGCCTAGCCCTCGTCACGATTCATCACCATCAAAGGCTCAATGTGCCTCAGACGCGCCGTCAAGTCAGTCACATGCACGCACCGTCGAACCATTCGGCTGCGTAACACGAGACAGGGTGACGCGGCAGGGCTGAGCAAGCCTCGACCCTCGCTGACTCGTCAAGCGTGGCTGCTGCCACTCGTGTTTCCCCCTTTGCACGGCGCAACCGCACCTAGCAGCAGAGGCTATGCCGCTTTAATATTGGAAGAAAGGACACATCGTATGGTCTACCATCTCTCCCCGTTCCCAGTCTCCGTCCTGCCGGGTGCCGGGATGCCATGCCGTGCCATGCCATGCCATGTCATCGATACCGATGCCGATCTAGGCTGGGCTTGGCGGTTTCTGTCTCCTGGGGACACCCTCTACGATACGAAAGCCTGATCGAATGCCTTGGGTCTGACATGGTGCATATGTAGGTGTTTCTGGGCACCTCTTGGACCTCCACCAGTGTCTATTCTTATCCCGACTTGATCATTTAATGTCCAAGCCTAGCCGGCATCTTTCCATTCTGGCCATGATATCAACAGACTCGGGCACTCAAGTGTTTCCTAGTAGATATTCACCTCTACCGCAGGCAATTGCTCCTGACAATGCGTCCTGCTTGTTGCTTTCCCCCCGTAGTTGCAGGCGTCGGGCGGCACCTCGAGATGGCGAATCCACTCGTCAAACTCGAAGTCCCACGCCCAGTCCTCAAAAACCTGCAGCTCCAGCTTCATCTCGATGCTCCCCACCCGGCGTTGTGGCGGAACTGGGCCGTGTTATCCTCCCAGTTCTCGTCAAAACGGACCGGCTCTCTCGGCATCAGCTCGTAGATCCATAGTTCGTCCAAGCAGTCGAGGCCAAGGTACTAGCACATGTTCACCATTCGCATTTCTTGATGACCGTATCAGTAGCGTAATTGGCACCTCGCCTAGCTTCCCTTGAGTGGATTGGGCATGTCCGGGCCCAACGTCCAACATCGGGGGCGGGGCGGTGGCAGTTGGTGGTGAGGCGATTCGCTTTGAATCATTCCGGCCAAGATTTTGAACGTACCATGGAAGTTGTACTGATAGTAGACACCGTGTTCCGACCAAGTTAGCCATGTTGGACCAGTGCTCTCCGTCAGCAGACCTGGACAACATGAACAGAGCTTTTTTGGACCATGGTGTTATTGGCGTCATCCACAAGATCGCTTATACATACATTAGAAACTGTGGTATCCAAGAAGACGGAAAGACTCACCCAACCATGTGTTCGGTCACCCAAAGCCAATGATGTCGAAATAGCCGAAGCAGACGAGACTGGCCGCGTTGCATCATTGGTTAACGCCGTCGGTGAGGCCACAGAATACATACTGAGTCGCAGTCCCTGAAGAGGTCCACGCCCACATCACAGCCAACAAATGGCATTCAGTGTACCGCGGAGTGCTGGTTTCATCCATCTATGGTACAACAATGCAGGGTCAGCCATTTACGTCTTTGGGGTCGAGCCATCCTCGTGTCCCTTGCCAGCAAATGTGATCATCAAGCTCGCCAGAGGTCCAAATCCTTGGAGCGGCTAAGCTGTTCAGTGTTTCCCAAGTGGCAGAAATAACAGCAACCACATGAACAGCAGAAAAGTTCGCGTAAGAAATGTCTCGCCATAATTTCCAACGCCTCTATCTTAGGCTGAAATGTAAAGACAAGGTGTATAGAGCAATGTAATCATTTATAGTGTAAGATATGGGTTGTGGTAAAATTAGAAATATAGCAATCTCCTGATCCTATGTTCCATAAATAGATATTGGAGGCTTCAAGAAGGGCACTCTGTGGCCATAGAGATAATACTAAATTAACAAATAAGAAACAGTAGAAGCCGTCCAGAGTAATGCGCCCAAAAGAGTTACGGTTGTAACTATAATTTGTAACTTGGAATACAGATCTTTCTGCAGCCAATGGTTCGGAAGCTACTGTGCGCCAACCATCAAGAACTGAAGTCTGCATCTATGTACAAAGCTTCTGCAACGGTCAAGGGAATGAAATAATATCAGGGTTTCAATGGCTGCCCAACTTGGCCTTGGCCATCTTTCTGTGTAAAACAGAGATAGCAGTGCAATTAACCCCTTGTATGCCATTAAACTTGCCCTTACTCTCTACCCGTCCAAACCTCGTCTAAATTTGGACATTACCACCTAGTACTGTACGACATCGTTATGCTGGTTTCTTCACCTTGAGAAAATAGTGATGTCACATGTTGCCATCATTATTATAACAGAAGGCGATCCTTGTCATGAAGCTCGCACAGGCGCTGTGGGGAGGATGGGTTCTGTGTTTGCTCAAGCCATCTCCCATGCATCGGACCTTTTAATTTACATATGGATAGATCTCGAAGCAGATATTTAGGTACCTGCTAACTAGGTCAGAGGCAGTGCCTGCCTAGGTATGTAGGTAAGTAGCTCTGAGTTCCTGACTTCAATTGCCAGGTACTGCCGAGGCGCCCCTTCCCGACCATTTTCTCCCATTTTCTCGTAGTGGATGCCATTTCCGTCGGGCAAGCATGGGGGGTACTTTGGTCGTGCGCCGTGTGACGTGGGCCTCGAGGTACCTTCGAGAAGCGCCCCAACAATTGACTCCATCTGCTGCTCTCGTCTTGCATCATTTTCATGTGACAGTCCAGGGCCAAGAACGCGAATGCATTCGTGTGCTGTGTGGTTTGACAGTGGCCCGCTTGTCCGTCTCACTTATTAATATTATCGACCCAGCCGCAGCCCAGGAGGTGAACCGACTTTTGGACAGGTTGTCCATCCATCCCTTGGTCCTCAAAAATTCCCCCATGCGCATCCTGCATTACGTTGCCAGAAACCCCAAGACAGCATCGAATCAGCTTGTTGAACTGCCACCAGCCAATCCTAGGGCATCGGCTGTCGTTGCGGGACCCTGTCCCTCCCAGCAATCAACCCACCTTTTTCCTTTAGGTACAGAGTACAGCCCACGCGCGTAAGCACTTCGAGCCATCCATCCACCGCCGAGCCCTTCAGCTTTCAGGCCCTTCGATGCTTCACCACCCGCCCACGAGGAACACGCCATGCCCAGCACCGAGTCGTCGAATGGGCTCGATCCAGGCGAAGAAGACGCCTTGCGGCTCCTGAACCGGACGCCACATCCCTATCACCATCCGAGCTTCGACCTGCCGTCGCTCCACACTCGCTTTGCCCTTCGTGACGACGAAGCTGCCACCGAGGCCCGCGGGGCTTTTCAACAATTCCCACACTCCTCGCAGCCCTCGCCGCCATCCCAGGCCTCTCAGCCGCCGCACATCAGCTTCTCCTCCTTCTCCAAGGAATCCTCCCATGCTAGCGACAGCGGGACTGAAGCCGACGATGAACATTTCCTCAAGGGTCTGCCCGCTCCGAGGGTAAAGCTGCACAAAGGTCTCCGAGGTCGCAATGAGCCCCTGTCCGGAACCTCTACACCTCTGCAATCGGCTTTTCCATACGAACGGGATGGCGTTCCGCCTCCAGGGGCGTCTGCTTCCACTCAGCATGACCCGGCCCATCAATCTGTCCTGGACCTCTTGCGAAGACACAGGGTGTTGGTACGACGACTCGTGGAGGCAGGCATCGTCGCAGTCCTCGGTGCAATGGCCTTGCGCAACAGTCAGGTGGCGCAGACGATGATTCACTGGTCCCAAGGTACGTGCGTCCCGCCACTCTTCATACCCATATTCTAATCCAGCTGCAGACATGCGCTTTCTCGGCATGGTGTACGGCACGCTACTCGCTTTATATCCTATACGTATCCTGGCTCGAAGTACTGTCGGGAAATGGAGCTTGAGTCAACTAAAACTCGACTCCCACTTTGACCCTGCGCCGTTGATCTACCCTCCGGCCATTACAGTGCTGGTGGCACTCTTGGTCTCACCAAACAACCCGGCGGTGGTTCTGCCCAACATCGTGCTCAGCCTATGCACATTGCCCAACCAGGCCGTGCCATTTACCGATGCCAATGCGCCATACAACGCCGCACACTGGTTTTTGACAAGCTTGCCACTGGTATGGACGTCCACGAGACCGAATGCTTTGACACCCTCCAATATGCCCTTCGTGCCAGAGGAGACCCTTGTCTTACTTTACCCCTTGCATATCACTCTTTGTCTCGTTCTACACCATCTTACCACCACAAGCCTTCTCTTGGCAGAGCTTCAGCTTCTGTCTGTGGCCCTCATCAATGTCCTGCTTCTCGCATCATCGCCGCAGGCTCAGATACTTAAGGCTGTGTTGTGGGGAGGAGGGTTGGGTCTACTCATCTCGTGCGGGTCAGTCATATCGTGGGGCATTGCGCTGGCGAGAGTTCCAAAATGGCGATTCTCAAGGACACGGACCTATCAAGCGCACCACTTTCGAAATTTGCTGGCTAAAATTGTGTCATGGCATAAGATCACTCATGGACTCCTGGGGCCGGGCTTCGATGACATCTACGACACCCCTCCATCTTCGGAAGGAGAAGACGCATCGGCGGGACTGGGCGTGAAAGGACTTCAACGGGTCCAGACGTTTGGCGCTACCGTGGAATACCCCCCGACCCAGACAGCAACCACTCCTCACCTATAGCAGGGAAGGACAGATTTGAGTCGGTGGTCCGAAGGCATACCTTGCCTTACCTAGCAGCTTCGCCACGGAAGGACCCTTCATATACGCCCTCTGGCCGAAGAAAACGTGCCATATCCGAGTCGGCACGGCCTTTTCTGAGATTGACTCAAGAGCAGGCCGCGTTTCGGAAATGGATTTACGCTGGATACGTATACGCATGCGTCATCATCGTCATCTTTGGCGGCATTCGGCTGTACATTCAGAAGTTCGCCCTGAACGGGCATGAACCCCTGGGCTGGGGCCTGGGATATGCCTTCGGCCACATATCGTGGTTCCGACTCCAAGTCATCCAGGCAAATTTGGAAAATTGGATATGCCTTCCGCCACGACCGGAGCCGACAAGCGATGGTGTATGCCATATGGGGTGGGTTCAACATGTCCGTCTTCACGACTTTGGCGAGGCCAATACTCGACTTTTCCTGACGGGATACTGGTTTACGATTCTGATTGTCGGCCTCATGATCGTTTTCCAGCTGAAGAATTTCGTCGAGGTTGATACGAGGCGAAAAGTGTTTCATTTCATGATGGTTGGCATGTTTCTTCCAGGAACGTTTGTCGATCCTGCATATGCCGCCTTCGCCTTGGCTGTAGTGCTAGGCCTCTTTCTGCTGCTCGACCTGCTTCGGGCTAGCCAGCAACCACCTCTATCGAAACCCATCGCTTCGTTTCTCGCACCGTATGTAGACGGCAGAGACTTCCGAGGACCTGTCGTCATTTCGCACATATTCCTGCTTATTGGGTGTGCCATCCCATTGTGGCTGGCGCTCGCGTCATTGCCACGTACGGGATCAGGATACTGGGCCGGATGGGAGGTTCCGACGAGAGAGGTCAGCATGGTGTCGGGTGTTATCTGCGTTGGCCTGGGCGATGCCGCGGCTTCACTTATTGGTCGGCGTTTCGGCCATCGCAAGTGGCTCTGGGGTGGCGGCAAAAGTCTAGAAGGAAGCGTGGCGTTTGCAGCGGCTGTGTTTGCCGGGTTAATGGCGGCCAGCGCTTGGGTCCGCCTCGGAAGGTGGCCTGTCGTCGAGCAAATGAGCCACACGACGAGTGCCCGGAACGCAGCCGTGTGCGCCTCCATCGCAAGCCTGACGGAGGCGGTGCTGACGGGAGGTAATGATAATGTGATCGTGCCAGTAGCACTCTGGACATGTGTCAAAAGCCTTGGAGTATAGCTCCATGGCATCATAGAGGCGTTGGGGACTGCTTTTGGCGACAGGGGAAAATTGCATTTAGATAGGATTGGGCGGTACGGTCTATGCATAGGGGACAATGCCTGGATGGCATCGCTCTGGGCGACATCCCAACTCGGGGACTTGGGCCAGAGAGCAAGATCAGCCTCCTTGGTATGGGCATGAGAGGCACTACCGCCGTAATGAATGTCACGTAGAAGGCTTATGATTTTTTTGATCTAAAATGGCTCTATCCCTGGTTCTACGATGAATGCTCCTTGACTCCGTTCCCATTGTCGTTACTCCATTAGATCCTCTAGAATGGCTTCGAGTTCGTCCTTGCCAAAAGGCACGCTCAGCAGCTCCGTTCCCAGAGCATCTTTATGACTGGTGATGATTTGATGGTCGTGAAATCTGGATACTGTTAGCTTATCTCTTTCTCAGAAACGAACAAGGCAAACAACATACTCCTTCAGTAATGTGCGGAACGCCATCTCCGAAGTGCAGATGAATTCTTCGACAGCCTTGTTGTACAACATCCTGTACTCCACGCCGACGCCGTCATCGCCCATGCTGCCCTCCTCCTCCATGGTGATGAGCAGCTCGCCGAGGAGTAGGCGGAAGAGGTTCTTTGCGTTCTCGGGAAGACTGCGCAGGACAAAGGCGACGCCCTCCCTGCCATTGACTCGGTGGGCCTTGCGGCCGAGAAGCTCGTGAACGCTATCGACAACGTCGACCTCGACCGTGAGGGGGACAAACGTGGTGCAATCGTGAAAGACGAAGTTGAAGGCGGTACGCACGCCAATGTCCCACAACAGAGAGAAGTCGGGTGTGTCGGCCGAGCAGACGAGCGTCACACGCGGCAGGGCGGCCAGCTGCGCGAGGGCGGCCTGCATGCCAGGCTTGCGCATGGGAGGGGCGTCTATGGAGTTGACAAGAAGCGTCAGATGAACGTCGCGTGAGGCGAGGTGGGCGGCAATGGCCTGCACCATGACGGCAGGCTGCGAGAGCGGCACCCTGCCGTTGGTGGGCTGCACGGCGGCGCCGATGATGCCGAGGACCTCGCGCGCCGACGTCGTCTCGGCGTACCCATTGACGACGACAACCTTGTGGGCGGAGCGGTGCGCCTTGGAGCGGTGCAGGTGCCGCGCAAACTTGTGCAGCAGGGCGCGCTTGGAGCCGAAGCCGTAGAGGCACAGGCTGAAGCCCTGCGAGGCCTCAAAGGTCCACTGAGGGAAGGACTGCGCGTGCAGCGACTCGAGGTACTCGATGTCGGCGGCGTGGCGGTCCCGGCGCGAGCGCAGGACGTCGAAGTACTCCTCGTGCGTCAGCAGGGCGAGCGCGCCGAGGTGGTTGTCCGACGTCTTGGGCCGGCCGGGCTTGTTGTGCAGGAAGTACTGCTCGTGGGGGGGGAGATCCCTCGGCGGGGTGGGCGAGCGCGCCTTCTTGGGAGGACGACCGCGCCGGGGCGTCTTGGAGGGCGTGGAGGGGTCGGCCGCCGTTGCTGCTGCTGCTGCTGCTGATGGTAGTGGTTCGTCGGCGTCGGCGTCCTCGTCGGCGCTCGAGTCGTAGATTTCGCGGACGAGGCGGCCGCCCTCGTCCGAGTCCGAGTCGCTGGCGCCGTTGCGGACCTGGGCGAGGAGGGCCTTGACGCTCTTCTTGCGAGCGGAGCGGTCGGCGGCGAGTCTCCTCGGGGTTCCGTCCTCGGCGGCGAGGGTCTTTGTCGGTGTCTTTAGGAGGGCGGTGCGATTGGCTCTTGGGGTTGGCGTGTTGCCCTTGGAGGCCGACTTGGGAGGGCGGCCGCGGCGGCGAGGTGCTGGCTTGGGCGTCTCATCGTCGTCGTTGCTTGGGCGAGGCTCGTCTGTGTCGTCCAGGCTGTCGTCGAGCTGGAGCTTGGTGGTGATGGGCGAGACGGGTGCCTCATCCGTGTCGAAGGCGTCTCTCGTCGACGTTGGCCGGCCCGCGCTCCGATGTCGTTTTGTTGGTGTCGATTCTAGATCGGAAGCCTCGACTTCGTGGTGGAGGCGTTTGCGCAGCGATGGCGACGTCTCGACATGGAGGTCATCCCCGGGCCCGGGAGCGGACATAGCGGGTTGTTGATGCAGAGGATTTTTGGTATCAGGGGAGAATGCTGGGATGGTGGTTGAGCTCGGCTGAAGCTTCCACCTGCAAGGCCCAATATTCTCCTGCGCGTTGACGCGCCTCGGGCTGGTTAATGGGTCCAGCCGGGGGGTACGTACCGGCCGAAGGCACCCCTGCAAGGTTAAGGTGGAGGATCCATCCAGCAAATTGTCAGACTTTCAACGACAAACCTCGAATGCAAATGGGTGAAAAAAGCACCATCTCCTTTTCTTGTTAAGCCATTCCAAGATACCCCCATTCTGTTTTATTCCCTTGTGCTTCTTTATTCTGCCTTTCAATACCTCTCCCCTTTGTCCCCCGTCTTCCGTGAAAACCATGAATCTCAACCTCTCCGCGTCACTCAACATCTACAAGCTCCTGTTAAAGCCAGGCCTATGCCTCCCTCACCATACCGTGCCCACATTCAATGACCTGCCGATCCCTCTGGACAGGGGACTCCAGAAGGACGGCCGCAATGCCAGCATCAAGGCCGTAGTCCTGGACAAGGATGACTGCTTTGCCATACCGGATACCAACGACGTGCACAAGCCGTACAAGGTAGCAAAGACGCTCCCCGGCCCCATGGATCGTGCACTGACGGGAATGCTAGGAGAAATTCGAGGCGCTAAAGGCAGCGTACCCCGGGCGGAAGCTTCTGGTTGTGTCAAACACTGCCGGTGCCGCAAGTTGGGATAAGGGCCTGAAGCTAGCTGACGAACTGCATAAGAGCACGGGTGTCTACGTCCTGCCTCACTCGGCCAAGAAGCCAGGGTGTGGTCCTGAGATCATGGAGTACTTCCGAAGACACCCGGAAACAGGCGTGACGGATCCCTCGCAGGTTGCCGTCGTCGGTGATAGGCTGAGCACGGATATGATGCTGGCCAACATGATGGGCGGATGGGGTTTCTGGGTCAAGGATGGAGTCGTGCCGCTTCAGCAGAAGAGCGTGGTAAGTTCCGAAGACTCCATTATTTTTGATATATTTGCTCCTGTTTGCAGAGTTCTAACCTTTTCTCTTTTTTTCAGTTTTCTCGGATGGAGCGCCATCTCGCTTCATTTCTCCTTGCAAGAGGCTTTGAGCCTCCGGAGCCTGTGAGCCCCTTTGAATAGAGCCAACTCCTATTGTCAAGCTCAAATGGCACTAAAAGGGGCTACATCAGCAGCCGTTGTAATATATCATCTGTACTATAGTCTGCTGTTAACAAACATGATAGCGCAAATGGGAAGCCAGTGAGTCTCCCAGAAACTTACTCACCGATTGTTGTCCTTCCAACCACCCTGCCAATTCGCTCTCTTTACCAAACATCGAATCTCTCTTATCCTTATGTCACCCTGTGGGGTTGATGGCATAGCAACTCGCTTAGCAGCCAAGTGACGTGAATCACGATTCAGCTACAAGCATCTTTCCCCTCCACCTATTCCTTGTTGCGCCTCTCTTTCTGGCAAACCTGTTGTAGTGATTATGGTCCTTCACTTTCAGCCGAACCCACCCCCAAGAGGTATAAATATTCGTTTCTCCCATGCTTACAATTTCCTCACGTCTTCGTTCCTCTCCCATCCTTGCACCAGCAGTCAATTTGAGTTTTGGTTTTCTTGGTCCAACTCGTTGCTGAGCTTTTTCGCCATTTCTTTCTTCGTTGTTGTCTTTGAAATACCACTGTGTACCATGGGTGGCAAGACTTGGTCCGTCGAGGAGGAAAAGTACTTTTGGACGGCGGTTATACCGCGGTCCCCAAAGGCCGTCAAGGTCGAGCAACGTGAGCTCGACTGGCATCAGTGTGCCAAGATGATGCAAAAGGGCATGGGAAGGGGTTCTCGGAGGGAATATAACCATAACCTCCTCTGTAGGGCATGCCATACCGGTGATATCTTGACTACTTACTAACATCTTGATCTAGTCGAGCACTACTTTCAGAACATGAAGGTCGGGCACAGGTCCCCAAAGGCTGGAAGATTTGTCCAGCAGCATAAGCAGGACATTGGTAAGGCACATATTCGTCAAGATTCATCTCGACCGTAACTAACCCCTTGGCAGAGGCTGAGACCGAGCGGCGAAAGCTGGCGGGCGAACCCCTCGACGACAGGGCCAGGTCTCGGCCAGTCAAAAGGACAGCTCGCCGCGCAAAGAAGGCGAAATCCCGGAGAGCTCGTGCCGAAGAGTCGCCGCCACGGACTGCGGCACCGCCAGCAGTTTTGGCACCAATCACGGCTCCGGCCGCGAAGGAGGTGCCGGACACCGGCCGCATGGTTCCTTCGGCGACCTTCTACCGCCAGCCGTCCTTCGAGCAGACGGTGCGTCTTCCGCAGACTGCCTCGCCCTCGGAAGTGCCCTCCCTGCGCGCGTCCTCTATCTCAAGTGCATCGATGGGGGATATCGAGGGGCAGGATATGGAACCCTTTGCCCAGAACTACAGCTTCGCACCGGCAGTGTTTGCGCCGTACATGTTGGCACCGGCAGAATGTTCTGCTCGGATGCTGCCTATGGGGTACAGGCAGTGACCCCGAGGCCGTCTTGCTGGTTTTGCCTTCTCCTCCGGCCTGACAGTGTTCATATCCAGTTGGTCAGCGCGACGACGGGATACGGTACGGAGTTGGACTGGGTTCGCGTCTAGGACCTCGTGGCTTTGTCTTGGAGAGTCTGATAGTGTTGTACAACACTGGCGACTCAGGTAGGCATCTTGGCTTGTTCATGTAAGGTATTGCGGTTTTGGCCTAGGGGAATTGTTCATTTTGTACATTGGAAGTAATGATACTTGCGTCGCTTTCCATCCGCGACACCGAAGCAGGCGCCAATACGCATGCCGATGTGCGCCTTGGTGATGATACAGAGTAAGGCTCTCTATGGTCATATCAGAAATAGAGAATACTTCTGCTGACCGCTTACGATGCCGCCGGCGTCCAAGAGTTTATCCGCCACGGCATATCCGAGACGGCTCCAAAAGTAATTTATGGCTGGAAGTCATTCCTGGTTACATTGCTCAACAGCCGTAATAAGGATAAAGACCACTGTGTATGCCGCTTGTTCAGAGAACCGGGCGTAGTGAAGATTGGCGTGATAAATAAATCAGCCTTGAGCAGCAGACATGCAGGCAGTGCTAGTGAATGTCTATAATTTCATCGTCTTGAATATGTGGGATTTCCCGTTCGTGTGCCCCAATGGGATACAGACCAGTCACTTCGAGGAGGCCCCCTCTGACGATAAAGACGATATCAGATCAATAGATAACAATTGGTTAGAAAATTCGATTGAGAAAAGCTTGTGGCTGCGGCGGATGTCAAAGTTTTCCAGCCATCGCAATTGCCTAGACCATCGTCTTGAATATTCTCTACAACATGTTAAAAAAATGACAGGGAAACAGGGCCAGTATTTTATGAGCATGTTCTGCAGCCCATAGAAACAATACTCAAAATGCATCTAAGCAGAGGCTTCGGTTGCTTCCATCGAGATATTTTGGATTCAAAGTAAAAGAAACTGCTCCAACATGGGGCGTGTTAGATGGGAAACCCCCCTGGTTTTGAAACCAGGTCGAGGAGGTGATGACTCTATTTTCGATGCCAGGTACAGGGTAGCCCTAATTTGGTAAGGTGCACGGCAATCCAATGCCAACCGATTGACTACGAAATACGGGGAATGGAAACAGGTCACGCTTTGGTCTTAGACTAAGGCACGACCAGAACATCCAGGCTTTTTAGTTTCCCCTTCCCCATCTTCTCCTTTCCTTTTCCTCCCAACAACCTCGCGGACAATTGCCTTCGATAGCTCTATTCCCGGGACGGAACTCACCGAGCTCGAGACCGAATTTGCCTTTTCCCAACCAAAAACTCATCGACGCACGAGGCCCCTTCGACGTCTGGCAACAGAATCCTACGACCCCCCCTTCCTCCTTGCTCGGCAGTTGTCGCTCAACCCTGCCGCTATGGGACGAAGCCGCTAGTTCTTGCTATATCGATTGTGTACTGGAAAGCGGCGACTGGACTCGGCTACGAGGGACAAAGAGAAGCAAAGGAAAAGAGGGCCAAAAAGGGAGAAACCAGAGTCTGGGAGCTGCGACCGTCTGCCATGCATTCGCACTCGCGGGATTCGCTCGAGCTGGCCTCGCTCGCGAGCTCCAGCCACATCCACGATGACGGCCAGGACGACATATCTTCTCGCCCGAGCGTTTCCTCGTCCCGCAGGCTGTCGTTGATAGAGGAGGACCCCCTAGACGACGTCAATCCCGCGCGGAGTGCGCTGCGCGATCGCTCCTACTCGGTCAACTCGACGTTCGACTTTGCCGCCAATCTCTTCCCCCTGAGCTCCACGACGGGCGCCGGCGGATACGCGCCCATCGGCGCACCGACTTCAGCCGCGAGACCGAGCGGCGGGCTGGGAGGCGGGTCCCTAGAGAAGCACAAGACGTTGACGTACATGAATGGCCTATCGTTGATCGTGGGCCTCATCATTGGCTCAGGTATCTTCTCGTCGCCCAGCCAGGTGAGCTCGCGCGTGGGCTCTCCCGGCGCCGCGCTCATCGTCTGGGTCGTCGCTGGCATCCTCGCCTGGACGGGCGCCGCCTCGTACGCTGAGTTGGGCGGCGCGATCCCCCTCAACGGAGGATCGCAGGTCTACCTGGCCAAGACGTTTGGCGAGCTGACAGGGTTTCTGTTCACGTGGGTGGCTCTGCTGGTGCTCAAGCCCGGCAGCGCGGCCATCATAGCCATCATCATGGGCGAATACTTTGTGCGGGCCATCATCGGCGCCGATGCTGAGACCGTCAACCCCTGGGTCAACAAGGCGGTGGCTATCGTGGGCATCCTGGTGGTTACTTTTTTGAACTGCGTGTCCACCCGGCTGGGCACACGGGTCAATGATGCGCTCATGTTTCTCAAGTTTGTGGCGCTGCTGGGTGTCACAATCATCGGCATCGTAGTGGCGGTGACGGGCCTCTCGTATAACGGCGATGCCAATACTGAATGGAAGACCAAGGGCTGGTTCGAGGGCACTTCCTTTGACATGTCAGGCTGGGCTCTGGCACTCTACGCGGGCCTGTGGGCCTTTGACGGCTGGGACAACGTAAGTTGAACGCGGATCCCATTTCTATTACGCTTGGCTAACGTGTGTCGGCAGACAAACTATGTGGTGGGAGAATTCCGACGCCCAGGTCGAGATCTACCACGAGTCATCCACACGGCAATGCCGCTAGTCATCCTCTCCTACGTCCTCGCCAACGTCGCCTACTTCCTCGTCCTCCCCCTCTCCACCATTAACGTCTCCAACACTGTGGCCGTCAAGTTCGGCTCCAAGGTCTTCGGCCCCATTGGCTCGCTCGTCTTCGCCCTCATCGTCAGCGCCAGCTGCTTTGGCGCCCTCAACTCCTCCACTTTTACCTCCAGCCGCCTCGTCTACGTCGCCGGCAAGGAGGGCTATATCCCCGCTCTATTCGGCCGCATTGGCCTTGGCAACGAGGACCACGGTCTCTCCTCCCAACGCACGCGCAACTGGTTCTCCAAGAGGCTGCACGCCGCTATTGGTGACGACGAGCTGGGCCTCTTTTACACCCCCATCTATGCCCTGGTCCTCAACTGCGTCTTCACCATCGGGTACTGTATCGTGGGAGAGTTTGGCACGTTGGTGACCTTTTACGGTGTCGCAGGCTACACCTTCTACTTCGTGACGGTGCTGGGTCTCATCATCCTCCGCGTCAAGGAACCGCAGCTAGAGCGCCCCTACAAGACATGGATCACCACGCCCATCATCTTCTGCTGCGTAAGCCTATTCCTCCTCAGCAGGGCAGTCTTTGCGCAGCCCCTGCAGACGCTGATTGTCGTCGCCTTTGTCATCGCCGGCATCCCCGTGTACTTTTGGCGCATCCGCGGCCGGGACCAGGTCACCAAGAGGGAAGCCGACGACGAGCGGCCCTGGTGGCGGTTTTGGGGGTAGGGCACCCGTTGTTGGGCTTTCTGCATTGGGTACGAGCGGGATAAAAAAAAAAGAGAACAGCATTATTTATCGGAGCGTTGTGGCCGTATGATCAGAACGGTTGGGAATTACTGTATAGCGATATCGTAATCTAGACGCTTGCCTTTGTTCCTGGGTTGACAGCGCCTGCGTCACGAATAATACGAATAATACTTAGTTATTGTGGACACGTCGGCGTCTTGCACTTGACTTGACTTGAAAGGGCAGTGTGGGTGAGTTGATTCGTCAATTTCATTCATACTTCGACATAGCTATCGTAAGATCCCGCTCACAAGTCCGTGAGCAGGCGCAAAACACAACCTCCGCCCTTTGTCCATTTTATGTACAATGATAAAAAAGGAATAGTCCACCAACTATCCTGAACTAGTCATGATGATACGATGCAGCGGCCTATGCCTTGTTGCGCTGGCCGTAGGCCTTGGTGGCGTAGTCGCCGCCGTGGACGATGAGGTCCTCGGGGCGGTAGTCGTGCTTGCCGGAGAAGTAGCTGGTGAGGATGGACTTGACGCCCTCGGCGTAGCGCTTCTGGGCGTCGAGCGAGGTGCCGGACATGTGGGGGACCATGGCGTTGCCGCCGCCGAAGGGGTTCTTGGCGGTGCGCAGGACGTGGTCGGCGGGCGCGGGCTGCGGGTACCAGACGTCACCGCCGTAGCCGGCCAGGTGACCCGACTTGAGAGCCTCGGCGACGTCCTCCTTGACGACGATGGCGCCGCGTGCCGTGTTGACGAGGTAAGAGCCTAAAAAGGGGAGGGGGTCAGATTGAATCATGTACGAGGGGAGGGGATGTGATGTTTAGAAGCATACCCTTCTTCATCTTGCTGATGAGGTCCTTGTTAAAGAGTCCCCAGGTCTTCTCGTGCAGAGGGCAGTTGATGGTGACGACGTCACACTGAGCCAGCATCTCCTCGAGGTTATCGACGCGGCGGCAGCCAATCTCCTTCTCCTTCTCGGGAGACAGGGGCTGGTAGTCGTAGTACAGCAGCTCCTTGCAGTCAAAGGGCTTGAGGCGGCGGAGGACACGCTCGCCGATGCGGCCGACGGCAACAGTGCCGACGACCTTGCCCTCGAGATCGTACTCCTGCTTAGCGGCGCCGGCGACGTCCCACTCGCCGGCCTCGATCATCTCGTGGGCGGGGACGAAGTTGCGGATGAGGACGAGGATGGTCATGAGGACGTGCTCGGCGACGGAGACGACATTGCTACCCGTGACCTCGGCGACGGTGATGCCGCCGTTGGTCTTGTTGGCGGCGTTGAGGTCGACGTGGTCGGAGCCGATGCCGGCGGTGACGGCGATCTTGAGGTTCTTGGCCTTGGCGAGGCGCTCAGCGGTGAGGTAACCGGGGTGGAAGCTGTAGAAAGGTTAGCGATCCGCTGTATTTTTGGTGATTGGGCGGAGGAAGGGAGAGACGCACGGGGTGGTGATGATGACTTCGGCGTCGACGAGCTCCTGGTCAAACTTGGAGTTCTCGCCCTCCTTGTCTGAAGTGGTGACGAGGGTGTGGCCCTGGTCCTCGAGCCATTTTCGGATGCCCAGCTCGTTCTCGGTGGTTCCGAGCAGCTCAGGGACCTATTTCGCAGCATTATTAGACGTGTCCAGAACAAGATGGCTGGCTGTGTATTCGGTATGCGAGATGTGTTTATGGGAGCTTTGGCTAGGATGCGCCCCCTGGCTGTGTGCCAAGGAGATCGATCCACTGGACGGTTCCCCCACCCACAAGCAAAGGCCAAGCAAAGGCCAGGCTCAGGCTTCCCCGCGTTTTAGCACGACGGCAAGAGCGGGTCTCACAGACGACCTGGTCGGGGCTTTGGAGGAGCTCTCTTCGGGAAGAGTGGATTCGGACGGAAGGGAGAGAGAGGGAGAGATGACATGATTTGATGAGACAGATCGGTCGATGACACCACCGTGGCGATAGAGATGTGTCAAGAGAAGGAAGGGAGAGGGGAAGAAGAAAAGGGAATAGGACTCACATCCTTGGCATGCTGGCCACCGTCGTAGAGGACGAGCAGAACCTTGACCTTTTCGCGGGTAGTTGTTAGCGAGCGCGTCTGTGAAAAAAGCGACGAGCGCGGGGCGGCCGAGGAGGAGCAAGACAGCAGCGGCTTGAGGGCGGCCGAGGGTGAAGTTCGCGGGAAGCGGGCACACGAAGAAGAGGACAAGGTAGACAAGCAAGCCGCCCGCTGCATCGAAGGCACGGAACGAGAGAGGGGGCGGAAAGATACCATTGTGAATAAGAGTTGATTCGTGTCGAAAACCAGTTCGGTTGAAGATGGGATATATGTGCAGGAAGGAAGGGAAGGGAAGCAGCTGGATGTTCAAGCTTCGGACGAGGAGGAATGAGGTTGGAAGGAGAGTCGAGGTCGAGACGCCACGGACAGAGCAGTTATATACCTGCGTACGCTGGCTGGCTCTCTGTGCCTTTTGCTCGCGACATGCCGAACCTCGAACCATAACCTGCTACCCCTCTCTGAGCTATGCGACCCCTCTCCAAATGGATAGCGCAGGTACTATGCGCCATGTACGACGTGCGTCTCCCGTGTCCCATGTCCGGCGCTATGTGTAACAGAACAGGAGATGCTGCGTGCGGTGGGAAATATCTCGGCGTTCGGGGTTGCGTCAAGCCAATGTGGGGGTAGGCCGTCATGGACAATCAATTGCTCCTCCGGGGCGGTTGGGGGCATGCGGTGCAGGCATAGTGCATGCGCCATGCATCCCCCTCTATCCTCCCAAGCCTCCTTGCCTCCCACCTGGCTGCAAGGGGGGCCTAGATCTTTGTTTGACGTGGAACATGTAGACGAGTGGGGAACAAATGCCCCTCTCTTGTGCGCATCATCGAACCGCCAACCACCAATGATTCCCGAGCAACTCCGAGTGGGAGACGCTGGCACCGTGACAAGACGACTGTATGGGGGGGATAAAGGCAAAGTCGTCGGCATGGCGCGAGCTGATGGCGCGCGAGGACTGTCTCTTTCCCATGATGAGAGAAAAGGAATCCTTCCAGCTCGCCGCTCCTACTGTGCTGGGCCAACAACCAAAGGTATGCCCGCCGCGTGGCAACAATGCATCATTTGACAAGATTTAACCAACTTTGGACAGGGCGTCTCTCCACAATGTCCTCGAACCCGCTCTCCGCCTGGGACGGCTTCCTGCTGGGCCTGTGGAGGTCGCGTCGCAGCATGCTGACATGCTGACGAATAGCCGCCTCCTTCTCCTCGTCCAACGATGGCCGATTGTCGAGCGCTTTGGTGGCGGAGCAACCCTGCGAAACGAGCCATCAATAAGAAGTTGTCTGCGACTCCCTGTTGTCTTGGGCGGACGGCATCTGCTCTGTGGGATTGGAATACAAGATCCAATCGTGGTCCAAGGTCTCCATGACACATGTTTGTCCTCGGCGGCTACCAATTGACGGGCTACCTAGTAGGTTCTCCCTCTCCAGGTTCCCCACGAATCCACACTACCTTTCCCGTTTGCGTGCCCCAATGGTATACAGACCAGCGACTTCGAGGAGGCCCCCTCTGACGATAAAGACGATATCAGATCAATACATGACAATTGGTTAGAAAATTCGACTGAGAAAAGCTTGTGGCTGCGGCTGGTGTCAAGTTTTCCAGCCACCGCAATTGGTTGGGAGCTTCTGCCGTGATGCAGTCGGGCGATGAGGCTTTGGCAGTCGGGTCTGCCGTGTACCGCGATGCTGGCGAAAGTCCTCAGACTGCGTGGGCATGTGACGGCTGTGGCTGCGGATGGTGCCGTGGCCGCGCTGGGCCAGGAATGCGTGATCTGGCGCAAGGCACAGCCCTAGAATAGAGTTCGAAAGATGCGCACAAGAAGGCCTTCGCCCTTTCCGTTGCATGCCTCTCTCTTTCCCAACTCCTACTTGCTCCCCTAGTTCAAGGTAGGCAGTACCTAGCCCATAGGACTATCAGACTAAATGACTAACCAAGCCAGCAAGGCCCCCTCCTGGTTATATCTTACATCCCGTTGTTCCTCTCTTACACACAGTGCTCATCTATCCCAGTGCTTGGTCCGGCCACAAACATGAGATTTTCGACAGCTCTCTCAGTCTCTGGTCTCCTCGGCCTTGCTGTGGCTCTGCCTCAACAGCCCAGCGATGGCCGACCTTACTACCCTCCGGTCCTCAAGTCTCGGGGATTCACCCTTGTGGTTAATGTCATCGATCGTGCCAACGACTTTTATCCTCCAATCCACGGTTTCTACCTTTCCGGCATCCATGCAGGCGCAGGCACCGCCGTTGCTGGCATCACCTCGGCCAATGGTCGAATCTTCTACCAGAATGGCACCGAGACAGAGGCAGATACGTATCGCTCCAACATTCTCAGCGACAGCGGACTCCCTGCTTTCCCGTCGGGCATTGTCATCGAGCCGGTACAAGAGTCCGACACACTCTCGCACGTCTATCTCAATGCTGGAGCCGGCACTCGTGGCGTCTTTCTTTCCGACTTTCCCCAGACCTACGTTAGCCTGCAGCCCGAGTCTTTTGTTGCCTGTAACGAGGTGGTTCCATACTACGGAGATCGACAATTTGTCGTGATCAAGCAAGCCAACTACAGTATCTACGAGCAAGACGTCGACTACAACATCCCTCCCGGATGCATCCGTATACGCCTCGTCCCTCAGTGCACCATGCTCGGCGACTTGGCCCCCGGCTCCCATTCGAGCCACGAGTTCGCCTTCGAGGCAAATTGCTACGACGACGTTTCCCAGATCAGATGGGCCAAGGAAGATATGTGAAAGCAGCATGTCACCACGGATCCTCCTTCTTCACTTTCACGGCGTCTTTAGAGCATCGGCACAGGGCCCATGCGCACCCAATAGATAAATTACCAGTATCATCATAATACACACTCGTACATGACTTTTCGGCCTCTTTTTGAATTGACCATGAATGAAAATGCGGCTCAGATTATGCTTGATACAGAATGAATCTATCTTCTATGTGTAATAAATGTACTGGCTATTCCCACAAGACTCCGTCCCATAAAAACTGACAAACTACATACCCAAGGACCTGCACAGCATTCTATGCATGTGCCCGTCTCACGGCGCGCGTGTGGCTTTCGGGCCCCCCTGCGAAACTGATGGAAGAGGTCTCTGCGACAACCTCCATTTCATGGACGCCGATATCCACATCGCTCAGCTTATCCAGAGATCCGACCTCCTCTCGTATGCCTGGTGGTGGGTCGGAGCTGAAGATGATCTGAAGGTCGCTGTGTGGCGACAGCCTGCTCGCGCTCCATCGGGTATGTCTCCCCTCGCCCGACCACGCCCGCTGACGCTCGTATAGACCAATGAGCAATAGGACGGGGTAGTTGAGAATTCGGACCAGCGCGACGTGAACCTCGTGAAACGTCTTGTCCGACACGGCTGTCTTCAGGGGCACCATGATCAGGAGGGCGAGGATGTTGAAGGGTGGCGGGTACGCAAAGATTGCATCACTTTTGACGCCGGCAAAGGTCAAGACGGCCCTTCGGAAGTGAACCTCGGCGGTCTCGTGGGCGATGATCTTGGAAAAGGTGTTTGTGAGCATGGCGACAAGGATGGTAAGGAAGAGCGTGTTTCCAAGGAAGGCAAAGGCAATCATGAGCGTCGGGCCCAGGACAAGGTGGAAGTGGACGGATTCCTCGATTCCGGTACCGTCGAGACCGAACCAGATCCAGAGCAGCCACTTGCCAATGGTAGCCCAGGAGGGCGCGTTGTCGGTGCCGTCAGTGGTGATCATCCACTGCAGGGCGACGATGAAGCCGGCAAAGCACCACATGGCGACAAAGGTCAGCATCATGAAGTCTCTCATCATGGCGTGGAGAGAGATGAAGAGGATGCTGTCGGGCATGAGGTTGAAGGCGACGCGGGTCAGGAGGATGGGGGCGGCAGCGCAGAGGATGTTGAGGCCGAGGCCGTCATGGATGGTGCCCGAGGCAAAGTCGACGACGCGGGCGACAAGGTAGACAAAGAAGATGGAAGTGAAGGTGATGTCGAGGAAGGACCAGAGACTGTGGGCGTGCAGGTCCCAGCCGTGCTCGACAATGTCGGCGAACTCCTCGACGACCCAGCCGGCGGTGTAGATGACGAAGATTGTTTCGTAGATGACGAGGGTGTCGCTGTTGCGGTGCAAGAGGGTGAGGACGTAGAGGGTCGTGAGGACGAGAAACTGGGCAATGCCGATAAAGTTTCGTAGACGGGGGACGATGAGGCGGTGATGGTTCAGGAGGGGGGCTTTGCTGGGGTTGTAGAGAGAGACGGGCTGGTGAACATAGTGGTCCGGGAGGATGTCCACCATGGAGACGGGCGTGTAGACGATCCTCCCGTGGTACACGGCGTCGACAACACGCTGGCAGCCGGTGGAGCTGATGAAGGTCTTGGCCTCGGAGAGGATGGCAAGCTCGAGCGCCGTGAGCTTCCTCTCGTCGCCGGAGCGCGGGCGGAACCACGCACCGCTGAACTGGCGCTGGGGCCGCTCGACGTGAACGGGGGCGCCCTGGAAGGGGTCGAAGCCCTCGACGAGGATGCTGGCCAGGACGGGCAGGCCGGCGACGCCGACGTTGTCCTCGTGGAAGCGGCGGAGGACGCGGGCGGCGACGAGCTCGCAGAGGGTGGCGCGGGCAATGTTGACGCTCTGATGGACCATCGTGGCGCGCTCGCGGAGGAACTGGACGCGGTTGGCCATGAGGCAGTACACTGATGAGTGAGTAAGTGAGTGAGGGAGGGAGGGAGGGACATACCCATGGAGATGTCGTTGGGGCTGTAGAGGCGCTGCGCGAGCGGGCGGACGACCATGGTGGTCATCCGGGGACTCGTCAATTGCTCAATGGTGTATGGATCATCTGTTTAGGTCCATTGCAAGCTTCAGTATAAGGGTCTTGAAAAGACGTGAAAGACATGGCAGCATGTGTAGGTAGGTATCTCACCGATGCTTGCAAGGATGTATAGACGCACGCTGGAATCCCGTGTGAGCTTTGCTTTTTTTTTTTCAACACGGAGAGATTGGATGACGAATGTGAAAGATGTGAACGAGGTGTATGTACCGGTGTATATTGTCAAAGACGGCGAGACTGCTGGCGGGCGTATGAGGCTCATGGCCGGTGAGGTCGTCGAGGCAGAGGCCCGTCTCTTCTTCTTGGTCCTCGTCGACGACGAAGCGCTCCCTGTCTCGGTCTGCTGCTGCTGTTGCTGCTGCCATGGCTGGGTACTGTTTCTCCGAGCTGTCCTCTTCAAGGCTGTCCCTCTGCGGTAGTAATGCCATCCAGGCTTCCTCCTCTCTTCTTTTTATTTTTTTATTTTATTTTACTTTTTGGACAAAGATTTGGAGGACAAAGAGCGGGAGGGAGAGGGAGCCTGGGGGAAGTAGTGGCCCTTCCAATAGGGGGCCTTTGGCGATGCGTGGCCCCTGTAGCGCCAAGGAGCTAGTGGTTTCTATTAGCTTATCGGTGTTCATCTTGCTTTGGACTGAAGTGCCCTACAATCGGTTGGTTCCTCGTGTTAAGCTTAAAAGCGTGCAATGATTTGAGATGGAGTGTGAATGACAAGTATGTATCCACGCGTGTGTGTGTGTGTTGGGCTTGGGGAAGCTTTATTCAGCCCGCGAGACGGCGACTATTTTAGGGTGTGTGCAGGAACCGAGGACGACGCCGCATGGTGAGGCGAGCATGTTTCATAAAACGCTGCACCATCAAAGCGGCCCCTCGGTTCGGACGACGAAGGAGATGGTGTAGCAGGTGACTGTGTATCTGGGCTATGCTGTGCTGTGCTGTGCTGTTGTCATTTCGGTTGCGGATGATTAGTTGTTGTCTCTAATTACCGAGCCACGAGGCGATGCCGGTCTAGACTCTTCAGATGTCTTAGCCTGTACCTGGCTTATGCAGAATACGATTAGCATAATTAGTTGGTTGTTGTGTCAACTTTCACTCAACGTCTCTTCTCTTTCGATATATTGCTTGATTTATTATCAAGCTTGAGTCAACTCAGTTACCAGTTACCAGCTACCAGTTCCATCGTGGACTCTACCATGCCAGCACCCAACAGTATTAACATCAAACAGGGCAACAGCATTCTGAGACACATTCAAGCCGATGCGGATACACCGGCACTCCAAGACCGCACCTCTTCCTCCCACTCCACAACCTCCGCTCCCCGAGAGCGAAGCAACTCCTCCACGCTCCTCTCAATCTCCTCCGCCTGCTGCTTGCTGCCATGATACGTCGAGTGCGCGCCCTTCAACACCGTGACTTGGAATCCCGCATCCAGCGCCCCCATGCACGTAGACTGCACGCAGCACTCGCTCTGGATCCCAAAGGCGACAATCTTGTCAATACCGCGCGCCTTTAGTTCCGTCGCCAGGCCAGGATTCGTTTCGAATGTGTCACCTGGTGGTAGATTTTAGCTTTTATTCAAGTCCTTTTTCTTTTCTTTGTGCCACCCACGAGTCGTCTTGGAGACGAGAATCTCATGGTCGAGACCCGACTGAGGAGGGAAGACGAGTTGCCACGCCTCGCTGCCTCGCACGAGACTACCGGACTCGGCAGGCTCTTCGTGTTGCACAAACACAACAAGACTTGGTTTCTGAGACGAGGCGTTCAGCTGGCGCACGGCGGACAGGATCTGGGTTCCGGCGTCTTTGATCCGGGCGGCGTATGGGATCTCCGTCTGAGAGTCCCCCAGGAGATCATGCTGGATATCAATCACAAAAACGGCTGTGTTGGAGGACAACATCGTGAATGCTTTGATCCCGCTGCATGAGTGTCAGTGTGACTCAGGCTTATTATATATTGACAAGCGGCTTCGGCCAAATCACGTGTAACTACCCAGACTGTTGATATTAGCGCACGACCTACACGACGGGCTGAAGCAACGATACCACAAAGGGTCTTCTCTTCCCCACTGGATATGTGCCCAAATAGGTGGGTGCACAAGGAGACGTAGGACAAGCTATCTGAATTCTCTGGGCTATTCGATAATGGCTAAAAGAGGTGGCGACCTCTTGCTGTCAGTTTTGTTCAAATTATTTAGTGAAATACAGATTGGATCCAGAGTCTTTTTCATATCACATAATAGTGACAACTCAGTTGAATAGATGGTATTCTTCTCTGGGACTCATACCATTTTGCCAGCATTTAATAATTAGCCACACCTCTAAGTCTATTAAGCGGTTTCTTTTCTCATTACAAAGGGTTGCTTATTGAACCTAGATTGCCTTTCTTTGTCGGTCAATCGATAGCAACGAGAGATCCTCAACAACTCATTCAACCATTCGCCGGGGACATGGCGTATCTGGTGCTGGCCATTCCGGGCACAAGACCGTGGAATGCATACGTCCAGAAAGTAGAAACAACAAATACTAATCGTTCCCGCAGTAGGCAGAAGATACAAGGATATTCTACATGGAAATGGCCCCCAAGTACCTATAGGCTTGATCGTAGCAGTACCCAATTAAGATCCATGATAAAAGGACAACGGGTACACCTAGAGAGGCCATGATCTTCGCCATTGTCCTTTACGTGAGCAGACATCTATCATATGATTAGCCCAGGCTGTCACTGCATAGGTGTTGTTTCTGATCCTTGAGACCTGTACGGATACATCCTTCCACAACAAGGATTGATTGGCTGTTGATATTATCTGCCAAGAGCATAGCCGGTGTGGCTAATGTTACCTCGAGCGCCTAACGAGCCGCAATCAGGCAACTTCATCTCGCGTTCTCGTCTTCTTGTCTCCATTGTCAGCCGTTGTGCCACCTGCTCGTCCTTACACATCGCAATGCTCTTTGCCTACGGTGCAGGATAAAACATGGCACGACCGCACTCCTTTGGCGACGGTCTGCCAGAGGTGGTACCCTCGACTGGGCCAGAGGTCGCGATACCCCAAGGCATTCACTCGGCCATGATGGAACCGGATGAGGGGCTTCACGTCGTCGAGCCGCGCGTCGGGTCAGACCAGAAAAACCTACCTGACAAAGGAGGGGATCGCGAGGAAAAGATTTTGGCTGATGGGCGCCGAAAGGGTTTGTTTGGCTGGTCAAGAAGGAAAACCTGGATTGTTGCAGGAGTCGTGGCGTTCATCGTCATCGCGATTGCCGTCGGCGTCTCGGTGGGCGTAGTTGTCGGTGGCAGCAGGTATGTATTGACGAATGATGCAACCACAATGCAGCTGATTCGCGGCCTATCCTCTCAAGCTAACCACCTCTTCTACAGCTCCTCGAGTAGCGACGATACACAAAATAATGGTTCGGATGCGCCGAGCACTGCCCCCGGTGGGGATGACAGACCTGCTACAACGTCCAGCAGTGATATATTTGGCACGCCGACATCGTTTCCTGAAGCGCCAACGGCGTCGGACTCTGCCTGCTATGGAACCATATGCCCCTCAGTACTGGCGGCAGCGCAGCCGGACGAGAATCGCTCGACAGTGCTGCTCTTTGGGCTGGGTGACAATGGCGAGTACTGGGTCCGTGAGACAGACGGAGAAAGATGGGCTGGCGATTGGGAATCGATGGGAGGAGACTTCCGGAGCCAGCCTGCAGCCATATCAGTCATTTCGGGGCGAGTTGAGGTCTTTGGAGTAGACGGCGACTTGAGAATGCGGACCAAGTCATATAGGGGGGGCTTCTGGGACACAGGTTGGACGAACCTCGAGGGCCGTTGTTATTCGCCACCAGTCCTGTGCCGCCGGGGGGACGCGCTTCTCCATGTCTGGACCCTATCTGGCAGCCAAGAACTGGCCTACAAGTCCTTTCTCAACGGCAGCTGGGAACCAGAACCAGAGGCGTCATGGAGACGATCACAAGACAGCCCTTATTTCGGCAGCTCCCCAGCCGTGGCCTGCGACGAAGGCAGGATGGACATTCTTGCGTACGGTGAGAGCCAGAGCCCGTACGAGCTCATAACCAACACTCTGAACTACACCGAGAGTCTATCGGTCCCCGTAGGCTATGAGATGCACGGAGGAGACTTTCGGGGCGACCCGGTTGCGGTGGCGGTCGGCTCGGACGAGACGCACTTCTTTGGTCTCGACGGCGATGGAGACATGTACCACGGATGGTGGGTAAACGAGACACCCATGGAGCTTGACGGGCCTCGGCGTATCGGCTCAGAGTTTGAGTCGGTACCCTCGGTCCTGGTGACGGGAGGAGAGCGGCTGGACGTTGTCGCAGTCGGCACAGATGGACGACTGAAGCACAATGCCATGATTGACGGCGCATGGGGCGACTGGGAGAGCCTGGGAGGGTTCTTCTACTCTGCGCCTCTGGTGCTGCGTCTTGATGATGATATTGTGGCGGTATTTGGGATAGGTCCCGAGGGTGAGATCATTCATGGGACATGGGAGATTGACGATGGATCAAGTTGGCGAAATGGAAGGTGGTTTACGGATGGCGGCAGCTTTTCGAGAAGATGGCATCGGTCAGGACCGGCATAATGTCGTGTCCATAGATGCTTTCACCACACTATGTAATACAGCCGGTAAAACAGCAGCAACAATCGAATAAGAGTAAACTCGGATCAAAGATGAACGCAGTGTGAGAATCGGCCTGAGGTCCAGGTTAGCCGCCCTCCATAGATGGAGAGCTGGGCGCCGCCATCGGCCAAGCCCCCAGGCACTTTAGTACTAGGCAGTCGTAGGCACGGCCGAGGCTTGCCGGACCTTATCAGTGCTGCAGCCACATGACCTTCCAGGTTAGCACTGGGACGCAGCAAGGGCGGGTACCTGACCGGAGCCCCACTGACATTACCCCAGGAACAGCGCTAGGCTGCGCAGTACAGGGATTGTCGGGCCTGCATGACTGACACCCACCTGAGCTCCGGTCCCGTCATCCTCCATCATCATCATCATCACCAACTCCCGCACGGCTCCCCTCCTCAACTTGAACCTCTTTCCATCCCTCCCCTTCTCATCAACCCTCTCATTCTCCTCCTCAAACGCCTCGCTCCAGCTCCTTACAGCTCCTCCCCAAGTCGTTGACATGACCAAGCTCCGCCCTTCGCAGTCCTTTTCCGCTCCCAGCAATAACCCTCCTGCCGCACTGTCCAGCATGGAGTACGTCCAGATGCTGCAGGAGGAGCTCGCCAAGGTCACGATCCAGCCCAATTGCGTCCCCATGCGCATCCTGGCCGACGAGAAGCCCGAGTCCTTCACCCAGCCCTTCTGCGACTTCCTGACGCACAACCCTACCGTCTTCCACGCTGTCGATTACTTCAAGAACTCCCTCGCCAACGAGGGTTTCAAGGAGGTACGCACGCCGACCAACGTGGCGCCCATCCGGAAAGTCTATTTATATTGCAGCATGAGCTAATGAATCATTTCTTTTCCAGCTTCCTCCACGCGATTCCTGGATCGGCAAGATTGAGCCCGGCGGCAAGTACTGGGTCTCTCGAAACGGCAGCTCCATCATCGCCTTCACCGTCGGAAAGGCATACAAGGCTGGCGATGGAGTCGGCATGATCGGCGGTCACATCGACGCCCTCACCGCCAAGGTCAAGCCCGTGAGCACGAAGCCCTCCCGCGCCGGCTACATCCAGCTCGGTGTCGCGCCCTATGCCGGCGCCCTCAACCAGACCTGGTGGGATCGCGACCTGAGCATCGGCGGCCGCGTCATTGTCCGTGACCCCGAAACTGGCAAGACTTCCATCAAGCTTGCTAAGCTCAACTGGCCCATCGCCAAGATCCCAACTCTCGCTCCTCACTTCGGCCAGGGCATGATGGGCCAGAACAACCCCGAGACCCAGGCTGTCCCCATTATTGGTCTCGAGGGCTCGTCAAGCGACTCCGAGGCCTTGGGCCCCAAGGGCTCCTTCGTCACGACTCAGCCCGCCAAGCTGGTCAAGCTCATCGCCAAGGAGCTCAGCATCACCGACTACTCTTCCATCCTCAACTGGGAGCTTCAGCTCTACGACTCTCAGCCCGCCCAGACTCTTGGTCTTGAGAAGGAGCTCATTACCGCCGGCCGCATCGACGACAAGCTCTGCTCCTGGCCTGCTCTGGTGGCCCTCCTGAAGGCTAGCGAGAATGAGGATGAGGGTTACATTAAGCTCGTCGCCCTGTTTGATGATGAGGAGATCGGCTCTCTTCTTCGCCAGGGTGCCCGAGCCAACTTCCTGCCCCAGGCTATTGAGCGTACCGTCGAGGCCCTCAACCCTGACAGCTACGGCCCCGGCGTTCTTGGCCAGACGTACGCAAGGTCGTTTCTCGTCTCCGCCGATGTCACCCACGCCGGCAACCCCAACTTCCTGGGAACATACCTCCCAGACCACATTCCCAAGCTCAACGTTGGCATTTCCGTCTCCGAGGACAGCAACGGCCACATGACGACTGATGCTGTGTCGACGGGCATCCTCCGCCGCGTCGCCCAGCTCTCCGGCTGCGAGCTGCAGACCTTCCAGATCAGGAACGACACTCGCAGCGGCGGCACCATCGGCCCCAGCTTGTCCAGCGCCATGGGTATCAAGTCTGCTGACGCGGGCTTGGCCCAGCTCAGCATGCACTCTATCCGCGCCACCACCGGTTCCCTAGACCCTGGCCTGGGCTTCAAGTTCTTCAAGGCCTTCCTGGATAACTGGGAGCGCGTCGATTCGGAGTGGGAGCACTAGATTAAGCAGCCAGGCCAGCTTTTTCTTTAGAATTTTAGGAGTCTACACTACATTTGGGCTGTACGACATAGCGGGTATCTAGGATAATTCATTGGATATGTATGGTTCAGATAGAGGAATTTTCCAAGCCACCATCTCTAAAACAACCCGAACAGCGCTCCCAACCTGTGATCTATCTGGCCAGTATAGTGGCATTGTATCGATCTACGACAAGAATTATCATTGCTGAACCATCCGTTATTATAGGCCAGTAGACGTGTCAAAGGCGACACGACGGGCCGGACAACCTCTAAATAATAGACAATGAAGGAGATGTGAATGAATGTTTGATGAATGGCCCGGCTCGGACGTGCATTACAGCGAAGCCGAGTCTGGCTCATCGTCGTCATCGCTGGCATCGCTAGCATCGCGAGCGGCTACCGCCTGGGCATCCTGGTCCACTGGCTTGCGCTTCTTCTCAAAGTCCTGCGTGTGCGCTTCAGCGATCATCCGCGAGATGCTCATGCCGCTCGAGGTATCCCGCCTGCGGCGCAGGGTGCCAAGCGTGCTGGCCACGGCAGTCGAGCTACCCGCCGCGTCCTCGGTGTCCTCATCCTCGGGACGCTGCTGGGGCCGGCGTCCCTGCTGCTGAGGCGTCGCGGCAGCGGCTGCGACGTCCCGCTGCTGACCCGTGGGGACGGCCTCGTCGCTGAGGTTCTCGATGAGGGGTTCGATGCGGTAGGGGAGGGGCACGTCGCGGGAGGCCTTGTACTGGGAGACGTTGGCGCAGTGCTCGTTCTCGACGCGGAAGAGGGTCCAGACGCCGCGGCGGAGGACCTCCATGAGGGCGACGAGGAAGGAGACGATGGTGGAGTGCTGGATGTTGTGCGCGAAGATGGCGTAGAAGATCCAGGAGAAGCGCAGGATGGGGTCGATGACCATGACGACGTAGTAGGGCCAGCGGCTCTTGAGCGCGAGTATGTCACGGAGGAGGGGGTTGCGGGATTGTGGCTGGAGGAGGGAGAAGTCCATGAAGAGGTCCCAGATGGCTGGCGCGGAGTCAGGGTTAGTATCGGATTGAAACACGAGGATGGGGGTTTCTTACAGCAATAGATGGCGTTGATGGTGGCAAAGGTCACGAAGACGCCTAGGTTGACGGTGGAGCCGTCGATGCGGTACACGGACAAGGTGACAGCGGCCATGATGCTCATGGTGTACTTGCCGCAATTAACGAGGTGGGGGAAGATGTTCTTGGTGTCCCTGTATCGACGAATACACTGACAGAATCGAAGAATGGGCGGTAGCGCCGTGAGGAAACCCATCAGGCGGCTGTGGCTCGAGTTGCACTGCGAGGGGTTGTTCCAATGGTTTGCGTATAGACAAAAGAATAGTGAGCCATTCTGTATTGCTGTCAGTGGTTCGTTGCTGAGACTGGTTGGAGGGGGATCTGCGTACGGCTGTGGCATATGTGAGGGAACAATATATATCTCCGAGGAAGAAATCGCGAAATTCTACAGGAAGAGCGCCGGCCAAAAGAAGACGTCCCTGGTCAATGTCAGCGATTTGGAAGAATGGAGGAGGAGCATCGTGAATGCTGTCAACTTACGTGAGAAGAAATGAACCACTTGCGACTCTTATGTTCAACGAAAGGAGCGGGGAAGAAGACAATGGCCACGGATATGGCAATGAGCACGACGGGGTAGTATATGAAGAAGGCCTCGGATCGGTACGCGCTAAAGTTCATCCACAGAAATATGCCAAACAGCAGGAGGAAGAAGCTCGGGAACTCGGCCAAGCGGCGCCAGTCGGCGAGGTGGCGCTGGTCGAACTCGAAGATGAAGGGGTAGTTGACCTTGCTCTTGATCCAAAAGTAGCAGTCGACGCAGATGAGGGCGAATATGAGGAGCATGAGGAAGTAGCCGCCGTAAATCTGCAGCAGGAAGCTCGTGCGTGCGCGGAGGGCGTCGTCGTCCGACTCGAGGAGGCCCACGGCGGCGATGAGGCCCTGGATGCTGAGGACGATGCCCGTGCCGATGAGGAACCCGTTGAGGAACGCACTGCCGGCCTCGACGTGCGGCTTGCGGGCGAGGCTGCGCAGCTTGCCCGCCGCGAGCTTGTGGTTGCCGCGCTCAAAGTACCGCGCGTACAGGTCCTCGACATCGCGGATCTGGCCCTCGAGCACGTCGCTGTTGACGAACCACGCCTTGTTGACCTTTTCGTTGGTGTAACGGTAGGGGGGCCGCGCGTTGACGGCCTTGTCGAACTTCTTGTTGAGCTTGCGGAAGGCGGTGCGGTTGAGGAGCGCGTATGACTTGAGCAGCTCGAGGGAGCGGTAGAACTCCTGCAGCGCGAGCTTGAGCTTGCGCTTGGCCGTGCGGTAGGACACGTCGTCCTTCTCCGGGCGCCGGATGTAGTCGCGCTCGGCGTCGTTGTTGAGCGCCGAGGTCTGCGGCGTCTGCGGCATGGAGCGGAAGGACTTGGAGTTGGGGCCTGGGGGAAACATCTTGGCCCGGAGAGGTTGAACCCAGGTCGTCAGCTTGTCCTGGCCGTTGCCGTTGCCGTTGCTGTTTTCGCTGCCGTCGTGCGAAGGTTGGTTGGCGTGCTGTTGGCTCTGGCGGGAGGCGGTGATTTCTTGGATGCGTCGGTTGCGCATCTCATGCAGCTGCTCCTTGAGGAGGGCGAGGCGCTTCTCGGCCTGCTTCTCCTTAAGGAGGTAGAAGGACTCGACCTTGTCCAGCTCTGAGTCGAGGAATTCGTAAAACTCACGCTCGCGGTCGCGCACAGCGTCGATGCTGCGCATGGCAACTTCGTTCCTGTTTGGCCATCTTGGTGTTCCTCCGCCGAGGCTGGTTCTTCCCGTGTACGATATGAGACTCCTTAGACGACCTTCGCCAGCCACGGGTCCCGCGGTCGGTCTTCGTGGTAGAGCAGGAGAGACCGGGGGTTCCCCGTGGAAGGTGGCGCTTCTTTGCGACGATCGCAGACCGCCAAAGATACCTCGAGTGTACGTGGATGAATTTGCAGCCTCTGGTTGAGTCAACGCTGGATCGGGTAGTTCGAACGTGGCATGGCTTTGCTGCCGGGCCAGAGGGCTCGGCGAAGGCGGCGTCGCTACGAAGCTGCCGTAGGAAAGCTTGTTCCCGCCGTCCGTCAACGACTCGCCTTCGTCTCGTGCTTTCGTGGGGATCGACCTCGGCGCAACGGGAGTATCCGAGGGCCCAGTACCGTTGTTGTCGCTTCGCACAGGGCCCTTGCTAGGCGTCGCTGTCTCAAAGGTCGGTCGCCACGTTTCGCCCGGGAGTATCGAGGGCGTGTTCCTGCCGAAGCTGCGCGGCGTCGCTGTCGCGCGGGCTATGGCCCTGGATACGGCCTTGACATACTTCTTGCCGGCCTTGTAGTTGAGATACTTGATGCGCCATTCTGAGGGGGGGTCCAGTCAGCCACGTGGGCTTCCACGGTACGGGACGGGAGCTTATGGGATTGCTTACCAGGAACTGCCTCTCGCTCTAGCTCTTTGGCAAACTTCATGGCTGCCGCTCTCGCAGCTGCCACAGGGTCGTCGTCGCAGGAGGATCAAAGGCCATGCAGCGGCGGACGGTGCGATTCTCCCCTCGTGCTCGGCCTCGCTGCCGTCCGTGTTCCAGGTGATTCAGATGACGATGTTGCCTATGTATGCGGCCGGGTAGAGATCTGGACGGTTTCGGTGCGACGGATAGTGGCGGAGCGCTGAGACAGGCGAGGAATTTGTCCGCAGCACCAAAGAATTCTGATTCTGGGGCGAGCCAAACCTGAAGACAAATTAGTGAATC
Organism: Stachybotrys elegans; assembly: GCA_020746835.1. NCBI lineage: Eukaryota > Fungi > Ascomycota > Sordariomycetes > Hypocreales > Stachybotryaceae > Stachybotrys > Stachybotrys elegans. The sequence goes on along the minus strand of JAGPNK010000007.1, from coordinate 948,570 downwards.
GGAAACGGCCCCCCCTTCCTGCTCTGTCTTGATCGTGGTGGCGGTCTGAAGCTGGAAGGGATAGTAGGGGAAGTGATTAAGCTCTAGCCGTCCCCTGTCTCAAATTTGTGGTCTCAAGCTAGCCGTACATACCATTCATTCATTGACGTCAAATGGGCGCCGGGAAACACCCCACGTGCGGCTGCAAAGCGGGACAGAAGCCGGCTGTTAATTTAATTGTCTTGTCGACTGACTCTGGCGAGATGTTTGTCGTGAGACTGCCGATGAGGATGCAGGAAGCGCGGCATTCGACCGCGATCGTGGGTGGTTTGGGGTTGGCGCCTTGGAGTTTGCCCAGACCTCGTGGGAGGTGGGAGGATCTGCAATCGGTGAACATGACTGACATTTCAGCACCCGTGTCCCCTCTTTCATCGCAGATGCCGGCCGGATTGGTCAATCTGGCTGCATTACAGGCAGTCTACTCTCAGCACCCTTGGCTGCTAGAAGCCCTTTGCTCCACCGTGACCGCGCCCAATTGGGTAAATGATGATTGAAAGCTCATCCATGACAGAATTGTGAAATCATTCAAGAGGACCTCGGCGATTGGCTAGGCGGTTGGGGTTCGTACATAGATCGACCGATTACTTCGTGCTGCAGTGGCTGCCATTGGTGAGGCGGGTCCGGAAGCTGATGGTGATCGCGTGTACAAGTCCAATGTTTTGTCCCCGACGTTCTACGATGATGCCAATTCGGCGATCTTGGGCAATCCACATGGCTCTAGGGATTGGGCTGTACAATCACAATGCATAAAATAGAACCGCATCCCACTTTACCTACCTTGCTAAAATGGGACAGCGTTGTTGAGCCTCGGGGTTTATGCTGTCATAGACGCCGTCTGTGATATCCAATCACGGCTTTGTTGATTGAATTGTTTGCCATTCTTGTCGAGTGACACCAAAACCCACCCCTTGGCTCCATAGCCCATCCGTGTCATCGGGAATGTAACAATGACATCCCCTGTGCGCGCGCACCGGGCCCAACGACGAATCCGGGGCTATAGTCTGATGGCTCTGAGCATACCCCTCGGGCGAGGCGCCTAACTCACGCTGAACCAAGCGTCGCGACTCCATGGCAAGCAGGAACAGCAGGCCGAGCGCTCGGCTTAACAAAGACCACGGCCATATCATACGCCCTAGCTGCACGAAAACCCTGATCTGCATCCGCTCGGACATGCAGCAGCGGGAAAGAAGTCTTGCGTGTTTGAGGGAATGACATCAGAGTTGTCCGGAGTTGGCGATGGTTCCGAGGTCGTATATATATATACAACGTATATATATCTGCATATATAGGACGAATAGAGACACACACAAGCAGAAGAGGCATGAAAGGCAAAAATCCCCGATCAAATTGTGTGCGGGATGTGTTTTAACCAGATCTCAGGAGCGTGAGAAACCTTGGCAGTGTCCCTGGTGTTGAGGGCGTTGCGCTGGTATTAAGGGTAGGGGTCTCTATTAATGCAGCGTCATCTGTCATCCGGACCAGAACGGTGGGAGACCTGAAGGGTGGCCCGGACCCAGACGGTACCAAGCTTCAAAGGCTCGAGGCATCAAGCTTTCCTTGGAAAAGAACCCATTCGCCTCCCAACCTGAAGCAAGCTGGGCGGGGAGCACAGAAGGAGGGCGCGGCTCGAGGGAAACTCGCAGGGTCAAACTTGTAAAAGTCTGTAAACCCATATTAATTATGCATATCGTTGGCCCCCAGAAAGATTTCTTATCGGGTTGCGCAGGGGTGATGCCATGGTATTTGGTAGCATTGGACCACACCAAATCGCCTCGCCGTAGGAGGCATTGGTTGGTGAGATCGAGAATTTCCGTTTGATCGGCCGTTTTCTTCTGGAAGACGCTGCAGAGAATCCTGTGGTTCAAGTTGCGTCAAAATCGTATCATTCTGCGATGGGGATGGATCCTGTGTGGTGATTCCGTCAGGGAAGACCCATGAGCCAGCCGCCAGAGCAAGAGGGATTTTGTCTGAATGCCCCGGGTCCCATGATTTGACTGTCAACGGAGTTCGAGGCACACATCTTGTTGTTAGTGTCCACTCCATGCCACGCCGATTGCATGTCGGCCGATTTGAATACTTATGCTCAGACTAGGCCTGCATCAGCTGATGAGGCTATCGCCAGATAGCTTTGGGTGTAAGCAGCCCCCTGCAGGGCCGGCGGTACTAGTCAGAGGTACACCGCACAAGCTCAGGACGTAAATAACGTGCATTCGGAGGAATTGGGAATTGCATCTCAGGTCAAGCATTTCTGCACGTGTAAAATGCGGCAGTTGATTGGACCCAGACCAGGTCTAGGGCAGAAGCGCGCCATTTATCGAAAGGTCTCGACCCAGGCTCAGGTGGACAAGGGTGCACCATCGTCGGCAATTCCCATCTGTTCCTGTCGTGAACCCCTACTGCCTGCTGGGTACTAGGCACAGCCATGACATGGCATGTCCTCTTCGCTTGCATTTGGGATGAGGCAAGGCGAGAATGTAGCTGACTGAGAGTGCATGATGGTTAGCCACAACAAGACCAGGACCATCTTCCTTCAGCAAAAACACCATGCCAAATAGCCATGTCTGCCTACCGCAATCGTTGAGTGGGGATCGTGAAATGGGATCATGACATGGCGAAGTCGCTCAATATCCGCCCAACAGACAGGGGCGGGCATGTCAGCCCGCCTACTCAGCTGGAGAGGAATGTGTGTTGGCGATATCACAGTGACAGAGGACCGGCGCCTTCTGCAGCAACAAGCAACGATTGGTAGTAGCGTATGGCGACATGGTGAACGCAAAGCTACTGACAAAACACCAGGGTAATAAAGCTTCCATCGAATCTCTTGCCCAGAAGCTCCTTAGCGGTGCCAGACCATCGGAGACTATCGGCGCGCTCCAGGCTATTCTGCAGGCTACCACAGCCACATGGTGATGGAGGGCATGTCGGCCTCGCTAGACATGCATTAGGCTGGCGCCATGGTCGCGGTGTTGTTTATTATGATTGTTTGATGCCGCACCTCTGTCAGGATTTGACTGACAAGACGCATTTACCCGGGCCAAGGCGGAAACAGACAGCCGCGACAGTGGAGCGCGTCCTGGGACCGAATGGGATGCAAGTGGAATCGGAGAGGAGGTGACTTCATCCACCAAGCACCTGAGCCGCCACTTGGTCTGGTTGTAAGTTGTGTTGCTGCTGATTCCCGTGGCCTTGGAGGAGGCAAGAAGATGGGACTCCAATGGCTGATTGCCTGACGAAGAACGCCACAGGAGCCAACGTAGGGCCATGTGCGCCAAGCTTGCATTTGCATTCCAGAAACTGTGAGACCTAAAAAAGACATTGCTGCCGGTCCCGTGGAGGTGATTAGCAGCACATCACTGCCTGTCGCAGGAGGGCGATGACGGAGCTGGACGACCAAGGTTCTGCCCCTCACCGGGCTCGACCGGGCCAGCAGTTTGAGGGGGAGAAGCTAGGGAGAGCTAGAGAAAGGGTATTGCATCACACAGTCTCGCTGGGATCGCCATCACTGTCAATAAGACCCGTCTGCTAATGGGTGCGAATCCGTGCAGTCGGCCGGGAGTCTAGGGCAATTGGGAGGCAGATCACCGACGAGCGAGACCCACTGAATCTCGATCTGAGGGCGCTCAAGAGGTGAAGACGTCTTTGCCCTCGGTGTACCGTAACTATGGTCAGGTCGGTACGTGGGCGGTTCTGCGGGAGCTGGGCGGAGTGCAGCTGTAGTGAATTGACAGATACATGGCTAGGCGGGACCGTGTGTGTCTTGGCCATTTCGGCAATGTCTCAGCTCGCATGTGAAGTTGTCGACAGATATTATATCCGTGGAACTCTTTCCTTTGGCTGGTGAGAACTTTAAGATGGGTAGCGTGTGCACGCACACACTCTCCTCGCGTACCGTGAATGCAAGCCCGCAGAAGGCAAGGAGGAGGCCACGCCGCCCGGTAAAGCGGAGGGCATGTCGCCCACGCCCAGCCCTGACAATCAGCCAAGACCGTCCAAGTGGAGGGAGCGGACGGCATCCTCCAAGGTTCCCCCAAGAACAGAGTGAGCGAATTGGCCGCTTGATTGGCCAGCGCCACAGGCTCTTCCTCGGCGGCTACTAATGAGAAGGTTCGGGCGTTGCTGAAACTTTGAAGGCGTATCTCGTCCACGCTCGGGGGCTTGTGACATGAGGGGCAGGCGAAGCCGGTCCGGCGTGGAGGTGACCATTGTTGCAGTGCGACGCGAGGTTCCCCGGCATGATTGATGAGCTGTGAATCAGAGCATTAGAAAATCGATGGGCTTCCATTGCACGTCGATTACAGTTGCATCCAGGATGGGCATTGTGACCCCACTGTAAGCTGCATCTGTAGCCTACCTCTTAGCACTGCTGTACCTCCCTCGATGGGGTGAGAACATCCATACCTTGGAAGGCAGGCAATACCTACTTCGAGCAACAGCAGCAAAACTACTAAAAACAAAGAGGATGGCGAGGAGGCCGGGGAAGGAGGATAAGGATGAGGAACGATGGAATCCATCCATGTGCATCTACTCCCGCTGTCTCGCCGACGTCCCAAAAAGACAGCCAGCCAAACGGGTGGGAGTGGGAAGGGCAAGACGCCGCTGGACCGACCTTGTTGACCAAGGCTAGCATTAGCACAGCATGCATGTACATGTACCTTAGCTTACCGCTTTCACGCTTGCCAGTTCCTGGCACTTGTCGGCTTGCCGGGCGCATCGACTCGTCCACACAAAACCAGCCCAGACCAAAACAACGGATCCTGGATGACCTGAGCCTGAGCAATTGCCCCATCCATCATCACTCACCTAGTCACCACGCTTGACACATCCCTGTCAGCCTTTGGACCCATGCAACGTTGGAACTGAAAGCAACCAGGCACCGTCCAGCCCGCCTGTCCACCAAGTACTTGACGCTGCGACGCCCACCGTCGTCCTTTGCCCAACGTCCTCTCTCCCGTCCTCTCACCTTCAACTTGTCTTTCCTCCCTCCCCCTCCCCTCATTCACCTACCTGCTTGAAGGGTCGAGGGCCACGCATACACGACTTTGACGCAGCGACCGTGCCTGCCTTAGCTTCGTTACATGATCTCCTCGGTCGGGGCAGTCCGAGTCCATTGCCGCGGAGAGTCAACACGGGGAGTAACAGCGCGCACTAGCTAAGATAGCTCAGTGTGCGTGCACCTGAGGCGCAGGCTGCCTGCCAACAGCTCACCTACTGAGCGTGCCGCTGCCTTACCTGAAGGTGCCTCGGCGGCCCTTTCGGCACCAGCTGCTCCACTCTCCGCTCAGTCGAGCGCGCCAATCCCACCACCTACTGGTGCTACGCTTTGCTCCCAACAATCGGGCATCCTGCTAAACTACCACCGGCCAGCCGCACCAGCACTGGCCTGTCTCTCCCGCCTACTTGATAAAATCCCAAATCCTCCCACCCACCCACTCCTCGATCCATCATGCTGGGAGCTCAGCAGCCCACGAATCCTGGCAACGTCTACGGCCACTCTCGTACACGAACCACGTCGTCCAGCGTTTTCCCCGCCCACATGCACACTGCTGCTCCTCTACAGATGTCCTATCAGGGACTTCACCCTGGCCACAACCGCCGCTCACCCTCGGTCAACACCTTCAGCACCTCCTCCAGCATCCCGCCTCCCGCCGCCTATCGAACGTCTTCCTCTACAGATCTCCGACGCTCCATCTCCAGCCGCTCCGGCGGCACCCAGCCCAGTGGCTACGTTGCCCTTCTCCGCAAGCAAAAGGCCACCGTCTGGTGCGACCGCGCACAATATGAGGATCCGCGCATAACTGCCCAGCAGCGCGCTGCCAAGATGCGCGCCAACCGAGAGATTGTCGGCAGCAACCAGCGGACCAGCACCGGCATCAGTGCCGGCAAGGTCGCCCACAAGATTCGTCACCACGGCAAGACCCCCGTTGTAGGGTTTTCTCCCGGAGAGAATCATGTTGGTGTTGGTGGCGTGCCCCTCCGCCTTAGCGCCACTGAGGTCGAGGCTGAGAGCAGCGAGGACGAAGAGCTCTCCCGTTCCCAACACCACCGCCGAACAGGAAGCAGCGGACGCAGCAGCATCGGCAGCGCCCGTCGTGGGCTGGCCTACCGAACCTCCATGGGCGCCGGCAGCATGAACAGCCGACGCTGGAGCCCTGGGGACACCCCGGAGCGAACCGGCAGTCTTGTCTCAGGCATGCCCGAGGCCAACGCCACGGCCGAGGACAATGCCAGTTTCACCGCCCGAAGCACCCATAGTGGAAGCGATGCTGAGCGCGCTGAGCGCGCCGACCAAGTTGCCGATCTCGGCGACGCGGCACGACTTGCCAGCAACTCTCTGAAGCATTCTGCTCTCACACGAGAGAAGAGCGTCAAGAACCCCGAAGAACTGAGGCGAAGGGGAAGTGTCGACGAGAGAACGGCCACCCTTACCTCTCAGCGTCTTTACATCGCCAACCCTGACTGAGGGACCCACGATATTCCACCACCTACGTCCACGCACACAGGACAGATCTGTGGGTTGTACCAAGACATTCCATTCTGCTGTGCAGCCATTCGTTGAAGAGGTACTACTGGCGCTTTACTGGGAAGTTATTGCGGCACGGGGAGGCGTTCCATGGGAGCACAGGCGTGCCGGAGTTGCTGGATGATCCCAGAGGACCTGGATACCTTTATAATTGTATTTCCTATATTCCTTCGCTACTGTTCCTAGGCTTGCATGGAGGGATGCGCGCGAGATGGACCCTGAGAAGAGGCGCCTGGAGAAAAGCTGTGTTTAATGATACCCCGTCTGGGGAGGTAGCGCAAAGGAAGTACATGAAACACGCAAACACGCAAACACGAATAATTCATGATGACTGTCGCATTCATTCTCGGCCTCGCCCCGTGTCATGCCGTGCCCGTGGACCCTGACCCTTAATTTTTCTAGTTTCTTTCTAGTAAACACGACGTGGGTTGTCAACCGTAGGCGCCGAGGCGAATGATCGCCTCGACGACCCTCGTATACCGTTTTCTAACCATGGCGGCTAGTAATAGCGGAGATCAACATAAGGCCCCAGATCATCCCTCTCGACGTGACGTTACTTTGGTGGGTTTTACCTTTTGCGCCGAGTAATACCAACTGTGGAAGTATTGTCAGCGTCGGAATGGCGAACACGAGGACAGCAAAGTAGAAGGCGGGCCGCATGCAAGAATGTCTCATGGATAGGTCGGGAGTCGGATGGCACCGAGAATCCTCATTTTTCATCACCTGAGGCCGTGGCCGTTTTCGCGACCTACTTTTTACCTGGTCGCCCCGACCCGAGGGGCTAAAACGATGGGACCCGGGCATCCAGCAATTGCATCATAGGAACCACTTGGAATGTTCAAGGGGGTCCCAGGACCTCAAGACTGGGAGAGACGTGTGCCAGTTCCCCAGGTGATGCTGTTCCTCCCTTTGGGTCAGAAAATGGAACTGGACATTGCTGACAGCTCTTTTCTCTTACATGACTCAATGCCTGGACCCCTTCCGTACCTTATTAGGCGATTCTTGTACTTATTTGTAAGAAATATCAGGCCACGGCTGAAATCACAGGAGCAACCTGGTCAAGCCTTGAAGACCCTGACGCTAGCGGAATGTGGATATTCAACAAAGACCCGGAGATGAGAAGAGTGGCTCGCACAGCCACACCGGGCATCTCCGGACCTTAGCCGTGATCTAGCTGAATTTCTTATCGGCCACATGCTTATCGGGCAGGACGCGTTGAGTGGCGCCAAATTAACGCGTCGCCGCGTCTGGCACGCCTTGACCTTCTTCCTTCCCATTGACGCTAGTCAGCCCGCGATGCTCTCTTGCAACTAACTACACCACACATCAGAGGAATGCATGTTGACCGATCCCCTGAGGAGGGCATGTTGAATTGATTAACCTATTCCAACTTGTTTCATCAGTCCTGGCCCATAGTTGGCTTGCTTTCCTCACACACCCTACCGCCTACCGTTCAACCGATCGGCTTCACATGCCAGCTGCCATGGCTCTCGAAGAAATGTCTCCAAATGTGCAGGAGACGGACAACACAGGCAGAAAGAGGAGTCACGACGAATTCTCCGGGGATGCAAGAACAGAGAACGACAATGGAGCTTCTCCAGGTTCATCTCCTTTGACAGAGCCTGGTAGCACCAGCCCAGGACGTGCATCATCACTTTCTCCAAAGCCAGCAAAGAATATGCCCGAAACCGCGCACACCAGCTCCTCAAAGTCATCTACGACCATCTCTACGACCCAATCCACCGATACATCCTCCTCTGCCCCGAAACGGAAGAGACTGACGGCCGCCGAGAAGGAGGCACGCGACAAAGAAGCCATGGAGAAGAAAAAGGAGCGAGAAGAAAGGATAGCCGTCAAAGCAGCCCAAAAGGCAAAGGAGGAGGAAGAGAAGGCTACCCGAGCCAAGGAGCGAGACGAGAAGCGGAAGAAGAAGGACGAGGAAGAAAAGGCAAAAGCCCAACAACGAGAAGAGAAGAGGTTGAAGAAGGAGGAGGAGCAACGAAAGATGCAGGAAGAGAAGGAGAAGAAAGCTCGCTCACAGCCTACCCTCAGCAACTTCTTTGGAGCTGCGAGCACGCCGAAAAAGTCATTGACGGTCAACCCCAAGCAAGGATCGCCTATGGCCAAGAGTCCTCTCCCAGGAGACAAGGGGTCGAAGGACAGTGCTTACTCACGAATCTTCAAGCCCTTCTTCGTCAAGGATCACACGACGCTGGCAAGACCGGTTCCTGATCTAGACGAGCGAACCCGTGAGGACAAGTCAGCACTCCTGGACAAAGCAATTGGAGGCGAAAGAGAGTCAGAGATAAGACTCGGCATGTCTCGTCCTCTTGATGTACCCGATCTGCTCGACCTCAGCTCATCCCGCCCCCGAGGCCGGCTGTACTATCCTGTCAAAAACATCATGGAGACGGCATACTCTGAGACCGCCAATGCTGGTAATGTCGACGCGGACAGGATGAACAAGGTCATTGCGGAAGCGCGGACGAAGCTTAGCAGAGTGCCGGTCAAGGTTATTGCGTTCTCGCGGGACGTCCGGCCCCCATACTACGGAACCGTGACCTTCAAGCCGTACGTGCTTGGACAGTCGAACATGCGAAAACTGGCCCGCCACCCTGAAGGCAGACTCCTACCGTTGGATTACGAATATGACTCGGAAGCCGAGTGGCAGGAGGAAGAGGGCGAGGATGTGGACATGGATGATGACGAGGAAGAATTGGACGATGAAGACGATATGGAAGGCTTCCTTGACGACTCTGAGGATGCTGGTCTCACCCGTCGCATTTTTGCCAATGCAATGGAGCCAGAGAGCACGGGAGTATGCTTTGAATCGCCCAACAGCAGCATCAATGAGGTGGCACAGGGACACAAGATGGAGTTTATGCATGGTAAGTTCACCATCCAGAAGGTCTCTCGCGCGATACTAATGTTTCCAAGTCTCATATGACCAAAACCACGGCTTCAATCCTTGGTCAACCGACTACTGGGAGACGGAGACCAAGACCAAGGCGTCCAGCACATCTCAGCCGAGCGATAAGGCCTCTGCAATGGCACCCCCGCCAGCCCCTACCAACGCTTTCGAGGCGCTAAACGGCAACAACGCAGCAGCTGTGGCAGGGTCGGGAAAACTGGTGAAGGCCGAGATCATGAATGACGTCAAGCAGGCTATCGTGGCCAACAAGGACTTGTCAAAGATCGGCATCATTGACATCATTTACAAAAAGTTCCGGGACAGCGCCTCGCGGCTGGAAGTCAAGAATACTATCGAGCACGTCGCTGAGAAGACAGGCAAGGGCCGCATGAAGGAATGGTGTTTGAAAGCTGGGCATGAGGTTTCGCTCTGATCCGAGCTGGCATGAAACATGGACTTGATTTGGGAGCATTTGACTACTAGCGTGGCATGGTCTGCCTTGGCGCACTGGAGGAATATATGGGAACGAGCTTGTTAATTTTCTTGTGGCAGCCTATCCACGCTTCTTTGGGGCAGGTGACGAAGCCAACGAAGGGTCAACGATTAGACGGCGTGTTGAAGAGGTCAACGGCCAGTGAACAAGTAGGCCTACACGTTCCGCTAAGCCTGCATTTATACGCGTCGTACTCAAAGCAAGAGCAATGAAATAGTTAATAGCGAAATTTATCGTCAACAGCTCGAAGTTGTCTGCACCTATGCCGAAGTCCAGCATAATATGAAGCCGAAATTATCTGTGGCCATGGACCGGCTGCTAGCATTATCTGGCTTGGTAGCCGATATTACGTAGGGATACCGTATAGACGAATCGAGTGTTTTGCAGTCAGAGTAGTTCCCGAGTAGGGGAGAAACAGCTTGGAGGACAGCAAGTAAAGGATCTATATTACCTCGGTGCATATATCCTGATTTGACATATTAGGAAGCCTGCCGTGTCCATCTACCTCGGGGGGTGGTATTTGTCACTGCAATGTAAGAATGAAGAGCTATAGAGTAAAGACAATTGATTTGAGTTGAAGCCAAATAACATGCCGAATGAGAGAATGGTTAAGGTTGAGGCACAAGAGGTTGATGCCAGGGGTGCAGTGGGTCGGCTTTGGCAGACATCAGCCACTAAATTTAGGTTTGGTGTCGTGGGGAGAAGTTGGCCTCTGCATCTACCTACAGCTATTTGACACATAGTTCAACCATCTTCTCTACCACGGCATATCACGTCAAAATCGGACGCTACTTACACGGGCACAACTTTCGCGAACCCAAGCTCACCAATTGGTCTCTTACCAAACACGCACACGTCGCACGCGACTGGCCCGATAGCCCTCCCTCATCGCCATAACAACGACCCTCTCCGCAATGATCCGGTCTGCGACACGATAGCCTCCAGCCATCCCTCGTACTCTAGACCGCGCGCTATGCCCGGTCGCTTAGCATGGAGGATCCCTGGGGCTCCCCTTGGACCAGCGAATCGCCGCCAAAGATAGACCTGCCAGCGCCGCCGCCCAGCGCGCACTTCTCCCTCGAGAACCACAATGCCAGCATCAACCACCGCGCGTCCGGGGGCCGCTCGCCGGCGCGGTCTCCATGGGGCGGTGCCGACGATGACGAGAACGACGCGTGGGGCGGCTGGAACGACGCGGGTGGCGCCGAGGTATGGAGGAGGAGGGCGAGTCCGAGCTTGAGGCCGGCCTCTGGTGCGACATCGAGGTTGCCTTCGCCGAGTCCGTGGGGTGCGTTTGGATCGCTGGAGGATCTTCCCTCTGTGAGGGACCGTGAGAGGGCTGGCGTGGAGGATGATGCCAAGTCTACAGGTGCAGAGGAAGAACGAGCCTTTGGGGATGAGCCGCGTCAAGCAGATGCGGATGTGCCGGTGAAGAGCATCGAAGGGGGTTTAGGGGCACCAGACGATGACGGCATGAACAGCGATTGGACTGAGGAGAAACCGACGTTGGCCAAAGATGATACACTCGTATCCGATACATCCGCGACCCAGCTGGAAGACAAGGCACCGCCGCCAGCGGAGTCGCCGTATAGTGAAGGGTCGCAACCATCACGGCACGTATCGCGCGTACAAGTCCTAGTCGATCATTTCGACGGTATTTCACGGCGAAGCGAATCTCCAGTACCTGTACCCAAATCTTCCCCAGACGGACGCAAGGAAGAGGAAGGGCGAGTGGAGGAAGATGAGGATTCGGCTGCCTCTTCTGTAGAGGCTGATGCAGAGGACGAGGCTCCGGAACAGGATGAACCCGAGACTTATGAGGAGGAGACGAGGCTGGAACCTGCTGTCTCGACTACAACATCATACGAACCCCCATCAACAGCATCGAGACTTCCACATATAGACATCAGCGTCGACCTAAGCAAGCTTGACGACCTCTTTCCCTCCGTGGACGCCGCATTCCCCTCACCAGAGCCTATCCCAGACGTCATCATCGACGACACCTTTGCGTCCATCTCTGAGCGCAGGACATGGTATCGCGTATCCCGCTACGGGTCCATCAGGAAGCACAACCAGGGCGACGATGACAACTACGTGACCGTCACGTGGCCGCAGTCTGAAGTCAGGAGCAAGGCAATCCGGATTGTGCGGCGCTGGATGGAAGAGGATTCCATCGCTGGCCGTGTCGTCCTCGGACGGCGGGCGGGCGCTGTTGGAGCCTCCATGTTCAACTGGGGGTCCAAGGCGCCACAGGTCGAGATTGGTGAGTTGCTGGCCAAGAAGAGTGGGCGCGAGCGCAGCATGTCTCAGGGTGCCAAGACGGCAGAGCCTTCTCCCGCTGCTCCTGTGTTTGGCTGGGGCAATCCTCCACCGGCGTCTCCAGCTGCTTCGGCATCGTCCTCTGCGCATGCGCCGCAGGAAGTTGCTTCGCCGCCCATCGCCTCGCCGAATAAGGCGCGGTTCTCCTTACCGCCCGTGCCATCAACGGCTTTCAAGCATAGCCTTGAGAGACCGGCTTCTATTACGTCGAGGGTTCAGCAGAAGAGTGCTGCCTCGCAGGGGGCGTCGCGCTTCCAGGTCTCGCTCCCGGATGAGGGATCGGACGATGATGAATGGGGAGATATGGTGTCGCCCTCTGTAGAGACTCATCCCAAACTTCCCAATGGCTCAGCTGAAGTATCCTCGGATCGAAAGAAGCAGGACGACGCTGCTATCCCGCCTCCGATCCCGCCTCTGGACTCGTCTTTGGCGCCTACAAAAAGCAGCGCCGAGGTTGTCACTGATTGCCCGAAGGTGTCCAAAGACGACGGAGCACTCGCTGGGAGTGTGGACGATAATGATGACGAGTTTGGGTCGTTTGAGTCGGTCAAGGAGGGTAAAGAAGCAGTTCAGCCTGAGCCATCGACGACAGCGACGCTGTCAAAATCAGCATTTGAAGAGCCTGTGCAACAACCTATTCCCGTTCAAGCTGAACCCCTGAGCTTAACTCAAGTCGAAGCGCATCCGGCTGAGTTGAGTGAGGAGGACGCTGCCAGAACCGTTGCCGAGGTGCTAGGAAACATACCAGACCTCACATATATGCTACGGTAGGCGGGATTGCACAATCTAGGAACTATTATAACCACTCGATAGCTTTTGGAAAGGAGCTATAGAGTGGCGATCAAGCCCACAACCTAACTTTGAGGCCGGCTTGGCAGGGCGGTTGGATATAATGAGCATGAGGGGGCCTTTATCACGTAAACTACCCAGTACCATTAATGTAAATGAACAATGACACACCATCCACTTCTGATCCTTGCGACCCGATGTAGTAACTCGCATGTGAGAGTCTGCCTTGGGCGGCTGAAGCCAAGGGAGACGCCTAGTCTCTTATATCATGCCCAATGAGGCAATAATTGAAGATGGGACCCTGGCAAAAACTAAGCAGCGCTGAACCTCGCAGGCATCCAAGCTCAACCATTCGTTTCCTACAACACGCAATAACATCACCAAAAGAGAGCAGGTCATACAGAAGAAAGAAGGAAAGAGGGGGAAAATGTCGCGCGAAAACCTCGGTCCCCAGGAGGACGACCCCCTCCTCTCCGCCGGCGAGCGCGCCGACTCGCCCATCGGCTCCAAGCCGCGCTACATCGCCGGACGATGGCAGGCCAAGTCGCCGACGACGATTGTGCTGCTCGTGGCGCTCATCAAGTTCGCCGTCACGGCGAGCGGGATGCTCCTGCTGGTGCCCATCTACCGCCTGATCGAGGACGCCATCTGCCACGTCTACTACGGCGACGAGTCGTCGGACCCCATTGACGAGATGCAGTGCAAGGTGGACGCGGTGCAGTCGCGGCTTGCGTACCTCCTGGGGTGGGTGAACCTCCTCAACTCAGTCATCAGTATGTACCCCTCATATCTCGGCGCGCGAGAGCTGGGCTGACCGTGTCGTGCAGCGTTTCTGCTGGCGTACCCCTTTGGCATGCTCGCTGATCGGATTGGCCGCAAGCCCATGGCGCTCATGTCGTATTTCGGCTTGTCGCTGTCCTTTGCGTTTGGACCGTTAATGTTGTCGGCGTACAATGAGTCTTTCCGGCGGAACCCCTACCTCATCATGACGGGCTCGCTCTTCCTGGTCCTGGGTGGAGGTGTCCAGGTTCTCCTGGCGACGCTGTATGCCATTGCGGCGGACGTGAGTGACGAGAAGGACCAGTAAGCCAAACACGCTGCTTCAAACCATGGGAATGCTCGATGCTGATGTTTCATTCCAGGGCTTCCAGCTTTCTCTATCTCACCTTTGGCGCCACGGCGGGTGGTCTCATCGGGCCTGTCCTCGCGGGCATCCTCATGAAGCGCTACGGCCCGTGGGTTCCCATCATTGTCGTCCTCGCCATCACGCCCTTCCTCTTCTGCCTCTTCTTCTTCATCCCGGAGACGCTCGCCAAGCACGGCAAGTCCTCGGACGACGACGCCGAGGAGGGCGGCCGGGCCCCCACCGTGAGGCAGCAGGTGGCTGAGGGGCTCCGTGATCTGGCGGCCTCGCTCACGATGCTCAAGAACCCCAGCATCTTGCTCGTCCTCGTCACGTTCCTCGTGCAGAACGCACGGTTCGCTGCGTACGTGAGCTTGCTAGCGCAGTACATGAGCAAGCATTTCCTGTGGCGGCTCGCGGATACGAGCCTCTTGCTGTCGCCCCTGGGGCTGCTCAACCTCGCGCTGCTGGCGGTGCTCCCGACGGTATCCAAGATGCTCATGTCGCGGATGGGATACACCACGTTCGGGAAGGACCTGCTCCTTACACAGGTATCGACGGTTCTCATCGTGATCGGGGCCTTCATCGAGGCCTTCAGCCACAACGTCGTGCTCTTCGTCTTTGGGCTGGTGATTGGAACCCTAGGCGCGGCGGACAGCCCGCTCGCGAGGGCGACGGTATCGCACTACGTGGAGCCGCAGTACATTTCGCGGCTGTATGGACTCATCTCCATGGTTGAGATTCTGGGCAGTTTCATCGGCAGCCCTGTGCTGGCGTGGCTCTTCGACAAGGGCCTGCAACACAAGGGCATCTGGATCGGACTGCCGTACTTTTATATTGGTGTCCTGTGCTGCATTTCCCTAGTGGCGCTCATGTTTGTTCGTCCTCCAAGGAAGGATGCCGCACGGAGCCATGTACATTCCATGTAAAAGACTTGGGTTATTAGATTCGGGGCATGTTCAGGGGGCTGTCCAAGGAACAGCACTGCGGGTTGCCGGATAGATTGGTAGATTTCGTTTTGTTTTAGCAGTTCTTTCTGTCAACCAACTGACAAGAACTGTCGTTTCACTCTCTGCTCCATTTGCTTGTAGCAGCTGGCACGGGCTTTCACACTACGCTGAGAGATGGGATGAAATTCTCGGCCAAGATCAGTCCACGCGTGCCTACCTACAAAATCTCAGTCTTGGAATAACATCTTAACCTGAACATTAACTGTTTCTTCTTTCTGCTTGACAACACAAATCCTATCATAGCCAAGACGTGAATCCAACCAACATCCCTCACATACAACTTTACAACTTTACAACATACAATAAGCGAGAGCCGCGACAAGACACTCGACAGACACTCGATATGTGCTACTACGCGAAGTGGATCAGCTGGTGCCCCGACTGCGAGATGCGGTGGGCGCGTGAAGGGCTGCAGCAGGTAGACGCCTGCCCGTCGGGTACTCCCTGCCCGATGAAGTACGTCAAGGAGGTTTTGCTTGCCGACGGCGAGATCTGCAACCGATGCAAGAAGCGGGAGGAAGCTGAGATGAAGGCTGAGGCCAGCGGCGAATGCACCGAGGATGGGCAAGAAACTGATTCTGACCATGAACACGAGATGAAGGACGAGGATGAGGATACGGAGATGGAGGATGAGGGCGAGGGCGAGGCGCAACCGATCGACATGATGGAGGAAGATTCGGAGGATGAGGGCGACTGGATCCCCGTGGAGGATATTGAGGAGTGGTATGCTGCATACTGAATGTTTCTGGGATGAATCCAACTTGGGGTATCTGGTGTCGGTTGGGAATAATCGGTGGCTTCTCATTGTTCAATAGTTGTTGGTCTCAATTGCCTGTTGACACGGCGATAGCATGGAGAGACGGCTGACAGTAAATCAATTATGCAACATGAACAAGTCGAGCCCGTGTTGCGATGGCCTAATAACTCGTAAGCTGGTATGTATATACGCATGGGAAAATGTTGGTGGACGGATGGATACTGGAGATAGAGATGGATGGATGGATGGAATGAATAATCGGTGCGTAGCCCATTTAACCTCGCTAAATGACGCACTTCCGCACCTTGGATTCAGACCTCATCAACTTAACTCACTTGAACGAACCATCATGGCCGACAGCAAGGATTCGCCGCTGCGCATCGGCTTCGTGCCCGAGCACTTTTGCACGCCTCTGTCCTTTGCCCAGAAGCACTACGGCTTGCATGCCATCCTCATTCCCTTCCCCTCGGGCACAGGCCACATGATCACTGCCATCCGCGCGGGCGAGATTGATGTGGCCGTTGGCCTGACCGAGGGCTGGATCGCGGGACTTGGCAATGAGAATGTTGAAGGTGACGGCGGCTACCGTCTCATCGGGACATATGTCGAGACTCCCCTCTGTATGTGACCCCCCTTCCCCTGCCTTCATTATTTGTGACATGCTGTGCTGAATTGGCATTGCATGCAGGCTGGGCGATATCCTCGGGCCCCAACCGCTCGGACGTTGTGAGCATCAACTCGCTCGCGGGCGGCAAGATCGGCGTGTCGCGCATCGGGTCCGGCAGCTACATCATGGGCTTCGTGCTGGCCGACGAGCAGGGCTGGCTGGCCGAGGGCAAGCCCTTCTCCGACACGGTCGTGTGCCACACGTTCGAGAAGCTGCGGGCGGCCGTGGTGGACGGCTCGGCCGACTTCTTCATGTGGGAGCACTTCACTAGCAAGAAGCACTTCGACTCGGGGGAGCTGCAGCGCCTGGGGGACATCTACACGCCGTGGAGCAGCTGGAAGATTGTCGCGTCGACGAGGCTGACGCAGGGCGGGCTGGACCCCCGCGTCAAGGACATGCTGGGCAAGATCGACGAGGGCGTCCGGCACTTTGAGGAGAACCAGGAGGAGGCTGTCGAGTACATCTCCAACCACCTGGGCTACACTGAGGCGGACGCGCGCGAGTGGCTCAAGACGGTCAGGTTCGCGGCCAAGACGGAGGGCGTGAAGCAGGAGGTGGTGGATGGGTGCGTGAGCACGCTGCGCAAGGCGAATGTCTTGGTCGAGGGCAAGGGAATACAGCCCCAGGACATGGTGTATCGTGCGTGATCTGCCTGCCGACCCGTACGGAGTAGGGAGAGAAGTTCAGCTGGACGGCTTGAGCAGAGGGTCGGTGCGTGAACTAGGAAGGTCGCATTGTGCCGACAGAGCTGAAATATCCTCACGTCTACGGTCAGCGGACCTGAAATCCAGCACGCATGTTCATAAATCACCTTACTGCTGTCAGAGCCAATCTGTAAAATGATCATGATCGCCATTCTGTCTGTCGCCCATCCATCCTGGTGATGGCGGGGACCCCTACCTTCGGGCATGCATGTCCAGTGGCTTCCCCGCTATAACACCCCCCCTGGTAGGCCACGGCAAGGGGGCCTAAGCGGCTCGGAGCTTAGCTGCGTGACCCTCCATCCCTCGTGCAAGGGCGTCAGCCGCCCACAGTCCCTGCCAGCCTCGGGCTCTCTCTCTGCCTTATGCTGCCCTCGAGATTCCGTCATTTGTCGCCCACTTTCCCGTTCCTGCATTTCCCACCATTTTATTATTAGCCACAGCCACAGGACAATGAGACAAGCTGTCGTCAGCTCCCTTTGTGACCGAAAGTCTGATCTTGATCTTCTATTGCGAATAAAACAAGTCATCGTCCGTCGCTCATGTAATTAATTCCCTTCCGAGACCGTCTGAGCCCCTGTCGCACCAGGTCGCGCCCCGGACGCCCATTGCGCAAACTTACGCAAGCGACGATAAGAGACCGCCCGGCGGCGGGAACGGATGCTTTCGTCGATTCACCAGCTCGTCTGATGTCCTCTTATCCTGAGCTTCTTTCTGACCCAGGAACCGCGACCATGGACGCTACCAATAGGGTCCCTTCGATGCGAGCTGAGGCCACGGGACTTTCTCTCTCCATCGCCAGTGATATACCGAGCCGGACAACCATGGGCGTCGGCGGCATCGCGAGGAGGACCATGGGCATCGCCCTGCTTCTCGTGACGGTTTTCCTCTGGACTCTCTGCAACTTCCTCGCCAGCGTACGCTTCATGCCGCTCGCCGTGCTGCTTCATGGCTGACCTTTCACAACCTACAGACTATCTTTGCTGACCAAACATATGACAAACCGTTCTTTCTCGTCTATCTAAACACCTCCGTATTTGCCATCTCGCTGCTTCCCGAGTTCATCAAGTACCTCGCCAGGTCCGGCATCCGGGGACTGCGCAGCGATCTGGTGCGCGCATGGCCCTTTTCCACCCAGGGCCAATCTGCTCCCAGGTCCGTCGCGGCAGAGGAGCAGGAAGGCCTGATGGTGGGGGAGAACCTGCTTGACGGCGTCGAGGACGCGGTACCCGATCCCGACGCAAAGCTCACCTTCCGCCAGACCGTCAGGCTTAGTCTCGAGTTCTGCCTTCTGTGGTTCACGGCCAACTACCTCTCCTCGGCGTGCCTCGAATACACGAGCGTGGCCAGCACAACGATCCTGGGCTCCACCAGCGGCATCTGGACGCTCTTCTTCGGCGCCCTCTTCGGCACCGAGGCATTCACCATGCGCAAGCTGATTGGTGTGCTCTCTTCTGTCACGGGCGTTGTGCTCATCTCCATGGTCGACCTCTCGGGCAGCAGCGACGACAACAGGGGCTCGTTTCCGCACAAGACGCCGGGCGAGATTGCCTTGGGCGACTGCATGGCACTGGCCAGTGCGCTGGTGTACGGCACGTACATTACCTTAATGAAGCGGCGTGTGGGGAGTGAGGATAGGGTGAACATGAAGCTGTTCTTTGGGCTGGTGGGCTTCATTAACCTCATCCTTCTTTGGCCTTTGTTTTTCATTCTCCACTGGACAGAGATTGAGCCTGTGAGTCAACACAAAGAAAGCCCCTACTTATGATTGAGCGGGCAGCTGATATAGGATAACAGTTTGAACTACCGCCGACAGGGAAAATCTGGGCCATTCTTTTGGTAAGAACAGCAGCCAACCGCATATGTAGGAGCACATGCTAACGCGAATGCAGGTCAATTCTCTGGCGTCCTTTATCAGCGACTTTTCATGGGCTCTGGCCATGCTGCTGACGACGCCTCTCGTGGTGACGGTGGGATTGTCGTTGACGATACCGTTGTCGCTGGTGGGTGAAATGTTCCAGTACGGTCAGCATTCAGGCGTGCTGTACTGGTTAGGGGCTGCGGTCGTGGTCTTGTCGTTCCTCTTCATCAACCACGAGAGCCACGAGCCGGGGAGCCTGAAGAAGAGTGACGATATCGAGGAAGAGGTAGCGGCGATGCCATGATTTGTATAGAGACCGTCATTTATTTGTTTATTTAAGCTAGCCTGTTGGATATTGTACAACCCCTTCCCATGACGCCCGGTGACTTCCTAGGAGTGCCCTGGGGCTAGCCGGACAAGCGCCGATCCGGGTGGTTAGCGGAGCACGCCGGATAGTGCCCAAGATCGTCGACCATCTCC
The DNA here is from genome assembly GCA_020746835.1 of Stachybotrys elegans. Classification (NCBI taxonomy): domain Eukaryota; kingdom Fungi; phylum Ascomycota; class Sordariomycetes; order Hypocreales; family Stachybotryaceae; genus Stachybotrys; species Stachybotrys elegans. The sequence goes on along the minus strand of JAGPNK010000007.1, from coordinate 928,900 downwards.
CATGCATGATTCTGTGCAGTGCTCCTGTGTGACTACTGGAGGCAAAGCTCCATTGTGGCGACGGGCCGCCTTGCTAGTACGCAAGCCTCCGGGCCTCTAGCCACAGCTGCCCATGACGCGCCACGCAATCCTCCGTCGATGCACCGCTAAAACCCCGATCGCGGGAGCCACCTCCGGCTCCGTATGTGGCTCAGCTCCAACCGCTTTCTGTGCTTTTCCCCTTGTAAGTTGCTTCACGCCCAAACACAGAAAGAGAAGAGGCCCTTTCGCCTGCATCACAGGCCACCTGCTACCCCGGAAGAAGGGGGGAAGGACCCTGATCTAGAACGCCCACGGGGTTGCAGCTTTACCTCCCGATCTGCGCTATCATCGTGCTTCTGTCGTTCATCGGCATTGCACCACATCGAACGCATGGTCATATGCTCACCAAAAAGGAACCGGACCCAAGCTAGCCCCTTTGTCCTCCCTCTTCCCACTATCATAGCGTCTGTATTCCCCGACGAGACCCAAGGGGGTGGGAAAGCGGCGCTGGGTGGACTCTGCGGGAGCTTCCAAACCCCGACGTTCTTCGGACCTGGTTTCTCTCTTTGTGTTTCACTTATAAGCTGACCAAGGGTGGTCACCCGAACTTGTTGCCCTTGCGCTGGGTTCACGAGGGTTTTTATTTCTACTTTTTGGGTTTGGGGTTTATTTTTATTCTTCTACTTTTTGCGTTCGGACGTCACGCAGCCATCGTTCCTGCCAAGATTCGCCCGTCTTCATTGGACCTGCTCTCACTCCGTCAGTTATTGCCACAAGAACCCTGTCATCCATCCACCTTGTGGTCATTTCTATGGGTATCTCTCTGTCGCTCATCCATCACCTGCGAACCCGGGATTCCTTTTGCTTCAGCTCTGTAGGACCCGAACCTTGGTCAACTGGCACGTCCTAGAAACCTTCGCATCATAAACTCAACTATAAAAGAAATATCATTTCGCCTTCCGCCCTGTGGACCGGTCATCCAAGGGCTCTTCTATCTCCTCCTCTGATCCTCGACCATTTCCTAGATGATTCCCATCACCACCTCGAGCAGGAGATCTTCTCCCGACCCTGCGGCAGCATCAAATCCCAAGCAGCTGCCCGATCCTCGCCCCTTGGCCCATGAGATCGCCGCAGCGACAAGATCGGTCCACGCCGAGCTTAACAAGCTCATTATCGCCAGGTTGCCTCTAGCACTTCCACCTCAGACTCCCGATCCCTCCGCCTACGTCACCGGCCTCCTTCACATTGCGCCTGTGTACATAACCTTTGAGACTCTATGGCAAGAGATCCTAAGCAACCCGCCCAAACAGGGGTCAGACGATGGCGTTCCAGCCCCCAACGAGGATTCACCATGCACCTCTGAAGACGACGATGAGAGCGTCGACTCGATCCAGGATGATTGGTGCAGGAGCCGACCACCACAGGCGTGCGATCGCGTGCATTCACTGTTACAGCACCTATGCCTTCCGGATCTGCTGCGCACCAACGCTTTGAAGCAGGACATTGGCAGCTTGACTGGCTGGGATAGTCAAGTTGTCGAGGAGCAGCTCAAGGCAGTCTCAGAAACGGGTAGATTGGGCGAGTTCGTTAGCCACATCCAACGTGCTGTGCGGCACAGGCCCCATGTGATCTTGGCCTACTCGTACATCATGTTCATGGCACTATTCGCCGGAGGAAGGCTCATACGGTCTTTCCTAGAATCTGTCGGTGACGATTTTTGGGACACGACTCCGTCTCCGATCAAGCCCATGCTACGGCCTTGCGAAGACAAGGTCATTCTAGAGAAATCGAACAACCACCGTGTGGAATCATGCGACCTCGCAGAGGAATTCCAGTCCCTGCCCGGCTATGGCAAACGCTTCAAGTTTCTTCGCTTTGCGACCCCCATGGATGGAGAGGACCTGAAGCTGGAGTTTAAGAGCCGCTTGATCGAGATGGAGAAGAACCTCACACCCCGGGAGAAGCGCGATATTGTCAAGGAGGCGGTTTCCATTTTCGATAACATGCGCCTGGTCGTGAAGCAACTGGACGTCACCTGCACCGGTGCGGACCAGGGCGACGAGGAAGATAGGGGGGACTCGTCGCTGAAAGCTTTTAATGGCATGCTCAACAGCCGTCTCAGCAACCGCTTCCGCGACAGTGTTGCCGTCACCAAGGCGCGGGCGCTGCGAACCTCGTCGCGCATATCCTCTTCCCAGGACGAGAGAGAACCTTCAATTCCAAAGGCAACAGCAGATCTGCCATCTCAACCTCGGCCCTCAGACTTTCATGCTAGGGATAGGATTGACACCGCTGATGGTAGAGTCCAGCTGTGCCCTGCCATGTCGAAATCTATGCGATTCGACACCGCCCTACCGCAACCCTCTCGCTCCCTCACTCCGCTAAATAACAGCATCAGCGGGGAGAGCGTATTATCCAGGAGCTTCGCAGGCGTCCATATCACCAACGTTGTCGTCGTGGCTGCGTTTAGCGCTGTCATTATATGTGCTTTACTCACAGGACACCGGGGGATGGTGGATGCATTATGAGCGAACACTTACGACGAATGAGTCGAGCAATGAAGCATGGCGTTGGTTTTTATAGGCGAACAAGCTGGCTTTTGATAAGACGGGGAAGCAAGTGGGATGTCCCTGCAACTGAAACCACGAGCATAATAATGTGGTGTTAAACGGCATTCTGAGAGTCCCATGGACACACGGTTCATTCACTTCACCTAGAGCAGACCAAGTTGGTAGAAATAGATTCATGATACCCCTATGTGACCAGCATCTCTAGCTGTAGTCTATCGAACACCTGTGCGCCTTGCTATGCAATCCCTGAAATGCCTCTAAAGAAAGAGAAAATAAAAGATAAAAAGGGAGACGCCGGTGCTTTATGCTTGCCGTAACCAGGATTCCCGCTACTCCAATATGTGCGTCATATTCCATCAACACTCATCATCATCATCTTCAATGTCCCAATCAGCTCCCACGTCGGCCCACCCGGCCATGTGCCGCTCACCACCAAACTCGCCAACTTGGCGCAGCCTCCTGGCCTCGTCGGCGCCCTGCTGCCAGTGGCGCACAATGTAGTCGTCCGAGGCGGTGACGAGCTTGCCGTCGTGGGACCAGCTGGGGACGGCGACCTCGCGCTCGTGGCCGCGGATGAGCGGGGTGCCGACGTTGAAGATGGGGACCGGGGGCGCGGAGGAGGAAGGGCGGGAGAAGGACTGGGAGGGTGTGGCAAGGGGCGTGGCGGAGGAGGAGTGGTTGGGCTCGTGGGCGTACTTGTCCCAGGCGGCCTTCATGTAGCGCTCGTCGAGGGGCATGAGCATGGCGCAGTTGAGGGAGCTGCCGACGGCGAGGAGCTCCGAGGAGTGGCCGGCGCTGGGGCGGAGGGCACACTTGACGTAGAAGGAGTGCGCGCGGAACATGTCGTGGCGGAGGCCGTAGAGCGGGCCGAGGCCTTCGGCGCCCGTGGGCCGACGCTTGGCGGCACCGAAGGAGAGCTCCGGGGCGTTGCCGAGCATGAGGTGGGCGGTGGAGAAGGCGTAGACGGTGCTGTCGCGGCAGACAGCGTAGAAGCGGGCGGCGTCGGAGCTGACGGCGAGCGAGGTGATGCCGTAGGAGCGCCAGGAGTGGGAGCTCGGCTCGGCCGTCATGGCGAGGGGCGTCTCGTCGAACTGGCGGCGGGGCTTGATGTAGCGCGTGTCCCAGAGCTTGACGCAGGCGTTGGCCTCGGAGGCGGAGAGGAGGAGGTGCTCGCGGCCGGCGGGGAGCCAGTGGATCGAGGTGACGGAGGCGGGGGACGTCATGCCGGACATGATGCGCTGGTGGGCGTTATCGATGGTGTTGACGGTCTGGCCCCCTACGGCACGGAGCTGGGTGTTGCGGCGGATGACGCCCGTGGGTGACATGGAGGAAAAGGCGTTGATGGGAACGGGGGCGCATCGGATATCCCACACTTGGATTCGTCCGGCCCGGTCCGAGGTGGCGAGCACGTTGCCCTCCGACTGGCCCGGCTGGAAGGCGATCTGGCGGAGGGAGTCGTGATGCTTGACGTCGAGGTTGACCGCGATGGTCTCGGTAGCCACATCGAGGATCTTGCCAGTTCGGTCGCCGCACGCCGTGGCCAAGCGCATGTCGTCCGCGGAAAAGGCCAGACTCATAATGGCATTCTCGTGAACCTTGCCGTAAAGGCTAATCTTGGATTCGGAAGGAGACTCGGTCATGGAGGTGCTCAGGAACCGCACGCATCCCTCCTCGTCGCCAATAGCGGTGATGGGGGCATTCCGGGCGCTGGCCAGGCAAAAGGGGATCGTGTTGCCCCGTCCGTTCTGCGAGGTGCAGTGAAAGACGTCGAGGGAGCGGCTGTAGAAGGAGGCGGTCTCGGATCGGTAGTCAGCGGCGGGGAAGGACATGTGCTGCTTGCCGGGGAGGGCGGCAAATCCGTGCTCGCGCTCAAGGAGCTGGGCCTCGAGGCCTCGGTTGGCGAATTTGCGGATGGGCTTGGGTTGGTATGTTTCCTGGCGGCGTGGTGTCAGTTCCGCGATTCCCCTGGAGGGGCTCCGTGGTAACAACATACCAAAGGGTTGACATCTTGCATGGCAACATCATCACATGAAGTGGAGAGGGACCTGGCAACAGAAGCTCGTGATTTGCCCTGGTTGGTGTTGAAGAAGTAGTTCTGGAAAAAGTCAATTCGCGTCCACAATAGCATCCCATGCAGGGGTTGGCGTACCAAAACAGCCTTCCGGCGCTGGCCGAGAGCTTCTTGAACGCCCTTGGCGTCGGCGGGATTACTCGATTCAGCAGCTTCCTTGACATCCGCGACACTGATTGGTGTAGGCAATGGAAGTGGCGGCAACGCCAAATCCTCGACCAGAGCACCTCGTCTCTTGATAACGGACTCTCCCTCGCCCGTGGCCTTCCTCTTCCTTCCGGCGGCGACGGCACGTTCTATTGGCGAAGAGCATATGGGATCCGAGTCGAGAGCATCGCTGACGACAGACTGAGGGGAGATGGGGACCCGATTGATGGCGGCGGCGTCGAGGTTGGCCAGTATGCGTCTGGTAGGCCCGCCAACGGCATTACGTGGAGTGAAGAACCTGCCGAACCGACGAGGTGTCACGGAAGGGTTTCGTTTCTCTTTTCGATGGCTCGTCCTCGTAGGAGACAGGAGAGGACCGGCAGGCGAGGAGGATGAGGGGCCATGGTGTTCCATGGCGAAGAAGCCCTGAAGGTGCAAAGGTGCGAAGCTGCGAAGCTGCAAAAGCTGCAAAAAGCTGGTCGACAAGTGGTGACGTGATATAAAAACGAGACAGTGGACTCTTGGCGCAGTATATCTCGAGGAAAGAAGAGGCAACACGATATGGCAGGGAGCCTCAGCTGGAAATGCAAGATGGAGGAGAATGCAAACAGACAAGAAGATGCAATGGCCGGAGAAATGGTGGCCATGGCCAGGAAGACATGGGAGCTAGAATGAGGCTGGGCTCGGTGGGGAAGACCAGGATCTAGCAGACGCGGGCGCGGTGCAAAGACGCGGACCGTGTAAATGGGCCACGGCCAGCGCGTGTTGGAGCGACGCGGAATGTGCGACATTGCGGAGCTTTCGGGGGGATCTTATCGATTATCGCATTTCTTATCGGCCTGCCTTGGATCACAACGTCATCGTGCCATTGCAGTTGCAGTGACAGGGAGACGATGCATGATGCTGTGCGGGTTCAGATTCTCCTTGCCAACATAGTCTCGTCTCGTACAACAAGTTGGCGATTCGTTTTGTTCCTTGGGATCGAAGCTTGAAGTTGCTTCTGATAAACTGCAACTGCCGACCGCAGATGAGGTCTAGGCGGCCCTTCAGCTGCTCCGGCGAGCTTACAGAGGTCGGGTCCTTTTACAGGGCTCGCCAGCTTCGTCATTGGCCGCCACAGCGCTGGCCTAAGCCAGTTGCAGTCCATGCACGCGGTTTGGTGGCACGCGACCGCAGGAGGGCCCCGAGCTGAAGGACGAGGCACTTGCTGACGTGCGTCTTTGTAGAGCTTCATACGAGAGGAAAAAGAAGGGAAGGATGACAAAAGCAATGGCAAAGAAAAATTTTGAATTACCCCGAGCTATTTCATCATTCTTCCCTCTGGTCGCTAAGGACGGAGCAGTAAAGGCTACCTACCTGCTAGGTAGGAGGTGGCCAGCTGGAGAGGGCCAGGCCCCACCACCCGGAAGTCCAGGTACTTCCGGCGTCCCCCCTCCGCCCCGCGTTCAGCATGTACCGGATCCAGCTGAGATGGTCCCTGAGTTGTCATTTCTGGGCACCAGGGAATTGGGACAGGTTGGAGGGCGCCACCGCTGTCCCGTCCGTCTCTAGTTCCAACATGTCAAACCGCCAACTCAGACCTAGAAAATAGAACACATGATGCACACAAACCCGTCACCGCTCTAGTCTCACCTAATTTCCTGCTCGCTGAATTATCCCGGGTCTGCATACCCAGCCCTTTTCCCTTCCCGGAGCACGCCATTTCCTCCCTCGATCGCGACTCGAACTCGCTATACATCTTTGAATACGCCCTCGGTTGACGCTTTGGCTGGTCCAACTGCGAGGACGCACCTCTCCATCCCTCCCGACGCTTGCGCTGCACCACCATGTGCCGCTTCTTGGTGCGAACCTCCTCCCAACACCCTGCAGCCGGGTGACGTTGCGGCTGACCACGATTGCAGGTCTACAAGGGCAGCGACGAGATCCTCCTGTCCAAGCTCATCCTCGATCCCACGCACTCGATCCTCAAGCAGTCCTTTGACTCACGCCTCCGACTCGTAAGCCTCCGATATCAAAAGCTTGTCGGCTTTTCCCGCCGCCAAGAACTCTTATTGACTCCCACGGCGCCCACAGGATACGAGACGAGGTCAGAACAATGCCGACGGCTTCGGAATAGGCTTCTATACCGACCCCAAGTTGGGCTCTGCGCCCTGCCTCTTTACCTCGACGATACCCGCATGGAACTGCACAAACCTGCAGCGAATCGCTTCCAAGACGGCTTCCCGCCTCATCTTTGGCCACGTCCGCGCCACTACCGAAGGCTCCTTGAGCGAAGACAATTGCCATCCCTTCACCCACGGCAGTCTCATGTGGATGCACAACGGCGGTCTTGGTGGCTGGAAGCATATCAAGCGCAGATTGGGCGAACGTCTTGCTGACAAGTGGTACCTTGGCGTCAAGGGCGGCACTGACAGCGAATGGGCCTTTGCGCTGTTTCTCGATACTCTTGAACGCCTCGGCCACGACCCCAGTGCTTGTCCGGAGAAGGGGTTTGGTCCGACCGTCTTGCGCAAGGCCGTAGAGCAGACGATTGCTCAGATAAATGAGCTCACCGACTCCATTCCCCAGAGCATTCTGCAGAGCGAGGATGTAGACACCAGGAGCCTTCTCAACTTCGCCCTCACAGATGGGCACAGTGTCATCTGCACACGCTACATCAGCAGCTCTACAGATGAAGCCGCGAGCTTGTACTACTCGTCGGGCACGCAGTGGGTCACCCGGACGGCCGCCCCGGATGACCGGCAGTATCAGATGGAGCGTCGAGACAAGGGAGCCGACATTGTATTGGTAGCAAGCGAGCCCCTTACTTTTGAGCGAGGTGAGTCGACATCGTCTCATGGGAAGTATCCTGAATGTGACGCTGACGATTGCACGTGCAGAGAACTGGGTAAATGTCCCAACAAACTCGATATTGACCATCCACCGCCAGACCGTCATGGTACACCCCATTCTCGACAAGTACTATGAACGTGATCCCCATCACATCCGATCCAGCGCCTTCGTGCAGGCCAAGGGCCTGACCTCCAATGAGAAGGCACCCAATGGCCCCATGACTCCCTCCAACGACGCCCGGCAGGCAAACCTTGACGGCTATCGCAAGATGATGCTAAACCCCGGATCATCCCTTAGCCTCAGCCCAGACCTCACTCGCAGAGCCATCGTCCCACTGCCCACTCGGACTATGCCAACGGCGCAGCCGGTTGTGGCCACCTCGTCTAAGCCGACGCCAGCACAGGGCAACATCAAAGTTAAGAGAAGGTCACTTCCCACCGTGGATGCGCTCGAGGATTCCCCTACAGACGAGTACTTCCTTTCGGACCATGTTGTGACCTCAGATCTCCGCAGCCCAAGGAAACTATCTCGGTTCTTCCCCGAGCTAAGCCTCTCCTCGGGCAACTAACTCATGGCGTGGAGGCGGTTCTGGGCACAAGTTTTAGATTTCGACACATAGAATGGCGTGGAGTTTACGAGGTCATGAAGATATACCTGGCTTTACTCTCGAACCAGGACCAGGAGGCATTCAGTCGGAAAACCTGGGGAGCAGTTTAGCGCTGGGTCACATAATATATCGTTTTGCTTGTGGGAATTGTTTGCCTCTTCTGCTTTTACTGTGTCTGTTTTTCCGACTTCCCTGGGACTGCCCGTGGGCCACAATCGCCGGCTGCCTGCGACGCGGCTGCAACCTTATCGGAGCTGTGCCATGCGGGATCGGGCACACATCTAACGCAGGCCCAATCGACATGGTGGAAATGCTATCAACAGTCCAGGAGAGGAAAGTACATACTAGAATGGATATCATCGATACTTTCCCTTTCATCACGAGAGCATGCCTTCCATGCGAATTCATATATCGGGGTCGCTTAGAGCGGTAAGTTACTGACTGGATCTCGAGACAAAACCTGATTGCTGTCTTGACGTCCTCCCTCACCCTCTGCTGTTCTTTCCTCTATCCCACATCAGTATCACCAGCTCATGAAGCGCAGTTACAATGCCGTGTGCGGTCGCCTTGGTGCATTCCAGAGGCTGCGGGCATTACATTCCCTTAAAGCTGCGATGCGATTCGGCTGAGTGCCCAGGGCTTTCGACGCACAGTTTCGAGTCTGTCCTGACAGCTCACAGTTGGCTGTACTGCGATGGCTGTTTGACCAGCCACATGGCTTCTATGAAGGAGGAGTATTCGACAACATTCCAGATGATGCGAGATACGTGGGCGGAGAATTCCAACGTCTCGATGGAAACCAAGACCATGTACATCCGGAACGTGCACATGCGGGAGAGAAGCGCACACCAGGCTATCGAGGGGAGGTCGGAAGAGCTGCAGCAGATGGCCCTGGCTATGCGAAGTTGGATATCCAGCTACGGCCAGGCTGTTTTTACTGCTCGTCACTCCGAAGGGCCACAGGCCGAACAGGCCAGACTTGCCATGGAATACATGAAGCCTCACATCCAGGCCTCCTGGGGAATGAATATTGTTCACTGGGATGACGAGCCTACCTGTAAGTCCTTCAAAGCACTCCTCTCTCTCTCTCTCTCTTCTCATATAAAGCCTCCCTGTATCTGTTGAGAATCGAGCTGACTGACTGGGGTTCTTGCAGCTCACTGCGTTATCTGCAGGTGCAGGACTCCGGAGATGTCGGACAGTGACTCTCCCGATGTCTCGTCCGCTCCTCAGGGGCAGACTGTGCCTCGCGCTCCGAGCAGCGGGCCCCCGACTCCCGCGTCGAACAACACAGTCCTGCCCGCTGCCACTGCGGACGGGAGAGCCGTGCCCCCCGTCACTCCGAGAGTCTTGCCTCCCGTTCCGGACTTCTGGGGGCATGACGCCACGCAGATCCAAGCCGGGTCGCCAACTCAGTACGAGGTGGTCGCGAACCCCTCAGCCATGCTTCCCTTGGCTCAGCATGAGCCCATGGACCCTTCGGCAATGTACAACGTGACTCAGAACGCGGTCCTGATCCCTTCGGTCGCATTCAGGCAAACCCAAAATGTGGCCACGGCCCCCTCAACCGCGGGCCGTTCGATCCCGTACCCTGTCAGATATAATGCATTCATGGGGTACCTACCCGAGGATACTGGACCAGGCGGCTTTGGGTAATAGCCATTACACGATGGGATGCTCTGTGGAATCAAAGAGGAGGAGGGAGAAGGTGATCGGACTATATGCGGATTTTAGGTAAATCTGTTCATACGTCACTCACCACCGACCCGGTAGGCTGGCTACTGTCAAGCTGCCTTCCACCACAGGATTACCCTGCTCTTGTCTAGGGCTCAGTTGGAAAAGTTACAAGTGTTTTTCCCCTGTTTTTCTTTCTCTTTTTATTCTCTATTGGTATCGGTTTCTCACTTATGAGGGCAACCATCACAGATAGAGAATATAATTGCGATCAAAGTTCAAAGTTCAAGTGTTGCCTTGGGTTCAGACAAAGATCAATCGATGCCCCAGTACTTTTCATTTCACACGCCTCAACGTGGCACGCCTCTTTGAGGCATGGCAATTCCTATGTATAGATACCTGTGACGGCAGACAGAGGATAGCCTGGGCAGTTCAATCAGCCATTCCACACCACTTGCGTGTATCACCTGGTAGTAATTATGCATTCCGGCCCACGTACACAACTCTTATAATATCAAGGATGCCAACACACGGCTAGTTATATATTATTAGTTGGATGTATCATCTTCTTCTACAAGCACGTGTTTCGCAGGATAATAGGGCATTCGGCCAGTCCAGGTGCCTTTCTTTGGTAAATATTTGAACTGTAGCTCGGTATATTTTGTTTCCAATCCCATGAAATCTTTGCAGCTAAGCGAATACTTCCTGGCAGTACCATACCAACAACATACCACTCTCTATTCAAACACAATACTCTCGATTCATGGCATCATTCATGTTATCAGTACTCTTATTCTCGGATTTGATAAATATCTATGACGACATACTATCTTATTTTCTCGTTCTCTTTCAGATAATATAATAGCAACGATTTCATATCCCATAAGCCGACGTTGTCCGGAAAGCCAAGGAGATACCTAAAAGGAGATGCACTGCGGCTACACGCGAGACAAGTCCACGTGGGAGATGACGGGTTTCATTCGATACCCTAAGCCGCAAATGAGAAACATAATACCCTTGAACCCGCTTCGTATTTGTATCAGGACTTCATAGCTACGCCACGATACCTATCGCAACCACGTGCAGATCTTCCGGTGAACATGCGCCGTGGCTTGAGTTCTTCTCATTTTGCTTTACTTTGGGCCTGGGTTGATTTTAAAGACTTGGTTGTTCTCCTAGATTGTGAACCGAAATCTATATATCGTTTGCTGTACTTCGCGTGATGTTCGTTTTCCTATTGTTAATAGGTTTGATATTGACAACAGACATGCCAAGCTTACGCTGAATTCAATACGCCCAGACTCCTGCGCATCGAGAAGAGGCAGGCCATTGTTAGCGAGCCTCGAAGTTTATCCCTTTGGGTGCTGATCGCATGATATGTCGAAGCAGCATTCCCTTCTCGGCGTCTAGGGATACCAGTCACCCTCGACCCCTATTTCAAATAACATGCTGTCACGATACTACAAGTAATGAATACGATAGGTCAGGTGTGTGTATAGATTAAAATGAACCTGTGAAGGGGTTAATGGCCTGTGTAAACAATGATTGTTGCCCCGTTGCGAACGGCAAGTCACTAATAGGTCATCTTATCGCTATTTACATTACTAGTAATGCAATGGCTATTCATACCATCACTAGTATATAGTATTTCTAACCTGATGAATCTAATGATATAAAGACAACAAGAACTGCAGCATAGGCGGCCGTCGATGCAAAAATCTCGGCTCGTCTTGCATTCGTCAGTATGCCCACACTCACTGCAAACAGCACCATGAAGAGTGCAATAACACCAAGCTGAGCGTTCTCATTTTGCAAGAAACGGAGACACACTATGGCTCCCACGAGGAGGAAAGTAGCATCGATGATGCTGAGAATGGCCGCTACCCATGCGACGTGGTTTTCTTGGATGTACTCCGTCTCGTCTGTTATCTTCGTTGTCTACGGGCTGTCAGACGTTGAGATGTGTGCTTTGACACGGGAATGCATACCTTGAACATCCAGTGCTCTTGGAGGAAGCGGGAGAGGGGGTCTTTGTCGGCTGGTCGTCTCACGGCCGCTAGGTCATGGGTGTTGCGCACAGCCAGCCTGTGCTCTGCAAGGCCAGCGAGCAACGATCGAGAGCGTATGTTTCCTGAAGAATCCTTGATGGACTGTTGAGATAGGCCGCGCGCAACCTCCAAAGCGCGGTATCTGGGTGCCTCGAGTGAAGCCATTTGGCTCTGTCGCAAGAGTGCCTCCTCTGGCCAAATCAGCAGCATTACACGCGGTAAGCAAGATGAACTCACGGTATTCTTTCAGCGCGTGGTTAATCTCCTCCACAAGCTTCATTTTGGCGTGCTCAGGGCGACGGGGATCCTTTGCATTCTCCGCGAAGGCCTCCCATGCGCGCGTAGAGCGGCGCGTCTCGTTGTCGGGGCTCAGCGCGGCCTGGTCGTCTGCCTGGGCGAGCTGCCATTCCAGATACGCAAGCCTGCTCTCAAGATACAGCAAGTTCCTGGCACTGAGAGCATCAAACCTGCGGAAGATAAAGGTCTCGTAGTCAGGACAGATTGCAATTCTGTGCGCAAGTTCTGGATATCCGGTCCTTTGCGATGCGTTCTCGACATCCATTTTGGTGGCAGTTTTCTTGCCCCAGACGAACCATTCCAGAATTCGCCCTGATCAATTAGCCCACAGGATGCAGTGCCGTCTGATGGCCAATTGGACGGGCTGCATTCGTTGCACAGCCTCAATAGGCAGACATGCAAGGTCTCTCCGTCATCCCCAAAATTCCTTCGCGCGAATAAGGCTCTCACCTCTCCCGCCAACTCTCAACGTTGACGACTCTGCAAAAGCCCCTGTATCCCCCAAGAGATCCTTTGAGGAGACGCTCACATCTCTTGTACCGACACCATGTGTCTCATTAATACCCGCTCTAACGAGGAGTTCAGATGTGTACGCGCTGAGCCCTGCAGCCAAGAGGCCTTCAATAAAAGCCTATCAGAATATCATGAGTATCTGCGTTATGAGAGATCCTACAGATTCTCCCACATAGAAACCTACCCCTCTTTCACCCTCCCATTCGACCCGCCCCCCTCCTACAACTTTGAGCCCGAGCCAGACCCTATATCTAGGTATGTCAACATCCGAAGTGTAGTTGCAGATCTCGACATGCAGTCAGGCCTATTTGGTACTGACAATAGCGTTGGTAGAGCATCTTCCCAAGGACGAGAGATCATACCGGAGAAAGGACAAAACAGAAAGGAAGCCCAGGCTCCTGTTCTGCGGGGGCTCACGACCTATGAGGTTCCGGGCAGGCTGGATGGTGTTCAGATAAATGCCCTACCAGACTGGGGCTCATCGGTCGACGCCATCTCAGCAGATCTCGCGCGAAAGCTGGGCTGGAAAATGGAGGGGGGCGATGTACGAAGGATACGACTTCCCGGAGGCCAAGTGACTGAGAGCATTGGTAGCGCTACCGCTGGTTTTCAGTTCCAAGGCGAGGACCAAGTGCATCGCCGAACATTCCAAGTTCTTCGCAAGAGCTTGTATGAGGTGGTTCTAGGCCGAAACTTCCTCCGACAGACCCAGACACTGACCAACTTTTGCCATCGCATCGTCGAAAAGATGCGCCCATGCATCCAAAAGGGAACCAAGCTCTTCCTGATGGACGACTCTCCATCAGATCTCCTTCGTTGCGTTGTCAATGGCTCGGCGGGGTCGGTGCTTCCTGATACAGGGTCCGACCTGATGCTGGTGTCCGGGAGTTTTGCCCGCCGCAACAGGTTCAAAGTCCACCGGGGACCAAGGTACAGGAGACAGCTTCAACTCATCAACGGGTCAACAATCTGGACGGATGGCATGGTGCTCAGCGCCGAGCTGCAGTTTGATGCACCGCCCATAGATGGGCTTGACCGCGACCAATACCTCGATTGTGCGGCTGGTATATGGTCTTATAAGCATCCAGGAAAGCAGGCTAACAAGGCAATATTCCTCTGCGACCTGCATGTCATAGAGAACTTACCATGCGATATCATTCTCAGTAACGAGTTCATATTCCGGCAGCGAGTCTTCTCTCGTTTCGGGGACTTGGCCTACCGGCCTAACCAGGACCACGCCTTATCTACAGAGCTGCAACAGGAGGAGAGCTTTCTCTTTATGAGAGTGAAAAGCTCAAAACCTTCGTGGTTCTCTAGATGGAGCAGGCCGTCACCGGATGGCACTCATAATAACAATAACTGTAAGTTACCGCTACCGTTAAGTGAATCTAGTGATGCAACTCTTGGCTGATGTTCTTTTAGCCCCTTTACAAGTTATGACATGGGAGCATCTATGGGAAATAGAAGAAGCAACAAGGAATCAGATACAGCTGTCAATATCACGATTACCTGAACCTCAAAGGGCGGAAAGGCAGAGGATTGAGAATGAAAGGCGGGCTACTTGGGATAGGTTACATCGACGGCCCTGACTAGATAGCACGATAGAGTAGATGCGTGTAGCGAGGAAAAAGGAACATTGCATGTGAAGACTGACGATTGCCCTGCTGCTTACAGGACCAGAGAACAGAGTCAAACAATGAAGGGATCATCAGACTACCGACATTACCCATTGGCCGGAGCTGCAGCTGCAGCAAAAGCATGCGTATACAGTCAGGGGACCTACGGTTAGCAGACCTGATGTGTGTGCGTACCGTTCGTCGGCCTATCCTCTGTTATGTTAGATATCATCCCCAACACAACGAGGACATGGACCGTACGTATGCTCTGACGACCAACTATATAGTATAGCTAGTATAGAGTATCCATCCCCTTGAGTGTATAAAGGTAGCTCTCTTTTATTTACCCTATATACTGCTCGATTCAAAATAGTATAGGTCATCCCTAACTCTTTTCTCTGTGTGAGGATGCAACGATCCGAAGAGCAGCCTCGACAGGACCCCTAAGATCCTCGGAGGGGATCATCGTATACCTGATAGAGCCGCTTAGCAGAAGCATCTTCCCTTAGACCCATTGGCCTGCCTCGGCAAGTGGACTTATATACCACCTGTCAGTACATGACGGCTGGATGTAGGGACCAGAATACAGGGACTGAACCAGGCGCGGTTCTATGCAGCTTCTGGGAGTATGACCACCACTCTGCTCCGCATTGGCGCCTGCATCATGTAACAAGGACAAGCACTGCCAAGCGCTGCGCGTCCCACGCTGCAGAGAGACTTGGACGCAAGTAGACTTGTTTCCCGATGAGGGACCACGGTAGATGTGGCGAAGGCTACCACAGGCGATAGCTGCCTTGGGGAAAGATGGCCTCTTGAGCCCTCCATCACATGCCCCCCAAGACCACCCTCGTCTTCCTCAGGACAGTGATGGCGCCATCTCAGGGCCGCTGGGCTCTACAGGGAGGCTGCTCCTCCCCGAACGGACCAACGTCCACTTCCCTGTCCCGGCATTTGAGGAGGGCGTGTACCCCTCGAGGCCCATCGGACCGACCATCGTGCCTTCAAACGCGCTACTTGAGAGGCCCTGTCCAGGTGGTTTAGGTTGTGCTAAATGGAGCGCCTGTTGGGTCGTGAGGTAGGGGAGAGGGGTCGAAGTTTGGTGCGAGCATAAACATACGAACATTAGAGGGTCCGCAGAGGGGTAGTGGGCGAGGTAGTTTGTTTTGATTCGAAAGTTTAGTTCTTGCTGGAAGTTCGAGGGTCATGGGATGAATCATGCTCAACTGCCCGCAACACAAGTTCCGCCGATGAAGATATAGGGCACTAAGGACACAAGCGTGTTGGGATGAACAGGATGTGCTAGTTGCCCTCAAGGCACTTACACCAGAGTGCGGGCATAAGGATGCTGTAGTCACATCAGATCTACCCGTTCTGACAGCACAGGAACTTTGATCTGAAGCGCACCGATCTTTGCTCCTTTCGCATCTCACTTATCTCACAGGAACCGCGGGAGCATGTGAAAAAGAAGGATAGGGCGTGTAGATGAGCTGGAGCTGGACGGTGATCGACGTAAGACGACAGTGCATATGTGGGTGTTACGATACGCATGGACCATGAGCAAGTCTTGGGACGAAAAGTCATTCTCAGTGGAAGTGAAGCATTGGCGATTGGGGGGGGGGGGTCGTGTAAGTCGGGTCGTGTTCAGCGCAGTAGGGAGCGACGATCTTTCTGCGCAGGCGAGCTGGGGCTGGAGCCTGGGGTCCGTCCAGCCAAACAATGAGGAGGCCAGCCAGCTGTCTGCTCACCCCCTGCGTGCCTGGTGACACAAATGCGTTAGCGGTCGATCAGGGCTCCCCTGCTGGAGCTTGCTCGCAGGGCAGGCAGGTCTTGTTCGGTCGTGGGTCGGCGGATAAACGGGGGGGGGGGGGGGGGCGGGCATTGATGTGGGGGAGGCGGGAAACGTCAGAAGGCGACAGCAGGCATCTCGATGTTTTGTTGCTGCTCCTGGCGGCCCTGTTGGTGCAGGTCTGCCATTCAGCCCAGGGCCGGGACTTGAGGAGGTTTGCCCGGTACGGATGGAACGTCCGGACAGAGTTGTGGTGGGCAGCGGAGAAAGTGCGGCGCAGCGTAACAAGGGGATTACTGGTGGCCATCAGGGATGGTGAATCGGACATATTGACCTTGTGTACGTGGTTGGTCTTAATCCGTACAGTAACAGCTGGGAAGAGGTGGGTTGTGTCATAGTTCGTCCGGTGCAAATAGGTCCATGGGCGTGCGGCGTTCTTCTTGGCCACCAGAGGTACCGCCGCCGCCTCCATCGCCGTCCTCTATTCCTTTCTTCTCCTCCCTTGGTTCGTCAGGGATCGAGCCTCAGGACATCGGCGAGTCCCGGACTCCTCTGGCGGGAGCTGATTCCTTGGAGGTGTGGCTGCGCCGCCAAGCCTACCGACTGAGTGTATGTATGTACAAAAGGTTCGGCTACTAAACCCCCAAAGGTGGGGAAGGCGGAAAAGAAAGCGAGGCGGGAAAAAGAAAGGCGTGGAAGAAGACGGGACGATGGGAACGTTGCAGCGGGCTGCGTCAGAGGGGAAAGATCAGCAATCGTCGGTCGGGGGTGTGACGAGGCCTCGTGAAGTGGTCATGGTGGTGGTCCGTCTCATGCTTGCTGCAAGTGGTCTGTCTGCTGGTCCATCTTGATAAGTGAATCTAGCGTGCGTGTCAGTTGATATTATGTACAAGTTTCATACAATCAGGCTGATGCTTGGCGGAGATGGGAGGTGGGAGGAGGTGTGTCTGGATGGCAAGGCAGGTTCGCGCTGGGTCAGCTCCTGCACGTGCTGGGCTGCACGAGTGAGGAAGGCAACTACCTCTAAGGTACTGAGGTACCTCTGTCGAATCGTCTGCTTCATGTTGAATATCGAATCTCGACTGCAACCTCACTGCTAGACCACCCGGCGTGTCTACTTGAGTATCATATCAAGAAAGAATCCCACCCCTCCGTATGGAATCCATCGGTTCGTCGGCCGCCCGATGCTACCACACATTCTCCATTCCGCATGGATGCACTCCCCTCCTGCTTCGACGATCATCCACCTCGAGCCTCGTTCTCTATTCTGCACTTGTTCTTATCATCAAAATAGCTATAACTCAAAACCGACACTTAGTCATTCTTGACCCCCCGTCCCTGTCCATATACCTACCGCACTTAATCAACTTGCCGCCGCCACGTATGTATGTTAATCCCTCCCCCAGTCAGTTTCGTTCCTTTGCTGAGTTTCGTGGTGGGCTCTTTCAGGGGGACTTGGGCCTAAGTGGACTAACCCCAGGGGCCGTCCAGGGCGTGTCCAGGGCCTTAATCTCTGCAAATAGAAAGAACCCACACCTGTCAGTGAGTGGGTTTTCTGCTGCTCATCGTCGTTTTCGTTTTGCTCCTTCGTCCCTTCTTCCACTTCACGCCTTATGCTTGCTTGCTTGCTTGCAACTCACCGTCAGGACATTAGCAGACCTCGAATATAGGCACTCCGGTTTCTTGATAAACGCACTGGTCCCACAGGCCTAGTTGTTAGCTTAAACCCGTCCCTTGTCTTGGTAGAAACCATCCACAAATCCTACGTTTCCCAAAATACTCTACATAGTACATCTCTCCATCTCCATCGCCAGTCTTTTCTCTGTCTGAATGAATGAGCGCCCATTCGCCCAAATACGCCCTTTGCCGAGGCATAATTGATATACGTACACCATACCAACCGCAGCGTCGTATCTTGACGCACGGCCAGCCTCGTAGATCATCCATCATCTCTCACTATCATCCTCGCGCTATCGTGATCCCTGTGTGGCGCAGCCGCCTCTTTGTGAGCCTGCCGCGGCTCCCCATACCCATACATCTCACCGGCTCTACCGACCTGACGACGTGGCGTCGCTGTGTCAGTCCTGTTTCTTCGGCCTCCCCTTACCTGCCAGGCTGCCAAGGGCCTCTTCGCCCTGCACCTTGCTACTTTCAGCCTCTTGACGAGACATTGTCCCTGTGTAGACGCTGAAACAGCATCTTCCTATTCTCGTCACCAGCCTCCGTTGCCAGACACCCTCGGGTCGCTCGCTGCCAATACTGACACTGAAACACCAAGTGCTCTTCCGCTGTTTGCCCCTCCAGTCAAGCCAAGGTCTCACGTAGACAGACCATCTGAAGAAACGTCGCATATGACCAAATTCAGCTCGCCTATTTCGCAGTTCTCCCGCGTCCAAACCCTTGTCTCAGCGCTTCATCCTTCGTCTCGGGGCTTTTTCCTACCTCTGCATAACTCCTACCCTCCCTTGTCTGTTGCGCTTCGCACATCGCCCCCAATAGGTGCTGCCGAACCTGCGGGGTACAACGCTGATCATTCCGGCTGATGGTAACGTATCGGCAGGCTTGCCTGCGGTCATACGGCATCAAACAGCTGTGGTAGCATAAGATTAAGATACAGAGTAACAAGACATTGGCCGCCCCTGGCTCTATGGCCCGGTCTCACGACCGCACTCGGACTTCCGGGCTCTCAGCCAGCTGCATCACACATGCCTATCGCCTCAAAGGATAAATGGATGATAAGAAATAAATAAAATAAAATAAAATAAAATACACAAAGGGGGGGTGAACTTCTTTCTGAGTCGGTCCGGTACTTGCGCCCTCGAGGAACCTTTGAGACGCATGTACGGAACATCCTGGAGCGCGGGCCCGCGAAGTCCGATGCCCTGACGCTGCGCTGCGTATGCCATGTGTGGGACGAAGGCGGCTAAGTCAGTCAGTGCATGGTGCAGTGCAGCATTGCATACTGCATTTGCAGCGTGTTCAAGACAAAACGTAGAAGAGATCAAGTCAGGTCACCAACGACAGTGCAGTATGAGTGTGAAGGGAATGCTTTAGAAATTATCATGCTTCGCTGCCAAACAAGCCTCCTCGTAAACCGTACAGAGGGTCCTTCCAGATCGCTATCATCAAAACAAATGTCGCCCTCCCATATTCGTACATCGTGTACCATGTCCAAAATGCTATGATATCGTTCCATAATCCAATTCGAATCCCAAAAGGCGTGCCATCTCTCCGTTAGAACATTATGCCCTCGATCCAGTGTACATGTTGAGGCCAAAACAAATTCAAGAAGAAAAAAACCAAGCGCAATACAAAAACCAATGCGGAGGAAAGCAAACCGCAAGAAAAGATAATTCATCAAAACATGATCCATTCAACTCCGGCGCCAGATCCAGCAATGCATCTCGTCCAGTTGAAAGGACCATTCAATCCAGAGGGCCGCAGACCCGGGCTACGGGCATCCCGATCCCCAAACTCTCCCGCCCAAAGCTTCTCCAGCACATCCAGTGCTGCGAGGTTGTTCATGTAGCCAGACCGCGACATGATGTCGCGGCACTTGGTTCGCACAATATTTTGCTGCAGCTCATTGACGCACTCAGACCCCGCCACGAACAGAGGCCACAGCAGGAACTTCTCGGCCCCGCTACCGTTCTCGAGACTCGTTGCGTAGTACACGACCTGGCTGACCAGGTTCTGGAAATTGCTGTGGCTGGATGGCAGATTGGGGTTTGCCAGTCGCTCCATGAAGAGCAGCGCCGCATAGCGGAATGCCTCCGAGAGCGACCCCAGATCGCGAACCTGTGCGGCAGTGGCGGAGCTAGGAAGCGATGCCGCCACGCCAGTGGCGTCGAATTGCCAGTTTTGGAGCGCCACGCGGGCCTCCCGCCACTCCCCCCAGAACATGGTGCGCTGGTCATCGTACGTCAGAGAAGAATCCATAGCCGAGGCCATCATCTCCTCGTCGTTCAGAGTTGACCCGAAGCCGTTGCCGTCAAAGCGGTGGCTAGGCAGATTGTTCATGTCATGGAGCGCCCCAGCGATGCTCTTGCTCATGTGGCCGAGAGGGGAGTGCAGGGGAGATTGTGACCGAGGCGTCTCAGAGTTGGATGCATCTGCAGAGGGTGCGATGTTTTGGACAGTTCGGTGCTGAGAGAGCAGGTTCAGACGACCAAGCTTGCTGATTGTCTTGAAGAGCTCGCGGTCACAGCCAACCAGGTTCTCCGCGCCAAGTGGCAGCGAAGGCGTGGTTCCACTCGTGCATGTCAATTGAGCCTCGCGGTCATTGATGCTGGCTGTAATGGCATCAAAGTAGGTGAAGATGGCCTCCATCCAAGAAGAGTCCCCGCCCTGCTTCATCTTCTGGGACTGCAGAGCCAGGATCTTCTTGACACCGGCGAACTGAGTGTGGAATTTGGCAATGCCAGACTCCATCATTCGGTAGTGGCAAAGCAACAGAATCGTGGCCAGAACAGAGTCGTGCGTAGACTTGGCGGGGTCGTTGAGTTGCTGGTTCAGCAGGTGCACCGCTAGGTTGCGATGCTGGTATTCCTCCGTCTGTGACTGGTCCTCGGGTTGAGCGTCGGTCATTGCTTCCAGAGCATGCTGCTCCCGCTTCAACTTCTGGTAGAGCTCCCCTGTATCTTGTCCCAAGCTGAGCTTCCTCTTCATCCTGAGGTTGCAGGCGGCCAGCGCACAGATGGCGTGTTGCAAGCTCCGACTGTCCACGGCGAGCTGCAGGAGGTTGTCTCGAAAAGGGTTCTCCGGTCCGTCAACGAAGACCATGGAGGGGCACATGGTCATCTTGTAGTAATCAATGAAAAAGGGCATCTTGGCCAGGAAGTCCTGGCTCACAGAGATGCTGGCGGGCTCGGCCGCCGAGGGCCACTGAGAGGTCGCGTTCTCCGACTGTGGTGACTTGATGGGGTCATATTCTCTTGCACGAGGCGAGAGCCACGCCGTGCTGGTTGTGGAGTTGTAGCTTGTGGCGTAGGCATCGACCTCAGGAAGCCCTGCAAATTGCTTGATTAGAAGTGGTAGGCGGAGAGAGGCACCATGTGATGCTCACTGAGATGTTCGCTCTCTCGCATCATCTTGTGGCCGATGTGTGATTCGAAGGCGTCCACGTGAGAGTTGAGGCTTGAGCTGGGTTCCGATGGCGCGTAGATGAGGCCGTGGCAAGGCAGAGGAGCCCGAGAGTGATCAATCATAATGCCGGTGGGGGGCTGGGAGGAACTGGGGAGGAGTGTGTGTGCGTGGAGGTGCTGTAGCCGTCATAGAGGATAGGAGGGCTCGGGTGGATGTATGGCATGTCCTCGCGAGAGTAAGACTGGCTGATGGGAGAGGCGTAGTCCACCTCGCTGCCCAGCGAGTCGATGGAAGAAGAGAGACCATCAGTGATGATGGGAAGCGGGTACTTGGTGTTGTACTTGGGCATGGCGTGGGGAGAGTGCATCATGCCGGTGGAATAGGGCATGCTAGCCCAGCCGTTCTGGTGCATCGCTGGCGAGTGCTCTTGGTGTGGGATAGAGAGGTAGTCGTAAGCGTGGACGGCGTGGTAGGGAGTGCCGGGATTGGAGGCGTGGCTGGCTCCATGGTGGTGGTGGTGGTGCATGACAGGAATGTCAATGGGACCACGGCTCATCTGCTGAACCTCATCTTGGCCAGACCAAGGCGGCGTCATGGAGGACTGGCTGGAGCGGCTGGAGTTTGTAGAGCTGGTCCTCGGGCGCGTCGCGGGCGACTTCTTGGGCTCTCGGGAGACAGGCGGTGCCTTGACAACGGGCAGAGACAGGCCTCGGAGCTTGCCACGGCTGGCGACACCGACGCCCCACGTCAACTGAGTCTTGTAGCCGGAGCATTCGTTGCCGACCTCAAGACACTGGGAGCAGTACGGCCTTCGGCGGTCGCACTTGACGTTGCGCTTGGTGCAGGTGAAGCAGTCGTCGGCGGCACCACCAGCAGGCGCTCTTCTTCTGCGCTTGCGGATGGCTGAGGCGTCCTTGACAGGCATTGTTTGTTGGGAGATGGAGGCGGTCATGGTGGCGAATCTGAGAGGAGGGAGAAGGTGTGTGTATGTGTTTGGTGGCGGGAAATGACAGGCAGGAGCTCCCTTCGAAAAGGTGCGGGAAGTGAAGATGTGTTGTTACTGAGGCAAGCTATAGAGCATGGGGTATGTTTCTATATGTAATGCCTTGGTGTTTCTTTCGGAAGGTATAGTGAAGTATCACGTCGGTGATGGGCTGTCTGCTGGGAGGAAGAGAAAAGAGCAAGTCGATGATGTCGTTGCCTATATAGAAGGACGACAAAGTACCGAAGAAGGGTTGATGTATCAAGAGTCTGTAGGACAGCTATAATCCGTATGATGGTGAATAGACGATGTCTTGCAGAACTGGAGAGAAGGGGGGTGGGAACGACTGCTGTTATGTACAGAACGACGACGACCCGTCCTTGTATCCATGAGAGATGGCCATCTGCGGGACACACTCATGATGGTTGGAGATGGATGCCGCGATAGGGAAAGACCAGGGTCTATCCAAAGGACCCTGGTAGCAAATGGGGCCGTCCGCGAGCAAGGGGACAGGGGTAACCAGGCCTCGAGAGGGGTGTGAAGTGTGGGTGGGTATCTGGAGGCCCGGGGTCAGCGACAGGCTTTGCCAACCATCTTCAGGAGGACCTTGGCGACGGTTTGGAGGGGTAAGGAAGAGCAGGAGAGGTGTGTGGATAGCGACCACGGCAATTGCGAGCAAGGGTCAGGGGGCATGCTCTAAGTTGCACTGTCGGAGGAGAGAACCACACAAAATCACAGACGCCTAGAGGTGTGTGTGGGGACGGGGAGATCCAAGGCTATGAGGACAATGGATGGTGGATGAGGGAGGATGGACGGATGAGTGGAGGAGTGTCGTCTTTGAAAGCCCAGCGATGGGGCGGTTCGTTTTTTTCTTGCAGCTAGAATGGCACCTGCAGACACCCAGCATAGACAGACTTGCAGACGTTAAATGAGAGGATGGGATGGGAATGGGGGTGGATGGTGGATGGGTGAGGAGAAGCAGGCAAAGCCTCACGGGCATTGATGTGGCTCGGGATGAGGGCAGAGATGAGGAAGGAGATGCTCGGGGAGGCATTGCTCGCTGAGATGTGGTGGAGATGTTTGGTGGTGAAGCCGATGGCGAGCCTCGGGCTGCCAGGGCCCCTAACAAGTTTGGGCTGTAAATAACAAGTTTTGACTGTAAATAACTTGCGTGTATGAGGTTTGTTTTTCCCTCGTTGGCCCTGGCGAGAACGATTCACGGAGGGGTTGAGATGGAACAAGCCAGCTCTTGTCGAAACGTCGACGACGAGCTGCTGCCCTCAGGCGATGCGCGTGGGCGGCGAGGTGCCTCGATGCGTCCCACGTATGCCAAATCCAGTCTTTCTCCCCCCAAGATACGGCGTAGCCATACCCTACTTGCGTCTGGGTTTGAGGTTGCACCAGAGCCCAAGTACCTGGCGCACAGTTCAGATTGTGCCTCTTGTCCTCAAGCTCTGTCAGGTTCGCCCACGGCGGCATGGGATAGGATGACAGGCGGCCGAGGTTGATGACGATCATTATGATTGTCGCTGGGTTCTCGTCTGGAGAGTCAGATAGATCATAATGGCTTATCCCCGCTAGCCTCGCGCAATGGACCAATCCAGAGGGGTATTGGCACGTTTGTCTAGGCTTCACCTCATCCATCGCGTGCCTGGCAAGAGGTTTGCAAGCTGGGAAGTGGGGGGCTAGGGGGACGGACAAGAGACACCCCGACGTTTGATGCTTCAGTCTGCGCGTACACCTGTAGGGATGGAATTATTATGGGAAGAGGGGTGAGTAATAGAGGCGGATAGGAACAGGGCGATAACGGGCAGCCAGATGCACGGAAACAGTCTTGAACCGTGCTTTTTTTTTCCTTCTTGCGAACGACGAGGGACGAGCGACGAGAGAGAAACGTCCCATTCTCTGCTGCTCGCTCTCGCTCGGGGACTCGGTGACGCCGCCCCGCCCACCTTTTCTGTCAGATTCGGTCCTTTGCCTCCTTCGCCGCGTTTACGTCGTCTCAACTGAATAGCGAAACACGGGCGACGTCTTGGGCTCGTTCTTTGGAAGAAGCTCAAACTCTTGGGAAAAGTATGAGTGAGCATCGATAACAGGAACGGGTTGGTGTCGTTGAGACGCGGCAGGCGGCAGCGTCCGGACCTTACACACCAATCCATAACCCCCCTCCATCCCATCCAACAAGCATTCAGGTGGTTCTGGGCGTGTGAGTGGGGAGAGCAGGAGGACCAGCGAGGGTGCAGGGACGGGAACGACTGGACCGTTGCTGGACGCGACATTGCTGGGTAGAACTCGCTGCTGCTGTGGTCAGCATGATACCCGTCTGTGGGTATGCAGTTCATGGTGGGTTCGTGGTGGATTGGTAAAAGTGTATCCGAAGTAAGGTGCCTGAAGGCAGGTATCCGTACGCGCGTGAGTGGGGAAAGGTAGATGGGAGGAGATGGAGGTGTGTCTGGGGGGAAGGCACAACCGCCATCGATTTGGGGGGGAGGGAGGGGGGGCGAACGGGTGCTTCCATCCCCATCTCAAAGCCTAAGCCACAAAGGATATTCCCGCACGCCACCACCGATTTTGAATGAGCCTGCATTTCTCCTTTGCTCTGTCAAATCAAACCCCACCCTAACAAATCCAGCAGCCTTTTCTTGCGAAGCAAGCAGACAAAGTCGATTAAGGTGGCATGTTATACCTCGCCGTTCTTTAAGTGCCTGTCCATGCGTGCATATGCACCACGCGCGCATACGTAGTATAGGTGGTTAAGGGTGAGGTATAGTACCCAAAAACACAACAAGCAGCGGCATACGTCTGCCACGGGATCATGCCTCGTGAGCTCTGCGGCATGTCTATCGTGACCCCAACGCTGTACGAATGGAGCCATCAACGGATACCTATAGTACGGTACAGGCTAAGGTAGTGAAGGACTTTTGCCAGCCCATTAACTCTACCGCAACGCACCGGCTACGGCTACGGGTACGGCTACGGGCACGGCTACCAGCGAGACTCGTGGGTCGGTATCTTGGCTCTTCGACTAGCAGATATGTAGAAAGAGACGGTGTAATGATAATAAGCTTAATAAAAGCGTAAGGCCAAGTGAGCGGCTTTGAGAGAGAGGGCGGCCAGCGCATACGAGGTTTCCCCTCTCATGGCCTTACTGGCTTTGGCCATTTCTCCGGCGTTTAGAGGGCGATCGTCGCCTTGTGGCCTGTTAGCGCGGGACTCGGTCAAGCTCGACCTCGACTTCTCAATGTTTGGTTGCAACAGTTTTCCCGTCCACCCCAGGAGCACGCGAGGCCACGACGAAACCAAGCTACGTACATACAAGCTACAAGCCCAGACTGTACGTGCATGTAGAGCGACAGGAGCGACAGGGCTCTGGCCGGCATGGAGGATCGCTGCATCAGGTTGCAGGTACATGGAGCGACCAATGGGCCATCCTGGAAACGCTCCGGCCAAGCCCACCAGCGCCTCTGTAGCCCACGTCCCTATCTTTGTAGTGCAGGATCTTTTGCGCAAACCCACCCTCAACCAGGGTCTCTATCACCTTGCAGTACAGTAATACAGAGAGGTAATACTGCCTAGGCTCATGGAATGGACACAGCACGATACCGATACCAACAACGATGCATTTTCCTTCCCTTTCCCGATGACCAAGAAGCGCCTGGACTTCTGGGCTTCTCTGGGGGTGGAATTAGCCGAAACCGCCACTCCTTCGCTCACATATCGCAATCGCACTGGCCGACGTCTTGGCTGTCCCGTCCCATCTCTTTCGCATGTTCCTTCTCATCATCCTCGGTCGGCGGGTCAGCGACGTGCAGCATGTGAAGCACGAACTGCTGCGTGCTATGAAAAGATGATACTCGATTCCTCTGGGCTGTGTCCTCATCGTGCGTCACAGGTGGCAAGCACAGGGCACCCGCGCGGCATCGCCTATCGCGGCCCCCTCCCTCCCCCCAGGCCTACGTACGTCAAGATCCAACATGCCCAGCATGCCCAGCCGGTGGGTGAGGCTCGGGTCTGATGAGATGAATCAGATTGTTTATTTTGTGCACCTGTGGGAAATATCGCA
Source organism: Stachybotrys elegans (assembly GCA_020746835.1). Taxonomy (NCBI): domain Eukaryota; kingdom Fungi; phylum Ascomycota; class Sordariomycetes; order Hypocreales; family Stachybotryaceae; genus Stachybotrys; species Stachybotrys elegans. The sequence goes on along the minus strand of JAGPNK010000007.1, from coordinate 902,588 downwards.
GGGCTCGGGATCCGGGACGTTTGACAAGGCCTCGGTTGGCTGGACGTGCCGCCGTCCCCTACGTATCTCAACCCTGTCCTGCGCGGCTGTGAGAGTGGCGGCAGCCAATGTGAGGCATGCTTGATGCACGATGGGATGAGCCGGGTGGACTTGGGGGCCGACCCAACACTCCAGCTCCCATCGTAGACTATCCCTGGATTGATCCCTCGGTCATGCCACATTGGCTGGACATGCGAGAAGCGCGAATCCTGACGACACCTCGGGCTCGGCGCCAGCCGTCTGGTGCTCTGTAATACTGGACGGACCTGCCTCGATAAGGCTCGCACCGGCCGATGCGGCTGCAATCGCCAGTAGTCTGTGCAATTTCCTGCGAGGCTGAAATCTATCCAACCATATGGGATGGCTAGACCAAAAGGAGTGGGTAAGGGCTTTGATGATGTGACTGTGGATGCCAATTGATAGGAGACTCCGGCCCAGGGGGCTTTGACTTTCTCCCGTATCCGTACTCCGTACTCCGTACTCCGTAGCCAGTTTAGTTCCCTGGGTCGGGCATATTCCGTCACCGTTGACGCCACTACTGGAAAATAAGAGCAAAGAGTTGCCAAGGAGGTTGCCATGAGGGCTTCTGGTCTATCCGGCTTGGAAGTTGAAGCTATACACAGGTTAGAGGCAGCGCTAGGCCTAGGTGAGATGAGGTAGGAGGCAGAGAGGGGCTTGGGGGGGCTCCTGCCGAATTACCTGCGTGTACGTGAGACACCAGCTGCTCAATGCACGGGCATGCACAAACTCGAGACTCCCTGTCTCCCTGTCTCCGTCTCCCTTTGTCCGTATGTTTGTCCCTGCTGCTACTGATTGGGTGGCGGCCGCCGCAGTCACGGTCCGGCTGAACTAGCGAGCCCTGTCAGCTTCTATGCATTGTTCCACCAAAATTCGATGCTTTGTGGCGCGCCCACTTGCCCCTCCTTGGCTGAGATTCTTCTCCGACATGCTGTCTGTCGTCTGCAGCCACCACAGCCACGGTTTGCTTCACCCCGGTATCTATATGGGTGTCTTTTATCTATCTGTTTGCGTCTGCATCTCCCTGCCTGCGTTACTATGGAGACCCTTATCCACAGCTTTCTGTGCCTGCAGGTATGATGCGCTACCCTCCCCCAACCGTGCTCTTCTCCTCCCTCTCTCACCCTTCCATTTAGGCTTTGTAGCAAAACACGTCTGATTACCCACCACTGGCTGCTAGTGGGTGCCATCGTCTTGGGCCCTGCTGGCCCCTTGACCTTGTCCTTGGGTTGCGGGCTAGGTCACGCGAAGAGACAAGCTGCAGGAAGTACGTCAAGTGGCGTTCTCGACTGCCGGGCTTGTGGACGTAACGTGCCCCTCGGTGCCGTGTGGGTGGGCAGGTGTCTGACGCTACTAGGCACAATAGTAGCCTCTGGAGGATGAGAAGACGGAGAATATGATGGGGAAGGATTGGGGATGGATGGGATACTCGAAAGAAGGGGAGCAGGAGACAGAACCGAGACATTGGCAGCAGAACCACCTCATACGCCACCCACCACCACAAGGCGGGACGAGACTCATGTGCAGATTTCCAGTGTCACCTCTGCTCCCCCCAACCCCCCTCCCCTCCATACCTCTGCGTCCAAGTCCTCGGTTGTCATCTGGTCTGGGGTCTCGACGACAGCCAATCATGGCGTTTCCAGCGCCATCTCTCAACCTCTTTGCTCATCACGCAGGGCACCCGTTTCTGCACTGCAGCTCCTCTGCCGCACCAGTCCATAATCCCACATTGCCCCGTTGCCACTGCACCCCAGCAGCTGCAGTCCCCTTGCACGACGCACAGCCCTTCTTTGCTTCTTTGGTCCACGACCACCTCTTGACCTGCAGCTGTCGTGGGAGGAGGATGCTGCTCATCCCCTAAAACACCGTGGCGAAGGGGCGTCATCGATCGTCGTCGTCGAGTGCGTGAACAGTTTCACGCGCTACAAAGACCACCTGAGGTGCTTGTGCATCAAGCGTGTCTCGAACGCGCAGCAACGACGTCTCGACGGGGCTGCTAATCTGAAAATTTTTCACCATGGATCGCACACTTGCAGGTCTATCTGCAGACTTGCGACGAATAACACCACTGGGGCCGCATCAGATACGAACAAGCACTTGTCAACAAACTAAAAACGGCGTTAGGTTGTCAAAATCAAGGCCAAGTTGGCATCAGGCCGGCACTTAGCACACCATCCCGTGTGCTGTCTAGCTGCTCGGGTCCCCTTCTAATTACGGCAAAAAGGTCAATCTTGTCTTGTTTCTGAAGGGACTTTTCGGCTGGGTGGCTTGTGGCTTGCGCCTATCTAGGTATGCAGCTTATTGGTGTCTTAGCTGCCGTACAGGTTAAAGCAGCCGAGGAACTTGGCCTCGAGGCGGGAAACCAAGCCTGTGGTGCGTCCAATAGAGCAGTGATCGCTCTGACGCTGGCCAACTGTCGCCCAATGCCCACGGTTCGTATCCTCGCAGGAGGGCCTGCAGAACTAGGGATTACTATACACATAGCACGTCAGGTACTAACCCCCACAGATGATTCGGTGAAGCAAAAGGCCCCCTCCGCCGATCCAGGGTTCAATCATCACTCGCTCACCCAATCAGTAGCCAGCAGCGCCAACGAGTTATTGGGTGCATAGATTTCCTGACTATGGCGTGGCGAGTCAGCCTCCTTTTCAGCCTCCTTTTCAGCCATCCGCGGCAAGCCACCATGCACAGCGCTGCAGCCACGCTGAAGCCGGCCGCGCTGTCGAGGAAATTGGGATGAGATGCGTCAAAGTCGGGCGTCCATACCCCGAGCGGTGGGATGTCACTGCTATCCCGAGTACCTGCGCAAGCTCTCTTCGCGCAGCGGTAGTCGGCGAAGGCCACGTCGGGTGCCAAGTAAGACGGACGCGGCAGTTGCGTCAGATAGCTCCTCGTAACGACGCTTCAAAAGTCCTCCTGGGCAGGGGATGGGGACATGACGCTATCGTACAACAAGACCTCCGAGAAGCAACTTTTGTCTTGGGAGTTCGGCCTGATGTCCTCATTCATTCCCGTCCCTTTCATCTCAGCTGGTTCCTGATCCGGCGCGCTACCGACGCACTGCCGATCGCACCGTCTTGTGTTCATGCTTAGCCCTGCAACAGGTATTCTGCCCAGTCCACGACAAAAGCAACCGCACTCCGTACCTCTCCGTCCGGAGTGCAACCAAGGGTGCTGCCTCTGATTGGCCTCGGGCCACGACGATAGCACTCGACCTGGGGCCTCCTCCAAAGTTCTCGGCGCCTAAGCCGATCTAAGACTACACCACCTCAACCTTGCTCAGATCGCTAGAAGGCCCGAAGAAGCAGAGAGAAGCGCCAGTCACAGCGCTCCAATTCCCCTGCCCAGGCCAAAGTTGCCAGCGTCGTTGCAAAAGTCCTTCTCAACTAGGCATAGCCCTCAGAGACGTTCTAGGTTCGCGCGTCTGGCCAACCAAAATCGCTGCCGAAATTCCACTCTGAATCCCTGCCCTGGCTCATGCGAGTAGAGCAACGCTCAATGCTTGGCTCTTCTCATTGGTCGGCTCCCAATAGCCTCACGAAGCCTGTCGATCAACCGATCCGGATTCCGCCGCCTTGTCCCTCCCTCAGTGAGACGGAAGCAATTAGAGGATAGTCTACAAAACATATGCCCCGATGCTGTCATGGAAAAAATGCCTGCCAACACTCCAGCAAGCATGCTTTGGGGAAAGTGTTGAAGATTGGACTCCTCGTCAGCGGGTAAAGGGGTCTTTGCGGTTCTAAGAGTCCTCTTCAGCATGACTTGAAAACACTCTTGCGCAACTACGACACTTTCCGTGGCTCGGTCACTATCCCTTAGATTCTTGGCAAGAAGCATATCATTACCCCGAGCGAGCCCCTACATCAATTCCCATCACGCACATCACGAATAATCCGTCCGTCCACGGGGGGGTGGTAGCACGGACCATGAAGTTAACAAGCACCTCGGTCAAAATTCACAGCATAAGCTTATCCAGACATGTGAAATCTCGTGAGCTCGGAGGTCACGCCCAACTTTGGCATTGAGACGCACTGAGCATACGGAAACACGGCGGCAACGCCTTGTTTATCGGCATTATGAACAGGCACTTCTACTAAAGGCGTGTCGGCAATCGAACAGGGTTCAGATCAAGTTGGGAGAGAATGGACCGGCCTTCGCACAGGGGTGGCGCGGTCCAGGCTTTACCCGTCCGTCTGACAACAAGACGGCGATTGCATGGAACCGTGCAATCCACCTCAACAGAAAGTGTAGTGAACCACAGGACAGCGGCGTCCACCGATCGCTAGGCTAGTGCCTCGGATTTCCGAGCTGTCGGGCGACGACAGGCTGAGGTTCCTCATGGTCTTGATTGCCCAATATCAAGGAGAACGAGATGACTGACGAATCACACACGCGTGTCGTCACACTTGCATTGGTGATCGTCAGTCGAGTCATTAGCTCGGAGAATAGGGCCTTAACACGCGAAAGCGAAACGTCTTTTACGCGGAAACCACAGCTCAAGACCGGCGACCTGGCTGCGCGTTGATTTGTCCACCGCCAAGGCTCGACGATGATAATGATGAACTCGACGAGCCCAGGCCTCTCTCCCTCTCTCCCTCTTCACCCTCGCCATGGGGGGCGTGCGAAATGACAGCTTGCACATTGACCACCACACGTCAACCACCAAATGGGCTTGCTGGTGGCCACGCCAGCATACAGGACGTTTTTCTCAAAATGGCAACAAAGCCGTCACGTATACAGCTAGGCCAGGGGCCCAGCCTGGGGAACAGCAGGGCTCCCGCAGGAACTCGATGCACTTCCCCACAACTTGGCTTCACGTCTAAATCGCTTCGTCTGTCGAGCTTCAAATGCAATTTTCAAGACGTAATACTGTGGAGGGAATGGATATGATCGCGTGCCACGGGACTGTCATGACGAGCTCCTTCTGGCCCAGGCGTCAAACCCCAGATACCGGCATCTGAGTACCGGATGAGAATTGTCTAGTCTGAGGAATTCCCCAGATTCCTGCTGGCTGGTGGCGATAGGATGTGGACGAAGCCCAACATGACTAGGTCTGGGCTGCAGCTCTTCTCTGACAAGGTCAACCGGCCCATTCAACATCGGGAGATCAGCGTCACGGCCGGAGCCCTGATTACACCGTCTCTTTTCTCCCACTGGGCAGTAAGCTTCTCCCTCCCCTACTTTTGCCCAGCCTTCTGATTAGCCAGTATGTACTCACTCTCCCAAGAGCCTTGCTGTATGTAAGTCCACAGGCCGCCGCTAGCAACCAGGGCCAGTCTCCAGGCATGATGTGATGATAAGCGAGGGTCCTAAACCCTCACCTCCCCCCCGCTTTCGGCAAAAGTTCCTCGACTCTAAGGTAGTGGCCCTTCAACGAGTATGCCACGGCTGTGGCTGGACGGCCGTGAGGTGTCGCATCCGTCCCGCTCCTCCTTCGATCCGGGCCCTTTGTACGATGCTACGATGGCGATACGGGGCTCCAGGACACCACCACGGCAGATGAAAATTGCTCTCCATACGACGACTGACTATGCGCGCACCTCGATTTAGTCAGCACGGAACTGCACGCACGCAATCGACGAGCGGCCTAGAATGGGCTCGCTGTGTGCACATTGTTGCAGTTGGGCAGACCCTTGCAGTCTCTTTGCCACGGTGCAGCATTGTTCCGACCATTCCGTATCCCCTGGGGAACCTGCAAGCCCAGAAAACCCTCATCTTCTAGACCATCGCGCCCTGCGAAGAGAACGAGAGAGGGAGAGAGGGAGGCATGCATGCAGCAGGAGCATGTGGTGGGTTGGTTGGACGATCGGCCACCACCGCACCGCCCTGGCATACATATGGCTGCAGGTGATGCGTCTAGGTGCGTTATTCCAGAAGCGACCGATATGATTCTGCCACCACCACACTACCACACCACCATCCACGGCTTATGCAAATTGTCTTGGCCCGATGCAAGTTGACCCCCCTCAGCAAAACCCTATCCAGGCGCTTCGACTTATCTAGGCGCTGCTGCGATGTGTCACCCCAAACCTCTTTCTTATCTCGGCTTCCTGCACTTCTAGGCCGACAGTAGCCAGCCAGCCGGCCATGGTCTCTCTGCCCGCATCCCACGACAAGGAGGTCGATGCTCGATCGCACAGACACTGTGGGATGGAGTTGTTGAGGTGGTGGTGTCTGAACAATTCAGGGTAATTAGCGCGGCCAAGCGCTCATAAGCAGCTGACATACATATCAACCTACCCCGGTCAAGCAGAGTCGCTTTGCCTCTGGCCAGCATATCGTGATATTGCTTAACAGGGCGAGTTATGATTTCGAGAGCGACCAACAGTACCAAAGCGTATCTACGTATCCATACCACGGCAGCAATAACAACAGTAACATCACGAGCATGCGCATGCGCATGCGCATGTGCATGAAGAGAGAGCTTGCTTTCTCCCATTGTGCAATTTGCCGTGAGCCAAGAGCCCGCTGCCGCTGTCAACCACGCAGAGTCGTACTGAATGAGGTAGACTTGCGACCCCCATCCACCCAGCCCCCCATTTGTTCACGCAGGGCAATTTTGAGGAGGAGAAGGACGCCCTGCCCTGTCAAGCCACACTGCCGAACAATACATCCCCCCATCTAGCACACACCGAGGTCGTTATCCGCGTCCTGTGTTTGTATACATTAAGGTGACCCGAGCCGGGTATCGAAGTCTACCCTGCCAGCCATGGCCGTTCCCGCTGTGACGTGATCATTCACCATGCTTTGAGTGTGCCGGTGGGGGAACCTTTGTCTTCGTGCGCCTTCTAGCGTCATGCCGACGCTCTGGCACTTCTGCAATAAGAAGGAAGAAGTTGCGAGAGCATGCTAGCCAGAAAACTAAGAGGGTGACACTGCATATTCGAGAACTTCTGAGAGAAGCACCACCACCGAAATGGCGCTCCATCCTTGACTGGGCATGCCATATATGTGGCAGCATGATATACACCATGTTCCCGCATATTGGGGGGGGGACGCGCAGAAGGGAGGGGCGTTATCTATCTTGCAGAAGCAGGCCAAGCACGGAAGTTGGGGGATCGAAAATCGATCTTGTCGACGGGATGGATGGTGGTTCATGCTCTTGCGCGCCGGCAGGACTTATTGGAACTGGAGAAGGGGCTTGAGCACAGTGAGAATGGTCACGAAGAGGAGAGGAGCCCTGCAGGTAGGTGAGATGGCCGGAGTCTACCAATGGAGAAGGTAAGTAGGCGAGGCATGTAGGCAAGATGCATTACGGAGATGAACAACAGCTGCAAAACGCCAGTGGGGAGGGAAGAAAGAAGTGCATCAATGATAGGGGGGTGTTCGGAATCGGGTCTTGATGCTGAGGATGCCTCGGGCTGTGCCTACCCTGGACTCGACAGGAAGTGTAATAATCGAGTGGCTTTGCCAAAGTTGCCCTTTTCTATGGCCGTTTGCATCATCGCAACTTCATCAAGATGGCCTCGATTGACCTGTAAGATGAATAAAAGATTAAGACGTTGCATTGGGCAGCCACCACGTCAGTTTCAGAATTGTAATTGGGGATTATGCGTCTTGGACATCGTGGATCCCACCAATACGGGGCGCCTCTCTCTGCAACCAGCAAACCCCGAGGCAAACCGAACCCTTCCCGAGGTGTGTTGCATTGCGATGATGACGGAGACTCTAATATTTGAGTTCATTGCCGTCTGGGCGGAGAATTAATGATATATAGGTGTGTGTGGAGCGCATGCCGAGAAGTTGTCGACATGACGAAGACAGAGCTGCGTGAGAATGCAAGACGGCGAGGCACCTCCCCTTTACACACTGGTCCATTGCGTGAATTGCGCAGTGATTAACAACATGCTAACTGAGCTCCGTAACGGTGGATGTCGTGGCTCGGTCTGCTAACTGCCAGACGAACATTGAATTGCATACCGTGAGTTCATGGCAACAGCGTCAGCATTGATTCACCATGTTAGCCCGCCAAATTATTGGTTAGACACATCAACTTTACAAGAGTAGTCTCTAGTAGATGAGGAAAAAGGAAAAACGAAAGAAAAGAAAAGTGTGTTCCTTTCTAGTATCATGATGTGTAGAACCGAAAGATGACAATGCGTGACCCATACCAAGAGAGCACCAGCACTCAACCTTGTGCTACGTTCATATGCTTCAACCCATGATGTGTCCTAAATGAAGCGCACACATCTGTGTAGAAGCGATGAGCTTCTCCCAATTCACACAAGATTCCGTGCCTCTGCAGCTTTCACCAAGTGCCGGGAAGGTTATTTTGGAGACGGTGCGATCAAAAGTGGTCTCTGCGTGATGCTCTGCCCTCATAATCAAGACTCCATCACAGAGAGCGAGTAGTACTCTGACAGTGTGCTAGGATGTGAGCAAGGAGATGTGCTGAGCGCCGTCGCCGATGCGCTCAACTCAGGGTATCCCATGGGTACAGACCTCCTCGTTTCAAAGGTCTCCTGGGAGGAAACAGCTGAACCAGCAGCTGGAGGCGTTTGAGTTGATGGCTGTACGCGCGCTGCGTCTACGGGCGGCGACGTCGTCGGGGTAGAAACGCTGCACTCACCCACAAGAGAGGGCACGGCATCAGGACCGCTACCTATCGGCACGAGATTCGTCCCGCAGTCTTCGTTGTTGGCGAGGAGAATGTTTCTGTTGTCCCAATCATAGACGACATAAGCCGCTCGCAGAAACGTATCGCCCAGGACAGGGAACTCTAGCACCAGAGCGTGAGCGTGAGCGCCTGCGATGCAGCAGCAGCAGCATCATTGGGGTCCAACTAACCGTCATCTCGATACACCCCGAGGACGCAAAAGTCAGGATCCGGCTGCCGCCAGATAAAGTCGCCATAGGGAACCCGTATAGCCGTCTCGCCAAACCAAAAGTCCACGGTGCCGGGTAGCTCAGCAATGGAGCAGTCCACCGCATACAGATGCGAGCCAGCAATGGGCTTGGCGGAGGGAACGGCTGCCACCATGGCCTCGAACAAGTGTTCCGGGAGCGCGCTGAGGGTATAGCCACTGTCGAGAAGGACGGGCTGCTGGCCAGGGGCGTGGAAAATGGACACGTCTGTGCCGTCACCTTGGTTGATGGAGATGCCATCAAGATATATCCAATAGCTTAGGCAGGTCAATCGTTTTTGCCAGAGAGAGAGAACAGTAAATGCAAACTCACCGGGTGTATCCGTCTGGAGAGCTCTCGGCAGGGATGATGGGTCGCTTCTCCAGGTGTCCGGAATACTTTCTGGTGTCGATGCCCCCTAAGATCACCGAGCCTATGACACGTAAGAGACCGCAAACATACGACAAGGGCAAGGGCAGGTCTAACCACGATCACTACTCAGAGCTCGGAGGTCGAGGCTGAATGCCCGGCTATTAATAAAACCCTGCTGGACCAGCGAGTCAATGATCAAAGGATACGGGCTGTCCCAGCCACTGAGATCAGGCCCGGCGCCCATGATGCCGACAGAGCTGAACTGGCTGTCGTAGGCAACTCCAAAGGTCTGCTGGCTGATTCTAGACGCTGTAAACAGCAGTGTCTACTTGTTAGTCTTGCGAGGCGCCTCGCTACACCGACGAAGGAGTCGTCATGGCTCGAAGAAGAAGGCTCACTCACAACCGAGAGAAATGTAGTCAGTTCCGTATTCAAAACTGACGTAGCCGGTTCCATATCTGACATGACCTCGCATACCGAGCTCTTCAAAGGTGCTGCTGTCGTTGAACCGACCGAAGCTCTCGCAAAACCCCGGGTCGCTCGCCGAGCGGCACAGCGGATTCACCCAAAGCTCAGCCGAGCCCGTGTCAAAGTTGACCGTGACAACTTGGCCCGGCGTACCCAGGACGAGGTCGATGGTGTAAAAGTATCCAATCTGCTGAGCCGACGTAGCCACATCGCTCTGCCTCTTGGTCATGTTCTTCACAATGGGTGCGCCTTGGGAGACGGTAATGGGGAAGTGAAGTAGGCCTGGTGTATTGGCAGCATGAACTTGACGTGGCAGCGTCGCGGCTGCGCTCATACCGAGGAGAGTTGAGAAGAGTGACTTATTCAACATGATCAAGGACTTCATATATCAAGGGCAAACGTCTTGCAGGCAATAGGTGTAAAGACTTGGTGGAAAACGTAGAGATGAGTATGGGAACGGATAGATACCACGCCTCAGAATCCCCTCATTGTGGCTCCGCGTTACATTTATGACATACCGTGCAATGGGTATTCCGACAAGACACAGCATAGGCCTGGTGACGGCATCCTGACAGCCCGAGGTAGGGAGAGGTTGCACAAGTTGCGGATTGACAGCACATCGAGGCTTACAGCTGGGATGCAGGGCTAGGCCGCGTTGACAGATTGTGGAAATGAGAGTGGCGTTCCCTTGCTGACATTTTGGAATGGATGGTAGGCCTCGTTTGTGTACTGGGAGATGAGTAGTTTGGCATTTCCGTCAGGTGAAGTGGTCGAAGTCCCGGGACCGAGAGAAGAACGTATTGGAACGCCCTTCCTTCTGTTCATACTCGAGGCTCAACGGGAACAGACCGTGATAAGTTGGTTGGTGGCGTCCGAGCTTGATACACTTGCCAGGAACTCGTACGACTCATCCCGCATTTTCGGGATCCTATATGCAAGCATCCGCCGTCTCGGACTTCAGAGGTCTGATCATGCCTATTCTTGGCGATGGTGGGCATCAGGTACACGCCGTGGCAGCCAGAGAGTGTGCCCAAGTGCGCCACAGTCGGAATCAAAGGCAGAGGGCGTTGGCCGGGAGTCACCGTAAGAGACGTGTGTAAAAAGGGCAAGGAGAAAGGTCAACTTGGAGTCATGATTGTGGATCATGTAATCATATTAATGGCGTTTTGCCGCGCAACGTACTCGTCAGGTAGGTAATTCTCAGATATGCCTTGGTGGTATAATAGGGGAATCAAGACACGCCCGACAACATCATTACTTTCTCATTCTCCTGGAAACCGAAGTTAAGCAGCCTTGGCGGCGAGCTCGTCGAGAATGGGCTTCTCGAGGGCCTCGGGCTTGGTGGTGCTGGCCCAGCGGCCCTTGACCTTGCCGTCGCGGCCGATGAGAAACTTTTCAAAGTTCCACTTGACCATCTTGATGCCCATGATGCCGGGCTTCTCATCCTTGAGCCACTTGTAGAGGGGGTTGGCGTTGTCGCCGTTGACGTCCGTCTTCTGCATGATGGGGAAGCTGACGCCGTAGTTGAGCTGGCAGAAGTTCTGGATCTCGTCGTCGGTGCCGGGCTCCTGGGCGCCGAACTGGTTGCAGGGAAAGCCGAGGGTGACGAAGTCGTCGGGGTACTGCTCCTTGATCTTCTTGTAGAGGGCCTCGAGGCCGGCGTACTGCGGGGTGAAGCCGCACTTGGAGGCCGTGTTGACGATGAGGACGACCTTGCCCTTGTAGTCGCTCAGAGGAACCTCCTGGCCGCGCTCTGGAGACGCGGGGCGATGCGAGTCAGCGGAGGGTGTCGCATATCCAGTCGGGGGTTGTGGAGATTGCGACGAGGAATTCTGTAGTAGAGGGAAGAGAGGGGCAGTCGAGCAGGTCGGGACTTACTGTCGAGCGGCTTGAAGTCGTAGAAGCTGGTAGCGGAGGCCATGGCTGCGGAACGTTGGGGTATCACAGAGAAGAAAGCAGGCGCAGAAGCTGGCGATGAGGGATGGCGAGGACGATGTAGAGGTGAATGTACAGGAAATGGTGATGGGGAGGTTCGAGACGGAAGGCGACGGGCAGCTTTAATAAAAATATTATTACAATGGAGGAGGTACTCAGATGGCACGGAGGGTCCCACGTTGTTAGACGTATTAGCGCATGTGCCTGCACGCAACGACGGCAGGTGGCCCAGCCGGATGCGCTGCTTCATCATGCGATTCGGGACCTGTATGTATGCTGGTGGATCGAATGGATTAACAATCATCGACTCCAACAGGAGAGGTGGAGGAGCCGAGGAGGTCAAGCTCACTCAATTGATGGTGGTGATGATGCAGAAGAACCCGCCCCGACCCGACCCTAAAACCCGCCTCGACTTAGGCGGGCATGCTAGTGGAATGCGCTGCTTGGCAGGCGAGCTTTTAGTGGGCTCCCGCGCAGTCCAGCCCCGCATGCGTCATCTCGACCATCGTTTGTACATAGGTCCATGACATCCAAGACATAAGTACCTATCTAGTACTTATCTATCTTCACCACCAAAGCCATTGTCATAGCTCCGTCGCATCTCCCAATTGACTGATAATTCAACTCTCACACCCGCTTCCATTCCCCTGCCGCTGTGGAAACGCCCACCTCGCCATGGAGGGAAGGCGCAATATTGTCATTGTCGGTATGTCCCGCACGCAGCCACGGCCACGCTATCATCGGGAATCTGCCCATGGCCATGGGAGTCGCGTTCTGATGGACGTCTAGGAGGCGGCATCATGGGATGCACAAGTGCCTACTACCTGACGCGCCACCCCAAGTTCAACCCTGCCCTGCACACCATCACAATCCTCGAGGCTGCCTCCTCACTGGCTTCAGGCGCCTCTGGCAAGGCCGGCGGCCTCCTCGCCCTCTGGGCCTATCCCGCTGCCTTGGTACCACTGTCCTACAGGCTGCATGCCGAGCTCGCCGCCGAGCACGACGGGCCCCGGCGGTGGGGATATAGGAAGCTCGGCTGCGGCAGCATCGAAGCTGTCGTTTCCAAGGACCGGATCAGGGAGATGCAGCAGGCCCAAGAAGCCGGCAAGACCTGGGAGAAGCTCCCCAAGCAAGACGAAGCCGCCAAGAGCCTTCTCGCCTCCAGCAGTCTACCAGCAGACGTCGACTGGGTCGACAGGGATGCCGTTCAGGGCTGGGCCGAGATGGGTGCGCCGGGTGCTACCGAGACAGCCCAAGTTCACCCCTACCACTTCACCACATCAATAGGCAAGCTGGCAGAGGAGGCCGGTGTGGTCATCAAGACACGTTCCAAGGTGACCAAGATCAGCACGAGCAAGACTGGTCCAGAGCTTGTCGAGTACGTGGACAGGGATTCCGATGAGGTCAAAACCATCACAGACGTGACGGACGTTTTGGTTGCGGCAGGCCCATGGACAGGCAAAGTGCTGCCCAGGGCAAAGGTGGAGGGGTTGAGGGCTCATAGCGTCGTCTTTGAGGCCGAAGTGACGCCGTATGCCATTTTCACGGATATCGAGCTGCCGCCTGACTTCATCCCGCGTCACCGAGCCGAGGCTGGACAAAAGAGACGGCACCGGGGGCGCGTAGATCCCGAGATCTACGCCAGGCCGTTTGGAGAAGTTTACGCCTGTGGTAAGTGAAGCTGCGCCTCTGTCTCTCAAGCACTCTCTCACATCTTGCCTAGGAGAGCCCGACTCTGCCGTACCGCTGCCCGACACAGCAGACGACGTAGAGTTTGAAGAAGCGCAGTGCGACGACATCATCTCATACATCGCCACCATCAGCCCAGTCCTCGGCGCCGCCTCGATCAAGGCCAAGCAGGCGTGCTACCTACCGCGACACATGCGGTTCGGGCAGGAGAGCGGCCCTCTCGTGGGTCCAACCACGATCCCGGGGCTGTGGGTAGCATCGGGGCACACATGCTGGGGCATCCAGAACGGACCTGCCACGGGCAAGCTGATGTCGGAGTTCATATTTGACGGCGCTGCCTCGAGCGCCAGCGTAGACAAGCTGGATCCTCGGAAGTTTAAGGTTTAGCCAGACATGATGGAGGGGCAAAGGCACTCTTTCGCCCCCTTGGGTGTGGTGTTATAGTTTCGTGATGGAAAGGTTTTTGGAAATAGACAGCCCGTGTAGTGATGATTTCTATGCTTTCATTTTCGGCAATAAGACAACTGGTTTACTGATGAAAGCCTGGATCGTTTTGTCCGGGCTCCCGACACTGCAGGACTGCACCAAACCCTCTTTCTCCTTCTTCTCCTCCGTTTTCTTCTCCAGCCCTCCCTTCAATCAGCGAGGCGCCTGGATGAGATGAAGAAGGCTCGTGTTCGTCAAGTTGCAAAGCCCTAGACCTGTTTATGGATGCCGACTGCATAGCATGGAGCCCCTCATAGCGCATCTCAATGGTGTCCTTGATCCAGTGGAGGCAACTCTCAGACTGACGCAAATACTTGAAATGAGGATCGAGAATCGCCGTCTGTACTTGCTGCGAGATGCCACAGGCATCCATGCAGATGACCCATTGATGATCGTCCTCGTCAAATGTATCTGTCACGGAATCGATATGACCAAGCGCAAAGTCGACGAAAGTCATCTGGAGTCCACCACCGTCCGGATCAGTCTCTCGATGGGGAGTTCCTTCAGGCCAGTTGGTCCAGCGATCCCACAGCGCATCAGCCGTCCGAGGATTGAAGCCAATGTATTCGAGTGTCGCGTGCGAGATGAGTCGCTCAGGAATGACCGAAAACGCAGAATCCGCAGATGGTGTTCCTGGATCAACATCAAGGGGAATATGGCTGTACTCTTGATCGCTATATGCATTGAGGCGGCGTTTATGTAGACGCATGGTACCGTTGTCTCCCTTGAAGGCAAGGCCTCTCCTGTTGAGGTCCCTGGCGTCAGAGGGTGTCAATATTGAATCGAAGGTGTCCGACGAAGCCATTGTATGAATCGGGGCTGATGGATGGATGGAATACCTGGGGTGATGAGAGAGGAATTGCAAGAATGAATGACTGGCACAAGACGAGACAGAGAAAAGCTCAGCACTGCCACGTGAAGAACATGTAAACAATATTGTTAGGCGAGCTGTGGACATGTGAACTTAAAAGGTTGAGCCTCACCTGCGGTGAGACTGACTTTCAAAGTTAGCTGGTAAGGCTCCGAACTCTCAGCCATTGTAACTATCTAGCCTATAAAGACGGAGGGACGTTGTGCCATTCGTACATCTTCATGGTCGAAGCTACTAGTCCGTAAGAAACATAAACAATGGCAGTGATTAAGTGTGTCATCGTCGGGCCTCCCCTTTGTGACTCATTATGAGTAACCATTTCCCATGCGGAAACTTTACTTCCTATCACCAATGAGACCGTGATCCGTCATTTCAAGGAGCTACTCTCAAAGTAGAGTTTATAGGAAGTAAGCGAAAATTATGATGTGAAGGTTTTCCCAGCCACATACTGTAATTCATCAGTTCGGGGTGATTTGGTCAACGGTCGTGGTATAAAGCAACGCCCAGTCCCTCCTTTGCACCGCACTCGACCTTGTTTATTATACCTGTATTTCATCTACTGTTGCATTTGTCAAGCTTGAATACCTGCATCAAGTACCTGCATATCATTCTTCTCTGCACGACAAACTTATACTGCTCACATAAAGATGGTCTCCCCGAAGACCAAGGCCAAGACGGCCAGCCAAAAGACCAATAAGGCCGACAAGGAGAGTGTGGCACCACTCTTCTTCTATATGCCAGACCAGCAAAATGGCGAGTTCTGCCAGTGGTTTCCCTGCGCCTTCACGGTATCAACCACCGATATCTCTGCGCTCGTCGGGCACGCGGTCGAGCCAGTCGACCGCATAATCACCTTCAGCTGCACCGAGCAGTTCATGATGTACTGCAAGGCCGCGCGCTTCCACGACACCGAGCGCCAGGCCCTCATCCTCGCCACCGAAAGCCCAAAGGAGCAGAAGCGGCTGGGCAAGCTCACCGTGGGCTTCACCGACGAAGGGTGGGACCCCGTCAAGAGCCAGGTCGTCGAAGCCGGCAACATGGCCAAGTTTGGCCAGAACATCCACCTCAAGCGCAAGCTCCTGGCGACTGGCGATCAGCTTCTCTGTGAGGCTGCATCCAAGGACCGTGTCTGGGGCATCGGGTACACGGCCAAGCATGCCATGCACCATCGCCAGCACTGGGGCGAGAACCGTCTGGGCAAGGCATTGATGGCAGTGCGGGAAAGGTTGAGACTAGAGGACAGACATACTACGGAGAGGTACCGTCCATGGGAGGTTGATGATGTTCATTTGTAGGAGGGGGTTCGAGCCTTTGTCTCGTCTATCTGTACATCACTATCGCATCTATACCATCCTGAGCGAGCGTCAGGCTTTCATGAAAGACCATAATTATTCACCATCATCAGCCCCTGAAATTGCATTACATCTTGCAGTATTCCAAAGTTATCCAAACATCATGAGAAATGGAGGGGTGGTGTTGGACATGAGGTCGGTCTGCACCCCGCCGAGTCTCCATAAGGACCCCAGAAAACAGACCACCTTATCGATAAGCACTTCCGAACAGAAATTTTGGCGGGCATTATTCAACCACCAGCCTCAACCTCCCTCACACCTCCCATTAAACCAACGACCTCTCCTCCTCCCCAATCTCACCATGGGTCGCGATCTCCAGAAGAAGAAGCGCCGCTCCGGCCGCCAGCCCATCCGCCAGGCCAACCGAACCAAGAAGATCCTCAACCCTCGCGGCAACAGCATCATTGCCAAGAACTGGTCAGCTCTTTGCCGTCCATTCACCACCAATTGTCTTCTGTTGCTGACCCAAGACAAACATACAGGGACAAGAAGGAGACGCTCGCCCAAAACTACCAGCGGCTAGGCCTCGTCGCCCGCCTGCGCGCCGCTCCCGGCGGCACCGAGACGCTCCTCTCCACCAAGGCGGCCAAGACGCGCGCCCCCTCGCAGCGCGACCCCTTCGGCGCCACCACGGCCGGCGAGAGCATTGTCTCCGAGGCACGCGTGGAGCGCGACGCCGACGGCAACATCATCCGCGTCATCCACGCACGCAGCAACCCGCTCAACGACCCCCTCAGCGCCTTTGACACGGACTCGGAGGCCGGCGACGCCCAAGAAGATGAGGACGCAGAGGAATGGGGCGGCATCGACGACGAGAACGCCACCGAGGTCGTCAAGTCGCTCGTCGAGGAGTCCCGGAACCCCGTGGAGAAGAAGCCCCGCCACCAGAGCGACCGCGAGAGGGAGTGGCTCGAGAGCCTAATGGCCAAGCACGGTGACGACGTGGCCGCCATGGCGCGCGATCGCAAGCTCAACCCCATGCAGCAGACGGCGGCGGACATCTCCAAACGCATCAAGAAGCTCAACAAGACGGCCTAGAAGGGGACATGCATAGAGCGAAAAGAAGGGATGTTTATACCATGGGGAGGGAGAGAGCATGAAGTAGAAAAGAAAAAAGACTGGCAGGCGTTGAGGAGCTTTTTACACGACTTCTGGGCGGTGCGAAACGACGCACTGGAATATTTTCACGGCAGCATGAGGGGGCATTCGGTTACAGGGTGCCTCAATTGGTTTCATTTCTCCAAAGACAGCAGCAATATATTCCGATATGGTATCTTTCTCCATTGCGCTTTGCTGCATCATGTGTAATTTCAATATCGGCGCCGTCAACACCAAATGTACCATCCGTCTCAGGAAAACAAGAGATAGAGACCAATGTGTGCTTCGCGATGGCTTTATGTATAGACCCGCCCACCCCCTTGTCCGCCCCTCGCCTTCCCTTCCCTTCCCATCCCAGAAAAGCATAACCTTTAGAACCCGAAAAACAACAAGGGAGAAGAACAAAGAATCGTACACATGGCGTTTATCGGTGAACACGGTCGTAGTCGGCGACGGGGAACTGCGCAGGGCTGTCCTCGTAGGGGTCCTGGCGGCCGTAGCTGGCCTGGGATCCGTAGGGTTCCGAGGGCGCGGGGGTGGAGGATGTGTAGAGGGGGTGGTTGGCACCGGAGCTGTACTCGGAGTCGGCGTTGTAGCGGTCGCTGGTCCTGGACTGGGTGGAGCCGTAGCGGTTGGGGTCGTCGTCATCGTGGCTGTAGGGGTTGGCATTGCTGTAGCCGCCATCGTAGGTGCTGCCGTTGCCGTAACCGCTGCCAGAGGCCTCATTGTCGTCGGGGTTGATCCTCTGGTAGGCCTCCTCCTCGTGGGGGGCCATGGAGAAGGCAGCCTTGTCAGGGTCGATGTTGTCGCCTCCGGTGCGGATTTGCCGGGAGTCGTACCCAGGGAGGGTGCCGTGGAAGTTGTAGTACTGCATCGTGTACCCGCTGACGACGGTGGTAGCGACAAACAGTAGGCTGCAGGCAAAACGTCAGCTTCAAATGCCGCGGAGGGGAGCGGATGATGAACGGGACTTACGTGACAATCACACCCAGGCCAACAATGGCTCTGCTGATGGCGCAGGCAGAGCCGCACATGTTGGCCGTGTTGTAGGAAGCCTGGGTGGCAAAGGCCGAGAGCCAGATGACGGTAAAGAGGGCATCGACAGTGAGCATGGCATGGGGCTCAGCGAAGCGACGAGTCCGTTCGAAGCGCGGCGTCATGGCGAGGTATATCCAAGCCGGGACGGATAGGAAGGTCTTGAGGCCCAAGTGTCAGCACAGTGTCGTCGTCCTAACGCCGAGCAAGGGCGGAGTAAACAGGTAGGCCGGCATCAACATACCACACCAAACGTCCAGCCATTGTTTCCCACGATCCTGGCGTCATCGGAGGTGAAGACGGCAATCTCTAGACACCAGATGACGAAGGACAGGAGGATCTGAGCGCCGTGCAGGCCCAGCTTGATGCTGGGAACGCTCTGCGGATTCCACTCGAAGTCGACCATGTTCCGGAGACGCCCTCGACGAGAACTAAGAGACAAGCGTACGGCTGAAATGGAATAGGCCAGAGACTATTGTTAAGTAAGAGAGACGTATTCGATAAGTCGTAGAGTCGAGGTAGCTGAAGCGATGGTTGCCGGAGAGAAAGAGAGAGTAAGAGAGCTTTTGCGCCTGTGAAGTCCCGCCGCGGTTGCGTTGCTGGGTGGATGGAGGGATGACGTTGTGGCCTTTTTAGGGGGAGCCGTTAAAAAAAATCCCTAGCAATACGAAGGGGCCCGATGATCCCCGTTTCAATGCGCAGACACAGACAGACAGCCACAGACGCACAACGTTCGTGATGCGATGTTTCGAAGAAAGGGAAAGGATGAGAAACGGGCCACGCAGCCTCACGTCGGAGGGTTTGTTGTTTATTTTGTTCTATTCCTTTGTTAGGGCGAGCCGGATTGGAAATAGAAGGGGAAACCGCCTGAGCTGAGCGAAAAAGCACCCGCCCGGGATCGATAGCGGCCAGCCCAGGCACCTTGTTTCCCGCCGGTTAGCGCAACCGCGCGCAGCTTGCGTCGTAACAAGGTACGCTAAAAGGCCTTGTCAGTGGAGCCCCCCTCCCTCCATCTGATGGGCTGGTGCGACGGGCAACGCAACGGGGCGCATGAGCCACGCCGCCTGTCCATTGATTGGCACGGCGAATGGAAGCTCGAGGATGGCTTCGTGTTTCTGGCTGATTCGATGGGGGGCTTGCGTCAACGCCCACCCGGGAGGCTGTGTTCTGCTCATGGCATAGCAGGACGACGCAGTTCACAGCAAAGAAGTGAGCGAGCACTAAGTGAGTGAAAGAAACAACGAATCTCGAGACTGGATGCTGCTATTTTGAGCTGTCCGCCCATGCCGTCGATGCAGGAGAGCGGCACGATGCTCATCACTCAGATTAATGTATTGCAACCAACACAGTCCCCCGATAGATCACCATCGCGCATGCTACATGCTACATGCTTACCGGAGGACAAGCAAGACAGTGAGGATCGGAACGTCTCTATCCCGGCACAGCCGCATGGGATCCTGCTGACAGCCTCCCGTAGGCACTGAGCCGGATGCCGAAGCGCGACAATGTAGATGCAGTGGCGTCGACCATCCCGAACTCATGCCGTCACAACCTCTTCCACCAAACCATGACATATTATTATTATATGTATTGCTGCCATCGTCACATGGTTCCATCCATTGCTTCCTTGTATCCACCGTCGCTGCTTGGCTGACCAGCATTGCCGTGGCGCATGCGTCATCCCGTCAGCTTCGCTTCCTCGTGTCTGGGCCAATCTGCTGCCAGTTCCGCATTGTCTGATTACAACCAGCATTTTTCCTCTCCAAGACTAGGATCTTGATAGTGCGCGCACATGCTACTCAACGTAGTCCCTAGTGCTGCCAAATAACATGATTCCAATTCATCTAGAACGGTTTTCCCACTAACGTCAGCTCCGAGCCGCTCCACTGGCTCCATTGAGGCTTTGCCCTTGCTTTGCCTCAACGGCGGCGAGTCAAGCAGCCACCGCCAACAAAGATCTATTGCCATATTAATCTCCGATAAATCTGCGAGGGATTGTTATCACAATGGACAATGAAAGCAGCAGTGCAGCTCTGGGAACCTGTCTCAGCCACACACGAATGAGAATTCGCATCCAGCTTCTATCAATTTCTATATCCAACCCATACTTTTATACAGTGCCATGCCTTGCTTCTCCCATATTACTACTCCTCGGACCTCCTATCGAGAGTGGAATGCAGAGTATGCTGCTTCATCATTGAAATGCACACAAGGGCAATGATGGCCATGCCAAGCAGCGTCAGCCAGACGCTGTGGAACGCCTCCATGAAAGAATCCATGACGCCCTGATACCAGCCCTCGGGCAGGTGCTTCAACGCACTCAGATCATTGCGGATGTGCTCGATCCGCTCCGCAGCGTCCGGCTCGTCGCCGAATCTCTCCCATAGACGAGCTTTGAGTACGTTCTGATACACGGCTGATCCAATGGTGATGCCCACGGTACCACCAAGACTTCGCGCGAGATCTATTGTCATTGTTAATCACGGCATCGAGGAAAGGTCCATGAAGGATCCACTTACAAGTCGCAGATGTGATGACGGCCTGCTGCGAATGGTCTACGGCAGCAATGCAAGCGAGCAGCGTCGTCGTCAACATGGCACCGTAGCCAGCGCCGACAAAGAAGAAGGCCACGCCAGCCATCACAAATGCCGTCTCGCGGGTCTGCACAAGGAACAGGACAATGCCCAGAATAAGGGAGAGGATGCTCGCAACACCCAGCCTCAGGTACTTGCCCGTCTTCTTCATCGTGTACCCGGCTCCGATGGACGCAATCGAGATTCCAAGCTGCGAGGGGAGAATGCGCAGGCCCGCACCCGTAGCCGTGTCGCCAATGACCTGCAGGTAGAGCGGCACGTAGAAGAGACCCGCCATGACGGCCATGGTGCCAAACAGGTTGCAGAGGCAGGCAGACAGCACGGTGCGCGTGAGGAGAAGCCTGACGGGGATGATTGGCTGGACCGCCCTGCTCTCCCACCAGAGGAACGCGGCAAAGGCAACAATGGAGAGCGGGATCGTCGTCAGAGGCAGGGGGTGCGTCCAGGGGACAATGTTTCCGCCCGAGTTGAGACCCAGCAGCAGCAGGACCAGGAACGAGATGGTGAGGAAGACGCCGCCAAAGTCGATGCGGGCGAGGTACGACTTGTCCGACTGCTTGGGCGGGATCTTGATCAGGATGCTGGCTGCGACGGCCGAGATGAGAACAGGAGGGACTTGGATCAGAAAAGCGAGCCTCCAGCCATACTTGGTGTGGTCGTTGATGAGCCCGCCAAAGATGCCACCCAGCATAGCCCCCGAACCGTAGCACAGGTTCCCCAAGCCCTGGATGATGCCGCGCTGGCGGAGAGGAATCAGGTCCGAGCCCAAGAACGTAGAGATGCTCATCAGCCCGCCGCCGCCGATGCCGGCCACGACGCGTCCCAGAATCATGGCCGACTCGTCCTTTGCGAGGCCGCAGATGAGGTTGCCCGCGGCGAAGAGCACGTTGCTGAAGACAAGGCCGGGCCCGCGGCCAAAGATGTCCGTCAGCCGGCCTGAGATGGGCTGGCAGGCAGCGTTGGAGATGAGGTAGGCCGTCGCCAGCCATGAGAGCAGGCTGAGCGACTTGAAGTCGCTCGAGATGGGCGCCGACAGCGTCGCGATGATGGTCGAGTCGACGGCGCCGAGGAAGACGCCGAGCCAGGACGTGGCCAGGATGAGCGCCAGCCGCCGCATCGGCACCTCCTCGGCGAGGACCGTCCGCTCCTGCTCCTGCGCGCCGGGGACTCCTCGCGGCTCCAGCAGCGGCGTGCGCTCCGACGCCGCGTGCTCCGGCGCCGCGGTGCCGTTGTGCTCCGTGTACGCGGGCGGGGCGCCGGTTTCGTTTGCTTCTCCTCCCATTGTGGTTCTTCTTGTGCCTCCCCTCTATACAATTGACGCAATTGAGTAAAAGGTGAGTTGTGGTAGAAGATGAAAGATGGAACGCTATGGCAAGGCGGGTGGGTAAAAATACGTATAAGTAGGTACGTACTAAACGTATCCGTATACAGAACGGCATTACGGCATCATCCAGTTGACGTGCTTATTTTCCATCATTATAATTTATCACGTGCATTAGTGTATCCCCTCGTGTAAAGCATCTTGTGTCTACATTTATTTGTCAGACAATCAAGCAAGAAGAGCGCTATACTAGAGCGAACCTAGAAATCGAAACATACGCCTAGTTTTGGAGAGATATTGCCATGGCTTCCCTGCTTCCAGAATGGACCGCTTTCGTGGCCCAGCATCCCTCCATTAGCCATGACGATCCCCAACGAAATGGGTCTTTTTATGCGAATCCGGCCAACAGCGAGCTTTTAACGAAGGTGCACACCAATGACACGACTGTGCCAGGTCGCGACCATCATCCAATCCCCATCCGAGTATATACAGCCAAGGAAACCGTCGCCCCCAGAGGACTTGTTGTATTCTTTCACTCCGGGGGGTTTGTGTCGGGGTCGCTGGAGACAGAAGACAGTATTTATCCCACCAGACACGCAGCAGATGCGTATAGATGGCAACTAATATATTCTCTTCAGTCTTTTGTCGGTATATGGCTCTTGCCGGTCCACTGTCCATTATCAGCGTCGAATACCGGCTGAGTCCTGAACATGTATACCCGGTCCCTCTTAATGATGCGTGGGATACCTTGGAATACATCCTCCACAACATTGCTACTGTATTGCCGCACTCTCTTCGACCCCTCGACCTCATTATTGCCGGAACCTCATCGGGCGGGCAGCTCGCAGGGATAGTCTCACAGCAGGCACGGGTCTGGCTAGACGAGAACGCAAATGAATCGTTTGGTCATGATGTGAAGCTGACCGGAGTGTTATTGAGAGCCCCAGTCACCGTCCGTGGGGACGACCCTCGATGGATTCCCTCGCGCTATCAAGATCTGCATCATTCTTGGTCTGCTGAGCTTGAAACCCTCCGCCTGGACAGAGCCGGTATGAAGGAGAATCACGGTTTACAACCCTTGGTCATACTACTCATTGATTACACACTAATGGCTTTTAAACCTTTAGACGCGCTCGGAGTGCCGGTAACAGAGAGATGCTCACCTAAAGCATATCCGCTCTGGGGCAAATTTGAGAATTTACCAAGGACGTACATTCAGCTTTGCGACATTGACATCTTACGAGATGATGGCGTCTGCTATGCGCAAGCCTTGTCCGATGCAGGAGTCGAAGTGCGGCAGTCACTTTATAAGGCAGGTACTTTACTCATGAATAGCAACTCAATATTGACTGGTCATAGGGTCTACCTCACATCTTTTGGGTATATGGCCCGGATTTACAAGTCTCAAAGACAGCACAGGAGGATGCTGTACAAGGGCTTAGGTGGCTGCTGGGGATGGAAGTATAAAGGCTATTGTATGTTTCTATAGTAGCATTCTTTATACTAATCAAGTTTCTCCCTATATTAATTTCGTAATCGCCTACGTGACCCATGAGTGAAAATAGAATTCAACACAATAATAGGCAAAGATTTGTATAGACTGTTATGCGTGAACTTGGTTCGAAGGGTTCGCCGGAATGGGGCATAGTCAACTTCATCCACGCCAATCACGAATCCAAACCCGGGACTTATATCCGGATGCAATACCGCGCTTTCGGATACATTGCCTAGTCAATCCTACACACTCAAACGCTACCCCGGGGAAAGCAAATAGATGGAACATTATCATAATTCATGCGTGGGTAGACTAGCATACTGCAAAATTGATACACGTGCAACATCTACCCCCTCCTCCGCGGACAATCCACAGGAGCGCTATAGGCTCAGCTCGACCTTCATGGCCTCGGCAGTTCCGCTCTCGATAGCCTTGACCCTCGCCTCGTCGAGGCGCTTGAGCGGTCTCCTGGGGTAGCCTCCGTAGCCATAGTACGTCTGGATGGCCTGCTTGGTGCCCGCAATGGCCGCCTTGGTCAGGGGCCAGTCGCCCTGGCTCAGCACCTTCTGCAGCTCGGCGGCCTCGTCCTTCTTGCCCTCGGCGAAGAGGCTCCAGACGCGCGCGCACAGCTTGGGCATGACGTTGGCGCCGCCGGCGATGATGCCGCTGCCGCCGCTGACGAGCGTCTGCACGGTGAAGTCGCACATGCCGCCAAAGGCCATGTAGCCGGATCCCTCCTGGAAGGGCGTCTTGGCATTGGTAGCGCGGGCGACGCGGGTCAGCTTGCCCGTGTTGCCGCAAGTGAACTTTGTGCCGACGATCTTGGGGTGCTCGGCGAGCTTGATGATGACGTCGCTGTCGAGGTCGACGCCCGAGACGGCGCCCGGGTAGTTGTACAGGATGATGGGCAGGGCCGTCTTGTCGGCGACGTTGAGGAAGTAGTTGACGACGGCCTCCTCGTCCATCTGGGGGCGGTAGTAGGAGGGTGGGAGCAGGAGGGTGTAGTCGGCACCGGCATCGGCGGCCATCTGGGTGAGCTCGAGGGTGCCGCGGACGCTGCCCTCGGTGGCGCCAAAGATGATGGGCGTGGACTCGAAGCCCGCCTCGGTGAGGGCCTCGCGGCTGGCCTTAACGACGGCCACCTTCTCCTCGCGTGTGCAGTGGACGGCCTCTCCGTTGGAGCCCATGATGACTAGGCCAGCGAGGCCGGCGCGGGCCAGCCGTTCGGCGTGCTTCTTGATGGTGGGGATGTCAAGGTCCTCCGTCTCCGGGTCGAAGAAGGTCATGGTAGGGGCGTAGATGCCGCAGGGCAGAGGGCGAGAGCCGCCCGAGGTACCGTTGGCAGCCATGGATCTGAGGATTCGAGGGGGGGATTCAGAGGAGGAGGGGGGAATGCGACAATGACCGAGGGGAGCTTAAATGGACGAGACGCTCACAACAAAGAGAGGCAGAGGGAGAAACGAGGAGGTGACAGCAGCATCCGACAAGGGCCCGCAAGAAAGAGCACGACGACGGCCTGCCACCTACTTATACAACGCCGGCCCACAGAGAGGCGACGACGTGTGAACCATTCGCGACGGCATAATGGGATAGGATGGGCCAGAAGCCAGGCTTGTTTTGCAGTCGGGTGCTTGTCTAGCCTGAGGGGTGGGCCTAGGTAAGTCAAGACAAGGCAAGGTCTGGCTGGTCCTGGTGCTTGGTTACGGCAGGAGTAGGCTCGGGCTCGGCCGAAGTCATCCATGCCCTCGTGAGGACATTGGTCCGACAAAGTCAGGGCTGCCAGTATCTCCTGAGGATGAGATGGATGGGCGGCGGTGGCGGGCGCGGCAGGCAAAACGGCAGTACCAGACAGGATTTTGTTCGAGAATAGGTGTTAGTGGAAATGACGCATTATGTTTATTGGTCCCTGGAGCTGCATGAGACCATTTCTTGGGCCACTTCCGTGTCGTGGGCCTCGAGGATGAGTTTGATATTGGAGGACGCCAGCTCAGAGGAGAGAGGGGGGGGGGCAAAAGTGCCTGGACAACCACGGCCTCGGGTTATTTCACGGAAGAGGCGATTTGGAAGAGAACTGATCGACGTCCGGGATCGATGCTGCTGCATGTGGTCAAGCTGTGAGATTTCCGCTGGAGGTGCGACTGTGTCCCAGCAGACCAATCCGTAGCAAACGCAGTCACAACTCTGTTTCCGACATGACTGTGACTGTGACTGGGCGAGGCGACCACCTCGCATAGCCCCAGGGACATCAAACTCATGAATGCCGCCATCTCAAATCGAGCGCCCCCATGGGCCGGTGCGAGCTCGGGATGGAGCACCGACATCGTGGGGTCGAGAAGGAGGAGGGGTGCGGCGAGAGAACCGGGCCTTGGGAATACGGCGTGGTGATTGGAGGCAAATCCCGAGAGCGATTTCTTCCACCAGTCGAGTGGCCAGCAGACAGCAGGCCTTGGGTTTGATGGTGGGGACTCGGGAAAATGCGTCTCATGAGGAGGCTGAGACGATGCGCGGGGATACAAAGTTGGAGGACGGCGCTGACATGGAGTCTTTGGTTGTGCGTGAACTAGGCTGTCGAGCCGTGATGGATAATTCGGAGCGTCGGCATCTGTCTCCCCGAAGAAATAGATATTCCTTTTCTCTTCGTGATGGACCATTTGTTTGTCTGAACGATGTCAATGGAGAAAGGATGGAGGCGGGGTGAAGGTTACGTGGGGGGTTTGGATAAATAAATCAGTAGGTGGGCGGATGGAGGGGCAGAACGGAGAATGGAGGGGTAAATTACATGATGGCCATCCATCATGACCATTCACAATCTCACGACGGATAATTCCTCTCACACACATGCACACACATGCACACATCCAGACGCCTCACGCCATGTCCAGCGACTGCATCCTATCCCTAACGACGCCCCTGCTCAACAGCACACGCACACCCCCCCTCTCCCGTCCACCCGTTTGCAAAACCTGGATTGCCATGGTGTAGTCGTGCAACCCAAAACTAAATTAATACCTACCTACGCTACGAACGGGCTGCCAGTCCAATCTACTACCTAGCTCCCAGCGGGGCGAATAATCCCTCCAATGGCCTGCGGCATCTCCAGCTCCCGTACAGCTTCACCCGCGCCCCGGCCAGGGGAAGCAGACACAAGGTACATACGAAAGGGTAAATCGCAGTCCTGCGTCTTCTATATTAGTAGTTTCATCTCCATGCGTAGAATCTTGAGGTCCATGCTGGTTTGCGGTTGCGACGATTATATTACATAGCCGTAGTCGCTCCCATCTCGAGACACACCAATTCACACACGACGCCGTTGCCCCTCCATCTCCAACTTTCTTCGCCTGCCTCACTTTTCCTCCTCCTCCTCCTCCCATCTCCCTCATACCACCTCAACGAACATTCCATCATCGACCCCTTCAGCCTCCGTCACAATGGCCGCCCTCAATGTCTTGATGGCAAGCTCCCTCCTCCTCCTCCTCCTCCTCCTCCTCTATACACAGCTAACACCAACACCCTCAGATCGGTACCGGTGAGTACACCACCGGCTTCGTAGGCACCGGCGGCTCTGCCTCCGACAAGAAAGTCGGCGTCGTCGGCCTCACCCTCTTCGACCTGCGCCGCCGCGGCAAGGTAGACCAGCTCGGCATGGTCGGCGTCAACGGCACCAAGTTCCCTGCCATTCGTGAGCCCCCTCCTCTCTCGCACCGCCTCCGCCTCTAGATTAACACAACTCCTAGGCGAACACCTCCACAAGAACATCACCCAGTTCTACAACGGCCTCGACACGTCCTTCCAGTCGTTCCCCGGCGACGACCAGAAGGACCCGGACGCCTACCGCGCCGCCATCGACCAGCTCAAGCCCGGCGACGCCATCACCATCTTCACCCCGGACCCCTCCCACTTCCCCATCGCCCTCTACGCCATCGAGCGCGGCATCCACGTCCTCGTCACCAAGCCCGCCGTCAAGCTGCTCGCCCACCACCAGGAGCTCATCGCCCGCGCCCGCGAGCGCAAGGTCTTCGTCTTCGTCGAGCACCACAAGCGCTTCGACCCCGTCTACTCCGACGCCCGCTTCCGCGCCCAGAAGCTCGGCGACTTCAACTACTACTACAGCTACATGGCCCAGCCCAAGTTCCAGCTCGACACCTTCAAGGCCTGGGCTGGCAAGGAGTCTGACATCTCCTACTACCTCAACAGCCACCACGTCGACATCTGCGACTCCATGGTCCAGCAGCTCGGCTACGTCCCCGTAAAGGTCGACGCCACCGCCTCCAAGGGCGTCGCCACCTCCCAAGGCTGCGTCGAGGAGACCGAAGATACCATCTCCCTCCTCGTCACCTGGGTCAAGCAGTCGGACCCTACCAAGCGCGGCATCGCCGTCTACACGGCCTCCTGGACCGCCCCCAACAAGTCGGGCGTCCACACGAGCCAAAACTTCCACTACTTGGCCTCGGGCGGCGAGATACGAGTCGACCAGTCGCGCCGCGGCTACGACGTTGCCGACGACTCCGTCGGCCAGGTCCAGTGGGTCAACCCCTTCTACATGCGCTACGCCCCCGACGAGGACGGCAACTTCCAGGGCTCGACCGGCTACGGCTACATCTCGATTGAGAAGTTTGTCGACAACTGCCGCGCCCTCAACGCCGGCACCACGACCCTCGACGACCTTGACGCCAAGGGCCTTCCTACCCTCAAGAACACCATCGCCACGACAGCCATCCTCGAGGCCGGCCGCAGGAGTATCGACGAAGCCCGCGAGATCAAAATCGTCATTGAGGACGGTGTGTGGAAGCTGGAGTAAGGCGGTGGTTTGGGCCGGGTTGCCGGGGACAGCTGTGCGTAGCTACAGATATACCATGAGATTGTGTCCCAGCAACGCCATCGAGCTGCGTGTAATTAGTTTACGTCTTTACGATATGTAGGCAGGATATCAACATGAAAAAAGTAAAAGTACCTACCATTCTATAGCACAGTTGCGTCCAGCTGTTCTTGTTTGTATATATGTGGAGCCATTTTTACCCATCTCGCACCAAGACGGAATTCTTTTCACAATATCAACTTCATAGCCTAGCACACATCTCATTCATCAACCCATCTCCCACAGAATCTGACTCGAACCATTTATCCTGCCAAATACACAACAATCCAGCTTCTTTACCACAAAGAATAAAAAGAAGAAAACCACAGGAAGAGAAACGGAGAAATGTCCCTCCCCCATCCATCAGACCTCCTCCCTCCCTCCCAGCCCTCCTTCTCCTCCCTCCTCAGCTCCCTCAAGCGCTCCACGCTCAGCATCCACAACCGCCTAACCTCCATCCGCGCCGACGCAGAGTTCGTGTCCCGCGTCGAGGCCGCCTTTGGCCCGCGCCGGCCCCTCGTCGCCAACGAGCGCTGCGGCAGCTGGTACATCCCGCCCCGCGACAAGGACGGCAGCGCCTACTTTAAGAGCACGGATGGCCATGAGCGTGCCTGGAAGTTTAGCACGCGCAGGCTGAATATGCATCTCGTTGAGATGATTGAGACGAATGATGGGTGTGTATGGTTCTGGCTATGCGGCTTGGGGTTCTAGGTGTTAACTACCTGTCAGCATCATTGTCGTTGACTCTACCCGTCGCGGTAAACGTACGTCCTCCATCCCCTCGCATAACCTTCACACTCACTCACGCCCCCAGGAATGCCCGACGCCCTCTCAACCACAATCCCCATCTGGTGCGCCGTCCTCAACCGTGCCCTTCTTCCAGACCACCCCCTATCTTCCCAGCTCTTCCTCCCACCCTACCTTCCGCCCTCCACGCACTCCCAAATCACCGCCCTCATCCCCTCCTTCGTCGCCTCCCTCCGGGCCCTCAACCTCTCCCTCCCAACATGCCTGACAAAACCCCTCCGCCCCTTCTGGATCACACAGGACTCCTTCCTCGCAGAGGAGCCCGTGGACTGCATCTTCGAGGACTACCGCCCCATCATCTGCTGTACAGCGAGTAGACGAGTCGTTGGCGGCAGTGAGATGGATGAAGGGGGCTACATTCAGGGTGCCGCCGACGATACCGAGAACTGGGCCCATGGACTTACACCGGTAATCTTCTGGAGCCATTCCACCGAGCTGCTCGAGACACCTGAAGCAGAGCTGCCGAGTCTCATCGCACAGCTGGTAAAAGAGTATACAGCAGAGCAGAATGCCAGCGAGCAGCCCACCACGAAGCTGACGTCTTGCATTTCGGTCTGCCCCTTGCCAATGGCAGCGCCAGAAAAGGACGAGATATGCCATATTGCTCTGACAACATCCACTACAGACAAAACCACCTGGGTCAAATCCCCCAAATACATGGAGATTGGACTCGGTAAGAGCAAGACGGCAAGTCGCAATCTACGCCTGGCATTGCCAGATATATGCCGGTTTGCTTCCAAATTCCTCGCTGCCCAGGGATCGTCGGCCCAGATCATCATCGCCTGCGAGTCTGGAAGAGATCTCTCAGTGGCCACAGCACTGGCTCTATTCTGCTACTTCTTTGACGAGCAAGACAACTTTCGTGTTCCCGACGACAACGTCTCCTTCACAAAGACACAGATCAAGATCAAGCTGGCCAGCATCATGACAGCATACCCAGGCGCAAACCCAAATAGGGCGACATTGCAAAGCGTCAACAGCTTTCTTATGGATTGGAAGAATTGAAATGATTAAGCTCTCATTACGTCATACGATTCGTTTATGAATCGTTAGGCCCTTAAAACAATCAAGCACCTTCTTCGTCCAGGGACAGGTATGCACTTCGACAGGTAGTAGCAGTAGTCACCCTCTCATCACCCATCTGGCAGTCTACGTGACTGTTCAAACGCTGCCAGACTCAATCTTCTCCAGGCATGCGGGGAACTCGGACCAGTGCTCCATGATGACTACAGCGCCGGCATCGCGCAGAACCTTCTCCATCTCGGACCTCTTATCGGGAGCATAAGGACCGACGTAGCCCACAACCTTCATGCCAGCACGGGTACCGCTGAGGGTACCGCTCTTGCTGTCCTCGATAGCGATGGACTCCTCGGCCGTCTTGCCAAGCTTCTTGAGGGCGTGCAGGTAGATGGCAGGGTCGGGCTTGCTGGTGGGCTTCTCGAGACTAGTGGCAGCCGAGAAGACGACGTCACCCGGGAAGTACTTGTCCTGGCCGACCTTCTCGATGGAGGCGCGGACACGGCGGAGGGCCGACGAGGAGACGACAGACATGGTGTACTTGCCCGAGGCGGCGAGCTTCTCGAGCTGCTCGTCGACACCAGGGCAGGGCTTGAGGGAAGCCTTGAGCTTGGCAATGACGGCGTCCTCCTCCATGCGGACGTACTTCTCCATGTCCTCGGGGCTGATCTCGAGGCCGTACTTGGCCTGGAGCGTGGTGAGCATGCCGCGGAAGTTCTGGCCGACAAACTCGACGATGAGCGTCTCGCCGGTAAAGGTAAGATCGACGTTGCGCTCCTTGCAGATCTGGTTGATGAGATCGGCGCAGGCCTCGAAGGCGAGCTCCTCGGACAGGACGAGGGTGTTGTCGCAGTCGAAAAGAAGGGTGGTGATCTACCGCAGCCGTGTTAGCAGCTCTTCGGGGGAATGGAGGAAGGTAGGGGAATCCATCTTTACCTGAGGCATCTTGGCGGTGTCTAAAGGGACAGATGAAGGTCGTCTAAGTGGTGTAGTGTACAAGGACCAGAGCTAGTATCAAGATTCGAAGGAGTTCGTTCTAATCAGACAATCAGTCTCGAGGGGGGAATCAAATACAGAAGAATATGGAGCAAGAGGAGGAGAGGGGAGCAAAGGGCACAAGGTGGGTGGTGTTGGCGGTAATAAAGAACAAGCCGGTGGGTTCCTGCCAGCAAGAATGGGTTTCTGGCAAGCAGCTACCAAGTATGTACCTAATCGAACCGCGTGGTTTCCCAGCCGCGCGCGCACCGAAGCACAAGAACGGGTCGAGTAGTGTGGAGGAGATTGGGGCAAGCTGTCTAGGTAGCAAGAAAATGAAAAGAGAGAAGAGAAGGAGAAGAACGAGGAAGAGGCATCACCAGCAGCAGCACGGAAAAATGACTCAAGCAAAATGTACAAACGAACCCTTCCCCTCTCCCCCCCCTCAATTGAGAAACCACGGCACATGAAGCATGTGCTACTACATACGTACGGGCAGGCAACAAAGCAAGGGAAGGAAATGACCTAGACATGTGGTGACGGGAGCTCGCCGAAAAGAGCACCCAGGCAAACCGTTAGCATTCTGCCCCTCCCCCCTCCCACCCCTCCATCACCCTCTGCTGTCCCCTCCCTATGCCTCTTTTGGACATGGTCTTTGCCTGCCGTGTCGTCATCGCCCCGCAAGCTGCCCATTGGGAGATGCTTGCTTGCTTGCCTGCCCGGGAGATCGCGATGCCAATTGTCGGCAGCAGAGGGAGAGGAGGAATCAATGCTATGGAATTTGTTGTCCTGTGGCCGAGCCTGCCCACTGCATTCCCAGCGGCATCCCTAAATCACAGGAAACTAGCTGCTGCAAGCGGCGACACTTTGTTCTGTTGGGTGTCTCACGGCGAGCCAATGAGCCGCCGCAAGCGCCTCAACGTTTGTCCTCCACTGTCGCAAGTTGCTTACGCCTCTGGCCGAGAAGAGGAAAAACGACGCACCACGGTCCGGGTGAACAAGGCTATACTAATATCCCGCTTCGTCGGCCCGTTCACTTCAACGAGCGACCTCGTACCCTCTGAATATAACTCGTACATGTCGTAAATCACTCAAAATCACAGACATTCCGGTTCGTGCTTCAGTCAGATGCAATTCTTCGTCAAACTTATATCATCATTGTGCCTATCATGGTCTTGCCGCGGCCGTACTGCAGCGACTGCTACCAGCAACGCCATCTTGACCTTGTCCAGAGAAATCGGTCCAGAGAAACAAAAAGAGATGTATATAAAAGAGACCAAAAGCAAAAATCCGCCAATCTGCCTATTTCCACAAACGCCGATTACCCTCGTTCGCTTTCATCATCGTGATTCCCTTCAGAAAATATTATTCTGCCGACCACCCCTGATTCCTAACAGTCTGGCTCGTTGGGCCCACAATGCCGTGTCCCTGCATCGCCGTATATATCAGGGAGTGCGTCATATGCCGTGTCATAGTTTTACAGAATCTCCCTAAGCTTCTGCTTCTGCTCAGGCGTGAGAGACGATGGGAAGTTGACCTTGTAGCGGATCACAAAGTCGCCGCGCTCGCGGCCTCCCTTCTTCGAGATGGGCATCCCTAGTCCGGGGTAGCGCTCTTCGCTGCCTGGTTGCGTTGGCCCAGACTTGTCGAGGTTGATCTGCTTGCCGTCAATGGTGTTAACATTGCGCTTCCAGCCAGTGAGCGCCTCCTTGAGGTCCAGTGTAATGGTCGTAACAATGTCGTTGTCCTCCCTCTTGAACAATGGATGCTCCTTCTGTGAGGTTGTTAGTGAACTGGTCTTGGGCCAACAAAATGGGTTGATGGATGTGAGCTTACCTCTTCGACAATGAAGTGCAGGTCTTGGCGTCCACCTTCCACCTGGTCGCCCACGCCATTGAACTTGATCTTGGAGCCCTTCTTCAGACCAGCCTTGATGGGCACCTCGAGGATCTGATCGGTCTGAACCCGCTTGCCGGTTTCATCCCACGTCTTACGCTTGATCTTCATCCTCTTGGTGACGCCATTGAAGAGCTCCTCAAGGGTGAGCGGTAGTGGTCGCTCCACGGTCGTAATCTCGGGCGTCTGCTCCCGCTCTCGAGGGTCGGCCGGGAAACCTCGGGTTCGGGGACGGCTCGCGCGAGGGCCGCCGCCGCCGCCCATGCCGGAGAAAATGTTGGAGAAGTCGTCGCCGTCGTCTCGCATGCTGCCGCTCTGGCGCATGAACTCGGCAAAGATGTCTTCGGGGTTGTTAAAGTTGAAGCCGCCGCCGCCGCCGCCGGTAGAGAAATGGAAGGTACGAGCACCACCACCGCCTCCAGGGACGCCGCCAAAGTCGAAGCCATTGAAGCCAGCTCCGCCCGCACCCGCGAACGGGTTTGCGCCCGCGGCACTTTCTGGTGGTGGCGCACCACCTCCTCGCAGCAGGAATTCTAGGCCGTACTGGTCGTAAATCTTGCGCTTTTCCGGATCAGACAGGATCTCATAGGCCTGCGAGCACTCCTTGAACTTCTCGGAGGCGTTGGGGTTGTCCTTGTTCTTGTCAGGGTGCCACTTGAGGGCCGCCTTGCTGTACACGCGACGTGGTTAGCTTGTGTCGAGGTGATAAGGTAATGAGAGTGGGGTGAGGAGGAAGCAGGAGTGACGCCATGTCGAGAGACTAGGATCTCCCAGACAGGGCACGCGGGGTCGAATAAAACAACAAGCACAGGAACAAAACATCTGAGACTTACCGATATGCCTTCTTGATGTCATCTTGAGAGGCATCAGGCCTGATACTCAAGGTATCGTAGAGCTTGGTCTCCTTGACCATGTTGGGCGCACCGGATGCTAGATCGGGTAGTACCACAAGAACAGCTTCGAGTACCGATTAAATCAAGTCGAACCAAACAAGAACGAAGCGATCGGTCGTAGTGGGAGAGAAAGGAAAGTGCTTGTGTAGCAAGAGAATTAGTCTGCTTCAAGTGTGTGTGTTTTCGTCGATGATCCAAAGGAGAGAACGGTTATTGGGGTGGTTTCTCTGTTGGCAATGAATTTAGAGGTCGGAGTTGAAAAGAGAGAGAAGGTCTCCAGGTCAAGAGAAGTAGGTAGAGTGTGAGGCTTGGGGATTAAAGGCCAGTGACGCTGGGTGGACAGGCCGTGTGCCCTGCACTGGGACCCGGTGGGGCTCGGCGCCTGGGAGCTTGTGGAAGCTTCGCCCAACATCTTCCCACTTCACATACACTGGATAAAGCACAGCAGGTACATAGGTATTGTATACTCGAGATGTGTGCTCTTCACAGCCCTCGGTTCGTGTTGTGATACATTGTCGCTTTCTACCTGCTGCCTCTTTCCGGCTTCATCGGGTGCCAACATAAGTTAATACCATGTGTGCCCATATGATTTGGTTCTATAGGCCACCGATTTCTGTTATCCACATGCTCGCTAGAGCAGAACACCTCACTTGCGTCTCGCATTCATTGGCGAGCTGCATACATCCATCCCGCTAATTCTGCATACTCCGTGACCCAACCCTCCTCTTCCTACCTACCTGTACTTCTTCCTCTGCGAGCAGCCACATGACTGACAGGAAACGAGCAGCGGTCAGCAGCTTTGCCAGCCTATCATGCCTCGATCTCATGGCGGGGGCTTGGGGGGGTCCCCCCTGTCATGCCGTTCTGCGGGGCGCTTAACTGCCCGGAGCCCCACTTTCTTCATCATCGTCGTCCAAACGCCGCCAAGAGGTGGGATGCTTGCAGGCCAGTGCTTGAAGATTACGACGATATTATCTCACATGACAGGTGCATTGACTTCCCACTGACGAGCCAGTGAAGCCATTCACCACATTCACCCTCCAATTGCTGATATCAATTGTTGGTCAATAGTTTGTACCGAGATATGTCATCAGCTAGGTATTACTCCTGAACGGTGGAACCTTCTAGAACCTTCTACATATCATTCAGCAACATCACTTGTCGCCGTATCGTTAAGATGTGTGTATCAATTGATGTTTCAAAGTCAACCATAATACTTATGTGTAGCATGTACAACGCTCCTCCCACTCGAAAACAATGTGACCTATGCGAATACTATCCGTGATGCAACCTTCTTCAAAGCCTATGCCTTTGGGTATAATCTGTGATTGGCTGTCGCCTGTTCTCCCCTGTCTCAGGATTCTCCCTTCTCAGCTCGCCCTGATTCGTCTTGCGGGCCTCTAATCGTGGCCATCAGGAATATTCATATCCATATCCTCCATGGCAGCCCCGCCTCTCTTCTGGCTACCAGCTATAGTTATCAGGGCAGGGGTTCGAGCTCGCTCCTGCATCTCGGGCTCCTTAGACATCTCGACATCACTTGAGAGGCCATCACTACTCTCGCCATCATCCGCTGTGAGCGGCGCATCTGCTCGTGATAGCAAAGGCTCCATGTCGGCGTCCTGACTGCCGGCAAACCCATAGGATCGTCGTACCGCCTCGGCTCGTGCTGATCGGTAATCCACGCTGGAGAGCTCAGGAGAGTGCAAGCGAGCGCTGCTTGCGTCAGATATCACTGTAGCCATATCAACCATCTCTGTCCCTTCGCTCTGCGTAGTGTCATGGTCTACAAACGGGTTCTCCATTTCGTCCCTGTCGAAGCTACCCAGCGATGCTCGATTGGTATCCATGCTGTCGATGCTGTCTGCACGGTGCTTCCTCTTGGAAGGAGACAAGGGGCCGAAAGATGTCACCTTGCTGGCCTCGCTGGCTGGTTGCTCTTTTTCTTGGTTGAGCTCGTTCCGGAATGCCTTATTGTCCGCCCGAGCGAACCTATCCAGGGCAGATGGTAGCTCATGCCTCGGCACCTTGAGCGCGGTTTCGGTGGCGTAGATCAGAAGAGGGTTCTTGGTTTCGGACCACACCTCCCGCATAAGTCGCTCGACCTCAATTTTCTGCGATTCAATCAGTCAGGCGAGCTGCCTCCCATACTGTCCTCACATCTGTGACTTACCTCAGCTAGGACCGGTGGATTCTGGTTGGGAGTATAGGCAAGCCGCCACCACTGATCCACCTTCACAGGTTCGTCGTCCAACTCTACCAGCTGAGGCACGGCGCGTTGGCAGACATATGTCACGTTTCCAGGGGTTGCCACGCCGCGGAGCATGTATTTCTTGCAGCTCATTGGTATCGACCGGCCAGGCTTGTCTGGCTGTGTCAGAAGCTTTCCAAGGAATCTTTGTTTCGCCGTCAGCTTATCCAGGTGAGCGCGGTGGCCTAGATTTCCGAGTCAGTCAGACGCATCATCTCGCCATTGCTTCGTTTCAACGTACTCTTCATTCGTTCGTCCAGGTCCAAGAGGACCTTGTCCATCCATTCAAGTACCTCACCAACCTGGTCATGAAGATGCTGCTCCTCCGTCTTCATCTCGCATGGTGCATGCCGATAGTCGGGATACTTGTATGGGTCAAAGCCCGTGTCTCGCATTGCACCGAATCGCGCCAGATTCTCCAGGTACTCGCTGAAGCCCTTCCATTGCTCGATTTCTTTCCGTATGGATGCGCTCTTATCCACAACCAGATTCTTTCCTTTGTCTGTCAGCACATTGAGCTGCTCTCCCTCCCTTTTGATGAGGCTCATGAGTTTCTTCGTTTCGCACCAGGCAGATTGGATGAGCTTAGCCTCTTCTGCCCGGCTCTCCAGCCACCTCTCCGGGTATAACACCTCTGGTATCTCCATGGAGTCGGACGGTCCTCCTCCTGCGATTTTTATGGCAAAGGTTTCGCCCATCTGCTTAAATGTAGCCATCTTGGAGGTGGTATTGATTTCTTCCCACTCGACAATATCGTTCCACATGATGTGGTCGATACACTCGTACAGGGTTTTAATATCCGCGTAGTCCTCCACGGCATGCTCGGCCTCCAGCAAACCGAACGAAGCACCTTCAGTTTCTCCGTATCCCTCATCACTCTCCTCTATGATGGTGACCACTTGTGTAAGGGACGAGACAGCTTCAGGGTCTTCTTCATATATATGTTCAAAGAACTGCTTCTCGGTGCTCTGCGAAGGAGAGAGGAGGGCGTCGGTAAGAACGCTCACGGAGCCGTAGCTGCGCTCCGTGGCATCGAGGAATGCCATCAGACGATGCACTTCATGGTGAATCATGGGCTTGGCTTCTTCCGTGCTGACCGAGCCCGCTCCGTTTGACTGCATCTTGGCCAAGACATGTGGTGGAATGATCGCCTGGCCTCCCCACCACTCGCTATTATGCCCATATGAGGGTGCTTCAGTGCCAAAGGCGAGCAGTATGTTGCGGGCAAGAGGAATTTCATGAAGGATTGTTAGCAAGCCACCGAGACAATGGCCATCTCTGGGGCCCTGGCCGTGAATCAAAAAGGCGGGAGCTCCGTCAGCTCGCTTGCGCAGGGAGGCCGCGGGTGCTCTCTCGATCTGAACAGCTTTCGTACCGGTAGGAACCATGGCCCAGCTATCCTGGTCATAGTCGGGACGGTTGGCTGGACCAAAGATGGGCTTCGGGATTGAGGAGTCCATGATGCCCGTCTCGTGGTCTTCCATGGGGACGCCTGCCTCCTCTGCTGAAGCTCGCAAGGCTCGCTGCATGTCCTCGTCTTCTTCCGCCTGCGAGTTTGGGATACCTGTTGCCCAATGTTAGAGCGCTGCGCGGCAAGACAACATGGCAGTGAGACAGGCTCCTACCATTTTCTGGCAGAGCCCAATCAACAATCTTGCTCAGGGGTGACCTATTATTGGTTCTCGATGGCGGCCTTGAGGGAGCCCCGGGGCCGTAGACAGTCGGAGGAGGTGTTACGCCTTGAATCACGTCGTTCTGACTTGGAGACTCGATGTGGAAGGCTGGTCACATTAGCTTTCGTAGCTTCAGTCCAGACGGCAATTTCCACGCACATATTCCTGTGTGCCCCGTTCCGTTGCGGTCGGCCGTGAACATGGTTTCATCCCATTTCATCGAGTACTTGCTGCGAAACTGCCGCAGCACATGTCAGCTTCTGGCGTCATCATCGTCGCGACAGAGGGACCGCCAACCGTTTCGGAGTTGTCGAAGTATTGCATTATAACTGTTTCGGCATTCAGATCGTTGCCCTGCTCGCCATTAGAACACCCCTCGACTCATAGGCAAACGGTGCGCATACCTTGAGCGCCTGGATAACCATGCTTCGGTCATCGATAGGATTGAGATTCGCAAAGTCAATGACCTGCGTAATCTGCTCCTCAGACGGCTCCATGGGCGCCATCTTGTTGAAATGCTATCGTCCGCGTTCCTAGGTGAGCCAAGCAGCTGCCATGGACCAAGTCGTCGTCCAAAGTCGAACTGTCTGGCGGTTCCGAAACAAAGGGAAGCTTCGGCGCAGGTCCTGGGCGAGCTGCTGAGGGGTTGCTGGGAATGGAAACCGGCCCCAGTAACGCTGTAATGGATGAAACTATAGAGCGAGGAGCATATCAGATGTGGTATGGATGAAGGAATGCTTTCGAAGAACAATGCGCAGGCTACTATGTTGCGTGCATGCGCCACCGAGAGAAATCGTTGGGTTGGCAGTTGGCAGCTGCGGTCTGGCGTTGGATTGAACGTTTCGTCACTTGGAGGCAGCTTCCAGTGGAGTGCTGGCGATGGTCAGGGCAGCCTTGCACAACCTGCCTAACCGCGAAGGTACAAAGCGCAAGGTGGTCCGCATGACTGTACGAGAGGTACCTCGGTTCGTTGAGATGCACACAAAGACCAGCAGCGATAAGATAAGAGAGCAGCCCAAGTCCGCCGGAAGCATCAATCATGGTGAAAGCCAAAAATAACAAGTCTTCACAATCATGCAAGACACTTTTGACGATTTGCCTGCCTACCTCTAAATAGTGGACATGCACGCCGCTTACGGGCTTAATGAGAACTCTCAATCACAGCTCGCTGCCACCAGCCTAGGTCGACTCTGCAATAAACCATCACTATCAAATACTTGTATCACGAAGCAGACTTCTGGTGTAACTCTGCAAATCCCTTCTCACTTTTTGGCAGGAGGCGTTGTTTAGATCCACGGTTACACAACAGCATCGTTCGTCGGTAGATCGGCTCCATACGAAATGCGTGCATTTTATACCTGATATGTTCTCTTATAAGAAAAGCAACCCAGATCCCTTGTAATCGATCCCAACAACATGCTGGATATCCCCAGCGCCACCACCAAACACACGTTCTGTCCCCCGTGGTGTAGCTATAAATGAAGCAACAGAGCAGCCCAAACGCCTCGATAAGAATAAACCCACAACCCGCTATGCATGCTTCCCTCTGTTTGAATAGATGAGGATGAGAGAGTGCCATTGAATGCTCAAAGACAAGTCCATGGGCCGGGCGCTACTTGCTCTCCTTGGTGTCAGATTGTTTGTCATCCTCATCGTCATCCTCGTCATCAAAGTCGTCCATATCTGCGTCACTGTCGCTTCCTCCAAAGTCTTCCTCCTCGTCTGACATGTTCCAAAAATCGTCGTCGTCGTCGTTGTCCGCCTTTTGGGGAGCAGGTGCCAGTTCCGAGGCGGTAGGCATGGAGGAGCCTCGGGGTATGTCTGCCTGGCTTGCCTTGACCAACTTCTTTGCCCTCGCGTTGTACTCCGCCCTGTTATCGCGGTACATAACGCTGGCGTCGACGTTGGCGGGAGAGCTGATCTCGGGGTCATCCATCAGGAGCAAAACTGATCGAAGGACCGACTCGACGCCATGCAAGACATTCCAGCGTTCGTTGGCCATTTCACCGGATTGTATATCGTCGCCGGGTTTGTGGAGGATAGAAATGCAGAGGGTGCCGTTCTCGTATACGTTGGGGTGGAAGATGCCTCGAGTCACAAAGCTGAAGACGGGTGGCTGGTAAGGGTAGTCCTTATCAAATCTCATGGAAGCCTGTCCACTGAAGTTAGCAATGGCGCAGATGCAGCCGGAGACGGAAGATCAACATACCCTGAGGTAGGCACCATGCCAGACGCTGTCGGGGTTAACAACCCAGAGGCCGAGTTTCCAACGGAAGAGGTCTCCGGCATCGTCGCCATCGCCCTACGATGTAGAGTATTAGCCTTGGTCAAGGAAGAGAAGTGACCTGGATGCCTCTGGATGTCGCATGCTTACAAAAAGGTCTACCTCCACCCATTTCTCCTTGCGCAGCTGCGCCAGCTCCTGCATGAGGCGTTTCTGGGCCATCCTGGCAAAGACTTGTCACCGCCGAGGTGTTGAAGTGTGATGTATGTGTTTTTTTTTTCTGTTGCAGAGATCCCTCGAGAGGGTCGATACTGTTCCAGGTGCGTCGAGGAGGCCAGAGAAATTCGGCGGAAAACGACTGCTGTGCGGGTTGGATAGGTATAGATTGGTAGATAGTGTCGGGAGCGAAACGCAGGCGGTATCGGAGGGGCGGGAGAACAGACACGGCGGACAAGGACCGTGTTTCGACAGGGAAACGAAGCGAGCCAAAGATGCCGAGCGCAGATGATGGGGTGGCGGGCGATTCAGCAAGAGAAGCACGTTGGCAACAGAGTAAAATAGACCGAGGTGAAAGAGCGGTGTTAGGCAGGGAGGAGGAAGCGTGAGGGAGACGGAGATGAAAGTCAAGTCATCGAGGAGCTTGATTAGTGCCCAAGGCGACGGGAGTTACCTCCTCCTGTCATATCTTAATAATAATAAGCTAATGTACCTGCATCCTTGCCCCAAACGGTCGCGTGCGTGCGCCGGTGGATGATGGCGGGCTAGGAAAAAAGGCAGCACCGAGTCAAAAAGGCAACTCTAATGGTAGCCTATCGTCAAACGACGAGATCATTGCCAAACACTGTCTCTCGATTTTGTTCTATTGTCTTCTGCCTCCCAGGAGGCAAGGGAGGTTGCGCTAAACACCCCAATAGTCAGCCGACCAGGCCGCCAACGCCTGACAATGCAGCTTTGCAACGGACCGTCTTGGTTTGTCACATCACTGTCAGGGCCACCCCCCAATGGGCCAGGGAACCAGGAATCGAATCAGGGTCACCCGCCATCGGCACCAGATCAGCGTCATCTTGGCCAGGGGCAAGGGGACGTGGCAAGGATTATTACATATCGCCCGTAATTCCGATCTTCCAGAGGCCAACTCCGTATGCGGCCCCGCCGCTTTTCTCCTTCCAGCCGTCCTAATCCCGAATCCCGGGCCAGTCTCGGTGCGCCCGGCCTACCTCCCATCTGCTGGCGCCGTTACAATGCAGGCCATGATAATCAGCGCCACCATGGCTGAATCCGTCCACGACAGACAAAACCCAAACTACAGCATCCGGTCGTCCATGGAGGATGCCCTCCTATCTAACCCAAAATCTCCCTGCAGACGAGGGTTACATGGCTTGCTTACATGATCCACCTTGGTCTGATACGTCTGAACCTACCCTGTACCTTGTTCAACTACAGCCAACAGTGTGCATACCCGCCTTTCCTCATCCCATCATCATTGTCCAAGGAATTTGGTTTTTATCGTGTCATTCTCACATCAGCATGTTGCTAGTTATCTGGACTAGCCAGTAATGAGGCAGCAAAAGTCCAAGTACATGGGGGGATTGTACCCATGCGTAAATCATAGTGGGCAGCGTCGTTCCAAACATCACGAACCATGTCAACCATGAGACGAGTAAATCAACATGCTGCAGGAATATCAGAGGTGACATCGTTAGATCTAACACTAAGCCTCCAGATCATAGTACTGACAGGTTCCCGTCCTGAAGTTATATATGAACGAATGCCGCGTCCCGTTCTTCTTCTCATACTGGTATCGCCAGGTATCCAGCTGATCGTGGATTTCACGCACGTACTTCTTCTCCGTGTTGGTGACGGCATGCTCAACTTCCTTCCAAGTCTCTGGTTCCGAGAGGCATGTTCTCTGTATCAGTTCCACAACTTCGTCGGTGGTCTCGACCGCCAGGATAGGCCCTTCGAGGAAAGACTGTACCACGCTGGCGGCGCTTACCTGCGCCTGCTCCACGACCGTTCGTCGATTAAACTTCTTGCTTCTCGTCTGTGCTACGAGAACCTTGACATCCTGCTCCGTGTCCCTATCGATTGGTCCAGGAGTGTCAAGTTGTCCTGCATTTCCCCGATAACGGACGACCGCTCTCGAGTCACGCTCTCGGATCTCAGCTCTGAGCCACGAGAGAAGCTGGCTGGCGTGGACTTCTGCATCCGGCGTATCTTTCCGTCCCATCGTCTTGATCTTCAGCATCGAGTCTTGCTTGATAATAATCATCCAGGAATACTGCTCGTCTCGGTGCTTCGTCATCAGATCTTCAAGAGAACGGGAATCTCTGGCCAGCTCTGCGCTTATGTCATGCGCCCAGAGCAACTGCAAGATTTCCAGCCCAGATGATCTGAGGGTGGCGGCGTCAAAACTCGCCACGAGAGCATCGCACTGTCGGGAGTCAGGAAGGCCCGTTTGGAAGTTTGTCGTGGATTTGACTTACCCGCTTGTCCTGCATAGCACTCATTTCTTCTTCCGACTTTTTTAGGAAAGCTTTGCCCCCTACCTTGGGAACCTTTGCTAACCGTTCCCACGCCAAACTGAAGCCTACTGCATGCCTCTCTCTGACCTGACCTCCAATCTTGGGGCGCTGTTCTCTGATCAGATGATCGTATCGGCCTCCAGCGGCAAAGACATCTTTGACCTTCTTATCATACAGACAAGAAAAGAGAACACCGCCGGTGAAGAAGCTTTCTTTGAGACTGTTGAGAGGATTGACATAGACTTTGGTAGAAATGCCAAGCCGTTTGGTATACCCGACAACCTCCTTGAGATGGGCTATTGTGGATGATGCTCTCTGATACATGTCGCTGCCCTCAAAAAGAATTTTGAGTTTCGAGAATGTCTTGTTGGGAGTATCTAGCGCCTCGTTAACATATGGTATCACGCTCTCATGCTTTCATACCCCTACCTCGAAAGTCGAATCGCTGGAGTTCATCAACACTCGTGGCCGGCAAGCCGATGGCAGGCGATCGCAGTTCCATTCTGATTCTTTGCCAGGTATTATTGTGGATATTCAACTTGCTGAGAACGTCAGCCGTGGCCGCACGGCTCGCTGGTTCAATACCACAGTGCTCAAAGATGAGCTGCAGGAGATCAGAATGGCTGAGGTGGAAGCACATCTGCGACGATGACAATGATGGAAGGGTAGAGATAATCTCATCTAACACTTTCAACACTTCCGCTTCATGTAAAGCAAGATCTAACGTGTCGCCAGTGACAATGTCAAAATCTACCTCCCCAAACATTTGGGGCTGTCCTGTATCCTGCTTGTCCCGAAACACATTTCCAAATGTGAAGCTTCTTTGGACGACAGGACCGTTGACATGCTTCGCCATCATTCGAGCATGGCCCATCGTGAGATCATATGGTAACTGGAGCACTGTTCCGTTAGAGTCCAAGAGCCGCACTACGTTGTCTCCATAGTGCGAAGAACGAGGATATATCGACGACCTGGGTGTCTCTAGTGCTCCGTGACGACGGAATATGGAGATTAGCTCCCTCTTTATGGAGCTCTGGTTCAAAAGCTCAATGGGGGTCGGCAGGGTAGAGAACATGTCCCAGGCATAGTCTTTCGTTGGCTCAACGGGGCGTGAGAACAAAGTCGACAGCATCTTGCGGTAGTATGGTGAGTTGGGGTCAGCCAACCCAGCAAGTGTCCGTCGAATGGTTTCGCTCTCCATCTGGACGGGTAGCCTGCCACTCTTCAGTAGTTCTGCGCTCGAAGGTCTGTCTTTAGGGTTGTGATTGACCAAAGCCAAGACAATCTCGGTCTGTGACTTATCGGCCGGCTTGAAATCGGATGGAAGTACTGGCTGTGGTTTTCGAAGGTGACCCAATACATCTGCCTTTTGCATACCCATCATAGGCTGGTAGCACATCTCGAAAAAGATGATGCCCAGAGAGTACATCTGCCGCTGGGTTAGGATCAAACTCTCAGTGCTTCGCCGACCATACTTACATCAACCCTGTTGCTGTACATCCCATTGACCGAAGACCTGACCTCCGGGGCCGAGTAATAGGCAGTGCCAATACT
Source organism: Stachybotrys elegans (assembly GCA_020746835.1). Lineage (NCBI taxonomy): Eukaryota > Fungi > Ascomycota > Sordariomycetes > Hypocreales > Stachybotryaceae > Stachybotrys > Stachybotrys elegans. Next base: position 858,301 of record JAGPNK010000007.1, on the reverse strand, counting down.
CCTCGTCATATCGTCCGTTTCAAATGTGTTCGCGGCGGCCTTGTCCACCGAAAACTGGCCACTCGTGGCAAGCCCGAAGTCGCCAATCTTGACGTTGTCCACCCCATCCGTGCTGCTGCTGATGAATATGTTTTCAGGCTTCAGATCACGATGCACAATGCTCAGCCCATGAATGTGAGCTAGACCCTCTAGAATCTGCCGGAACAACCTCCAGATCTCTGATGTGTTCTTGTAAAGTCCCCTCGAAATCAGATCGCGAAGTGTCTGCTGCTGTTAGCCTGCAATATTTTGACCCATGCCGCCAATGACTCACCCTCTTCTCACAGTATTCCATTGATATGTAGAGAATAGTGCGATATGCTCTCCCAGGCCTGGTACGCCTTGCGAATACTGGATGGCGCTCACGAATAGGAGATGCGACACGATGTCCGTTGACATCCTCAGAACTGTCAAGATCCTCATCTTCATCGTCCTCCGTGTCTTCGTCGGATTCCTCATCGCTCTCGAAGTCGACAGGGGCATTGGAGGAGATGAAATCGAGACCGCCTGTACTGGTGGCAAACTCGATGTTGATGCCAGCAGAGCCAGTTTCGTCAGCACCCTCCGTGTAATCATCCGTGGACGTCTCGCCTTCTGTATCCGTTAGGTCAGGCACCTCCTCAACCCACGTGTTGTAGTACCGCACAACAGCAGGATGGGTAAGCCGCGAAAGCAATCGAACTTCCTTCAGAATTTCTGTGAGACTGGCTTGTGACCGCTGGGTGACCTTTTTTATGGCATATATCTGCCCATCCAGCTTTTTCCGTGCCTTGACAACCTCTCCAAACCCGCCTTTACCCAGGCGGCCTTCCTCTACAAAATCTTCAGTGTAGCGGGAGGGGAGTGGCCCTCTACTGCTCGAGTCACGCCTAAGCCTCGCCGGCAGAGCTTGCATAGAGCTTATGGAGGCAGAGGTCGACAACAAGGCAGACGTATCGTCGAGGAGCACGGGTGCATCCGTCGCAAGGAACTCGCTGGAACCAAGCTCGAAAGCCCGCGGCCGCTTCTGTTTGTCCTCCTTGAAGAATCGACTGACAAGTTCCTGTAAAGGATGCGATAGTACAAGACCCTCCATCAGGTTCTTGGGAGACGAGTATTTTCGAAGAACATCTAGGCCAAATATCATCTGCACAAAGACCACCCCAAAGTCCCAGATGTCTGTTTTGTAGGTATACTGCGGCTTTGAAGCTGCTGCGATTTCGGGAGGCAACCAATACGCCGACTTGGATGAGTGCAATCCCAGCAGCGTATGCTTCTGTATGCTGAGATTGTGAATCTCTCTCTGATAAGAAGCGTCGGAAATTCTGGGGATGATTTCTCCACTGGGTTCTCGGAATAGTAGAATGTTGCCGGGGTGAATGTCTTGATGGGCAATATTCTTGTTGTGAAGAAAGTTGAGCGCATCGAGAAGATCGCGCGTCCAAGAGCGAACCTTGCCGATTTCAATATGGCCTGCGAGCTCCAAGAGCTCTTCGAGAGAGCCCTTCTCAGCCAAAGGAGTAAGAACGTTGATTGTCCAAGCGTTTTGAACGCTGGAGCCGGCCGCCAGGGGACTCTGGACCTTGAAGTCGAGGATCTCAACGAGATGTCGATGCTGTACTTGCTTGCCAGCCTTGAGATGCTGCAGCTTGGACTCGAGTGACTGCAGCTGTTTCTTCATTTCCTTGGAGTCCTTGCCGTTTGGACGGATGATGGCCTCCTTCAGAGCCAAGGTCAAGCTCCCCTGACCGTTGCCTAGCACAGGGCGAACAGTGAAGACGGTACAGACGCTGCCTTCGCGGGGATCGCACTTTCCAGCCACAGATCGAAAAGTGATGGGGTTACCCGATCGATCGTTAATGTTGCAATATTGATCAAAGTCCAGATGCTCAGCCTCGGACCCTGATGTTGTAGTGGGTTGGCTGGGATGATCGCTGCCGCGCCGGACAATCTTTGCTTCCCTCGCCTTTTGTCTTTGTCGATCCAGCTGCTGTTGGAGCATCTCGGCTATAACTCTCTCCTCTTCCTTGGACTCTTCCAGCTTCTTCCGGTCCTCCTCTTCCTTCTGCTTCTGGGCCTGCTCAGCCAGTTCTGCCTCGTGGCGGTCGCGCTCTTCATCGAGAGAGGGCAAGTGCTTGCCGTTAGCTTTGGCCTGTGCGTCGTTTTCTAGAATATCTCGAATGCCTTCGACAATTTGGTCGACCATTTCCTGCTCGCCCCGGGCAAAGAGCTTCGGCTGCGTGTCCATGAAGTTCTGTATCTTAAACAGGGTGGATTCGCGAAGATCCTCAGCATGCTTGATGGATAGTAGAGGCGGCGTCTTGGGATAGTTTGCGGTCATAACAAAGCCGATGGTGACGTTGAAGTCGTCGTCAGTGGAAGCCTTGATGCGAATGTCGAAAGATGGCTCCGTCTTCTTCCAGGCGCTCAGCGCATCGGTATGCTTGATAAAGTCGTCGCCGTAGATGGCCTCGAGAGCGAGGAGCTCATTCTGCTGGAGCTCTTCATATTCGATCTTGGTGGGAGCAGCGTTGGGGCTCGTGGGCTGAAGGCCCGGGAAGCTGGAGTCATCGCCTTGCCCGTTATTGTTCGAGGGCTTCTTCCATGGTGCCGGCGATTTCCACGCCATCGCGGTTACCAGAGAGAAGAGTCACAGCCAAGGCCGCGACGCTTCAAACGAAAGAAACCATCTTTACCTGTATCTTTGTAGTGGTTTGATGTTGAAAGTGCGGTGAGTCAGTGAGGGACTGGTTTGGAAAGACCAGGGAAAGTTAATGCACCAGATTAGTCGCCAAGGCAGGTACAGATCGGAGCCTGGCACCCAAGATCAGCCACGCCGCAGAGTGGGTTACTTCCAGCTGTTCAACAGCGGGGTTCCTTTACAGACCCTGCCGCCCGACGCGCGTGATAACGATAAGATCGTCGTCATAGCTCATATCGTCTCCAAGATCTCAAGGGAGATGCAGTGGCTTTGACAATCCCAAGCCTTTCTTTGTCACAATAGTGTAGGCGATACCTCCCAAGATGAACATGGCAAAGGATCAAACTATCTCATCAGCGACACCTAGCCCTCACCAGGCTTGCAAAGATGTACTGGGTACAATGTGTTGATGCCAAACACCTGCATGTACATGACAACGTTCAAAGGACCCAGTTTTGCCAGCAGAAACACGAAACCCTACAGCAAACACAGCAACATGAACACGACATACAATGCAGCCATCGGCAGACATTGAAACGTTGAAATCGGAAGTATCCATCTTCGATACCAATTCACCTACTAACTGATACATCATCTTTTTCAATCAGTACCTGAGTAAGTAGCCCTCCAGTCTTAGCCTCCAAAGTGGGTCCAACGTCCCCTTACAGGCCCAGAATAGGTCGTCTCCGCCAAACACGGGTGCCTGTAGACAAATGTAAACAAATGCATCATCCAACCACGACCACCGCCAACACGTCCCTTGCAGCACGAGCTTGCCTCGCTGGCCTTGATTGCCTCTGAGCTCCTGCAGAATCCGTGAAACAATTCAGCCATTGAAGAATCTCTTCACGGCTGCCATCACAATGCTCGGATGGATGCTGAAGCGCGGCGACAACGCGCCTGTTGCGCGCGATGAAGCTGGTACTACCGCCACGCCTCCCACACCCTACTAAAGCCAGTGTTAACTCTTCTTCCGCTCAGATGTGACCGACTACGACCAACCCGATACCCCAGCTCCTGTATTCGCGGCCAGAGCAATCAAATCCGCGTTATTTGGAACACCTGCTCCCCGGGAGGCTCGTAGCGCGACAGCCAAAACAGCTACCGCCAAGTCGAGTCAAGAACCCGAGCCAAGTTCGAAGACACCCCCGAGGCCCCAGGGGATTCTGTTGACCCCCGGAACGGGGACGACGCGCCGAAAACGTGTTTCTTTTGGTCACGACCTTGTGGGAAAGGCCAAGTCAAACGACATGGCCGCGTCAAAGAAGACAGGGGATGCCCACAGACGCTCGCGCCTCACCCAAGCACTGGAGGATTCCCGGAGCAAGGGTGGCAGCGAGAGCAAGTCCACCGCTCAACAACAAGCCGACAATGGGTCTGAGGATGAGTGGGAGGAAGAAGACGAGGATGACCACTGCCACCACGACATAACCCTGGACTTGAACGAGCCGCGATCACAATCTGGACAGTATTGGAAAGACGAATTCAAGAAATACCAACAAGAAGCCAAGGTGGAGATGGAGAAATTGCTTCGGTATAAGCAACTGGCAAAATCCTATGCCCACGAAAAGGATGCCGAAGCCATCAAGCTCGCCGAGATGCTCCGTGATGAGCAGCAGAAGGTTATCCAGATGGAGAAGAAAATCGTGGAAAACGCGTCTAATATCGTGTCGAAACGGGAGCGGGATGATGTGGATGCATCATCTGACGTGCTGTCTAAACTCGCAAAGCAGACGGCTCAAGCGGTTCAATACCGACAGCGCGTCCAGGAGTTGGAGGAACAGCTTGAGAGACTTCGTGCCTCCAGAAATGAAGATGACGATGCTGCAGCAGATGCGGAAGCGAGCAGTCGTCGCCGTCGACAGGCAGCATCCCCAAGAACACAGAAGACGATAATGGAAACACAGAGAGAGCTCCGACGCGCGAGATCACAACTCAAAGAGATGAATGATCTTCGTGAGCAGGTCTCATCGCTAAAGGCACAACTCAGAGCAGCCAAAAGACAGGCTTCTTCTGGACAGCAGGAGGAGACGAATGGCGATGAAACCACGAGGGCCCAGCTACGACAGGCCAGGGAACAGGTGAGAAGCAAAGACAAGGAGCTTGAGCAACTCAAAGAAGAATTTGAAGCCTTCCGGAAGGAGAGCCAGGCACACGACGAGGACACACGAGCGGTGCTGGAGAGAGCCCACGTTAAGATTGCGGAGCTCAAAAAGGAAGTTAGGACGCTCAAGGCTACCAATACGGACCGTGTGCGGCCCAACAGCTGGCACCCCAATAGCCAGGACGATGACATGATCAAGGATGTCCTATCTCCTCAGCACCAAGGCCGTTCAAAATACAACCCAACAACAACTGGCGGAGATTCTATCGAAGTCAATCTGTCCAACGCCACGTCTCGGACTCTACGGGAGAAGTTCCAACAGGACTCATCGGCCTCGGCCGTTGCCAAAGATACCGAGCCTCCTTCCAATCATTTGGAAAACCGACCAAGGCTCCAGCAGCCCAGGTGGCAGCCATTTGTTCCACGATCACCCAGAAACCGAGCGTACCTCGGCGAGGGCCTTTCCGAACGGGCTCAGAATGGAGCATCTATAACCAGACCGAAGAGCGCAGTCCCCGACCTGCCTGCTCTCGCCAAGTCCATCGCCCGCTCAGGACGCCGAGGGTCAATGAGCGAAGATGAGCCGGTGGATTTAGTTCACAACGATTTCCGACGACTTGGTGGAGGTGAAGTCAGCGGCATCGGAAACAGTACGATTCTCGGCAACACTTCCAAGAGTATCCTGCCGCCAGAGCGTCGCGCTGCGGCTATCGCCCGCATCGAGCAAAGAATGGCGGAGAAGAAGGCCCAGCGACGAGCTGGCCATGACAAGGAGAATGTTCGCCCGTGAGCGAGGCGGCAATTGTTTAATTCATTCAAGCGTGGTGTTGGGGCTGGGTTTGGTCGACATGGATATGCAGACTGGATGTAAAGATTTAACCTCAGTGGGTAGGAGTAACAACCTTCCTTGGTAATGAATACAGGTAAACATTGAGAATTACCCTTAAATGAGACGCCCTGAGACGTGAAGTTTGTAGGCAGTGAAATACCTGTATAAATAGGTACGCTTGGAGGAGATGAGGTGGCTTATCAGACCCCAGTTTTTCTCCCTCACCAACCCTTTCCTATCAGCTTCATTACCTTGTCTCGTCATGAGTATGGCTATCAATGGAGGGGAAACAGGAGCACGGTGAATCCGCGTCGGCGCTTCGACATGAAATTGCTCAGCTAGAGAACCGCCTGCTCGAGGCACAGGCAAAGCTAAAAGCCGTCCAATTGCACGACGAGCCGTCTCCATCACCTGGCCCAAGTACATCCGACCCGACCTACCTAGACATCATCATAGAAGCTAACTGTCCACAGGTCGCCGCGATGCCTCTGCGCACTTTCTCTACCTCCTCTCGGATTCGGCCCTGCCGCTAGGTTCGTTCGCCTTCAGCAGCGGACTCGAGTCGTACCAGGCGCACAGCGGGCGGGCGGCATCCTTCTCGACGTTTCTGCCGTCGTCGCTTTCCTCCTTTGCTGCTACTACGCTGCCCTTTGTCCTGGCTGCGCACCGAGACACGTCGCAGCTCGCGGCGCTGGATGACCACCTCGACGCGGCCGTCATTTGCACCGTAGCGCGGCGTGCCAGCGTCGCGCAGGGCCGAGCGCTGCTGAGCATCTGGGAGCGGTCGTTCCGCCCTACACTGCCCGGCTTCGAGGCCCAGATTCTACGTGACTTCAGCGCGCTGTTAAGGGATAGCAGAGGCGAGGATCCCCCGAGGGTGTCGGCGCATCTTGCGCCGCTATTCGGTGTCATCTGCGCGACTGTCGGCCTGGGACTGAGGCAGACAGCATACGTGTTCCTGCTGAGCCACGCCAAGGCTCTCATCTCGGCCGCTGTAAGGGCAAGCATGTTTGGGCCGTATCAGGCACAAAAGGTCTTGGCAGGCGAGCAGGTGCAGAGGCTGATTGATGCCATGATTGAGAGAGAATGGGACACGTCGGTAGAGGATGCTGGGCAGAACATGCCCATGATGGATTTATGGGTTGGGCGACATGAGGTGCTATATTCACGCATATTCAACAGTTGACCTGGATACAGGTGGTTTTCACAATTTGTAAAATTCGAAGAGATATAGGTATGTATGAATATCATATCAAAGGCACAGCAATAGCCATCATGAAGAGGATTCCGGCCATGATTAGGTTGATCTGCCCGCGAATCGGCAGGCGGTGAGAATGAAAACCCCCACCATGGCGATTCTGCCGCATCTCAACTTGCGTCCCTCTTTGGCCCCACCTCGAAGTGTTTCCTCTGGACAAGTCGAGGGCCAGCCGTCGAGCACCCACGGAATACACTTGATAGATCTGTAGACGGTACGGCCGTCTCAAAAGAAGTCCGCAAAGATGGTCAACATCACGGACAAGATCAAGGAGTAAGCGATGAAGCCTGCCCATCAAGCCTGGGAGATATCTGACAACAACAGGATTGAGGATGAGATGAGGAGGACGCAGAGTAAGCTCTCTTTTCAGTTTATTTGGATATCCCGGGTCGAAAATGCATATGATTCGTGAGATATTGCGAGTACTTGAGTGGCTATCTGTACTCGATGGATGAGTCGAGTCTCATGTCTTCATACAGGGCTCTGCTGTAAGACCAAATGGCTGACGCACCATGAACAGAGAATAAGGCGACAGGTACGTCTCCCCAGTCCGAGCGAGAGATCCCATCTAATCTTGACCAGAATATCACTTGGGTCTATTAAAAGGGTACGCGACTCACACTCACTACTAACCCCACGCTCGCCGAAAGCTGACCGAACCAGAAAGCTCGCCCGTCTACGAGCACAGCTATTAGAACCCGGCCCCGGCGGTGGTGGCGGCGGCGGAGCAGGCTTCGACGTCAGCAAGAGCGGTGATGCGCGAATAGCCCTCGTCGGCTTCCCCTCGGTCGGAAAGTCAACCTTCCTGTCCAAGGTCACCAAGACGCGCTCCGAGGTCGCCTCCTACGCCTTCACCACGCTGACGGCCATCCCCGGTGTGCTCGAGTATGGCGGCGCCGAGATCCAGTTGCTCGATCTGCCCGGAATCATCGAGGGTGCCGCCGAGGGCAAGGGTCGTGGACGCCAGGTCATCTCGGCGGCCAAGACGAGCGACCTCATCCTCATGGTGCTGGATGCTACCAAGAAGGCTGAGCAGCGCGCGCTGCTAGAGGCCGAACTTGAAGCCGTAGGCATCCGGCTGAACCGTGAGCCGCCGTAGGTGTCTCCGCGAAAGGAACCTGACGGCAACGGCAGCTGACACCGTGGTAGGAACATCTATCTCAAGGCAAAGAAGGCCGGCGGTATGAAGATCACCTTCCAGTCACCGCCCAAGAACCTCGACGAGAAGATGGTCTTCAACATTCTTCGCGACTACAAGATCCTCAACTGCGAGGTTCTCGTGCGAGACGAAAACGCCACCGTCGACGACTTCATCGACGTCATCATGAAGGACCACCGCAAGTACATCAAGTGCCTGTACGTGTACAACAAGATCGACAGCGTGTCGCTCGACTTCCTCGACCAGCTGGCGCGCGAGCCGCAGACGGTCGTCATGAGCTGCGAGCTAGACCTCGGCATCCAGGATGTCGTGGACCGCTGCTGGAAGGAGCTCAAACTCATCCGGCTGTACACGAAGCGCAAGGGAATCGATCCGGATTTCAGCGAGGCGCTCATTGTGAGGAGTAACAGCACGATTGAGGATGTTTGCGACCGCATTCACCGCAACATGAAGGATACATTCAAGTACGCGCTCGTATGGGGCGCCAGCGCGAGACATGTACCGCAGCGGGTAGGATTGGGACACACGGTGGCGGACGAGGATGTGGTATACATTGTTAGTGGATGGAAGGCATAGACTGGAATCACGAGCCCGGCACGTAAGCCGCCAATTCGTCAAAATGTCGTAAAGAAACCCAGAGGGCTTATTCTGATTGTATATTTTCAGTCGTTACTTCGTGTCATTACAATGTGGGGGATATCCTCCCATCCTGTTCCCGTGCACAGGATATCAAAGTCCACAACGCCGAACATTCCTGTTTCCAATCCCTAGTGCGGTCTCCGAGTGCCCGTCGAGGACAAGAGAGTAGAAGAGCCTGGCAAAGCCGGCCATGTAAACAACAGCAAACAGCGCAACTGAGGCAACTCGAAGAATAAGATAGCCGTAGGGATCGTCCGTCTAAGGAAGGTTGGGTCGGGTGCCCAAGGGGCTGTCGTCTTTCAGCCTCTTAGCGCTGGCCTGAGCGAAGAGCGACTTGGGCTTGGCCCTGTGGTGGTGAGGTCAGTATGGAGCTCAGAGATAAAAGAGAGGATAGGACGAACTTGGTGGCATGCTTGTTGCGGTAGTCGCGGATCTTGGCACTGCAAGGGCTCATGATGTTATCCGAGGGCGAGATGTACTGCTTAGCACTGTAGCTGTATTAGCGAATTGTTGGGCAAGATACCGAAGGCGGGCACAACACACGGCTCGTTATGGATCTTGGACTGGAAGACCTGGCGGTGATACTCCATGCTCTTAATGTCCTTGCCGGCGGCCTGCTCCATGATGGGGGCGTTGACGTCCTTGTTGGCGAGAACGTTGGTAGACATGATGGCTGCGAATACGGACGAAGCGCAATGCTTTTCTGATGGAATTGGCGAGAGTTATGAAGAGTAATAGCAGCGAAACAGTAAACAAGTAGGTTGGCAAGATGCTTTGTTGACTGGCGTGTAGAGGTAGAGAGATTGAAGCGTTGAGGGAGAGGGCACGGGTGTTTTTTCAATGTCGAGATGGCATGTAAACAAAAAACCGGGGCAGGCACTCTCTGGCGAGTCTGGATGAGTCTTGCTCAAGGGGGTCTGAAGAAACAAATCAATGTCAAACAGCAGGTGTGAGTGAGTCTGATAAAAGAAAAGGCCCCGGCAGGACCAGAGCTCTTGCAAAAAAAAACGTTGGTGGGGCCGTTGGCATAGCAACAGCCAGGATCGTGGAGGAGCGTCCAGCGTGAAAGCTGGAACGCAGAACGGCTGCCAGCTGGCACATGGCCCGTGACGATGGGCACTTCCCCTGTGCATACCTAAACCCTGAAGCCTGCGTTTATGGAGCGACGTCATCGCCATGGCGATGGGCAAGGCCGACGTGGCGCGAGCAATGCGGGTGGGTGGACAGTGCTGTACTGGCTGCCTCGTAGGACCACGGGCAGCGGGAGAAAGGCGCTGATGCTGGGCCAGTGACTCACGGTTGCCGTGAGGAACGATGATACACTGAGACGGTAGCATTGCTGGACGACAGGGACCAGAATTGTAGATGCGCCGGCACTTGGTAGAGCACTATCTTTTCCCACGTACGGTGCATACAAACAAAATCATGCGAACCCCGGCCATGTTTGGACGACAGAACCCAAGCAAAAATAAAAAATAAAAATAAAATAAAATAAATCCATGATGCTATACAAGCCGTAAGACTTTAACCAATGAAAGAGGCATTCTATAGTCTCGACCTTTGGATGCGCGATCCCGGCTCAACCTGCTCCACGCCGTGCGCCTTCATCAGCTCCGCCGTCCTCTTCTGCTGCCACAGGATATGCTCGGCGACCTTCTTGCCGCGCCTGTTCTCGTTGCGGCCCATCTGCTGGAGGTGCACCTCGTCGGGCCCGTCGGCGAGCCGCAGCGTGCGGATGCCAGCCCACATGCTGGCGAGCGGCGTGTCCTGGCTGACGCCCGCGCCGCCAAAGCTCTGCACGGCGCGGTCGATGACGGTCAGCGCCGTCTGCGGGATCAGCACCTTGGCCTCGGCAATCTCCTTGAGCGCCTTCTTGGGGCCCTGCTCGTCCATCTTGATGGCCGCGTTGAGCACGACGAGCCGCGCTGCGTCGATCTCGATGCGTGATTTGGCGATCCATTCCAGGATCACGCCGTGCTCGCGGAGGGCCTTGCCAAAGGGCTTCTTGCGCTCGTCGTTGACGCGCATCAGCATCCAGTCCAGTGCGCGCTCAGCCTACCACATATGTTAGATGCTATTACATATCGTTCAACGAGGATTCTCAACTTACGGCACCAATGCTCCGCATGGCGTGGTGGATACGCCCGGGTCCAAGACGTCCCTGGATAATTTCGAAACCCCTTCCCTCACCGAGGACCATGTTTGCCACAGGGACACGGACATTCTTAAAGGTGATCTGGCCGTGTCCATGGGGCGCATCATCGTAGCCGTAGACTCGCAGCATCCTGTGAATTGTGATGCCTTTGGTCTCAGACGGCACCAAAATGACCGACTGCTGACGATACGGGTCCTTGTTGTTGGCATCACTCTTGCCCATGACGATGTAGATCTTGCACCGAGGGTCTCCCGCACCGCTCGACCACCACTTTGACCCGTTGAGCACATACTCGTCGCCCTCGCGGCGGATGTCGAGCTGGATGTTGGTGGCATCCGACGAAGCAATGTCGGGCTCCGTCATGAGGAACGCGGAGCGGATCTTGCCATCCATGAGCGGCTTGAGCCACTGCTCCTTCTGCGCGGCGTTGCCGTACTTGGCCAGCACCTCCATGTTGCCCGTGTCCGGAGCGGAGCAGTTGCACGCCTCGGAAGCGCTGCGCGAGCGGCCCAGCCACTCAGCCATCAGACCGTACTCGAGGTTCGTCCAGCCGGGAGACTCGGCGTAGTGGCCCTTGGGCAGGAACATGTTCCAGAGCCCGAGCTTGCGGGCCTTGGCCTTGAGGTCCTCAATGATGGGCGGGTGCGTCTCCCATCGGCCGTCGCCCTCTCCAACCTGTGCCTCAAGGACGGGGTCGGCGCTGCGCTGGGGTTCAGCATAGGGCGGCTGAGTATGGGGAGTCGGGGCTGACTTACGGGATGCATTCCTCCTCGACGAACTTGGCGACAATGTCAATTGTCTCCTTGGCTGCGTCGCTGACGCGGTTTGAAACCTGCATACGGTCAGCTCCGGGCTTCACTTCAGCTGGAGGTGGAACGTACGATGGCTGGAATCTGTGACGACATGATGGCGAAGATGACGGCAGGACTTTCTCTAAACCCGAATGCAATGTCCAATTATTGATAGGGAAATGTGACTTGCAGGTGAACACAAAATGAGAAGATCGCTGGAACTTGAAGAAACGACAGCAAGTATGGCCAGGTTAGAGGTAGTCGATGAATGGAGAGATGAGCCGAGCCGAGGTTGCTGCCAGTTTCTCGAGGCTCGAGTGAGCTTAGCTCAGAAGGATAAGCGGGGATTAGGGACGGCACATCTGGGGTAACCAGCCTCGGCTGTGGGGTGCATTTGGGGAAGACCTCCATCGCCTCAGATCAGACGGGTCTGTGGCAAGCTGCTTCTTGCTCCCCATGGCGTTATAGACGTACGATCGTACAGAGCCCTCAAGCTTGCTAGGAAGCATATATCGGCATATCTAGAGTATGATGCCCCTCTTTCATGATGAGGACCAAGTCAATTCCAATACGATACAATTTCACTACACTTCATATTTGACCATACAGAAATAAGTAACAGCAATAACTAGTCTTACGATTCTCTCATGTTAATCAGCCCCGTAAACTAGGCAAGGCCCCTACACCCATTGCCATCCCCGGATATAGATAAATCATGGGACGGATACGTAAAAATGCAGCGAACCGGTATATTCTGAAACCCTTGTCCGTCCATTCTCCAACCCCGCCCTAAGCAAAGATCAAGGGGTTTGTACCAAGGGTGTATCTCTGTGCAGGCGCCCGACAAGTGCACGCTCTGGGAGATCGAGCAAAAAAAGAAAGAAAAGAGAAAAAGGAAAAAGTAAAAGGGGGAAAGGGTGATTCAAAGGAAAACAAGATGCAGATAACCACACTTGAACAGCACACTTAGGCCTTCTCTGCCTGCTCACAAGTAATCCTCTCAACGCAACCAGAGCATACGTAGTATATTATGCTTCCATGCTGACCATCTCCTGAAAACTGCTACTTCTGACTCCCCTTCGGCAAGGTATTCTTAGCAAGCGCATCCGTCGCGGTCGTTATCAATGTGGATGTTGATCGGGTCGTCGAAGTTGTCGCTGAACTCCTCTGACTCCTCCTGGGCGAGAGCATTTCGGGCAATGACTGCAGACTCAGGTTAGCACAAGTCATACCTCACGATAGCTTGCTGGCAACTGACCCTCAAAAGCCTGATCGATGTTGATGGCCTCCTTGGCACTCGTCTCAAAGTAAGGAATATCGCCCTTGGACTGGCAGAACGTCATGGCTCTCTTGTTGGAAATCTTGACCATTGTAAGCATCGTGCTATATTTGAGACCCATCATCTCTGCTTACCACTCGCTTGCTCTCCTCGACATCAATCTTGTTTCCGAGCACAACCTGCAATCGTATTAGTCGAGTCCTCGCACAACGTGGGACGACGGATGCCGAGTCTTACAAATGGGAAGTTTGCCGGATCACGAGGAGAAGCCTGGATAAGGAACTCGTCCCTCCAGCTGTCGAGAGCCTCGAAACTCTTGGCGTTGTTGACATCGTAGACGAGCACGCAGCAGTCGGCACCACGGTAGAAAGCAACACCTAGCGACTGGAATCGCTCCTGTCCTGCCGTATCCCAGAGCTACCGCACCACGTCATTAGCCAGAGTCCCAGAAAACGCCTGCATCTCCATCGCCTTCGCGGATGTGAGCGCACCTGCATCGTGACCTGTTTATCGTCGACAAGCACCTCTCGCGTCAGGAAATCGGCGCCGATGGTTGCCTTGTAGCTCGCGCTGAACTTCTTGTTGACCTGGACGAAGAAACAAGGAGCGTCAATTTTTTGGGCCAAAATAAGCTTTGCTCGTGTGAGGCAGGGCGTACATATTGATTCATCAAGCTGGTCTTGCCGACACCGCTATCGCCCAGAATGATAACCTTTCCGCCAAGCCAGTCAGTATCGTGCATTCCGCCAGAGTTTCCGGTGCTGTCTGTTCGCTCTGTACCTTGAGGAGGACCTTCTTCCTGGTAGCCATGGCTGCGGTCGGCGGCGGGAGGACGATTGGGTGGTGGGATGACGTGATAGAGAGACAAGCAGCGCGACGACGGCGGAATAGGCGCAAGGAGGTAGGTGAGTCGTGCGTCAAAAGGAAAAAAAGAGCAGCCTGCGGGAAGGGCGAGGAAGTCGGTGAGCAAGAGATAGGGAAGGCGTTCGGCCGAAAATCGTCACGAGATGCCGGGCGTTGACAAGGCTCCAGCAATCGGCGGTCCGTAGGATGTTGACGTTGAGTTGATTCGCGGGCGGCGCCTTGGGTTACAGGCAGGCCCAGTACCCGTTCAAGCTGGGACAGAGACCTGCATGCATGACCACCTGCTGGAGCTCCACTCATCCACAGCATAAAATGCCTTATCAACGGACACAACCGTGACCCATGGCGACCGGAGCGCTAAAATCGTGCCTGCACTACCTTGACCTTTTCACGAAATGAATTCATAACAGCAGCGCATGATTGACTAACTGGGGGCTTTTATGATGTACGGTTCTCCTTGATGATGGTAATTGAGTGGTTCGTCCGGAAAAGACCTGTACTCTCGGCCTCTTTCTGCCGTCCGTTAAAGGTAGGTACCTCTTAGGTACTATCTGTACCTGGCTGTCTCTGTCTGTTTTCGGCCAGTGTCGGATAGGTAGCGCCTCCTGCCAGCGCCTATAGAGCGTCCGCTAAGTGGTACACGGCTCCACCACCTAAGATTGTACCGCACCGCCACATGTCGAAGACAGCCCATCAATTCGACATCATCCAGCCACCATCGTAAGCACCCGACCCCTGCGACCAATATATCCAACCTTCAACGCCAGCATCGGTTTCAACTCCCCCCCAAGCTTCGACCTGATGGACTGGGCCGAATCCCTCGGCCTTGGACATGGCGGATGAGACTCTGCTCGACAAGGTCCACGACCTGAGCGACCTCGAGCTTGCTGTTCTGCTCTGCCTCGTCAGCCGGCAGCATTGCCTGATCAGCACGCCCTCCGACTTTGCCGACGACCTCGTCCAGGAACTGCAGCTCGTATGGATCTCTCTGTCCCACGGGCCTAGGCTTTGCTAACTGATTACAATACAGGTTGCGTCCAAGACGTTCGGCCTCCGATCCGTCGTCATCGTCAACTGCACGCCCTCTACAACGCTCGAAGACTTCGCGGGCGCCCTCCTCCCCCCACGTTCCGGCAGCCGTTCCGTCTCCCCATTCCAGACTCGCTCCGATTCCTACTTTTCCTCCAATCCGCTCGCCGGCCGTTTTAATTCGCACTCCATCTCCCCGCTGACCGCCGCCTCGTCTCACATCGCCAATGTCGTCTTGGCGCGCAATCTCGACCGCGCCCCATTGGCCGTCCAGATCCAGGCGCTCGAGCTCCTCCGCACGCATCGCATATTCACGCGCGTCTCCGTCGTCACGGCGCCCAAGCAGTTCCTCTTCATACCTGTCTTGGAGGCTGAGAGCGGAGGCAAGGCCCGTGTAGCGAAGCATCTCAATGACTTCTTCTCCATTGCACACTGGCACGATCCGGAGGATGGGTTTGTGAATCTTGAGGAGGCTGACGGAGGCGATGACGCTGAAACCGCCTCCACGGGAAGCGTCGTGAAGAAGGGCTACCCTGCTGACGTGCATCACGAGGCTCTCATATCTGAGACGGTATGAATCAGACCCTCCATTCCAGACTCATCGCATGCTGACGCAAGACAGGAGATCAGCCACCTGGCTAAGCTGAGCCAGCAGGTCCAAGTCGACATTGACGTCACCCGCTATCAAATGAATATTGTATCATTCCTGCGATTCCACCGAGCCGTTGCAGGCGGCGTTTCCCCAGCTGCCACGCAGCATTTCAGCCAGCTCATCCGGTGTTTGGCGCCCATTCACAGGCTGGATTTTGCGACGCCCGCACTTGTCGCACTGGCAGCACGCAAGATTTACCTCCACCGAATTCAAGTCGCCCTCCCCCACCAGGAGAGGAGCATGCAATGGGGCAGCCGGTTGGAGGCAGTAGAGGTTATGCTGGAAGACCTGGGCGCCGAGGACATAATTGAAGATACCCTTGAGATGGTGACGGCACCCATTTAGGTTTGCAGTCTTGTATTAGTCTATTGTAATGATTTCGTGTCAAATTCAGTCTGACTTGACTGCACCATGCTATTGTAACGAATAACCAGGTTTCGTGATGCTACAGACTTGCGATATTTGCCAAGCCAAAAGAGCCTTTGATCCAGCTCTGATTCCCTAACCGTGCTCTCCCGTCATGCCATTTCATCTTTGGGCCGAACCAACCCAGAAAGCAAAAGTTCATAAGGACGCACCGCACATGAACGCCTTCAGCTCAGAGAGCCTATACTCTAAACAACCTGCTTGACCTTGCACTCCCAGCCAGAACCAGCAGCCAGCAGAGGAAGACTGTAGAGGGTTAGCAGCAATTCTTGAGGAGTGAGTTATATGGTACTAACCTGGCACCCAGACACCAGCCCAGCTCGTTGTTATCAATCTTCTTGGCAATCTTGACTTCACGGTCGATAGGCATCTCATAGCCAGTGTGCAGAAGGGCCATCATGAAGTTGAGGTCCAGGCAGTGCTCGGGACGATCAGCAAGCTCCTCCATGGCCTCGGGCAGGCTGTGGAACACGTCCCAAGCGGCAGGGCCGCTGCAGACAGTCTGTGTCAGGTCATGCATCTCGCGGAGGGTGAAGGAGTCGGGCATGCCGAGAGGCTTGGTGCGGTCGTAGAAATAGGACAGGATGTAGACATCCTCCTTGGCGAAGGTCTTGACCATCGAGGGCTGGTGGATGCCATTGAAGGAGCAAGGAGCGAGCTTGCACCCCTCGCCCTTGTGGAGGATCTTCTCCGCCAAGTTGCGGCACTGAGCAGTGGAGGCCTGAGGAGGAGCGGTGAAGTTGAAGGACTTGTCGCTGTCGCCAACCTTGACATCAATAGCCTGAGACATGCTGGGAGGGAAGCAAGGGTGGACGACGGGCTGGTTCATCCAGCTCTTGTCATCGCCCTTGGACTCGATCAACTCCTTGATGAGGGTCTCGTGGATGGCCTTGCGAGCAGACATGAGACCGAAGCCCAGATGAGAATGTTGGTATAGATCAAACTTGGTGCCGGCAAAGTCGAGCTCGTACTTGTGGTCACCCTCGGCAAGCTTCTCGGGCATGCCGCTGTTGGGAGTTCCCTTGAAGGTGGGCTGGAAGACAATCTGGGTAGAGCCACCGCCAAGGTCGAGAGTGGCAGCAGTGGTGCTAACGTCAGGTCCGCCAATGTTGCCAAGGAGGTAGTTGGTGGTGATCCAGGCATAGACACCCTCGTCAGAGCCGTCCATGATAGCGACGCCCTGCTGCTCGTCGGAGACAACGGGGAAAGGGTAGTCCTGCTCCAGGTGTCGCCTGACCTCCTTTAGGATGGCATCGGCCTGCTCCTTTCCGATCAAGCGCAGACCAGCGGTAGCCTTAACGGCAACGGGGGAGCAGCCCTTGAGTTTCTCGGGGACCTTGTCCATGGCGACCTTCAACAGGGGGTCGAGGCTCTTTGCAGCGGCGACGGGGTCGTTCTTGAAGTTGCTGAGGCCGCCGACCGACTTCTCAGTCATCTTAAACTCCTCCGACTCGAGCTGGGGAACAGGGCCGCAGTTGTTGAACTTGTAGACGTGGATTCGGGATCCCGTGCTGCCGGCATCGATCATGAGGACATACTGAACGATGGGCTTCTCGGAGGAGTAGGAGCGGGCGCACTGGTCGGTGCCATAGGAAGAGTCGGCGGGAGCCTGTCCGGTACCAGGAGCTAGAAGACAATTTAGCTGATGAAACTGGCAAAGGCTGCATTGGGCATCATACATCCAGACACATGGCTTCCGCTGGGAGAGAACCACAGAAAGAGGCAGAGGACAGCAAAGACGACGGCGCCCGTCTTGGCCCAGCGCATGCGCTGTGACTGCGCCATCCAGGAGTCCTTCATTTTTTCGAGCATGGGTTGGCCGCGGTGGTCGGAATAGTAGCGGTCGGGTTTCTCGAAGGGATCGTGTACGGGCTGCTTGTTGGTAGGAAGCGAGACCGACGTTCTCCTCATGAGGTGCAACAGGAAAGCGAGCGACTAGAGAAAGACGCCGTCGCAGACAATGCGGCGAGGGCGGGGACAGCGAAGAGGCAAGGGGAGGGGAGGATGAGAAGGGGGGAAAGAAAAGGAGGCTCGAAGTTGGAGAATAATTAATGGCAGCGGAAATGGACGTAGCGTCGCACACTCGAGTTTGGCAGCCGACGGCGAGCGAACCAGGGGGTGCTGAGCACAAGGAGCCTGGAGGGGGGTGGCGTGGCGGGCGGGACAGATAGAAATTGATTAGTTCGGAGGCGACCAGGGATGGACCAAAGTGAAAAAGGAGACTGCGGATCGTTGCTTATCGGACAGGGAGACGTCAGCTCTTGGGCCGAGTTTCAACTGGATGGTTGATGAAGCAAGAGACGTGGTAGGTGATGCAAGAAATTTGTGGGATGAAGCAGGGACAGAGCGTTGGTTTTTCTCCCCAAGACTTAGTATCCAATTGGCATTGCACACAGATTCTCTTGACCTGAAGTATCCACGGCCGCCTTGATAATCCGGGAAGAGCCCCTGATACATCCAAGCTGCATGAAGATTGAAACCCACCCAGGCAGGATAGGCGACGAGAGCCTGTGACGATCGTTACAGGCCCGAAAATCTCCAACGGAGCTACAGAGTACGCCTGGAGGAAACCATGTTGGCATGTGCAAGCCGGACTCGGCATTTGGATCAACTTACAGCCTCGTTGTATTGTGCTGTATTGCACTCTAATTACTTCTTTTCTTTGCATTGAGATATCGCTGCAATTCATCGTGTGACCCTGCCGCAGAGACTCATTTCATCTGACCGTCTCACATCCTTCCTTTCGACCTGCTTCCATGGCCATAGAAGAGGTACACGTAATCTACGCTAATAATGCCCGGAGCACGATGTACCCTCAAAGCGCCGACGTAGACAATCGCTGCCTTCCACTTTGACCACATCACATATCATTGCCACCTCGCCCAAAGATTAAGAATACATCTCGCTCTTTTCACCGCTCCCGCCTTTTCTGTCGGCTCAAATCCCACTCGTATACATCTTATACCGAGTTCCCGCATACCGCCCTAGTCGTCGGCGCAATGGACGTCCATCTTCTCATCTACGACCTGTCTCGAGGCCTCGCCCGTCAAATGTCCATGGGCCTGCTTGGCTTCCAGCTTGACGCCGTATACCACACCTCCATCGAGCTCCAAGGCCGCGAGTATGTGTACGATGGCGGCATCATTGCCATTCGTCCCGGATCTTCACACCTCGGCCAGCCCCTGGAGAAGCTGCATCTCGGAACCACCAATCTGCCCATGGACGTCATAGAAGAGTATCTGGATTCCGTCCGTCCCATCTTCACTCTAGAAGTATTTAATCCCATACATAAAGAAATGCCAACAGCACCGCTGACCTGTTCAGGCCTACGATTTATTCCGCCACAACTGTAACAACTTTACTGATTCCTTTTCCAATTTCCTCCTTGGCAAAGGCATCCCTGGCCATATCCGCAACATGCCACAGGCCGTCATGGACTCGCCGTTTGGACAAATGCTACTGCCGCAACTCACGCAGGGTGTCAATTCCAGCCGTCAAAATGGTTCCATTCTCGGGCTCCAGCAAACCTCACAACAAGCTCCACAGCGAAGTCGTGTGAAGAATGTCGCGGCACTGTCCGAACTCAACAGCCTGCTTGAGGCTGCCAAACAATCGTGCGCCGTCATCTTCTTTACCTCTGCGACCTGCGGTCCATGCAAGGTTCTTTACCCCGTTTATGATGAGCTCGCAGAGGAGCACGGCGACAAGGCTACATTCATCAAAGTCGACATCGCGCTTCCCCAGGCTGCCGAGGCGGCGAGCAAGTTCTCTGTCCGAGCAACACCGACCATCGTCACGTTCTTAAAGGGCGAGGAGGAGAATAGGTGGAGTGGCGCAGATGCCGCCAAGCTGCGCGGCAGCGTCCAACTGCTTGTGCAGATGGCACACCCAGTCCATCCCCACGAGAAACTGCGTCTGCCCAGCTTTTCTAATCCCAACATCAAGCCAGTTCTCTATGCGAAGGTGCCCCCGCTTCCCAAGCTGATGGCAAAGATGGGCGACGACGTTGCAAATCAACCAGAAATTAAGAGCCTAACATCCTATATCGAGACTAGAGAGAAGGAGGGCACCATGGACGCGGTACTTCCAGACATGGGTCAGCTTTCCAAGTTCATGCAACAATCTGTCAGTGGACTGCCGGAGGAGATTTTGTTCACAGTCATCGACCTACTTCGGTGTGCCATGGTTGATCCTCGCATCAGCGGTTTCTATGCGGAGGAGATGGAGAATGTTACGGTCCGTAGCGTTCTTGGCTATGTTAATGACCGGCAGGATTGCAGTTACCCGCTACGGCTCGTCACGTTGCAGATGGCCTGCAATCTATTTTCGACGCCTCTGTTTCCGCGCGAGATCCTCAACGCCGCAGGCCTACGGACGCCCATCATCCAACTGGTCTCCTCCAGCTTTCTTGACGACAACCACAACAGCATCCGCGTGGCGGCTGCTTCCCTTTTGTTCAACTTGGCCCTTTGCCATCGCCAGGCTCGAGCTAAGGATGCAAGCCATGGGCTGCCGGAGGAGGACCAGGTTGAGCTGGCAGCATCGGTAGTAGAGGCGATCAGCCAGGAAGAGAAGTCTACCGAGGCTCTCCAGGGCATGCTGTCGGCTCTGGGGCACCTTGTTTACGGTACCGACCTCGAGGGGGAGCTTGCTGATCTGCTCAGAGCGCTGGATGCAGAGAGTGGCATCCTCTCCAAGAAGAAGGCATTTCCGAACGAGAAGTTGATTGGGGAGGTTGGTGCGGAGTTATTGGGCAAGGGTCTCCGAAGGCCCTGATAATATTTAGACAGATTTTAATTTAGCCAAAGCCAGAACGTTGGGCCAGAAATACATGATCTAGCATGAGGCCCGGCCCTTCCTTTCTCTTTCTCTTCTTCTTCTTCTTCTTCTATAGCCCCTATAGCTACAAGAGGAACGTCGTGTGGTCAAAGCCTTGATGCAGTCTGATGCAGATGATCAAGCGTATCTATCACGTGACGGGTAACAGGCAGCTGTAGGACCTATTCAACCTTATTAGCATAGCTGCAAGACATGCTATCCCCCCCTTAAGTTAAGCAGTCTTTGCCCCATCCTCAGGGGGGATGTCTCCTGCTTATCCTCATAGGTACCTTGATCCTGGTGTTTTGAGAAGTGATGAGTGATGAGGCCCACTGGTGCTCAGCCCTGAGTTGAAATTTTGGACGGAAATGATGAGTCAGCCGGCCAGCTGCCCCGCCCTGCGCACCAAATTCCTTTAAATTCAACGCCAACACGCGTTTTTCTTTCTCCCTTTCTTCTTCTTTTCTTCAGTATCAAAAAGCATCTGAGCTGCCACGACCTACACCTAGTGCGCTTCTCGTAAGCGCATTCCACGGTGTTGTGTTGCCTTTCTCCTTCGTGAGAAATGCTCAGTAGAACAAACCCTGGCTTAAAGGAAATTTCTCGCAAGATTTACCCGTAGGCGAGAGATGCCCATGAAAAGGGAACATTTCATCAGTGAAAATTTTGTAGTTTTGAGCGTCGCAATTTTGTGGGAGTGTGCCACGGCCGTGCCCATTCAGCATGCAATGTTACCTGGACATAGGCGTCTTGTGTGTATTTCTTTGCTCGTGGATGCAGGATAAATTTGCTTCCCGTTGCGCCTCACGACGAGCTACGGCGAGACTCGACGCTCGACATATTGCAAACTCCATCATCACGTAGCTGTATGAAGTGCAGTATTTGCAAGGCGAGACGGTTGGTCTCACAGTCATGCAGTGACTTCCATGTTCTTCGATGGAATATCAAGACATGAACAGGCTACGATTGCGAACGGAAGTTTACAAGCTGGTGTCTGATTCGTAAACTTCATACAATCGTTAATTGCCCTTCCAAAAGCCAAGATCCAAGCCCTCATCCTACGCAGACCGCGTCCTTTTCTTAAGCCGCGCCCTGCCTGCGGGACTCATCTCCATTGTCCACCTTGCTTCTATGCTGATCCCGCACGAACTCTTCGATTTTGTCGTCATGATGGGGTCGTTCAGGCGGCCCAGGGATCTCAGCCCTGGGTGGCTCGGGCTTGTCCTCTGGTTTCAGTATCTTGGCCGCGGCGGGTACATATTCCACGACTGGTCATTGTCAGATCTGTCAGCCATCGCTGTCTCGCGTCTGCGTCAGGGAGGGATCTTGGTACTCTTCTCGACGACGGGGTTCGTCTGTTTAGGCTGGGAAGCAATCCGATCCTCCAGCGCTCGCTTATCGAGCTGCGACTTGAAGTCGGATGGCGGGATAGGCTGGGTGGTTGTCTCGTTGGGGGCGGTCATTCTGGCACCTGTATGATTCGCAATATTATCGGACAGATTGATGTCTCTGTTGGCGATACAGTCAGTAATCGTAATATATGCTTCCAATATTGACTTGCGAGAAACAAGTCTTTGGTACAAAACGCACATGCCAGCACGTATCCCACATGACGTCAAAGGGCCTTGGCTCCGATCATCGATAAGCCGCTAACTATCCATAAACGATACTGACACTTGCAACGCCATTGGTGACTTTTGATCTCACAAAAGGGAAAAAAGGGTGTGGTGGCTTCAGATTTGCCGGCCAATATCCGAACAAGTCACCATCGCCGGCCGAGGGAGGCATTTTCACCAACACGTTCCAGCATTTCAACCAACAAAGCTAATAATTGAACCCCGGGAGCCGAAGCCAGTCTTTAGTCTGAACCAATTCCCATCGCGATTTGACATACAAGCCGCAGGGATGGCACCCATCCCCATCACTATCGTTACCGGCTTCCTGGGCTCGGGCAAGACGACGCTCATCCTCAACCTGATTCCCCAGCTGCGCAGCAAGAACCCCGACTACAAGCTCGCCCTGCTCAAGAACGAATTCGGCGACCTGGCCGTCGACTCGCAGCTCGCCACCAGCTCCGCCATCTCGGGCGTGCGCGAGCTGCTCAACGGCTGCATCTGCTGCAACCTCGTCGGCCAGCTGGGCCCGGCCCTCGAGGAGCTCGAGAAGACGGTCGTCCCGGACCGCATCGTCGTCGAGACCAGCGGCTCGGCCTTCCCCGCGACCCTGGCGCTCGAGATCAACCGCATCGCGCGGGACACGGGCAAGTACACGCTCGACGGCGTCATCAGCGTCATCGACGTCGAGAACTGGAAGGGCTACGAGGACACGAGCTACACGGCCAAGATCCAGGCGCGCTACACGGATCTCATTGTCTTCAACAAGTGGGAGATTGCTGGCGAGGATCGCTACGACGAGTGCCTCGACAGGGTGGGCGATCTCGATGTCGATGTGGCCAAGGTCAAGAGCGACAAGGGATGGGTGGACATGAAGCTCGTGTTCGGCGTGGACGGCGGTCTTGCACAGGAGTTGACAGACGACGAGGTCAACGGAAAATCTGGATCCAACGGCCATTCACACAACCACGATCATGACCACAGCCACAGCCACAGTCATCAGAGCGAGGTGGAGGTCCTGTCAGTCGAGGTCAAAGGGCCAAGCAGCTCCCCAGTGTCAACAGACAAGCTCATGAAGCTGCTACAGTCGGCTCCCAAAGACGAAGTGTACCGGATCAAATCCGTCATCACACTATCCTCCACGCCCAAAAACTCAGACCCCGACGTGCCACAGCCCCCGGCGAGTCCTCGAGGCCGGTACATCTTGAACTGGGCGTTTGGACGCTGGCTCTTCACTCCTGCGTCCAGCACGGTTGCGGAGCACGCCTCGAGCACGGAGACAAACTTGCGGATGACGATCATTCTAGGACGAGGGGAGGGGAATAGATGGATGAAGAAGCTGCAGAGCGGTGGATTTCTAGAACTAGAAGGTGAGGACAAGGGTGAGCTGACAGTCAACAAGCTACTATAGACTACACATGAGGGACGAGATATGACGGGAACGGTACCGGATGCCCAGGGTAGAGACGTATAAAGTGTCCGGGATAGAATATAGACGATTACTGCATGCGTCCACGACGATATAATTGGTATAATATTTCATCACCTTCATAACCACCTCCGCCCTTTCGCCTGCTCCCCACGGTTATCAAACGCCGCCTCATACTCCTCCAAGTCCAACTCACGATGCATATACAGATCCGCCGAACCAGACACGTCCCCCCTGCCCACAAAATTCCTCTTATCAAAATAGTATTCCGCCCACTCCCCGTCGTACAGATCCTGCTCCGGGTCCTCGAGCTCGCACGCGCCGACCCTGAAGCGCAGCTCGATCGTCGGCGTCGGCAGCTGCGAGAGGGGCGTGCGCGGCGATGGCGCCACGGCGGGCAGAAGCGGCGGCGGCGGCGTGAGGCATCGCTGCATGATGATCTCTAGGGAGTCTGCTTCGCTCGGCCGCGTGGGCGATGATGGTGCGGTGGGTGGGAGGGGAGGCAAGGGGCGCCATATATCCAGCTTGGTGGGCGAGGGGCAGGTGTTTGGCGGCGATGCGAGCCCGTTGTCACAGATGCGGCAGAAGCCGTTCTTGTCCGGCGTGCTGACCTTGCACACGGCGCAGGCGCCGAAGGATGTAGTCGAGGGTTTGGGCTGTAGATTCAGGTGGCTCGGCCGTCTCCTCGACCCCTGATACGTCCTACTCTGCGGCCTCGGAGGAAGCTCCCTCATAGGCATCCTCTCCATCCTCACATCCGACGACCATGAAGGTGTTGTTGCGTCTGGCGTTCTTCTCGCCGCTCGCAGGCCTTGCTCGGAATCCAAAGGTCGCCCAGTGTCTTGCGTTGCTGGGCCACTATCTTGGAATGCTGGATATAGTGCCATTCTGGGCGTCCGCGGCGCACGGCGGGGTTTCGCTGGGGCGACGGGGGGCTCTGGAATTTGAATCAGCAGAGCAGGTTTCTTGAGCTTCCTGGCTGGCTGTTGCTGTTGCTGCTTTGATGCTCGGCGCACGTAGCCCTGGATTCGTGTCCAGAGTAACGATGCGTGCTCCTCCTTGGCCTCGCGCGAGGCGATGAGCGACTGCTTCTCCTCGGGCATCTCGAAGTGCACGCGGGTATCCAGCTGCTTCTGTGACTGGCGAGACTTGTGCCGGACGCCCGGGTCGGTGGCTCTGCTGTCGTTTCTGCGCTTCTGACCATCCTGCTTGCTTGCGGAGGGGAGCTGCGGGAGTGAATTGTGTTTCCAAAGCATGGTGATTATCCAGAGCAGACTGTAACAAACCAGTTTCTTTGCTATAAGTGTAGACGGTACGTATTCAAGGGCCAGTCGTTCGTGCTATTAATACGTCCCTCGTGGCCGGGCTGCTGTATCCGAGCGCCGTCTCGTGGAATGGATGCTTTGTTTCTAGATGGATGACGCACAAGCCCTTCCCCGGACCGATGTCGACTGAGGGGGCCCGATGCTGAAAGAGAAGGCCATCGCGTGAGACAGTCGATGCGCCGTGCGGGCGTCTCTGGCAGCACAAGCTTTCGGATGCTGGATAGCCAAGGCGGAAGCCTGGTGGTGAAACATGTACTTTCTGTGATTCTGTCTATTTCATCTACGCTATCTAGAATGCGGGCTCCGGTTTTGCTCCATGCGTTGACTTGTAGTGAAAAGTATGACAAGACAGGCAGGCGATCATTGAATGCTTCGTCATCGCATACCCATGGCTGCTACAGACTAACAGTTACCGTCATGTTGTTGCTCAGCACCATCAGAGTCGGCGGGAGCTCGTTGCATAAAACCTCCACATCAGATAGATACTGCATCGTTGCCACGTCATCCAGGCACGTCCCCTCGGACGGGATTGGCAGTGTCGTGAGGAGGACCGCAGTATCCTTGGAGTTTTGACGCAGCAGTTCATTGAGGATCAGGTGCTGCGCCCGGCTAGGCAGATCATTGAACGACAATGCAAACCCTTGCGTCGAGTATGAAGAGCCTCCCTGCGAGGGTCCTTCTCTCCCGCCGTCATATCTATACGACTCCAAGAGATCCGGAATACTCAGCTTCACTTCACTCGAGTCCACCACACTTGAGAGCCCGGAGCCCTGTCGCGAATGATGACGAGAGTGTGCCGTCGAGCGTGGATATGTTGGTGTATCTGCAAACTTAATTGTTCTGGGGTGGTTCTCATCCACATTAACCTGCGTTTCCGGCAAAGGGCGACTTGAAAATTTGCCAAGCGATGACTGCCGAGAGAAGGATGGCCTCTCCGACTTGACGTTGTCGCCCAGGGAAGACTCGGGGAGGAAGCTTATCCTCGACTCCTCGCCCTGTGATGTGACAGTGGTCTGTGGAACGGGGCGGCTTGAGAACCGAGCATTGGAAGCTTGCCTAGAGGCGCTCGGCCGCGTTTTGGCTACCGAACCAGAGGTGGCAGGCTTGCCCCCTTCTCCTCGCACAGGGCTCACTGGTCGTGACGACCTGGGGCTAGGGAATGATGGGAATCTTGTAGGAGGCGATGGGTCACGGCTGAGCTCGCCTATGTTATGTTCCTTCGCTGGAGCTTCTTGGCCAGGGCTAGGACCGTCTTCTGTGATGACAGGGATACCGGACTGTGTGGTATGTCCTCGGGTCATTGGGCTCTGCGATTCCATTGTACCGTACAATGCTGTTGTCGTGGAAGCCCTCTCCGCAATTCGTCCCCTTTCGTCACGTCTTCCGTTCGACGGCGCAGTGGCTGCTCGTCCCCTAGTAGATAGTGCACTTCTGGAGTGCAGAAGAGGTTGCATGTAGGCCTCGGGAGGCTCAAACTCGTCATTGTCCGTAGATTGCCTAAAGGCATAGTCCATGTTCTCACTGGCCTCCAGCTCTTCCGAGCTATCGGAATCGTCCTCGCTACTCGACTCCTGGAGCACCTCATCGTTAAGGTGATGTGTGTGGATTCCCACATTCACTCCCATTTTACCCAGAATCGAAACTGCCTGCTTTCTGCGGACTTCTGCGAGGTCGACCGTACTACGACGCCTCCGGATGAGCCTTGCTTCTTCGTGGGGGTTGTAAGCGCCCGGACGTCCGACGGTTGAGTCCAGAATGTGATTCATGTGTCGAAGATCCTGGCTGGACGTCACGCTCTCATCCCTTCCTCGGAACATCTGGAGATCATCCCACCATTCCTCGTCCCTAAGAGCCTCATTGATGATGATCTCCCAGTCGATGTCGTTTGATTGCCCATTGATAATGAGCTCGTATGTGTTCAATTGGCCGGATGCGAGCCAGAACACAACGACTTCTGCCTCGATTCGAAGCTTCTCCAGCAGGGCCCGGACCCGCGCAGTCTCCTCTTCCACTTCGCTTTCGTACTCTACAAACACCATGACACGCAGAGTATAGGCCCTTTCCCAGGTCCTTACGCTGTGCAGAATGTGGCCGAGCTGAAGAATAAGGGTATCTTGAGTTTGTCAGTACATTCTTTCTCGCAAAGCGTTCATACAAGATATGGGAGACTTTTCACATACAAGTATCGAAGTTGGTCGTCAAAATATTCTTGCCCTCGGATGATACTTCGGCAGACATTTGAATAGGCCACAGATCGATATACTTCTTGGCATTTTCGCCGTTTCGTTGCGGCGTCTCCAACTTGTCAAATCCATATCCCACGGCGACATTGAGTCGATACTTGAGTGCCAAATCTTCCAACGCAGTCATATATTGCGTCGGGGACATCATATTCTCTGTTCGAATCACGTCCGTCGGTAGGAACCCTTCCAGGAGACGAGCGGAAGTGTCGCCTCGCGGCCGGTTACGTGAGGGTCCTTCCGACTTCGGCGGTCTCTTCATCTTGGCAGATGGCGATGTAGGAACGTCCGGAATCCAGATATTGGACTTGGATCTGCGAAGATCCTCCATGTTGTAGAAGCCCATTACAGCAATATTCGGTCTCATTCCTCCCAGTCCAGCGGTGAGGATCAGGTTCCTGATGCCCCAATTGAGGGAAGGCGATATGGCGAGTTGGACAAAGGCCTTGATCCGCGAGAACTCGGAAATGTAGTTGGACCATGCTTGCTGCTGTAGCCTTGCCTCCCCCACGCCGGTATCGAAATCATCAGTCACGATGACATGGCCCAAGATATAGAGTGACCCCTTTTTGAGTGAGTTGCAGAACTGAATCAGCCTTGTTTGGCGGCGCGGGTTGTTGATGAGGAGAATGATCTGTGGGCGCCAGAATTTGATATGCTCTGGTTTCAGCCTGAGCAAATACTTTCTGACCTGGTGGTAGATGAGATTCTGGGATACATCACCCCAGTGCTTCGGTGGGCTAAGATAGTGGATGAGCAAGAACAGGAACACGAGTACAGAAATGGCGATGGCAGCATATGTCTCGTCAATAAAGAACATGGCTGCGGCAGAGAGCAGTGCGCCCAGGCCTGCCGTCTGCCAGGTGAAGAACTTGAAACTTGGTCGGAAGTTGGGCGCTGAGCCAATCTTGAGAAAGAAGCACGCCAAGTTCATGACGAAGAATGTCATCTAATTCAGACCATTAGTGGATCGATGTTACGGGTTGGCAGAATCACCCTGTAGAAGGCGCTCAACTCCTCTGCCAGAAGTATAAAGACCAATCAGCAAAGGTAGACTTACTTGAAACCCCATGGCAATCAACGTGGCAATCTGATCCAAGTCAGCGAGAAGTGAGATCTGCGCCAGGATGTAGGTCAGACAGATAGCCGCCACAGGCTCGTCGCTCTTTCTTGTTCCCTTTCCGAAGACGTGGAGCCCGGGGAGCAGCTTATCTCGGTTGAGAGCCTGAAAGAGTTTGGCAGAGCCTATGATGCCCATCAGGGCAGAGAAGAGGGTCACGGAACATTCTCCTGCCAGAATGACCACCTCAGACAGATTTGTTCGGCTCAATATGTTGGAATCAGCAAGGAGGGACTCCCGAGTGGTGGTCAGGGCCATTGAAAATGCCACTGTGACGTAAACAATGAAGGTGGTGAGCATAGCCCAAAGTGTGCCCTTGGGTATAGACTTGCTGGGAGCGGCGAGGTCTCCCGACATGGATGCACCTGCAAAGATGCCGGACGTTGCACTGAGAGTCGTCAATGGACTGAAGGTTGGGCTAAGATTCAGGATCACTTACGGGAATAAAATTCCAAAGAGCTCGCGAAACATGCCGACGCCGCTATTTGGACCTTTGCCCAGCTTGGGCAAGAAATTGCCAGCAAGTGTGGTCAGACTCAGGCCAGTGAATTCAACCCCATGTGCTTCATCGTGAAATGGGGCTTTGAAGAGAGCAGAAATAGGGATAGATATGATGGACAATGTGAGGATAATGAGGAGCCCGTTGGATGCCTTTGAAAAGATGGCAGATCCCAAGAAGCACAGTCCCGTGCATGATATCAAGACGGCGGTCTGGAGAGCATAGACGGTCCAATACTGCTGAGGAAACGTGTGGACAAAGTGCAGGCGGATACAGTCGATGAGACCAACGACATTCATAGCAGTGTTGAGAACTTGAGCAAGATAGAACAAGATGCCAATGGAGCCACCGAATTCAGGGCCGAGAGAACGCGAGATGAGAAAGTAAGCGCCTCCGCCTTTGACCTCGCCATTGGAAGCGATGGCGGAGAGGGAGAGCGCCGTGAGCAAGTCCACACAATACGCAGCTACAATAAGTCCTAAACTATGATCAGTGCTTGATCAAAGGTGGTCTAGACGTGGCTGTGGCAGTGATCTGGCCCTACCTAATATGCCTACGAGGCCAGCCTGACCAAGGATGAGACCGAAACGCAGGAACATGAGAATGCTGAGGATATTCAGATAGACGGGGATGTAGACGCCGGAGACGGTTCCCAGCTTGCTGCTGCTCTTCTTGGGCTCCATGGCGGTGATGCTGGGCTTGTGGTCGGCCGGGGAGGAGGGCATGATAGTAACCGAGGCCGTTGAATCGTCGAACCGTCAAGCCGTCGTCGAACCAGCTGCTCGCTACCTACAAGGGAGGAGAGCTAAGCTTGCCATCCGAACCGTATTGGAGCTTCGGCCGAGGAGACGGACAGCAAGGGATCTTGGGAGGAGGGGGATGAGTCCGACCCGGCAGAGGGAGGTGGAAGTGAGGCGGTCAAGCGTTGATAAGACCGGCACTAATAAATAGCTGCCACTCCCCGCATCTCCCAAGCATCGGCGGTGGTCCGAGGAGGAGGAGGAGGAGGAGGAGGAGGCAACTCAAGCAAGATATCTAACCTACTCGGTAAGGCATCGGCACTGCAGGAAGATAGAATGGGGGATGGTGGGATGGTCGGGTTGATGCAGGCGACGCCAGGGTGCATAGAGGATGAACAGCGGGGGGCCAATGAGGGTGCTGGGATGCGCTTGGCAGCCTAGAAATGCAGCTCGTACAGTGGGTAAAAGGGTCCATTGCATCGTCATAGCTGGGCGCTGCGATGGAAGATCCGTCCTCTACCCCAGCATGCACTGCATGAAACGGGTCACGACAATCGCTTCAGGCGCTTGCCACAGGAGGGTGGTTGAGACATTGGCGTAGCAATTGCATTGCATTTTCATCTGGTTCATCCGTGGGTGACGGGATAAACAGGATTCTGAGGGAGCAAGATTAAAAGGCGCAGAACAACGAACCGGCATCGCACCAACAGGCCAGTATGGAACACGATTCGCAGCAGGGATGTCGGAGGTGGTGAATGCAATATTTGTCTCATCTTTTTAGCATGATGCATACCTGCAGCATCTTGGCACGTGAAAGTCAGTCAATAGCCAATATGGCGATAGATCAACAACCATTCCCAGCCAAGCCACTTGCCTGCCCTAGTCCATGGCAGTCTTTTTTCTCTACCCTATTAGCTCTACTATGGTTGCATCTTCTCACTGTTCTCTTCTTTTTCTATTCCTCTCCTCCAACACCCCATTCATCTCATCTCTGGTTTCCTTCCCAAGGCAATGTGCGTGCTGGAACCTCGCTTTGCCTGGCAGAGCGACCCACTTAAATGACGGAGGTGTTTAGTAGAGCTCGCGGTTTCCATGGAGCGTATCCATAAGCACGGGCAAGATCCATACAGGGATGGTTCTCGTGATTTAAGAAGATGCCACCGTGCCGCCGGCTGTCAGAGCTCGTGAACCTGCAACCTATGGTGCTGACTGTGGCGGGAAATACAAACTAAGCACTTCTGCCAGCTCTGTCGGAAAAGAAAGATCACCAGCTGGTGTGGCTTGGAAATAAGCCTCAAGTCAGGCGTTGCTGTGCTGGAATTGTACCTATCTACTGCGACAGGCGGCGCAGGCGGTAGGTACCGCTACCTAGCCGGGCTATGCCTTGGCAGTCAGCAGACCTTGCGACGGGTGCCCACTGAACCAGGCCCCAGCTATCACCAGGCCGCCCAGGCGTCACTTATCTCATCCACATCCACCCACCCGAGCTTTTTGCCAACCTCAGCCAATTGCCCTCGGTCACCTGAGCAAGAGCATCGCCAACACTCCAGCTCCGACCCGACCGCTGAGGATTCGCCGATCCCGAGCTGTCTCACCACCAATTCCTACCTGTCTTCCGCCCAGCTCCGACGACGAAGACGACGACAACAACGCCTGTCGCGCTACCTCGTCGCCTCGTCGCCTCGCCGCCCGACGCTGTGGCCTAGCCTGCCTCTCTGAGCCAACCAGCGCGGCCCGTCGCGAGTCATCCCATCTTCCCCATACATACCCTCTTGTTTAGCCTTTGCTTTTACTTTGGCTTCTGATTTACCTTTGGTTTGCTTGCTCCATCTCTGGGGTTTTCCTTGCTTCACGACGGCAGACGGAACAGCACCAGCGTCACCATGACTTCACCATCAGGTTCCTCGTCCCGAGCGGTGCCCACGTCGTCCTCGCTTGGTGCCTATGCACCCGTTCCCATTGCCGGATCCCCTTCGCGCGCCGACTCGACTGCCCGCCTCGCCGAGCCCGTCTCTTCGCTGCACAACGGAACGCCTCCAGTATACCGGTCGGGCTCCCCCCGTCCCAGTGTCGGAGCTGCGGATAATGTCACTCCCCTCCTCGGCGCCAGCAGCTCACCTGCACACGGTCCCGGAGTATCGGCTTTAGCGGCTGCTCTGGCAGATCCTGGACACTCGCCCGTCCGCTACGGAACGCCTCCAGTTCGCATGAGCACTCCCCCTCCTCGCACGCAGTCTCCTGCCGTGGGCTTCCAGTCTTCGACCCCGACCAATTATGGCTCATTTGACTCTCGGCGCGCTGGTCCTTATGAAGATCCAGAAATTGTCAAGAGACACTTGGTCCAGCCTTCCGACACGGACAACCCCCCATCGGAAGAGTCCTCCCTCCTCGGCCCCGCCAAGGGAAAGCAGCCCGCTGAGACGAGTGCAACTGGCCTAGGCGATGAGGAGTTCTCTAGCTTGCGTCTGCAGGGAGGAGATGTCACCCGAGGCATCTACAAGTGGACAGAGCAGGCAGAGGCCCGAAACAAGGTGCATCGCAGCAAGAGCTTCGACCATTCTCGGCCGGAGCCCGAATCCGATATTCTCGACATCAACTCGATCAAGGTGCCTGGTGGTTTCAGGAGGAATCATCTCCGCCGCAATGCCCGTAGTCCAGGACGCGGTAGTCAGTTCGGCGATGGCGAATCACCAGGCAGCGAGGGGCAGCCCAAGCTGTTCACGTCGAGCTTCCTCGAGTTCCTTTCCATCTATGGTCACTTTGCTGGTGAGGAGCTTGAGGAAGATGACGAGGCTTTGGGACCGGACGAGTACTTCTCATCGGGCGAGGACACGGATGAGTACGCTAGCGACGAAGAACGCGAACCCCTCGAGAACTCTGCGCTCCTCACCCCGTCGAAGCGCAGGCGCAGAAGAAAGACCAGGGGCGGCAGTGGCACCAACTCCCCGACGAGTGCCGCCCTGCTGCTCCTCAAGTCTTTTGTAGGCACTGGTGTGCTCTTCTTGCCTCGCGCATACCTCAACGGCGGCATGCTTTTCAGCAATCTCGTTCTGCTCGGCGTGGCGTGTCTGAGCTACTATTGCTTTGTCTTGCTGGTCACTACTCGGCTCAAGATTGTGGGCTCCTTTGGTGATCTGGGTGGCATCTTGTACGGCAAGTGGATGCGAACCCTCATTCTCGCATCCATTGTTCTCAGTCAGATCGGTTTCGTCGCAGCCTATTGCGTCTTCACCGCCGAGAATATGCAGGCCTTCATCAAGGCGGTGTCCGACTGCAAATCCTCCATCAGCATCCCAGCTCTGATTGGAATCCAGATGATCATCTTCCTTCCCTTCTCACTGTTGAGAGATATCGGCAAGCTTGGTTTCACTGCCCTGATTGCCGATGCCTTTATCCTCATTGGACTTGCATACATCTTCTATTACGATGTCTTCACCATCTCTAGTGAAGGCATTGCAGATATCATCATGTTCAACAAGAAGGACTGGACGCTGTTCATCGGAACGGCCATCTTCACTTTTGAGGGTATCGGTCTTATCATCCCCATCCAAGAGTCGATGAGGCAGCCCGAGAAGTTCCCCCGAGTCTTGTTCCTGGTCATGATCATCATCACTGTTCTCTTCACTGTCATGGGCGCCATTTCGTATGCCGCATACGGATCCAAGACGGAGACGGTCGTCTTGCTCAACCTGCCTCAGGATAACAAGATGGTCAACAGCGTGCAATTCCTCTACTCGGCTGCCATCCTCCTCTCGACGCCGCTGCAGATCTTCCCTGCCATTCGTATCGCCGAGACAGAACTCTTTACCAGGAGCGGAAAATACAACCCCTACATCAAGTGGCAGAAGAACATTTTCCGCTTCTTCGTTGTCATGCTTTGTGCGGCTATTGCCTGGGGCGGAGCTGATAACCTGGACAAGTTTGTCGCATTGGTAGGCAACTTTGCCTGCATCCCGCTCGTGTTTATTTACCCGGTAAGTCTACTCTCACTTCGCCATTCTCTCATAGTCGGCACGGCTGCTAACATATGACAGCCTCTGCTTCACTACAAGGCTGTTGCCCGAAGTTGGTTGTGGCGTACGTCCGACATTACGCTGTGCGTCTTCGGCTTCTTCGCCATGGCGTATACCACAAGCTTGACTGTCATGAGCTGGGCCAATTCCGACCCCAAGGCGCCAGGATATTGTGATAAGAGGGGATTCTAGGTGTAAGAGAATATGTTACTGATACAGCGTTGTGATGTTTGTTTGGGTTTGTATTGGATTGCATTGCCAGAATCATGGCCCCCAGCGTCTCATCATGCATATTCTTTGGTACAAATTTCCCTCGATTTTTTCCTCATTTTTTTCTCCTCTTTTATTTCCTTTTGGAACACGCACTGCAGAGATAGCACCATGCCGCCTAGATAGAAGCCGGGAGGTCCATAGCCTCTTACAATTGCACAGTATTTTCTTTCTTGTAAACCAGGGACGGATTTAACAACTCGGGTCCGAGGTGTTGCGTCACCATCATAATAGGGGATGCGGTGCATGTAGGTATATAAAAGGGAGCATGGGGCTTTCTGCGATCGGCTAGCGCCGGTCTCGCACTTGAGCATTCAGGTCCTCTCCAGACTTGAACATGCTCCCTTCGCGATCACTGCTTCGGCCTCTACGGTTGAGCCAGTCTTTGCGCCGACAATGCCGTGAAACCACATCAATCCTCGGATCTCGCCCATCCAACGTACTTGCTACAAGGAGCTTCGCATCCAAGCCAGCGCCACTGCCCGCGGTCCCAACATGCCCGTCTCCTACATGCCCTTGCGCGGCCACGCCAGTCATGCCAGAGGGCCTTGAGATCGATCACAAGACAGCCCTCAATGGTGCCATTACGGGATACGCGGAACATGTCTTGGTGTGTACCGGCCACAGCGACTGGCCGTCCAAGATTGAGGAGGAGAACAGCGGGGATAATCTTGCGGCCGACCTCAAGGAACTGTTTGGCCGAGGCGGAGATCTAAGCGACGTAAGTTGCACGATCCCGAGCATTATTTTCCGACAGCCCGACACATGCTAACGCCATGTCTAGCCCTTCCACAACGTCTCCGTCCTCAACTCGTCGTTCCCAAGCACGCCGCCCCCGCGAGCCGAAGTCCAGTCCTCGTCGGTCTACCTCCTCCCCAGCTTCAAATACGTGCCCGTGCTGCCGCGCGTATCCTTTGCCGCCGTCGAGGCTCTCGCCAAGGGCTACCTCCTGCCCAAGAAGCTGCACTCGGCGCACGACGTTCTGCCACCCATTCACCGGGACCGCCTCACGCGGCAGGAGGTGTACCAGCAGGCGCTGCCGGGCGTGCAGGACGTGCGGGATGTGCTCGTGCTCATCTGCGGCCACGGCGGGCGGGACATGCGCTGCGGCGTCATGGCGCCCGTGCTGAAGACGGAGTTTGAGGAGAAGATGGCGGCGCAGGGAATGGAGATTGCGACGGGTCCCAGGCCGCTGTTTACGGGGGAGAGGGCGGCCATAGAGGGCGATGTTGAAGGCAAGACGGCGGCACGTGTCGGGCTCATCAGTCATATTGGCGGGCACAAGTATGCGGGCAATGTCATTGTCTATATACCGCCGACTATGAAGCTGGGAGAAGAGCCACATCCTCTCGCTGGACATGGGATATGGTATGGGCGGGTAGAGCCTCGGCATGTAGAAGGGATTGTCAAGGAGACGATCGGCAAGGGGAACATTATTGCTGACATGTTTCGCGGAGCCATTAATGGGGATAGACAGATTCTGAGGTCGTGATGGCTTCATCATGTATAGACTGTACCATATATACTAGAAACGTCCAGGGCACCAATCCATGACGCATTGCCTCACTTAAAACTCGTTTAATCTAGGCTTTATACGTATTATTTAACCCTCTCCTTGAGAAATAATTGTTGCGATACCAATGTCGCTCTTCCCCAACATTCCACGTCCGCACGTGATCTCGCGCCGTTATCAATCTAAGCCCGTGACGTTGTTTCCAAGACATCACCATCCACGCGGGCACCGCGTCAACGCTTCCTTGACAAATGGCGCCCCCAGCAACTTCAGTCTGGATGCGCAATGCGCTACGCTGCAGTGCCAGACCGCGGGTCTCCGTCATTGGTACGGGCGGCCGGTGCTCCAGGTCGGCGAGATGCTCACCACCTGCCCTCAGATACTCGACGTCTTCAACCCGCCGAGCCCCGGCTCCTTTGCAGTCCAAGGCTCTACCCACCTTTGTACTCGCGGTGTGTCTTCTGGGCGTAGCAGGGTTCTATCTCGCGCAGCCTTCATCGCCGCAAAAGACCCTCAACACAAAAACCTTCATTCCATACACCATCACAGCGCGGGACGCCATCTCACCCACATCGTTCGTCTTCACTGTTTCCCCGGAGCATCCCGACGCCCAGCCGCCGTACCTCCTTCCAGAGTCCGGGACCTGGCGCTGGCCGCTCTGGTCCGTCGAGTTCAAGCAGCCAGAGGTGCAGATCGCGCGGCATTACACGCCCCTGCCGCCGCGCGAGGCAGCCGGCGCTGCGGATGGCGGCGCGCTGCGCTTCTACGTCCGCGCC
This sequence comes from Stachybotrys elegans, assembly GCA_020746835.1. Lineage (NCBI taxonomy): Eukaryota > Fungi > Ascomycota > Sordariomycetes > Hypocreales > Stachybotryaceae > Stachybotrys > Stachybotrys elegans. Next base: position 822,041 of record JAGPNK010000007.1, on the reverse strand, counting down.
GTCGGCGACGGCGAGATGTCCAACTATCTGAGCCGGCTGGGCGTTGGTCGCCAAGTCTGGCTGCGCGGGCCGCACCCCGGCTTCGACATCCTCAAGAGGTTGGGCGTCCGCCGCGAGGTGGTGTTTCTGGCCGGCGGCACGGGCGTCGTGCCCGGCATACAGGCCGCGAACGCCGTGCTCGCGGCCAACGAGGATGCCAAGGTGACGCTCCTGTGGGCCGTCAGGAAGAGGGAGGAGATGCAGTCTGCGAAGCCGCCACCGCCGTCTCGATCTTGGTGGGCTTCCCCGGCGCCGACAGAGCTGCAAGCCGATGTGCAACAGCCTAGTCCGGTAGCGCAGCAGCTCTGCGAGCTCAAGGAGAAGTATGCGGACCGGCTGAGCGTGTACGTCGCCGTGAGCGAGGAGGGTGTGCGTTTCGACGAGAAGGCCATCTCCAAAGCCCTGGTGGGCTCCTCTCCGCGCACAAAGCCCGATGCTGCATCGTCGTCATTTACCGCCTGCCAATTCCACACCCAGAAGACCCACGAGCACGCCTCGGAGTTCGAACAGCCCGGCGGCATCTGCCCTTGCCCGCCGTCAAATGCTGGGAAGAACCTCTTCGTCGTGTGTGGGCCAGAGGGCTTCATCTCACACTACGCCGGCGAAAAGGTGTGGCTCGGAGGACGTGAGACGCAGGGTCCTGTGGGTGGGATGGCAGCACGCCTTCAGCGTCAATATCCCAGCCTCGCCAGAGACTGGCTTGTATTAAAACTGTAAAACAGCTACGCACGGGAAACCGGGAAGTGATAGATTTCTTTCCTCTTTATTGTAGGATAGCGGATATATTGGCAATGATACAAAAGCATCGGGAATGTATTTATGATATACCTAAGGCAGACCCCTATACACCTAACAATGCTGGAGAGAAGACTAGAGACGGAGAAGGAAAAAGAAAGAATCTGCATGAAAACCTGTACAATAATCCATCAACTCATATACTCTGCACCTTTCGGTACGAGGGAGGTTTCATTGTTCTCCTGATAACCTTGACGGCATAAGGGGGCACAAGCGAAATAGCTCCAATGGCCACCACACGCCAGACAAAACCCCTGTGAAACATGTTAGTCGGCGCGCGCCCTGGGTGTTTTCAGAGGAAAGAAGACTTACAAGGTAATGACGAAAGCCAAGTCGTAGTAGTCGCCGAGGAACGGCATCGAGCCTATGTAAAACAAAAAGGTGCCCACAATGCTCAAGATCATGACGGGGTGCCAGGTAGTGATCTCAATGGCCACCATCAGGAGCTCGTTGAGAATCAGCACCGTGTAGCTGACAGCCACCATTCGCTTGCCCTCCACTTCGGTGAGGATCTGCGAGAGGCCCTGGATCATGCCGCCTTGGTAGATGGAGACGAGCACCCAGACGAAGAAGGTGCGGTAGGATAGTGATCGGCCCGATGTCAGTTCCTTGTACAATTCGGGATACAAGTTGGCCACGTTCTCGTCCACGTCCTTGTCCAGGACGAGGGACAGCACGGGGGCGGCCGTGTACACAGTTGCATAACCGACAAGAAGCCAGTCCTGCAGAAATTAGCTTCAGATCTATCTAATGGGGTGAAGACCGGTACATACCTTGTACAAGCCATCGGGCTCGAATTTTTGCGCAATACTGAACATGGTCTGGCAGACAGCGATGATCAAGCCGCGGTGAATCACAAACTGCGCGAGCTTGGCGCTCCGCTTGTAACTGTTCCGGCCGTGCCACACGAGGAGCTTGACCAGGTGGCAGAACTGCTCGATGGAGAAGTCGGCAGCCAAGCTGGCCTGGCGACCCTCCTTGCCCACGATACCGACACCGACGTCGGCAGCCTGGATCATGGAGACGTCGTTTCCACCGTCGCCGATGCAGCAAACACGCTTCTTAGTGTATTCCTTGATCAGGTTGGCGACCTCGGCCTTCTGGGTGGGAGAGCAGCGGCAAGCCACGACGGTGGGCAGCTTGACGGCAATGGAGATGAAGTCGATGCGGAAATGGGTGAGGAGCAGGGTCAGACTCTCGCCGTCAATCAGAAGACATGCGTCCGTCTTGCTCCGGAGGAAATCCAGGTGGTTCTGTGCATTGTCCTTTTGCTTGAGTTTGGCGACTGTGTAGATGTACTGTCCTCGAGCCACCAGTTTCGAGCTGACGGCAACACATCTCGCTGTCTCAACCTTGTCTCCCGTAAGCATCCAGATCTTGATACCCGCATTGCGCAGAAGCTCCAGCGAAGGCTTGACGTCCTTCTGCAGTTTATCCTCAACACCAGTGACACCAAGAAGCTCCAAGTCGTTCTCGAGGTACTGAGACATGACCTTTTGCATGCCAGCCTCGCGGCCCGAAATGTTCAGGGAAGCCTCCTGGTATTTGCCTGCAAACTCCTGGTACTGTTGGTAGGAAAGCTTCCTACGGCCGACCACCAACGTGCGAAGTCCCTCCCGGGCCATGTTAGCCGTCTCTTCGTCGAGCCAGTCGTTCGCAGCTACAATGGAGCTCATGACGGTATCAGCGCCTTTCTGGTAGAACCAGATATCACCGCTCGCGAGGTCCGTAGAAGGATTGTTGAGGTTATCCTGGAAATGAACAATGATGCCCATGCGCTTGCCTTCCGAGGTAAAGGGGAATATGTCAAGAATGCGTACACGCACAACAGGTCTTCCGGTAGCTGCCGATTCAAGAGTCATGCTCTTGCGGTCTCGGTACACCAGTCGCAAACCAACGGATTCGGTCCATTTTACAATGGCAATCTCATCAGGTGAGGAGGCCTGGTAAGAGGTGACTTCTTTTCCATCTTCAATATCCACAGTGGGCGTGACATTGTGACAGAGAGCCAGCGCCACAACGACGTCACGGACTCGAGCGCCAATCTCTCTCCTTGTCCTTGTTGTTCCGACATTTGCAGCGTTGGTATGCGTCGAGGATGGTGTGATGAGCATAGATTGCGACGCGGGGTCTGTCGTGGGCTGTATGTAGAAGACCTGGCGGACATATGCAGCGACTTCGTCCATCGCCTCGTTCGCATAAGAGACAGTACCAACATGAATCTTCTTCATTTCCATGTCGTTCTGCGTCAGCGTGCCCGTCTTGTCGCTCAGCAGATACTCGATACGTCCGAGATCCTCAGGAATCGTGCTGGTTCGCACGACGGCTCCGGGAATTCCCGGATCATTCTGGATAAAGCGCGAGTAGGCACTCTTTCCGAGATCGAGGTTAACTCTCAGACTGATAGGAACAATGGTCGAGAATAGGACCAGGAATCGCATAATCTTGATGTACCACACATTGCCTTCCGTGTTTTCAAAGCCTTCCAACGCTACCAACAGCACCGATAGTCCAAGGGTAAGGGCACAGAGGATCTTGGTTAATGAGTTGATTTCGTACTCGAGAAGGCCAGTCTTGGAGCGGGATGGAGAGGTCGAAAGTGCTGACCGCGTCTGTGGGCCAGTGTACATAATAACAGCCAATGTCGTGGCTTGAGACGCAATAACAGTGTTGGCCCAGGCTGTGTTGTCAATGGACAAGGCGGCGGACTTCATGATCTCATCACCGTCAGAATTAGTGATATGCTGGCTCGTGACGTGGCCCTTTGGTGGAAGCAGCTCGATCTTGCCCAAGAACTCGTTAACCTTCTTGTCAGGCTTTCCACCAGTAACCTGAAGGCGGACGAACTCTTCCACGGGCAGGCTTTGCGAGAGTGGCGAAGCAAGTCGTAGCTTCCAGTCGGTCTCACCATCAAGCTGATCGGTCCTGATGAATGTCTCTCCATTGCCATTATTGCCATTATCGTCTTGCGAAGCGTCTGTTGCGGGCTCCTTGCCTTTGGAAGAGGAGGCCTGTTCTTCTTCCGCAAACGCCAACAGCTCCTCCTCGACCGTGGGTTCCTCTTCCGCCGCCTCCACAACGCCATCTCCTACGTAGCACTGCAAGATGACCACGTCTGCGGGCACACGCTGGCCTTTGCTAAGCTTGAGAACATCTCCCACTTTGAGATCCTTGGACTTGCGGCTGACCTCCCGGACATACGATGATGGCTGCAGCATATCGCCATCCTCTCCCTCCTCTTGAATGTCAGACAAATTATGTTTTGGGGTTCCGATCCGCTTCGACTTCTTCTGTCCAATCTCCGACCTCAAGGGTCTGCGAGCACGGCCTGCTCCAGGGTCCGTAGCGGGATCACCGAAATCCAGAACGATATACTCTTCCGAGTTGGCTTCATTATCTCTCCTCCTGCGTGCAATATCATCATACGCCTCCTTTCCCATGGTGATACAGAGGACAAAGGCCAGGGGCGCAATATAAGTGGTAAGGTAGCCGATACGTAGTGCTGGAATCGCTTGCGACAAGGCAACAAGAAGAAAGTACATGTTGAAAAAGAAGGAAAATTCGTTATAGAGCGTAATCGGGAGGAAGGTGAGGGCGGTGTATTTGGCGTTGGAGATGATGTTGGAGGGGTAGCGTGTGAGCTGGCCAGAGCCGACAGACACCAGTCTGGCAGACAAGGGATCGTCTTCTTCCTGGGCCTCTGCCTCGTCATTCTCCTTCTTCTTGGAGCCCGCCATGAAGCTAGGGAGTCGCAGGGACGACAGGCGACGCGAGACGAAGGACCTGCGTCGCTGGCCGCCCTGGTCGCCCAGGAGCGGCGAGTCGGCATCATCAGGGCCGCTTCCATCGGACCAGCGCGGTCGCGAACCAGATGAGTCGCCTAGCAAGGCCTGCTCATCTGAGCCGTCTCGATCCTGGCCAAGGTCCCCATAGTCGCGGCCTCTCTTGTTGGCTCGGCGCAAGCCCCCCATGCGCAAGTTCCGCAAGGCTATTCTCGACGTCTTTCCCTGCGCGGCTTCCGGGTCATTTCGGGACCCTCGGGTGGGCTCCGTTGATATGGGATCGAGCTCCTGAACGTCGATGTCGAGATCGGAATCGGAGTCATGCGTGGGGGATTCGGGCAGCTCGGTCGGTCGGTATGGAGGTGTGGAAGGCATGCCGCCCCGGATATCGCCAAGGGTACGGAGAATCTATCAGAGGTCGAGAAGTGAAGTGCGAGTGGTTTACGGGTTGTTGCATGGCATGCTGCGCAGACAGCGTCGAGATGTCGGGAATGGGCGTTGGTGAGGATGGTTTGGATTCTTTGGTCAACGACGGCTACGGATCTTCCAAAGCAGGGTCTCCCAATCTTGGGCGACGTTGAAACAAACCCCTTGTCCGTTTCAGGGCGAGCAGACTACGGGGGTCGCCCAGCTTGATGGTTGATAGGCAAGCCCTGGAGGCGAGGGAATCGTGAGAGTATGCGTTCCTCCGGGTAAGAAGGGGACGGGTGGCAGTTTAGGAGTTGGTGTATGCAAGCAAAAAGAAGCCAGTCAAATGGATGGATGCGTGGAGCGATGATGGATGGCTGCATGTCTCAAGGCAACCTTTTAGGAGATGGTACCTGCATGTACCTTCCGGCACCCCCACGTGTAGATGCTCTGGTATAGCCCACGCCAGGTACTAGTGTTATACTTAGCAATGTCAGATGCCACAGTGGCTTGAGTGAGGTGTCATCTGGCACCAAATCCACCTACACATCTCAACGAAAGACAAAGTACGGCCTCCTCCGTCGTCAGTTGGGAGGTTTTTTCATACTCAACTATCGCTACATCTTGTGCCCAACACAAGATGTAGCGAAAGTTGTGGTGCAAGCTGGACAAGCCACAGGCATCATCCGGTCGAGAGGGTGCCACATGTCCAATGAAGGCAAGGTAGCGCAGCTCAATGAGGTCAGAATAAATGTCTAGTCTGCCATTCAGAATAGTCATCCATAATATTTATGTAAAGTTGCAAGACCCGTCTGTCTTTGGCTGCATCAAGGCTGTATCGATCTCTCAGCCCAGTGTTCATGATGAAGGCATAAACCTGGCAGAGGCAGATAGAACAAGACGCCGAGAATGAGACAATCAGAATAACAGAATGGATGGTTCCTGGAAGAGGCGAAGAAGGTTCAGAAGCACGATAGTGGGCAAATTTACGATGGCAGAGCATTGGCCCATATCAACACACTGAGCAGAGTGGATGAGCGACCTTGCGTGACAGGGCGGCTTGGTGGGCGGCACAATCACCTGAGACAGCTGTTGGTCAGCTTCGCGCGTGTTCTACGGGCGGCACATCAAAGATGAAGATAACAAGGGAATGATCATGAAGGGCACAAAGACGTGTCCTCCCTGACCAGTGGAACTGCAATATGCAGCTTGATCACGCAACGGGGAAGTAATCCCCCGTCCCCGGCCTGACGGCAACGGATTGTGTGGGGAGGACAGACTTGGAGCGAAGTGATATTGGCAATCAATCTAAACTAGAGACACCGATGCTTTGAAAAAAGCAAAATTGGCCATCAATCCAGAGAAGAGACACCTTTCGCAGCCACTGTTTGTCCGTGGATCGGAGCGAAAGGAAAGCACATCTTTCGTCGCTCTTGGTATCATTAGCCTATGGATCGCTGTTAGGATAACCAGCACGAGGCGCGGGCGACAAAGCTTACGGTGTTTCTGCATCATTGCGTTTTTCCACGTTTAAGGACGGCGGTCGGCGAAGCGACGGGGGCGGTCCACAGCCTGCTGCTGCACCACGGGGACAACGTTGACGGGGAGGGTATCGAACTGAAAGGTGTTAGAGATGAATGCTGCTGGGTCTGAGGGAAAGACGTACGCCGAGGTGCTTGATCAGGTCCTTGGTCTCGGCATCGATATCCAGCTGGCCGCTCTCGGACTGCTGGTGGAAGTCGAGGGCAGAGATCTCGGGGACGTATTGATCCTTGCGGTCGCGCTCCTCCTCCTGCAGCTTGAAGGAAATACCACGGACGGGGCCACGCTGGATACGCTTCATCCTACACAGAATCCGATTAGCAGGGCGATTGGGCGACGACGAAGTGCGAGACCAACAAGTGGGTGGTGTATCCGGCGATCTTGTTCCTCAGGCGCTTGCTGGCAATGATGGCGATCTCATCGCAGAGACGCTTGTTGACCTCGAAGTCGATGGTGAGCTTGGGGTAGTACTTCTCAATCAGCACCTTGGCCGACTTCTTGACGGTCTTTGTGCGAACGCGACCCATCTTTGCTGCTGTTTGGAGGGTTGGAGGCTGGGAGGTGAGTGGTTAGAGGATGGATGAAGCTGCGGTTGTCGACACTACAATTTTCGGCTTGGTGATTATTTGGCGAATTTCGATGCATTTTGCTGATCGTTTAGGGCTACGCTTATCGATATGTATTTCACGTGACCAGTGGGTGCCCCGCAGCCATTGAAGCAACTCGAGTTAGGGTTGGGGGGTAGTGATCCACGTGATCGTCAGTTGGCCTTTCAGACCAGAGGCCGTACCCTAGACATCTCAATGCCAATTGTCGAACAAGCAAAGCAACCGACTATACCCAGGTTTATTGCACAAGAGAGCCATAGAGGATTTCAAGGCCCTCGAAGTGTTGTTCAAACAAGACAATCTTCTAGAATGCCTGCAGCTTACTGCACATGTCAGATAACGATGACCATGCATATCCAATGTCAGTGATATGAAGGTACACTGAGTTTCTACCTTGTGGAAGTATAGGCCGAAGCAGCATCACTTTGGGGGTGGAGAAACAATGGAGAGACGAGACGGAAGGAAACTGAACCCTCCCAGTTCGCAGTGTTGGGCTGTGTTTGATTTCTCGGCGAGCTTGTAGCTTGTAAACCATGATGTTCTCGATGAGTGCCATTCACCAAGGACGAATCGAATGGAGATGCGGCAACCCAAAAGTCAGCAAGGGGGAGCGAAATAGGCTTGAAGAACCTGGCAGGGAAAACTTTGCTAGTCGATTGCAAACTAGATCGAAACGCAGAAGCCCTTGAGAGGTTGTGTGCCTGATGCAATGGAACAAAGGCCCACCAGAGCGACACATCTAAGAACGAGGTTTTCAAAGCAAGGTAGCCAGCCGCGACTCTCTGCCCGTAGTCAGTCCGTGTTTTCCAACATTGACGTGGGCAATCATCGTATGGAATCACGCATAGCCGGCAGCAGCAGGATCCTGTCCGTTGCCTTATGAAACAGAACGGACCGAACTCTGGAAGTGATAGAAAATTGGTAGGCCAGGGTTCCCAAGTCTAGATTCCGCTTGGTCGTACACATGCCCTGTTGTTTTGACGGGTTGTCGTAGCTTTGTATGTATTGTGGAGATTTCGGAAGTTGAAGGCTGTTTAGGGATTGCACGACGGCGCTTGGCCAAATTAAAATCAAGAAATACGGGCTTGCGACTCAGGGAAAGTTGCAGCTTGGAAGTGGGCTTGTACGACCAAGCCACCACTCTGCTACGCCATGCGGTTATGGATGCTTCTGGTGGTTGAGGGATGGACCAAGCCAGACGAGGTGAAGGGGCTACCTGACGGGACATGGCATAGTCCGAAGAAGGGCCAGGCCAGCGATGGACGGAATCAAGTACATATGGATAAATAAATTTGGTTGGCTCACGACCCATCAGTCGAAGGCCTGGCATATTCGGTGGCTGATATCTGTAGCCAGCTCACGACGCAACTTCCCGATACATCCAATCAACCATGTATCCTGATCTGTTACCTGCTCTATGTCTGGTAGTGCTATGGCGAATTGCCGCTGTTTAAACGTCAGTTTTAATATGACCTGATGTATTAAGGGAGTCTGTACTCACATTGGGACTGTTTGATGTTGCTATACGAGGGGCCTGTAGTATTCCTCCAGTAGTACAAAGGTACTAGGTAGGTAGGTAGCAGGTAGTCTAGCAACCTGTCGGTACTGATGTTGCATTACCTACATAGTAGGTAGGTACCTGGGTACCTGTATGGTGTTGTTTGCTCCTCTGAATTGTGCATCCCTCACCTCGCAGCACTCCCCACCAACAGCAAACGGCAATCGGTACGGAAAGATGCTTTAGCAGACAGAAGAAACGTCTGGTTTCCGCAACGTAACATCATCGCAATCCATCCTCCTTACTTCCAAAGAGATTCAGACTGAAGCTGGATGTTAAATACGTCGTGAATCTCCAAGCACTCTCATCTTTCCATCTCATCGCTCCCCATCTCATTCCTCGTTACATACATTAAGGTTAGCGAGCCTGTCACAACGCAACTTTATTCTTGTTGCCTCCCGACTTAGTCTTTCCTGCTAAACCTACCTAGGAACTGCCTTAGTACCTGCTTGGTAAGTAGGTAGGCATAAAAAGATGCCGCGCGCCCCCGCCAGTGTGGCTGCATCCAGAGCAGCTCACTCTGCACTTCGTCAACATCGGGCCGGACCACAGGAGCATCCGGTTTACGAGGAGCTCAGCAGCGAACACAGCCTCGAGATTGTGAGCGACGGCGCCTTCCACTGCGTCCGAAACAACATACCAGATATGTTGAATGTACAGGACCGGCTGGACTTGGTCCGACAGTCCTTCGGTACCAGAAGGGGGGCGAACATACCCCCTACTCCGGTCCATATCATCGGCGCGTGCCTGATGAATGATGTTGGATTCGAGGGGATGAGGAGCAACGCCCCTCTTTTAAAACAAGTCTCAAAGGACATAGTGAGCTTCTGCAAATACTGTAAGTCACAGTGGCTCTGACTTTGCAACTGATATGGCTAATGCTTTCCAAGTCTTCGATAGCCAAAAGTCAGGAGCTGCCAAAGCTCAAGCTCAGTCGAGCTCAACCCTTCAGACCGCCCAAGACCAGTCGAGCTCAAGCCTCCAAGCTGATACTGGTGCTAAAAGGGGCAGCAACTCAACCGAGGCGCCATCTTTGGCTAAGAGGCAGAAGGATAACTCTGGACGCCCTTCTACGTCTCGCTCCCGGTCTCGCCAACCCCCCACGACGCCCACAGCACCCGCAACGCCCACAACGTCCAAGGGCAAAGGGAAGGATAAGAGCAATACCCAGGCCAAGAAGCCACAGAAGGCTACTGAGCCCGCCGCTGAAAAGCAGTCCGTTTCGCGAAACGCGACGCAGAAAAAACGGGCCCGCATCCGTGATGGCATGGCCTGTGTTATCACAGGGTTTTGCGATCCGCATGTCACATACATCATTCCCTTTTCTTGGGTTCAGGATACGGACAACATTAAGAAAACGGAGGAGGCGTCAGATGGCATGTACCATATCCTTGGGGAGGAGACTTACAATCGCATTGCGGATGTTGTCTTTGAACTTGGAGGTGTGGACGGTACGTGGAATATGATATCGCTTAACGCAGTGATGCACTTTTGGTGGGCCCAAGCCCGTTGGGGATTTGAGCCAGTCGGCGTCACTGAAGTCGACGGCAGGTATCGTGTGGAAATGATATTTCGATGGATGTACCGCGAGACGGCCGAGTTCGCCGAAAAGGAGATGGATCTGGACGAAGGTGAGGACGATCTCCAGGAGCTGCTTGCCAGAGTCCAAAGCTGGGAGGGGGGTGAGGACGAAGCGGGTCGTCCTCAAGGCCCAGTCCAGTCCAAGGGTGCAGGAATAGGGAAATTTGGGATGCATCACGTCGATGGTCCTTCCATTCGCTCCGGCCGGAGGATTTTCATTCTCCATGACACCCGGGCGGATGCTGAGAAGGCCATGATTGTGCTCAAGATACAATGGGCATGTATCCGGCTCATGGCCATATCTGGGGCGGCTGAGCTCTGGAAGCGTGATTGGGACTACGAGGAAAGATGTAGGCGTATCAGGCAACAAGAAACGGAGCAACATAACGAGGATATGCCTCGTGGACGCACCAGAAAACGGACGGGTTCGTGGCCCGAAGTGGCTCCCGAGGGTCCAGGGTCTGTGTCATCGACGCTTTCACTCCCTCTCCGCCCTCTCAACCCGCAGCCAACCCCTGATCCCAAAAGAGGATATTCCCAAAGTTAGATAATGGCTGTAGTACTCGTTGATATAGAATATCAAGCATGGGATTCCATATAGTAAAGTGGACTAGACATATCTCTTCTTCTTCTTCTTCTTCTTCTTCTTCTTCTTCTCCTCCTCCTCATCTCCTTTCTTCATTGCCAAGAATACAAAGGAGGATTACTATCTCTCCAGATACAATAGCTTGACAAGAAAATAGCCGCAATGTTTATGTCAGTTACTGCGCCTATAAATCTACCGAGTCTGGCGGTAATGAATTTTGCGTCCCAGTGTCCGGATATCAATGTGAAGCTCAATGTGTTTGAAGCTCGGCTAACCCATCAGTATATTCTAAGTTCCAGTCATCTGATCCGGTTGTCCAATATCTCTGCCCATTGCGTTATAGTAGACGCACACCCAGAACAGCACCCAGAAGAATGATGGAGGTCGTGCATAAAGAGACGCTACTTACACACAAGCACTTCAATCGCTATAAATACCTTTATGCCAGTATTGTGGTACGATCATAGCCTTCTCTAATGCGCCAACTGTCAACTCCTTTCCCCCTTATATCGGCACTCTTCAATGGAGTGACCCTCGACCAAGCATCGAAGGCACCATGCTTCCTCCTGCGTATGGGCAAACCGACATCGCTTCCCGCGGCGACAGTAAGGGGTACGGCATTTCTTCGTTTTCCAGAACCTGAAGTCCTGGTTGGGGTGGTCCCGAAATAGGTTCCGCTCTTCCTCCGTGTGGGAGTAACCGCAATCGCGTGCTTTAGCGCACCGGAGGTGGGAAGGGCATCGCTGCTCTTTGCGTGCCTCGCGCATATGCGTCTTGGCCGCACCGCGTCGAGACTTCGTCTCCCATGGCTGATCATTGGGCTCTTTGACTTGCCCTTGCTGTTGACCTTGTACTTCTGCAATACTCCTCCATGGGTTGCCAGTGCGTTGGGTCGGTTCCTGTCCCTCCTCGGCTCCCACAGAGGTTGACAGCTCTTCAGGGTTGTTCATGAGTAATGTGAACTTATTGATATGTCCCACTGTGGTTTTGACAACAGAAGGCGAGTCCTTCTTCAGTCGACCCCAATGTTCGGCCCATGACAGTACCGTCATGCTGCTGAGTAGTTCTGGGGCCCCCAGTTCCCGCACCTGTCGGATTATGTCGTCCATGTCCTTGACCGTTGGAAACTCGATAAATAACTCGAGCCCAGTTTGAGATGTACTGATGAAGAATAGGCGGCCTATCTGGAGAAGATGTTCACCGATTACTGACATGAGCTTTTTATTGCTCCTGCTCCTGTCTTTGCCTTTGGCTTCGTCTTCGCCGTCGATGTCAACGTCAACCTCGCTCAGGTCAGGCAAGTCGCAAATGACAATGGCTTGGCCACCGTCAACTTGTTCGGATTTTCTTGAAGATTGAAATGCGGTGAAGGAAATGTCATCAAATATGCCATCCAGAAAATTGACGGATAGCAGACTATGGCGGTTGGCCAGCTTCAAGTACTCCCGGGAGATTCCCGACTCCCAAGCCCAGAGCTCGACTGCGATTTCGCATTCGAGCACTCTCTTAACTGGCGGGAGCATATCGCGGTCCCCGGTGATGACGACAAACGTCGTATTGGCTCTCTGCTGTTCATAAATCAACCCGAACTCGGCTCTGGTCGCGAGCCTGGTGGCCTGAGTACTCAGATCCGTTGCCATAGAGTTATCCACCTCCTTTTCTTTCCCGTTGGCGCGATCATAGATCTTGGTTTCAAAGCGAAACCTTTCAAACGCCTTCCACACCAAATCGTTGGGGGGTGGGCGGGAGCCGTATAGATGCGAAGCGCCTTGGTTGCGATCTCCGCGCAGTCTGTCAATCAATCTTCCGATATCGATTCGGAGACGTGGGTCGCGGTCACCGTCTATGAGTTTAGACACACGACTATTACCCTTGGCCGCGAACTTTTGGGCCTCGATCCAGATGTTGGAATCGTCCACAAAGAACATGCAGGTCTTGGCTCGCTCGCTGGTCATGATGAGTGGTGCTGATCTGACGAAGCAGTACTTAGCTACATCACGGAAACGAGGAGTCGTCAATACTGACAGTGAAATGTGCTTGATGAGGTCTCTGATGAGCTGATGTCGCAACGACGGGATGCGAGAAGAATGATGCGTTGGAAATGAGTTGTTTTATTGGATGCAACATGGAGTTTGTGGCATTCAGAAGTGCATTTATAGCCTGAGGGGCACTATTGGGCATCAAGAGCGTGTGACACCGTGCTGCCACTCGACGATTGAATCTTTAACTGTGCCCCGAAAGCACTTTTGAACATGTAACACGACACCCAAATATTTGCTGCACTTTGAGCTAGGGTTGCACCAAGTAGGCGGAGAGGGAAAAAACGAGAGAAGCTTCCTGGGTGACGAGTGAGCGATTTAACAACCAACGCACCTTGTTGGCTCTGTCTTTGTTGGTGGCGTTCAATGTGCAGCATCTTGGCGGTCAAAGTGCCAACTAGAATCGTTGCGAGCGTGTGCAGGCTCCTATCCATCTTCCAGCGTGTGTGCTAGTAGGCTTGCCATGGCTGGTAAAGGGAAAAGTAGAAAGAACTGGAAGAGACGAGTATCCGTCCCGTGGCCAGGAAGCGTGATTGGGAGGATGAAGAACGTAGGCACACCAGGCAACGGGAGCTCTCTCAAGACATGGATAAGATAAGCTATCTCTTGGGCTGTAAAAAGCTTCACAGAATAAATTTAGTACATGAAGGAAAAGTGTTATTGGTAACGGAAGCTCCGAAAGTTGCAGAGCCTACCTATCATTCGACACTTGTGATCTCTTGCATGTGATCCATCAATCTTCAAAGTGATGTCTCATTTGATCACCATCATTGATGCAGGGGTGCGATTCGCCGCGCAAATTTGCCAAATACCGTGAAGGGGAGCAAGTGAATTTTTTCTTCGACAAAGACCTTGAGCTTGTCAAATCCCAAGCGCCTGCACCTTCAACCGAGTAGGAAGCGCTGCTGAAAGATGCAATAATTCGGGGTTACTCGATACGGATGGTGTAGGGTAGTTTCCTACCAGGCTGGGGAGATTTGGGTCATATGTCTAATTGGTTCCATCTCCATTCTGCAATGGAAGAAGCCAGCTTGGCCAGATGGCAGAGTACTAACCCAATACTTTATACTGTGATGAACCAGTCCCTTGCAGGAGGCTTGACTGTAGAAAATTGTCCCAACTCGGAGGTCTCACACCGAGCCTACTGATTCGGAGCCCATACAGAAATACAAATGGCAGATTGTAGAGGTGGCAATGCCGTGATACGGAAGAGGGACGAATCTGGAACAGCATTCCGAGTCTCAAGCACAATGACGGATAGTCCGGGAGCGTGGGAGGTACCACTACCTAATATGTAAAGTGCAGGTATCGGCATCCCTGCCAGCTCGGTCCCTCCCTGGCTAGCACCCGGACCTAAAAAGAATACCTAACGAACACCTTTCCATACCAACCCTGCCCTGCCTGAGCTAAGGCGCTCGACGGGAAGTACCTTTGCGCCCACTCACCAACAGGCGGTACCTGGCACCTACCTTAGGAGGTCCAGGTCGTTTCATTACCACCACCTCCCACACCTTGGCCTCCTCAGGCCCAGTATCCTTTTATTCACTTCTTCACTATCGGACATTTATGACCTCGAGCCACGGGCTGCCGTTGTCGTCCATTGATACCCATCCTAGACCGACTATGGCCAAGAGCCTCTCTGTGTACCAACTTTGATTTACTCTGTACAGGTAAGCCCCGAGCCTTCTCCATCGCACGTGCAGCCCTGGTCCCTCCCTCTTGGCCATCTGTCCATCCATCCCCTTGCTTCCCCTATGTTGCGCATGGCGCTGACGGCCCGTCCAGTATTTTCCACACAGGCGACATCACCCTCTCGCCGCCCTAATTCCCTCCAGAGATGGCCAGCGACACTGGATCGCCATCATGGAACCCAGCCTTGATGCCTAACGGCGGGCACCCTGAGAGCGACCCGGTACACCTCACGTCATCGACCGCGACGCTCAAGAACCACGAGATGGCGTCGCAGGACCCTGAATCCCACGAACCCGACACGCACGACGAGGAGCACCATGCCGAAACTTCCTTCTCCAATGTTGGCGATGCCGTCGAGGGAGGGGCTGATTTGGATGGTGGTGTCACGGCACCCAATAGTCACGCCGAACAGTCTCAGCAAGCAGCTCCTGAGAACCAACAACCGCCTACCGCCACTCCGTCCAAGTCTCAACATTCCAGCTCCATGTCATTCGCCCGCACCGTCTCTCACGAACCCGAATTCAACGACGAGGACGACGGCGACTGGTCTCTACAACGGACTGACACTGATCCATTCAAGTTCATGGGGCCGTCAGACCGGACCAACTCGTTCCCAGCAGTGCCCCCCATTGCTTCTACCTCGGACTCTGATCAGAACCAAGAACCTTTTGCCCCGTCGCAGGCCCTCGAGGCCTTCGGGGAAACGGAGAGGGAGGATGATGGATACGGATATCAAGCCGAGGACCACCAGGAACCCCAACGCCCTCATGCCAGTTCCATCGGAGGTGACGTACAAGGGTACGAAGCTGCCGCCTCCAACGCCCGGTACGAGGAGGGCGTGCCGTTGATTTCGAGGGCTGGCCAACCAGGAAACGCCACAGCCGAGAATCCTGGAGGGAACCTCGCAAATACCTTTGACGAAGATGATGGCAATGATGATTTCTTTTCTCAAGCCCAGACTACGGATAACGAGCCCGCACTGCCTACTTTGGAACGAAAATCTACCATGCAAGTAATGGGATCCCTGACGTCTGAGCCCCAATCTCAAAACCGTACTCTTGAGGACACGGTGAAAGAAGAAGATGAGGATGATGACGATGACGACTCTGACGACGACGATGAAGAGGAGGACGATTCTGACTCTGACGAAGATGAGGATGAGGACGAGGATGAAGAAGAAGAGGACGAAGAGGATGAAGAGAAGTCACATAGCCAAATGCCCAAGGCGGACCATACCACAGGCCTCGGCATAGACCAAGGGAGGACGCCTGATACTGCTGTCGAAACTGAAGCTCCGGCCGAAGATCTTTCCGCCAAGTGGCAAGAAGCGTTTGGAAGCGACGACGACGAAGAATTCCTCCTGGAGGACGCGGCAACGGAAAAGAAGACTGTCGATGTTGCTGCATTCTGGGCAGACGATGATGAGGGCTTCCTCGAAGATGATGAGGGTGGCCCTGATACTGTTGCCTCGCAAGCAGCAGCTCCTGCTCCCGCAGCAGCCAATCCTTACATGCCGCAGAGTAATGCGCCACGCGCCGTCTCTGGCCCCCCGCCAATGGATATCAGAACACCGTGTACAGTCCATCCGTCCCGGCAACTCCATTCAATGCTGCCCCTCAATACGGACAGCCGCCTCAACCTCGCCCCGACCAAAACCGCGCCGAGAGCTTTGCAGACAAGTCCAAGGGTGGCTACTCTTCTCCATATGATCTTCCTACCGACCTGGTCAACAACGTTGTCAAGCCTCGAAAGCGCCCGAGTTTGCAGCAGCTGTCATCAGCACCTGCATCCTCCATGCCCCCGCCACCGCCTCCTGGGAAATCTCCCAATCCAAGCATTCCTGCCCCTTCACCTGCTAAGAGTTCCGGCCCCTCGCCCGCCAAAAGCGGCTTCTTTGAAGACCTTCCCATGACGGTGAAGCCTCGACCTGCATCTCGTCAAAGCAACCGAGCAGCCTCTCCTGCACTGCATGCTCCTCCACCTCTGGCTGGCTTGTCGCCTGCCGGATCTCTCACTGGCGAGCCTTTCCAGCCTCCTGTCCCCAGTCCGCGCTCTTCATCCTTGTCCACACAATCAGCCATTGCGGACAGTCAGCCTCCTGGCATCGCGAAACTCGTTGCTCCACCGAGGACGAACCCGTACGCAACCTTGGACCAACACCAACCGTCCAACTCCATGCCTCCCCCTTCTAGTACCGCATCAAGATACTCTCCGGCTCCGGCAACGTCAGCACCCCCGGCTGTCTCTAACCGCTACTCCCCAGCACCGGCAGCAGCGGCGGCGGCGGCGCGCTCCACCCATGGATACGGACATGCTGCTGCTGCGGCAGGCCCACCGGCAGTCTTCCCTCACCAACCAAGAACATCAAGTCCCTTGGCGCACTTCGAAGTCAGTCACAACAAGCCCTACATTGCGGCCCATGGAGTCAATGGGGATGCTTCGGCTGTGGATCGTAGGGCTAGTTCCGCCTACGAGACCAGGCTAAATCGCGTCCCTTCATTGCCTCCGACCCGAGAGGTTGATGAAGAAGACGAGTCGGCGCCTGCCGGCAGATCTGTGAGTGTATCTCATGCACCGCTGTCAACGGACACTGCATCGAGGTACAGTCCTGCTTCGCCCCCAATCTCGCGCCAGACCCCACCCCCGGCGGCGACCTTCTCTGCGCCCCCCATGACATCGCCGCCCAAGAGAGCAGTGTCAAACTATGCTCCGATGCCGACTGCTGCTCAAAGCACACCTGCTCCTCCACCTCGCGCAGACACCCAGTCCCCGAGTGCAAGCCAGACAAGCAGACCGGCTACCAGGACATCATCCGAGTCAGCTCGGGGTCCGTCATCAAACTATTCGCCTTCTGCTCCTGTTGTGGCCAAGTCTACCCCGCAGGCTGGTCATACTCGCACTCGGGGCCAGTCCCTGACGATGCAGATCGTTCCGCCAACAGATGGGCGAGAACACGACCCCTTGCAGCGATGGAAGGGCGTTCCCATAGTCACATGGGGAGTTGGCGGCACCGTGGTCACATCGTTCCCTAAGAGCGTTCCGCGATATGGCATGAATCAGTCTGTTCCGACCATTTTCCGAACACCTGGAGAAGTTCGCATCGAGAATTTCAAAGACCTTGTGCCCGCCGCAGAGAGACTTACCAAGTTCCCTGGTCCTCTGAAGGGCAAATCTAAGAAGAAGGAGGCTATCTCTTGGCTGACGGCCGGAATTGATAGCCTGGAGAGAGAGCTGCCCGAGATCTCGTTCCATGCCCAACTGTCGCCGGAGGACAAGCGCTCTGTGGAACGCATCTTGCTGTGGAAGATTCTGCGCATCCTGGTCGAGCATGACGGAACACTCGAGGGAAGCCCCGCCGTTGAAAAGGCTGTCCGTGATGTTCTTTCTCCTGGAACTGTAACACCGACGGCTGAAAACGATGCCCTCTTTCCGACAGGAATGGGATCACAAGCCGCACCCGTCACGGCCATGCAAGCTGACGGCGCCGATGCGGTCGCAATGGAGCAATTCCGCCACCATTTGCTGAGAGGAGATCGTGAGGCCGCTGTATGGGCTGCTGCCGACAAGCGCATGTGGGGTCATGCCATGCTCATCTCCAACACGGTGTCACCGGAGCTTTACAAGCGTGTCGCACAGGAGTTCGTCCGTAAGGAAGTCAACTACCCGGGCCACAGCAACGAGCCAATCGGCGCATTGTACAAGGTGCTTTCGGGCAACTTTGATGATTGCGTCGACGAGCTTGTTCCCGTCCATGCGCGCGCTGGGTTGCAGCTGTTGTCCAATACGGCGGCTTCACTGAACCCCTCAATGAACAACGCTGATGGCTTGGATAAGTGGCGCGAGACCCTGACACTGATCCTGAGCAACCGCAGCCCCGATGACATTCGGGGCCTTCATGCTCTCGGTAACCTTCTTGCCAGCTACGGCAGGCCTGAGGCGGCTCATGTCTGTTTCTTATTCAGCAGGCACATGTCCGCATTTGGAGGCATAGATGACCCCAATGCCAGTTTCGTGCTGCTTGGCTCGGACCACCGACAGAAGACTGGCTCTTTTGTCAAGGAACTGGAGGCTATCCTGCTGAGTGAGATCTATGAATATGGTCTCTCGCTTGCGGGAGGGTCGGCAGCCACCACCGGAGCACCTCATCTTGCGGCGTACAAGCTGCAGCACGCCATGCATCTGGCCGAGCACGGCCAGCGTGATAAGGCACTGCAATACTGTGATGCGATAACTGCTGCCATGTCATCTCAGACCAGACGATCACCGTATTACCATATTGTGCTCGAAGCCACGGTCGACGACTTCATGACTCGACTCAAGCAGTCCCCCAAGGAGGAGTCTTCCTCGTGGATATCCAAGCCCAGCATGAACAAGGTTTCAGACAGCATGTGGAACCGCTTCAACAAGTTTGTTGCGGGCGACGATGCTGATTCACCTGGCAAAGGCGCATCGGGAGATCTTGACTCTGGTCCTTTTGCCCGTGTTGCCACAACCCCTACCATGAGCCGGTCTCCATCGGTTGCAGGCTTTGAGTCTTTTGGCGGATCGCCCGGTTACGGTGGAAACATGGCGCCAGGTGCTGCAGCATCGAGATACGCCCCAATGACCTCACAGCCAGTGGGTGGCACGTCTTCATACGAGCCGATGTCGCAGTACGCTCCGGCGCCCAGAACGTCGTTGGATCGCAGCTCAAGCGAGATGCCCCGAAGCCCATATGAGCCTACTTCGGCACCGGCCGCGACACTAGTCCCCCCGAGCCTGTCTCAGCAGTCTCTCGCTTCTCCGGGCTACGGTCTGCAAGAGTCACCAAGCCTCCTCTCGCCCTACTCCGCCATGTCCGGGCCGGGGTCGTCGACTCCCGGATACCAGCCCTCTTCCTTTGGATACGAGCCACCCCAGATGGGAGGTGCTCCGGTCCAAGAGGATTCAGAGACTAACGGAGAGACCAACGGAGGCGGTTATGAGCCTCCATCATTCCAGCCTTATAGCTATGAGCCACCTTCGTACGAACCCATGGCACAGGCTGAGGAAGACGGTGAAGATGAGCCGAAGCCGAAGAAGAAGAGCTTTATGGACGACGATGACGACGACATTCCTGCGCTCAGGCCACAAGAAAAGTCGAAAGCCGAGAAGGACCGCGAAAACGAAGAAATGTTCCGCAAGGCTGCTGAAGAGGATGGTGAGTATTACTGAAATTTAGCTGTCATGATTAGTACTAATTCCTTTTCTTTTTTAGCTAAACGTGCTGCGGCGCAACAAGCGGCGAAGAAGGGATGGGGTTTCGGCGGATGGTTTGGTGGCTCCAAGAAGACTGATATGGGAAGCGCTGGCGAGTCATCGCCCAACAAACCTATCCGCGCCAAACTAGGCGAACAAAGCAGCTTCGTCTATGATCCTGATCTCAAGCGATGGGTCAACAAGAAGCCTGGAGCCGAGAATGTCGAGGCTAAGAAGGAGGCGCCCCCTCCACCAAAGGGAGCTCCACGGGCGTTCACGGGCACACCTCCTCCCATGTCTTCTACTCCCCCGCCTCCCATGGGCCGCGCCAGTGCACCACCTCCATCTATAATTCCAGGAACGCCGCCACCCATGCCCATGGCTATACCCACCCTGAACAAACAGCCATCGCAAGACAGCATCGGTGGCGCACCAGCGATGGCTCGTTCTGTATCCAACATGAGCAACTCTAGCCTTCCTCCCAGCAGGCCCACGACAAGCATGAGCAACGCCAGCAGTATCGACGATCTTCTGAGCGCTGCCGGCTCTCGCAAGCCTGGACAGAAGAAGGCCAGAAAGAGCGGCCGCTATGTCGACGTCATGGCGAAGTAAGAGAAGGTCTAGCCATCATGCTACTTGACCGTATGGAGTTGGTTTTATCTCTTGGCGCGATGTATTATAACCTTTATCTCAGTGTATGACCTTGTAATAGTTTACCTGGAGACAGACGACGCTGGCCGGCGTAGGATGTTGGGTTGGCTGCATTTGCTAATCAATGAATACGAATATACCGATGGGCGTACAATTGGAATAGAGTCTTGCTATATTATCGGAACATGAATACTTTTGCTCCGCCAAATGACCATGACAAACCCCCTGAACGCCAGCCGGATTTCCGACAACTCCCAACCCATCTCAGAGCCAAGCGCCGCGGTAGAGTTGTTAGGGAAGAAAGACCAAACACACCATGATCATACTCTGGCTAGCTACTATATGACTGCACATAATACTTTGTCGTGTTAGCATAGAGTCATAGCTGACCGGGTAAAGCTCGTACTTACTGTAAGAACAGACTCGCCCTCATCATCGTCGTACTGCGGGACAAAGACGTAGAGAATGAGAGCATGGTCATCCAAGAAACTCGCAATGACCCTGCCCTCTAGCCTACCCACACTCAGAACACGACTCCAATCCTTGCCATCCACGCGGACGGTAGCCCAGCGATCCGGGCCAGCCTCCCTGAACTTGGTGGTAGGATGCTCATCCACAGGCCCATCAAGCTGATCGGGGTCGAGCTCCGGGTTCTCGAGGTTAGACCAAGCGCTGGAGATATCAATAGTATCCGTCTTGATGCGCAGGCGCAGGCCGCCGTGCATGTTGGCGCTAAGCTCGAGCTTGGGAGCCTTGGTGGTGGAGGAGGAGAGGGCGAGGCGGGTGAAGCGGTCGGAGATGGCCTTGAGCTGGAGGAGGGGCGGGAGCTCGATGTTGACGTCTGGCTCGCGGACCTTGGGCTGCATGATTGTCTCGACAACTTCGGGCTGCAGGACGCGCACGGGGATGACCTGTGAGATGATCTTCTCGTGGCCGCGGCGCAGGGACGTCTCAAAATTCTCAGCGTGGTACACGTCGTCATCGTCATCAAAGGGGTCGTCCGCGGCGGAGCGCCTGTTGGCCACACCGGGCCCGCTGCCGGAGCTGTCCGTGTTGGTGGTGATGGTCATGAAGAGCACGGGCAGGCCGTCCTTCTTGGTGAGGCGGACAGAGGCGCTGAAGCTGTTGAAGGCGGACTTGAGGGCGCGGTGGAGGGGCTGCAGGGGCAGCTCGAGGTTGATGGTGTTGGAGACCTCGGCGGATGAGATGTTGTACTCTGAAAAGATGAAGTCCTTGGACAGAGAGCTGTTTGTTTCCACCCCGACGTTTGGAGTCAGCGAGAGGTCACGCTGAAGGAAGGGGAGAAGGGGGGTGGTTACGCCCAGACTTGGGATCCCATATCGGGAATCACGGTGAAGCGAGCTGTGTCATCGCTCAGACGGACCCAAGCGATCTTCTCGAGGGAAGAGAGCGCCGCCGTGAATTCTAGCGTTTTGATTAGTGAAGTTGTGCGGGCGGGAGGCGATTTCTACCGGTGAGGGCGGGAGCTTACTGGCAAAGGGTCTTATGTTCTTGAGCTCCGCGTTGAAGCGCATGGTGCGTTTGCACGGAGTTGCGTTTTCATGGAATGTTGTGTAGGTATGAGGTTGCGGGCGATGAGAGCTGGGAGATAATCTTGGTGGGGTTCATGCTGGTGTTGATGCGAGTAACATCTCTGGTATCGAATATTCTACAAGGGTGCAAACATGGAACTCGAGATCCGAGTTGAGGACTGTAGTAAATTCAATGAATTCAAAGGCTACTTGCTTGAATATTCCTCGCTGGTGTTTGTTGACGCTGTGATATACATGTTGGGTGCTGGTTGATGATAATCGCCCATGTCGCTTTACTCAGACATGCCTAACGCCAAATCCTGGCGCTTTTACTCCAATCACCTGAAAAGGCTTCGGCCAGACAGACCGACAACTAAAGCGATACCAGCAGAATGCCGCCAGGGCACAGCCACTATCGTCATGTCTACACCACCTGTCACGAATGAAGATCGTCCACTACGCTGCCTGGTGACAGGCGCCAGATAGCCTGCGGTGCCCAAGCCTTGATACTGGTATGTAGCAGCAAGCGGGAGGGGACGTAATAATCGGCCTTGAAATATAGTTGAAGCATCCTGGAAGTTGTTCTATGATTTGTTGAAACAAACAAAACTCATCTACCTCTGCGCGGCTCCGTCTCTTCGTCGCTGTCGTCTGCAAACACTGCTTCCAAACTTGCCACATGTCAGCAATCGAACAGTGCAACGAACTTGGAACCTACTCTCTGCTCAGCCGTCTCGAGTTGTCAGGACGGCTTGTTCGGCTCTGTCGCTCGATGGCCGCTCGGGTGGCTTGGTCAACAGAGTCCAGCTCCTCCCCATCCTCCAGATCAATGTCGGAAACCCCACCGCTCGGGTCCGAGTTGGCCCTGTCTCTCCTCCAATTTGACGACGCAATCGCGGCCTGGACCATACGTTCGTGAATGCGCTGGCGCCATGACAGGGTATGGCTCGTGATGGTGTCCAGCGGGAGGTATTGGCCATATCGCGTTCGATAGTAGCGCCACACGGGGACTATGACGAAGGTAAGGACGAGGAAGAGGAGGAGCGATATGACGGCCGGAATGATGAGAAGCTACGCCAGCTGTCAGCTAGAACGGTCGCCGAGTAGACCAAGCCACGGGGGCGCGGCTACCTTGAGGGTGTTGACGGAAGAAGGATGTGAGGGAGGCATCTTGAAGAGCTGGGGTTGAGCCAAGTCTTCGCTCTGAGGTCCGGAGAGCAGAGCGAGACGTCACCAAGTGGTCAATAATTCGACAGGTGAAGCATGCATGGAAGGCTGCGCGGAGCGGAAACGTGGACGCGTAGCACTGCGCTGGAGTTCGGAGACAATCTAAGCTAAGATGATGCCTGTACGTAGACGTCTGCCTGTCTAAAAGTGGCATTTAAAAGTCCATGATTGGATGAGACAGCTTACTTATCTAGCTGGTACCTGTAGGCTCCGAAAGGAGGAAGGGTCCATGAGGAGCCACATGCGCAAGTCAGTACATAAGTCCAGTATCTGCAGGTCCCTCTCCGAGCTGATTTGCAGCCAGTAAGTGCCACCAGCCCACAGCATTCTTGAGCTGATAGGCCGATGTGAACAACATGTTAAATTTGAAGTTGATTATAAAGAGAATAAGGGTCCCTTTGCCAGAATGGTTGACGAATTATTTGGCAGGTTGGGGTTGCCTGCAACTTTTAGGAGGTACCCGTACGTACTGATCAGGGGCTTCGGCATGCAGACAGTGGGCATAACAGCACTGCAACTTATGCTGCTTCAACATGAGACGTAGCCTTGCCCCAGTCTAGGTATCCTGAAAGGAATCGGCAGCAAAAGTGGCATGATGCATTTGATTATTGAGCAGTTGCTGCATGCCATAGGTTTGCCTGACAATCGGATTCTTTGCTTACCGGATGGCCGGCCAAGGACTGGGATTCGACAATGATTCCAGGTACCGGGCAAAGGCGTGGAAAGGAGACGATGTATGGATGATGTACATGTACTCGGCGATCCTGGAGCACTTTAGGCAGGTAGCGTGGTGCGACCTGACGTATCCGTACTTACATGGCCCTGACCACCCGCACTTTCCCCACCGTTGGAATGCATCGCCCACCATCTTCAGGAACCACAAGGACCACAAGGTACTTGTACTTGCTTGTTCAGGACACCTGCCCTGCCTGGAGTATTAAAAGACAGATAGGAGGGTCTGGTTGGAGGCAACGGAGAACGGCAGTCTCCAGCAACCCTAATACCGTAATAATTAGGTCCCGTCTCCTGAATTGAACCACGACGAAGCAGATCCCCATCCACCTCCAAGTCCAGGAGCCCCTGACTTTTTTCGGTCCCATCTCTCGTAGTAGCAGCACGCACACAGGGGGGCTCGCGTACATACCTGCGATCCTGGATCTTATTCAACAACAGAACGAGTGGCATTAGTGCGTGCATCAGACCACCACACACTCGTTGGGCCAGGCTTGACGAATGCAGGGAGCTGTGCCCGGACCGAAAAGCCAGTACCAGCACCAGCGCCAGCGCCAACGCCAACGCCGCATAGACATCTTGCCCGGGACGCACATCCACGGCGCAGCCCAGGCGCAAACACCCTATCGGTCTGCAATCTGCCCGACATTCCTTTCAACTTAGCCCTCGGCTTCCCGTTTCCCCCTCCTCCATCGTCGTCATCGTCCTCGCCCTCGTCCTCGCCGCAAACCAGCACCTCCGCGTTCCCTCTGCCACGCACTCCTCATCTCCCGCCGGCCGATAGACGAGTCTCATTTGGGCTTCGCCCCGTCCCTGGCGGCTCATATTTCCGGACGCCCTTGGCCATCATCTCAGCCGTACCCGTAAGTTGGACATGCCAACGGTCCCCCGGGACTCTTATCCACCCAGTACCAAATCGCTGCCGACCATGGAGAGCCGATGCTAAACCCAAGTCCGATCTGGTGCAACAGATACTGCCTCGTCTTGCATACGTACGCTGCCTTGATCCTCGAGTCACTCGGAGTGCCTGAATCGTGCTTCACCATGCGATTGGCCTTGGGCCAGCATCTCGCCGCCTTCACGTGTTTCACCTAGTTCGACCGACGACACCTTCGCCCCCCATACTCGGTGGCTTGCTCATATCATTATGTCGTCTCCCGACAAATCCAGGCAGTCGTCGGGAGGGCGGTCCCTGTTCTCCAGGAGCAAGAATAAGGACAAGCGTTATCCAGACCACGAGCCACGATACCCCACCCCGGACCACCTCGACGCAGCCAGTATTATGAGCTCCCGCTCATCGCGCCACAAACGGGATTCGTCTACCACCTCCGTTGTCGACAGCCCTAGTTCTCCCGACGCCGGGATCAATAATTTGGCCGGGGTCATCACCTCAATCCCCTACGACGCCATTTCTTCGACTTCACGCTCGCCCATTCCAGTCGACTACCTCCCCCAGGGCGATCAGATGCCCGTTCGCCGAGAACCTCTCCCTCATCAGCTCAACCGACCCGGCCACGATTATCATCAATACCCGTCGATCGACACATTGTCCGGGCCGCCTCCCGGGTCCCACGCCTCCATGGCCCGATCGACGCAGCCCACGGGCTCGAACCTGACGATGGCCTCGACGGGGAAGCAGGCACAATATCAACAATGGGGGCCCTCACGCGGCAGCATGGCCAGTACTACCAATGGCTCTCACTACTCCCGCTACGACTCGTACAACCCATCAAATGGCCGCAGCTCTGCGGATAACCTCAGCATACATTCAGGTAATCACACTCCACGCGAGGCCCCGGTGCCTTACTCACCGCATACAGCTCTCCCCAGCGCCTCTTCGCAGAGCTCCTATGGCTCTCATCAATCACAACGAGACTCTCACCGCCTGACGAAGTTTCCCGGTCCCGGCGGCGGCGGCGGCGGCAACGGCAACGACGGCTTCTACTTCCCAAAGCCCGACGATGACCACGTTATTGAGCAAATGTTTATGCAACTCATGCAGAAACGTGGCTGGCACAACTTGCCCGAGCAAGCAAGGCGCCAAATGATGGCCTACCCGGCTCAGAAGAAATGGACTTTGCTACACCAGGACCGTCTGACCGAGTGGCAAGGCGAACAGAAGCGCAGACTCACAGCTAGGCCGAACCAATTCAACATGACGCCCGACATTACTACGTATTCCGACGAGGAGGGAGCACCCGAGTGGTACGTACGGAGGGTCATGGAGGACAAGCTCGACACGAAGGGGATGGGTAGTTTGGAGGTCAATCTCAGAACTCAACAGATTGGCTGGGTCAAGAGATTCGTCGAATGCCAGGGTCAGGTCGCCTTGGTCACCCTTCTGCTCAAAATCAACCGCAAGACGGCAAACGGTCCAGCGCCAGCGATGCCCAACAACAATGTCGAGAAGAATCTGGATCGGGAGTATGACATTGTCAAGTGCCTCAAGGCCCTGATGAACAACAAATTCGGTGCAGACGATGCTTTGATGCACCAGAAGGTCCTCGTTGCGCTCGCAACCTCGCTTGTCTCGGCTAGGTTGACGACGAGGAAACTGGTCAGCGAAATCCTGACCTTCTTGTGTACCTGGGGTGAGAATGGCGAAGGCCATCTGAAAGTAATCCAGGCCCTGGACGAGGTCAAGGCCCAGTCAGGTGAGAATGGCCGCTTCGACGCTTGGATGAGATTGGTCGAAGTCACCGTCGATGGCCGTGGCAAGATGGGCAGTCTCGTGGGTGCCAGCGAGGAGCTTCGCACTGGCGGCATAGGCATGGAAAACCTGCTTATGGAATATGCTGTTACGACACTCATTCTTATCAACATGATTGTTGACGCTCCCGAGCGTGATCTGCAGCTCAGAATCCATATTCGAGCTCAGTTTACAGCATGTGGTATCAAGAGGATATTGACGAAGATGGAGGGCTTCCAGTACGAGCTTCTCGACAAGCAGATTGAGCGTTTCCGCACCAATGAGGCCATCGACTACGAGGATATGCTGGAGAGGGAGAACAGCAGTATCAAGGACAGCGTGGAAGGAGAGGTGAAGGACATGAATGATCCTGTTCAGATTGCCGACGCCATCCAGCAGCGACTCCATGGCAGCAAAACTCAAGACTACTTCGTCTCAGCCCTGCAGCATCTCATGCTCATTCGAGCCAATGATGGCGAGGAGCGGCTTCGCATGTTCCAGCTCGTGGACGCCATGTTGAGCTATGTTGCCATGGACAGGCGCTTGCCCAATATGGACCTCAAGCAGAGCCTGAACTTCACCGTTCAGAGTCTCCTGGACAAGCTGCATACGGATTCGGAAGCCCGACAAGCCCAAGATGAAGCCCTGGAATCTCGGCAGATTGCCGAAGCAGCCATGGCTGAGCGTGATGAAATGCGCGCTAGGCTAGAACTCGGCGCCGATGGTCTGGTTGCAAAGATGCAGAAGCAGCTTGACGAACAGGCTCGTTTCATAGAGGCCCAGAAGCGCCAAGCGGACGGACTTAAGGCCGAGGTCGAGAGCCTCCAGACCGTGCGAGCAAAGGAAGCCCAGCGCTACGAGCTCGAGACGAGAGAGCTGTACCTCATGTTGCGTGACGCTCAAGACGTTGCTGCATCTAATGCCGTGAAAGTCAGTAGTGGCAAGTCTGGAGCTGAGGATGCAGCAAAGGCTCAAGGCATACTCGACCGCGAACGGCTCATGGAGCGCCTCCAGACCCAGATCGAGCGACAGAAGACCCAGTACAAGCTCGAGGGCAGAGTATGGGGCGATGCTGCTGGACCTTCCGACCGTCTTCGTGCGCTGCGCGAGGAGATGGATGGTGCCGACCCAGGTACACCCCCTGGTGGTGGCACACCTCCTCGAGACTTCACCAACAGTGTTCTCGGCAGCATCAGCAGGCAAACAAGGATACCGCGCAAGCCAGTCTCTTCGAGCGAAGGTCTGTCTGATAATGTTATCAGCGAAGCACCCGAGACCGAAGGCGAGGAGGATGTCGTCTACGAGCGCCCTAGAATTGTGCAGTACAAGCGTCCTACAATCGACCCCAAGCAGCAAGCTGGCTTGGGTCGCGTCGTGGATGAGATCGGCTCCAAGGTCAAGAAGTACGACGTAAGCGATTCGGAAGATGGCGATGCCGATGAGATCACCACAGAGCCCTCCCGCCCAAGCGTCGAATCTAGTTCGTCTCCTATTACGCCTGCTGAAGCAGATCCTTCGGCCCCCCCTCCGCCACCCAAGATTGCCATCACTCCCACCGAGGGAGCGGCTCCTCCACCACCACCGCCGCCTCCGCCTCCGCCTATGCCGGGCCAGCTCGCCGGAGCACCTCCTCCTCCACCTCCTCCGCCCCCGCCGCCCATGCCCGGTCAGTTGGGCGGCGCTCCACCACCACCGCCTCCACCGCCTCCGCCACCGATGCCGGGAATGAAGATAGGAGGCGCTCCGCCGCCTCCACCACCCCCCATGCCCCCGGGTATGGCCGGCATGCCCCCTCCCCCTCCTCCGCCTATGCCCGGTGGTCCTATCTCTGGCCACTATCTGTCGCAGAAGGCTGGCTTTGCTAATTCTCCAGGGGGCATTGGCCTGCCGGTGGTACGACCTAAGAAGAAGCTCAAGGCTCTACATTGGGACAAGGTCGACGCCCCCGAGACGAGTCACTGGGCAGCTCACACACCTTCAGCCGAGGAGCGTGAAGAGAAGTACAATGAGCTTAGTCGCAAGGGTATTCTCGACGAGGTTGAGAAGCTTTTCATGGCCAGAGAAATTAAGCGGATCGGCGGAAGCGGCTCTAAGAAGGACGATAAGAAGCAAATCATCTCCAGTGATTTGCGCAAGGCTTATGGTAAGTGCAGCCCCGCCTATAAGCATGATGGTGATGAGTGGCTTACAGGATATAGAAATCGCGTTTGCGAAATTCTCACAGCATTCTGTTGAGAAGATTGTGCAGATGATTATTCACTGCGACAAGGATATCCTCGACAATACGGTTGTAATGGACTTCCTGCAGAAGGATGACCTCTGCAACATACCCGACAACACGTCGAAGCAGATGGCACCGTACAGCAAGGACTGGACCGGTCCTGACGTTAATAACCAGACCCGCGAGCACGATCCTGCCGAGCTGACACGCCAGGATCAGCTCTACCTATACACTGCTTTCGAGCTGCACCACTACTGGAAGAGTAGGATGAGAGCCCTGTCGTTGACGAGAAGTTTCGAGCCAGATTATGAGGAGATCAGTGAGAAGATCCGGCAAGTCGTCGCAGTGTCCGAATCTCTACGCGATTCCGTGTCACTCATGAACGTTCTCGGTCTCATCCTGGATATCGGTAACTACATGAACGACGCAAACAAGCAAGCCCGCGGTTTCAAGCTGAGCTCTCTCGGCCGACTTGCCATGGTGAAGGATGACAAGAACGAATCGACCCTGGCAGACCTCGTGGAACGAATCGTCCGCAACCAATATCCTGAATGGGAGGGCTTCGCCAATGACATTGCCGGTGTCATGTCGATCCAGAAAGTCAACATCGAGCAGCTACAGCTGGACGCCAAGAAGTACATTGACAATATCCGCAACGTCCAGATGTCGCTCGACTCTGGTAACCTGAGCGACCCCAAAAAGTTCCACCCTCAGGATAGAGTCAGCCAAGTCGTCCAGCGATGCATGAAGGATGCCCGCAGGAAAGCCGAGCAGATGGAGCTCTACCTCGAGGAGATGATGCGAACTTACAAGGACATCATGGTTTTCTACGGAGAAGATCCGGCAGACGACAATGCCAGGAGAGACTTCTTTGCCAAGCTGGCATCCTTTGTGTCTGAGTGGAAGAGATCCCGAGAGAAGAACATCCAGCTCGAGGAGGTCAGGAAGCGCAACGAGGCTAATATGAAGCGCAAGCACGCGCAGCTGAAGCTCAATGCTGCAGTAACAGACGGCGGGCCAGTGTCACCCGCCAGTACAGGCGCCATGGACTCGTTACTTGAGAAGCTCCGTGCAGCAGCACCGCAGGCTCGGGACCAGAGAGACCGACGCCGACGTGCACGTCTCAAGGACCGTCACCAAGTACGAGTGGCGTCTGGTCAAAAGATAGCAGATTTGAATGAGATTCCCGAAGTCGAAGCAGGACTTCAGACGCGGGAAGCAACAATAGACGAAGAGGGTAATCCACTCAGCCCTGGGTTGTCATCGCCCCGAGACGGCGAAGATGACGTGGCAGATAGAGCTGCGGCTCTCCTACAAGGCATGCGCGGCGGAGACGGCGCCGACGATAATGATCCGGAGAAGAGAGAGAGTCTACGCAAGGCCCGGAGGCAGACAGCCGAGGAGGAACGAAGACTTAGGCGCAGGAGGAGAGAAAAGGCCAACAGCAGCCAAACGGAGGACGGAAAAGATGACGCCAGTGTAGGAGATGGCTTGCTCAGCCCAAAAAGCGACGTGACATCCATCCCTGGACTTGAGCAAGAGGACGAGGAGGATGCGAACCGGGCGAACAGGGAAGACTAGGCATGTGGCATTGGCTGTCTGGACCAGAGGTCACACAGAGTACATAATGTCTAACTCGGACTATAACGGACGAATGCCATTTTGGAATACATTCAGTCATGTTTAACAGGGCTCCCTATATTTTTACGAACTCGCCCCAGATCACTCGTCATCAATGAATAGCGAAGTATTCTGATGTATAATAGGCATGAATTACCGCTGGCAACGCGTATCAGTCTCTATAATATGCTGTACAAGCCCTCTCCAAACTCCGTCGTGAACATCGTGAATCTCCTGGTATGGAACCGCCCAGGAAATGGCATGTATGACTAAAAACAAAGCGGCTCTTCTCCCCCCTCGGTTCAACCTCACCGCGTCGGACTCAGCGGCCTGTTGAAGCCGCCCTGGCGGTTCATGTACTGGCGGTACTCCCTCTTCTTCTCCTTGCTGACGGCGCCGACGTCGTTGCCCTGAATCTTCTTGTTCTTTGTCGTGCCGAAGCCACCGAAGCCCATCATGGCCTGCATGGCTGCCATGTCTTCGTCCTCGGCGACCTCCACGTCATCACCACCATTATCCCCGGCTGCGGCGGCGGTGCGCATGGGGGCGTCTGCGGAGGGCGTTGCGCTGCGCGGCGACCGGGCCGTGTTGGATACCTTGACGGACATGGTGCTGTTGCTGCTGGGCTTCTTGTCTGGGCGGGAGCGTGTTGGGAGGCTGGCGTCGTGGCGGGGTGGGGGGGTGCTGCTGTCTATGGGGGAGGCTGAGCGCCTTGGGCCTGGATATGAAGAGTGAGTGTGTGTTCTTTGGGATGTGGTCGAGTGGGGAGGCATACCTCGTCGGTCTCTTCTGTCGTCGTCGTCGTATCGTCCACGATCCCTCTCATCGTAGCGCCGCGGCCCGTCCCGCCCACGATGGCGATCTTCGCCGCGACCTCTGCCGCCTCGATCCCTATCGCCCTCGCGGTCTCTGTACCGTCTGTCGGGAGACCTCGACCGGTCCCTCGGCCCTCGTGCATCCCTGTCGCGGTCGCGGCGGTCTCTGTTACGGTGGTCGTCCCTGCCGTAGTCGCGATCGCGGTCACGTCTGTCGCGGCGGTCCGAATCGTCCCATGCCCGGCGGCCATCCTGCCTGCGGTCGCGGCGCTGGTCACTCATATCGCGGTCGTGTATGTGTACGTGTAGGTGCGTTGGGTATGCTGTGAGGAGAAGTTTCAAGAGGTGAGCATTCTAGAACCAATTCCCATCTTGCTGAAGAAATTCCCGTTAGCGGCCCACTAAGTAGTGTGGCTGGTGCCTGATTAGGTACAGCTCAAGCTCGATCGAAGCTTGGGCTAGCTCGATAGACCCCTGGCTCGCGCCTCTGGGGGGTTCGTGGGGTACGTCAGCCTTGCCTGTCCCACACAAGCAAGCAAGCAAACAGCTGGCTGGTCTCCAAACGTGTTCAGAAGCGCAACTTGCCCCCCAGCTTTTGCTTCCTCGAGCGCTGCACCCACCACAGCTTTCGACGAGGCAGAGAGAGATAAAAAATGGCGAGGTTTGCGCTGCTGCTGCAGGTAGCAGCTCTGGCTACTGGTATAGCCGCCGATGCTGGCCAATCCCCCGCCGCTGAGGACATTGACCACGCCAACAACGAGAGTCTGCTATGGGGACCTTATAAGCCAAACCTGTATTTTGGCGTGCGGCCCAGGTCGCCCAATGGCTTGTGGACGGGACTGATGTGGTCACGGGCTGATTCCTACAGCGATCCCCAGCATGGTATGCATCCCAGAAACCGTGGCCGGTCTGATTCATTGTTTCCGTTCGAGGGACTGACGCAGCTTGATAGGGTTTCGATATACCTGCGAGCAGCGAGACGACATTCACGGCTACGGCTGGGACGAGTACGATGCGCGAACCGGAGGCGTCCAGACCATTCACGATGAAAAGAACCTGATTGACATCACGACTTCGTTTGTCAAGATTCCCGGCGGTGAGCATGGAGGCAGCTGGGCTGCCCGCATCAAGGGCACGCTTCGAGACGGTGCGCCCGCTGATCTCAAGACAATGCTCTTCTACTTCATTGCCCAGGAGGGGGTGGGGGAGGTGGCTCCCGAGGGCAAGGGAGGGAAATTCGGCTTCGACGACGATGTCACCTTCAAAGGCAACTCCAAATCCCTTGGGGATTTTACGCTCGTCGTCACCAAGGGCGAGGGCAAGCATCCCACGAGCCAGCACCACATCTCCGAGACGCGGAAGGGCGACAAGACGTTGGTGCACAGCTCTGCGTACTCTGAAGATGTCATGTGGCAGGGCCAGCCCATCGTCTTCAGCCAGCTGCAGGAGTCGGTTTCCTACATCCAGAAGAACTACGCCGCCGACGGTCTGCCCCCAGCCTGGCAGGTCTACCGCGTGGAGCACCGCCCCGGCGAGGGCAACGTCCATGTTGTTGAGAAGACCTTCCAAGGCCCCTTTGAGTTCGACGTCATCTTCTCCTCGGCATCTGCCGGCAAGGCCATGACCTCGGACGACGTGACTGAGCAGCTGAAGCTCAGCTCCAAGTCCTTCAGTGACCGCTTCTCCCGCATCTTTGACTTCAAGGCGCCCTTCACCGCCGCCAAGTACCACGCTTTCGGCAAGAGCATGTTTTCCAACCTGCTGGGTGGTGTCGGATATTTCCACGGACACCAGCTCATCGACCGGTCCTACGCCACCGAGTACGATGAAGACAGCGAACGCTTCTGGGAGGAGGCTGCCGAAGCCAGGTCGCGAGGAGCGCAGAAGCTCGAGGGCCCGTACGAGCTCTACACCAGTGTCCCCTCTCGCCCCTTCTTCCCGCGCGGCTTCCTGTGGGACGAAGGCTTCCACCTAGTCCCCATCGCGGATTGGGACATCAACGTGGCTCTGGACATTGTGCGAAGCTGGTACAAGACCATGGACGACGACGGCTGGATTCCTCGCGAGCAGATTCTGGGCCCCGAGGCTCGAAGCAGGGTGCCGGAGGAGTTCCAGGTCCAGTACCCCCACTACGCGAACCCGCCGACTCTATTCCTCATCATCGAAGGCTTCATGAAGCGATTGAGGGAGTCCAAGGCAGACGGAGGAGACGGCCAGGCCGGCGGCAATCTCTACACCGCATACCTGGACAACCCCGAGGTCGGAGAGAAGTACGTCAAGGAGATGTACCCCCTCCTTCGCCGACAGTACGACTGGTTCCGCAAGACGCAACGCGGCGACATCAAATCCTACGATCGCGAAGCATACTCGACTAAGGAGGCGTATAGGTGGAAAGGGCGCACCGAGACGCACGTCCTGCCCAGCGGCCTCGATGACTATCCTCGCCCACAGCCGCCGCATCCCGGCGAGCTTCACGTCGACCTCATGTCCTGGGTCGGGCTCATGGCCAAATCCCTCATCAACATCGCGGACGCGCTAGGTATGAAAGAGGATGTCGCCGAGCTCGAGAGGAATCTCAACGCGATTGAGCGCAACCTGGATGACCTCCACTGGTCTGAGAAGGAAGGTTGCTACTGCGATGCTACCGTAGATGACTTCGAGGAGCACCAGCTCGTTTGCCACAAGGGATACGTGTCTCTGTCTCCTTTTTTCCTCGGCCTCATCAAGCACGACAGCCCCAAGATGGGGAGAATCCTGGATCTGATCGGCGACGAGGACCACATATTCAGCCCCCATGGCATCCGAAGTCTTAGCAAACAGGATCCTTTGTACGAAACAGGGGAGAATTACTGGCGAAGCCCAGTCTGGATGCCAATGAACTACCTCATCCTCACTGAGTTGCATGTAAGTGTGCCCGCATTCCTCCTCGGCGAGACCCTCCTTTTGGAGGGTCTGGTTGTCACCTTACTAAAAATACCCCCCTCTTTTTTTTTTTTCAATAGAACGTTGCGTCGCACAAAGGACCTTTCCAAGAAAAGGCACGCGATCTATATTCGAGGTTGCGCAAGAACCTCGTCGACACGGTATACAAGAGTTGGGAGGAGACGGGGTTTGCGTGGGAGCAGTATCATCCTGAGACCGGGGCCGGCCAGCGCACCCAGCACTTTACCGGCTGGACTAGCCTGGTCGTCAAGATCATGGCCATGGAAGATCTCAGCGAGAGCCGTGGCAAGGATGAGTTGTGAAGCACGACGTCCTCGTCGCCGCAAGTGGGGGCCAAGGAATCAGCCTTGTTAATGTACGTTTGGCAGGCCAAGGTGCATGGAAATGACGCTACTCGGCCCTTCGTGACTCAAAAAGAAAGAGAGAAAAAAAAGATCCCTTGATGTCTCGGTGACTACCCTTTACGCTCAAAGGTCCAAGGGGCTCTCTGCGCCGATATTGGGGCAAACGGCGACGCCCCTAAGACACCATCTCGCCGGGGCACACCGCGAGTTTGTGGGCTGTGATTTTGGCACTTTGGTACCACCCGACCAGTGCCACCAGTAAGCGAACATGAGTTGAGAGATTGATCTTTTTTTTTTTGTGCCCTCCCCTCTCTCCGCCTTGCCTCTGCGGCAAGTATCCGAGGCTGGGCTTCTCCGCGGAGAAATCTGGCTTGTAAAAACGTTCTAGGCTGACTGATGTCGCAGATCAAAGTCAGAATAATCCTCCGCAGCGGGCGTTGAATAATTACAGGCTACATTCTATTCGAGGCTTGGAGCATGCTGTATCGAGAATCTCGGGGAGAAACAATACACCCGCCCTGTCGAGCCTGGCTGCCTGGTTAGTTGGCTGACAACGGACAGCCTACCGTGTACAGGTTGCGTAATACTTCCGTTCTGGGTGCTCGAGAGTAAGGACAGGGACCCATGCGGGAGGACAACTAATACAAGCCGTAACACAAGCCCTTGGCGGAGCTTATGGGGGGGACTGGGAAAAGAGGCAGGCAACAGGTCGCTGGAAGGATCCCTCGGCAAGGATCAATACAATTGCAATACTCCGCCGTGGTTAACAGCGAGAGCGGGAGCAAGGACAGCGGGAACGGCCTTGGCACGAAACCCGAAGGAGCAGTTAGCTGAGCAGAGGGGGTAAGGAGAGCACGTGGCATCCTTTGGAGAGCGGTACAAACTGTGCCAGGAGGAACAATAACCTGGGCTCTTCGCCGTTGACTGTTTTCGTGGGCGTGGTCCATTGTGCAGAAAGAGGATCAGGATGGACGTGCAGACGCCACATGGTTAGGGGGCCCGACAAGGTGGTAGCGCAGATAAGCATGTGTGTGTGTCTCTGTATGTGGTGACGGCGAGCGTGTGTAGGATCTGCTCATGGCTAAGCGGGCTGCCCAGACGCTCGGTATTCGATCTGGAACTGTGAGCCACCGGGCCGAGGGGCTTTCGATCGACCACTGACCGTACCCATTTGAGTTACCCATTTGAGTTACACGAGGAGGTAACTCAATGTCGCTTAGAAAGCAGCCCGCTGGGCATGTGCATTTGTAATTGCCTCCTCGAACCTGCTGGGTGATTCATTCTTGATGCGGGAGTTTATTCATGGATGCTTTTGGATCATCAGTCACCTTGCCTCAATGTGGCTTCAACGTGTCGCCAATGGCCCAGATGCTGTCAAATGAAGCCGCAAAGTTCTAAGCAGAGGCTCCAGCCTCCATTGGGCTGACTCACCGAGGTGCAGAGCGGCGAATGAGGAATAATTATACACATGTGTCATTTTTGGTTCAGTTTGTCGATGCCGTAGTTGGCTTTTCTTCCAGAAGTGGAAGGTTGGGTCCTGTTGATTTGTGCTCGAATATATGCAGATGCATCCCTTTGTCCCTTCGCCGTTTCATCCTGGATGCCGAGTTTTCCTGTTCCCAGGTAAATATGCGCCGGTAATCCGAATGAATAAAAAGATGCACATGCAAGTCGGGGGTCCAGGGAGGATAGGGCAGTCACGCCTCCCAGTGGCACATGAAGGGGGTGCAATAAGGCCTGGGATGCCATGTGGGAGATCTGACACATCAGGAGAGACCCTTGTGCTGCTGATTTGTCTGGCGGGCCACGAGATAATCGTATTGCGGTAAGAAATTATGGGCTTCTCCCTGAGTTGACTTCAGAGGCGTGGCGGTGCTTCCCCATCACTGCCCTGCCCTGATTGATGAAGATGCAGGTCATCATTTAGCCCAGGTTTGCGGCTCCAGGCCAATGGGCCGGGGTCGTGCTATTTTGGTCGTCCGGGCGCTTAAGACAGGGACCCGTCGTGGTGTTCTGCTGTGTGACTGGTGAATGATTTTACACACAATGCCCCTGTTATTAGCCCCCATACGACATCATCGACCATGGCGTGACAGCCCTGTGGGTTGTTGCACAGCAGCCGAACTCTTCTAGAAGATTGGTATGTCCCATCAGCCCGCCAACCGGGCACTGCTCTCCCCTGAGCTGCTGCAGTTGTTGTGGGATACAGCAACGGTTGCTGCAGGGATTCATCTTGGGGCAAGCACACACTTGCGCAGACACATGCATGCAAACACCATGTGTGCGGCTGCTCATCCTCGTGGTCATCTGCACATTACATGAAACAAAGCCTGGGGGAAGTCTGAGCGTTCGAAGGGTTGCGCGGACCAGGTTCGGCTCGGCTTCACGACAAGGACTAGGGAAGCGTCCCGGCCGCAATTTCGGTGTCACTTTGGAGTAATTCCAATAACGACGAGGCTGCGACAAATTAGTCAAACCAAGGCATCGTAGCCTCCGCGTAAGGTGCTCCGTCCAGAGAGACATGGGCTCGAGAAGGGCTGCAAGGGACTTTGATCAATCAGCCTTGCGATACGTGCCGGGTATCGCTGGCTTTCGCTGGCTTCCGCTCCCTTGCTCCTGGCCTTGTGTCCACCGCAGATGCAACCCTCACATCAGACGACGAGCGGCTGCCCACCACCTTGCCTAAAATAGCGGTCAGTTGAAAACTAAAGGTGGGGAAGGAGAGAAAGCAAGATGAAGAGACAAGTATGTAAAAGGAAAAGGGGAAATACCAGGCGGCCGCACGATACGTGTTAGAGCCTCGTCCAAAGCCTCCAGGATGCCTGAGGGGGCGTATCGTAGCCAGCATGATCATCGCATACGCCATGCTACCAAATCCAGAGGCATATGCCCTGAACGGGAATACGCAGCACAATTCACCATGACTCAGGCATGCAGATAGGCGGAGAGCCGTCGCCGGCCATTTTTACTTCCGAAAAGAAGCAGGCCTTGTTGCGGAAGCCTGGGGCGGTGTTTGGATCAGGCAACCAAATTAATTGTTGCTCGCTGTCTAATCGGCTTGAGAACCCTCACCGCTGCCACCGGTCGACACCGGATGACTCAACTGCGCATGAGGTGGAGGATACGTAATCACGAGTTTCCTATCAGGGATGCTTCGGGAAGCATTAATGACGATGTCGCTTATGGAAATGTCGGAGTGTGACGAACTCCTCGTACAAAACCTAGCAAAGCCCACTCTAGCGACGGGCCGGGTTGGCTCAGAGTAGCGGACCCGGCAAACCGGGGGAATTACGCTGACCTAAGGCCGCCAATTGTGCTGTGAAGATAAGAGGGTCTCGGCCGGGTTGCGGAGCGTTCCGGACATGGCCGACGGTGTCGAGGTGCCAGATGCGTAGCAACAATCGAAGGGCGCCGTGAATTTTGGTACCGTCAATAATGCCCATTCCGGGCATGGCTATACGGTTGTGGTGATGATGCTGCTGATGTTGATGAGCCACCGGGGACCGGATTTGCCGCGACAACGGTGTGACGAGATGAGAGTCGGCAGGACCCTTGCTTGTCATAATATCTCAACGCTAGCATCTCGCCGATGCGAACTCCGCTAGCAGAGCCCAGTGCGACTTGCACGCCGCGAGGCCGTAGTTGAGCAGGATGAAAGCTCGCCGAGCCGAGCCGATTATCCACCTTACCCGGGCTATGGCTTCTCTCCGCCATGGCTGCCCCTGCCCCTGCCCGTCCGAGGGAAAAGAGACACAGGAGCAGGGTGGGTGTATGGCGTGTAGACAGTAGTAGGCATGTCGTTTTCAATGTCAGCTTGGGCGTGGGCCAAGGGATGAGCATGCACCTCGCCATGTGCCCAGTGGATATTGCGGCGGCCATGACGATACGCACCCGCTTGTCGCTGTACGCTGTTCAACATCACAGGACGCAAATTTGGCAGGAACCGTTGTGGTGCGTGGGGGTTTCTCGATTCGGTTCTCGGTGATGGGTGGAGGGTGGAGGGTGGTTGGTTGTTGGTTATTTTTTACTTTCCATTCTTAGCTGCGTAGGGGGGTGGCAAA
Source organism: Stachybotrys elegans (assembly GCA_020746835.1). Taxonomy (NCBI): domain Eukaryota; kingdom Fungi; phylum Ascomycota; class Sordariomycetes; order Hypocreales; family Stachybotryaceae; genus Stachybotrys; species Stachybotrys elegans. Next base: position 783,359 of record JAGPNK010000007.1, on the reverse strand, counting down.
GTGTGAATTGCCGGATAGGGGAAGATGAAGAAGTACAGCATCGTTAAACAGATGATGCGCGACAGTTTGAGGATGAGATGGATCAACATGCATGGGTTGAGAGCAAGTTTCGCCGGAAGGAAAACAGAAATGAGGAGAGGAGAGGAGAGAAACGGAGAGGGAGAAAGCGCAAGAGCAATCTACAGTGGCTCGCTTCCTGCGTTCCTTCCTCTCAAAAAAATCAAAAAAAAAAAAACAAAAAAAAAAAAAGAACCCCACCACCCATCATCTATCAAGCCACATGGACGGGACGATTAATAAGATAATCGCTGGTGTTTCATTCGTGTTCAGCTGGATGGTGTCCTGCCTGTGCATGTACTGTACCTGCAGCAGAGCACGCACCTAGGGCTGCATTGCACTTGCACTTTCCTCAACCTTCCGTCTAATTCGGTAGCCAAATACCACCCACCCTACCTTAGTACATAACTTGGGTATTTCGGTGCTAATCTAACCACATATTGGTTAAGGGACCCTGGGGTGTACATAGGCCCATCGCTGCAGGTGCGCGCACCGAAGGAATAGTTGCATCCAATTTATTGTGTTTGCCTTGTGCAACATGACGCTGCACGAACTGGACGAACCCTTCCCCGTGGAGCTCGTATTTTTGTGCAACACACTATGGTACATTCAGTCGCCCAATGTGCCCAGTTGCGGTTAGGGAAGATGACTGCCATTCAGCTCACTCCTATCCTTGTCCAACGCACAGGCAGTAGTGCCTCCCGGCCTGTGGGTGAAGCAGAGTGAGGAAGGGGAAATCTTGGAACATGATCGCAGACTCATGCCGGCTCCGCCCACGCCGGAGCAACGTTGTGTCCCCAGGACGGAGGTACGTCAACGCCAGTCAGCGTGCGTGGGAATCCCAAATTGGCACTGAGCCCTGCTGGCCAATCCGCTCGCTGGCTTCGCGACCACGAATGCTATTACGGGAGAAGGGGGGGCTTAGTTTGGTAATACACGACGTACCTACCTTGCCATACCGAGAAAAGAAAAAGACAGCCCGGCCCGCTTGTTGTCAACCGACAAGGGACGGGACCCCTGGCAAACATGGCTACATGGCAACTAAAAAATGACGGACGGGCTTGAGAGCAGAGGCCAGCCGCCAAGGAGCCATCCACTGGGCGGCATCCGGCGACTGGCCCCGACGGCGGGCTTTCTCAATCTTGTCTCTGCTCGTGCCTGGGCTCCCGCCACATCGGCGTCACCTCCACGTCTACTCATAGAAACAGGCGGAGGCGGACAGAGCTAGACCTACTCTAGGTAAGGTGCCTGATTAGGTTCGCCGTCGCCTCTCCATGCCATGCCCATGGGAGAGCAGTGGGCTTTTGTCCAGGCACCCTGCTGACGGGAGCAGTAGAAGCTAACCCACCCCCTGTAGCACACTCCCCCTCCACTAACGCAGCCCTATCTACGCCTTGCCTCTACTGTACGATCCTATCATGACCGGGCAGGGAAATGTGTGAGCCGGTAAGAAGCATTCACACCACATGGCTATGCATACCAGTCGTCCATAGGATCCGGATCTCTTCGACAATGTATATAAAGGAGCCGTCGACGCCACTTCCAGAAAACATCTCTCATCATCAACAAACCAACATTCCACAGCATTCACAGCAACCTTCGCCAACAACCTTCACCAACAACATCACGACCTCACAGCCTCACAACCACACAACCAACCACACAACCAACGCATAAAATCCAAGCTTCCCCCTTCTTTTCTCTGCTCAACAATCCCATCATACCATCCACACTCTACCCGCAAGCCCTCACTCCCAACACCACCATATCTTCTACATCCTCAAACTCAATCCACAACAACTAGACGCAATGGCTGCCTTCACTCTTGACTACGCTCCCACCTCCCTCGACTTTGGCCGATCTGGCTACAACAAGGACGACGAGGATAAGGGCAACAAGGGCCGCTCCGGCTACAACAAGGACGACGAAGACAAGGGCAACAAGGGCCGCTCCGGCTATAACAAGTCGGATGACGAGTCCGGCTCCAAGAACAAGGGCCGCTCCGGTTACAACTAAACCCGCCCCCCCTGCGACCATCGTTACCATCATCACCATCACCATCACCACGAAGTTGATGACTACGAATCATGGCATTGGGCGGAGTTTGATTTGAAACCTGCATTACATTTTCTTATTCGCGTCCAGTTCGGTCCTCCGCGGGATCGGGACGTGTCCAGCTTTTTTTTTGCATCGCCTCATAGACGGTTGGGAAACAACACTCGCATTGTATGGAGTCGGGACAAAAGGCGGATATAGCTGGCACCACAGTACGGGCTATTCCAGGGAAAAGAAGGCCAACCCGGGATATAGACGGTTAGACATTGAGACGCAAGTCTTTCTTCCATTCTTCATGTATTTTACATCTCAGGATCGGTGCGCGATGGATCACTCCTTACTCACCTCATTCAAACCCCCTTCTTCTTTTCCTTTTCATCTCCTTTGTCTCTTGTTTTGTCTTGTTTTCTTACTCACAACACACTTCCGCTCGTTTAGACATGCATCTCTGGAGTTCATGATTTGACGAGATATAGACATTAGACGGCTTTAGACATAATATACAGAATCGCTCAGAATCCTACTTTCCTACTTTCCTACACAAAACCTGCCGCTCACATGTTAGCAATCAGCGCAAAAGCAGTCAAACAGTAGCATGGAGACTCACTTCTCAAAGACGACGCCCAGCACGTCTTCCACGTCGCCGCCTTCGCCCTTGCCAGTGATGCGAGCCAGGCAGTCGGCAGCATAGCGCAGGTGTTCTGCGGCAAGCAGCGGGTCAGCATCCCGAGCCTGGGCTTGAGCCTGAGCCTCGTGGCCCCCAGGCTGAGCCTCCGCCATGAAGTCGGCCAGGTGCTCCTTGCACTCGACCAATAGCTGGCGCTGGCGTTCCGTGACTCCCAGCAGGTCCTGCAAGTTTGCCGGGAGGTCCGTAAGCGTCGCGAAGGTCTCAGCCACACTGCTGACAAGTTTTTGGATGCCACCCGGGTCGTCATTGTCACCGACTCGGGACATGGTCTGTGCTCGCTTACATGATATCGGAAGGACCTCGACACCGGCAAGTTTGGGGTGCTGCTTGGTGATGGTTTGGCGGAACTCGTCCAGAAGCCTCGAGAATGTTTGGCGGTCCGCAGCATCACGCTTATTGATGACCACCATGCAGGCTTCTGCCTGGGATGCAATGTCGAGCGTTTCTTTGTCGTATTGTATATGCGGGCGGCCACCCACGGCTTCCACCGATGCGAGCACCATGACAACGTTAGACTCGAGGGCCTTTTGTCGCGCCCGGCGTATGCCTTCCTGCTCGACTGCGCCGATTGGGCCCTCCTCACCAGATGCTCGGGACCGGAAGCCGGCCGTGTCCGCAAACGAGCAGAGATAGCCTCGGATGTCGAGGCTTGCTTCGACAATGTCTCTCGTCGTACCGGCCTCGCCCGACACAATCGACGCCTCCCGCCCGACAATGAGGTTCATGAGGGAGCTCTTGCCCACGTTGGGCGGTCCAAGGAGAGCCAGCCGAATGCCGTTGCGAAGGAGCTCGCTCCTCTGGCTGCCTTGCTCATGCATGCGGATGCTATGCAGCATCTCCCCGACCATGACAGTCACATTCTGCAGGAGCTCCGACTGTGACTCATCGAAATGCTGGTCTTCTGAAAAGTCAATCAGCGCTTCAATTTCGCCCCGTGCCAACAACAGCTGCTGACGCCACTCATCATAAGTCCGTCCCAGCACCCCGGAACTCCCCCTTATTGCCGCACGACGCTGCTGCTCAGTTTCTGCGGCCAGCACATCACTCAGTGCCTCAATTTGGCCCAGGTCGAGCCGGTTGTTGATGAATGCACGTTTGGTAAACTCCCCGGGGTCAGCATAGCGGACGAGGTGCTTCGCCACGCACCGTGGGACGGCGGCGAGTGTTGCCTTGACGGTAGCAGAGCCGCCGTGAATGTGCAGCTCGAGCACATCTTCGCCCGTGACAGTCCGAGGCGCAGGGAAGTACAGAACCAACGCTTCGTGGTCCAATACGTTGGACCCCACGTCCCCATCCGGGTCGTACAGCGAGCGCACTGCAGCGTAGCGAGGCTTGGGGATTGATTTGGACGGGCACAGAGCCTTGTATACCTGCAAAGATTCAGCTACTGCGCCATGCTTTTTTTTCTTTCTTTTGGACGTGTCAACTTACATCTATGCAGGCAGGCCCGGAGATTCTGATGACGGCAATGCCTGCCTGTCCCTGAGCCGTGGACAGAGCATATATGGTATCCCCGGATGCAGAGAAGGCTGCGGCTTGACTCGATGCATGCTCTCCTTCACGCAACCGCGACGAAGCCTGAGTAATCCACCTCGAGGAGAAGACAGGTGATGTTGTTGCTGGCAAGCTCAATTGGCGAAGAGCTGCCGGTCGGCAAACCCGGGAAAAGCCATTTCTGGCAGCGCAGCGTCTCCCAAGGTGAAGACTACGCCGCAGCATCGACACGATGATGCTATACAAATGAGTCGTCGCTCATCAAGTACAGAGGCAACGGTGTGAATGAATGGGGAGAAGTCTGGCGGCTTCCTTTCCCCGGGGAGGTGGTGGCCAGTGACGGACCCCCGGGACAGAAATTTCCGGGTGCACGGTGCCTACAAGATTGCTGGCATCCACCACCTTGGGGCCTATCACGTTGAAATTCATCGACGAACCATCGATGATGCACCACTTCTTGATGCGTTCGCTGGTGTATTTTTCAATCCTCCCATCCTCTACACTGCAAGGGCCTTTATATCTCACCCTATTACTGATTTTCACAGATGCGCGCTGCAGCATACTGATGCAAGAAGGAATGTATCATTTGTGCCAATGGTCAACAGGGGCAATGCCGTCTCTCGTGAATCCAGAACGTGCATCTGCTGGATGGTTGATGCAGAAAGTTCGGTGTGCCTTGTGAAGAAATGGCCTTAGGCCACCCCTAGCCCACTATCATGTGGCTGGGCAGCAGCTTTTGATGATGAGCTTTGCTGGCGGCCCTGACAATAACCCTTTCTGATGCCTATAATTGATAGATAATGGCCTCTATGACCCTGCTAAATTTACACTATTAGCCACAAAGGGTGGCCATCGAATTACCACCGAAGAAATTGGCCAAAGGCTCGGAACCATGCGTCAAGCAACACTGGTCAAGATAAGGCGGTGGATGCTTCGCGATTGCCATTGGGGTTGTAAATTGCCAGAAATTCGTGTTTTCGCTCAGCAAATACTCCTCCACAGTGCTCCTTGGCCTCGTGTCTGCACAGGCTTGCGGCTGTAATTCAAACCATTCTCCTTCTCAGCTCTCGCTCCAGCCAAGATTGGCTGCGTGAGGTGGGATGAAGCTTGGGGGACGGATCGGGCAGGCGGTGGGGCGGAGAATCCACGGCAAAAGCAGCCCACCTTGCAGGAGGGTGGTGCTGGCTGGCTGGAGCGGGCGACGAAGCTTGAGCTGCCTGGCCGTGAAACCGACGGGCAAGCAACGAACATCATCATCCACCACACTGGCGAGCTCCCCATCGCCGGCATCACACCACCACCCGACTCTCCAACATAGTCTCCCACCTCGAGCGCCGACCTCCCGATAATTCACCATGTTCAGAAACAACTACGATAACGATTCCGTCACATTGTACGCTGCCATCCACCTACCCCATATGTGGCCTTGGGTCCCCTCGTAGCTAACACCCACCACCCAGCTCGCCGCAAGGCCGCATATTCCAGATTGAATATGCCGCCGAAGCTGTGAAGCAAGGTTCCGTCGTCGTCGGCATCGCCAGCAAAACACATGCAGTCCTCTGCGCCATCAAGGTAAGCATCAGTCCTCGCCAGCCTCGTCGTCGTCGTCGTCCACCTCCCACTGACGCATCTCGCTCCCGCCTAGCGAAACGCCGAGGAGCTGTCGTCGTACCAGAAGAAGCTCTTTTCCATTGACGAACACGCCGGCATCGCCATTGCCGGCCTCACCTCGGACGCTCGCGTCCTCTCCAACTTCATGAAGCAGCAGTGCCTGGGCCACCGCCTCACCTACGGCCGCGCCATCCCCCTCCGTTCGCTCGTGGACATGATTGGCGAGAAGGCCCAGGTCAACACGCAGATGTACGGCAAGCGACCATATGGAGTCGGCCTCCTCGTGGCGGGCGTCGACGAGCGCGGCCCCCACCTGTTCGAGTTCCAGCCCTCGGGCATGACGGAGGAGATGATTGCCTTTGCCATCGGCGCACGCAGCCAGATGGCAAGGACGTACCTGGAGCGGCACGTCGACTCGTTTGCAGACTGCTCGAGGGAGGAGCTGGTGCAGCACGGCCTCAAGGCCCTCAAGGAGAGTCTGGTCCAGGACAAGGAGCTGACGGTCGAGAACACATCCGTAGGCGTGGTGGGCCTGACGGGGGAGACCAAGAAGACTGTTGAGCCGTTCAAGCTATATGACGGCTTCGACGTCAAGCAGTGGATCGACAGCGTCGCAGACAGTCAAGGCGGCGCAGAGGAGGGCGAGGGCATGGAGGTAGACAGCTAGACGAGACAATGAAGGAAAATGAATGAGCACGTTCTGGCGTCGGGGCTAGCTAGATCATGTACAATTACGGGCCGTCACGTTGCAGGTCTAATGGAACTCACGAAATATCAAGAGGGGCTGCAGTGCAAGGAAAGAGTTGAGAGTATCTCTATCATCCATTGTTCGGACTTGGTTGGGCGGTGCTGGATGCAACCCAACGCCCCCCCTACCCAGCTCCCCAGCTCCGTTCCGCAAAACGACGTCTACCTATATACAAAAGCACAACTCTAGATGAGGTGTCCCCCAACGCCGCGGCCTGATGCAGAGATAGTACCCAGATGGGAAAATAATCCAAACCCCTCGCCGACTCTCGTCGAGGCGTGCGTCTAGTGGTTCTCCCACTGCAGCTTGTAGATGGCCTCGGATACGCGGTAATCGCGGAGGGCCTGGATAGCGCCCTCGGGCGTGGTGGCGCTGACGAGGATGTCCTTGTTGCCCGGCTTGATGAAGGACTCGTCGACGGCCTTGTCCATCCACTGGATGATGCCGTCCCAGTAGCCATCAATGTTGAGCAGGCAGATGCCCTTGCTGTGGATGCCGAGCTGGTTCCAGGTGGTGGTCTCGAAGATCTCCTCCATGGTGCCGTAGCCGCCGCTCAGGCCGATGAAGCCGCTGCCGGGTCCTCCGGCAAACACCTCCTCCGCCATGAGCTTCTTGCGCGTGTGCATGTCATTGACGACGGTGGTCCGGCCGTAGACGCTCTCATCGGGCACCACCTGGTTGTCGCTGTTGACCGTCTGGTAGGTGCCGTCGCGCTCGTACTTGACCAGGGCCTGGGGGATGATGCCGTGGACGGACTTGGGGCCATTGATGGACACGATGGTCTTGGCGACTTCGCCCATCAAGCCCACGGTGCCGCCGCCGTAGACTGCATTGGTATCTGTCAGCTCTTCGGGTCTCACTTTCGGGAGAGGGGGAGGGGTTGCAAATGTGAGGTGGCCGCCCGGGGGGCAGGCATCGTCTCTCACAGCCCGAGATCGGCGACGTACCCAGGTCGATGTTATTGGCTGCCATTGCACGACCCAGCTGTCGGGCAGCTTCCATGTGCTTCGGGCTGTTACCACCGCTGGCACCGCAGTAGACGCAAATCTTGGTTCGGGGGACGCCATTGTCGGCGCTCCCATTCTTGGCTACTGCGTCTTGAGTCATGGCGATGGTGCAGAGGACGCGGCGAGGAGGGACTGTATGTCGAGAGCAAAGGTGATTCTGGAGGCAATCGAGTAGAAGGAGGTCGGTGGCCGAGCTGTTACGTCAACTGGACTGGTAGTAGGTGGGTTATTATAAGTAGACGCCAACGCGGTGGTCGAGGATATGGCACGGACTGGTGTCGAAAGATGATGAAAGGAGGGAAGAGAGAGAGAAGCTCCGAGGGTCAAAGGCTGGAAGCAGGCGAGTCCAAAGTCTAGAGGCTAGAAGGGAGAGGAATGCAGAGGGGAATGAGAAGCTTTATATACAATGGCAGACACATGGCGGGCCGCACCAGGAATAGACGGTTGGGAGAAGGGAGTCACGGACCCCATCCACGCAAGCGCATCATCACATCAGGTATAGAACGAATCTGGACTCGTTGATGGAGCACGAAAATTGGACTTCGCAGGGTTTCCGTGGGACGGCGGTCACTCTCGGTTCGCCGGGGAGCGACATGGGCGGCTCTGCGGGTGTCTGGTGACTCTGGCCCAGCGCACAGCGGACACGATAGACCGTCACCAAGCCTCATCGTCGCGCCGTTGTGTTGGGTTGACTCACGCCGTGTACTGGCTCCTCTTCGGCTTTCAGCGGCTTCGGCATCCAATGCCTTAGCAAGAATTGCCCACTACTATGTAGCTTAGGAGTAGCAATTAATAGCGGCTTTGGCGAAGACAGTGCAAAGATGGTGCCGTTGACGAGGGCGGGTGATTGTGGGCTGTGGCCACGAGCCTCGATTAAGTTTAAACGGCACTCTCGTCTTACATAGCCGTGACGTGCAATACGGATGCGTCTTGTTTTCGTGTTGCGCCGAATAAGATTGGATAGGTACATGCTCGAGACAAGCAGGAAACGCCAGAGAGTCACGGTGCCTTGTCGAATGAAATTGCCCCTCGTCATTCCTTTTTGGAGAATGGCGGGGTTCTCGCTGTGAATAGCTACTTATCTCTACGCCTTGCGGGTTCTTAGAGCAGAGCTACTAATCCATCATCCATCGGCGTCGAACAAAAGCTAGACCGGCCCGCCTGGAGATTGCCTCTTTCTTGGCGGTGCGATGAGCGATATTTTGAGCCGCCTACTCTGTTGAAATTGACCAAGTATATCGTCATGTGCATTCCGTGGCAAACAACGGCAAGGGATAAGGCGCCTTGTATCGCATGTGCTTCCGGAAGATTAGTTGAGCTGTCGCATCATCTCCGGTGCCACGTAGGGCGCCATGTCGATGTTTAGACGCCTTGTGCGTCCTCCAATATGGCCATCTGACGGGCTTCTTCTCGTGTCGTTGTTTTACTTGCGGTTGGTATTGTTTGCTGCTCCCATGGATGCTGTCATTTATCCCATGACCTCTCTGTGCTTTCGGGACGACTCTTCAATTGCAGATGGTTCCATATCGCTATAAACGTCGCGTACCTTCTACTAGCATTCTTGCTGGCACAATATCACTGGCAAAGAAACACTGGCTTTATAGAGTTGCCGGTATAAGCGCCGGCTTGCTCTTACATGGCCCAAGAACTCTGTGGTTTATGCAGCTGGTAATGGATGGCTTGGGTTACAAGGATAAGTAGGTAGGCGGCGGGCTTTTTTTCCCTTCTAATGTTCTGAGCAAAGGCACGTTGTTGGAGTATTGGACCTACCAGCCTACTTACCTATCCACCCACCTAACCTTAGTAGACCCATGCCTGTGCCCACCTTGGAATTGGGACCCTCGTTTCCCTCTCAGAGGACACGGCGCCTTTCGACTTCTCCAACCTCCACACGTCTTCGAGGTCAGGCAGTTTCACGTCCGACGTTTGACAATCCGCATCGTCGCCTGCATCTCTCCGGTGTAGCATTGGTCGTTACCTTGACACAGGCTTGCCATTCCCATGTCTCAACCGTCCCTCATGGCGCCGGGCGCCCAACCCGAGCCGCCGCAGCAGGAGCGGGCTGGTGGTGTAAGTACAGTCCCCGCCGATGGCGATGCGCTTCTCTTTTCACGGTTGCGGGCCATGTTCTTCTGTCGCAGCACCATGGCTGACTCCTCCGTGCTTGTTGCAGGGCATTACGATCCCCAAGATGCTCGCCGGCTTCGCCCTTTACATGGCCGTCAACATGGGCATCAGCTACGCGACGCAAAAGGACCAGAAGGGCGTCTCGATTGTCCATCCCGATACCGGTGAGGTCGTCGTTGTCCCCGGAAACACCGAAAACATTCCGCCTTTCGAGTTCCGTCCCAAGAAGCTCGACGAGGGCGCCACGTACTCCCCGGTCCCGAAGAAGGTCGCCCCCATCTGGCCTCAGGACAGCCATCTCGATATTACCATCACGCTCTCGACGTCGCCCAAACCCATCCCCATCAGCCAGGTCCCTGCCGAATACCTCGTCCTGCGGGAGGAGGATTTCCAGCTCAACAACTTCACCGACAAGCGCACCATCGATACCACCTTTACCGTGCCCCCCGAGGTGCAACAGAACGGCACCCTGTGGGGTCACTTCTACATCGGACTCACTGGAAGTGCTCTGGACCCTCGGCTGCCAGGCTTCGACCCGGCCAAGGCGTACTACTTCTCCTGGCCATTGACGCAATACCTGCCCAAGAAGAAGGTCGCCAAGACAAGGAACCTGCTCGAGGGCACCCCCGAAACCGATGAAGCGGAGGAAGCAGAGCCTGCCGGTCCCATCATCATGAGCCACTACCATCCGAATGCCACCCTCTCCTTTGTTCCCGGTTTCGGTGTCATCAAGGATTGGAAGATGATGACCCCTGTCGTCAAGCAGTTTGTCCGCCTCGAGGCAACCGGTACTCGTGATGGCACAGGCAAGAACACCTGGTACTGTAAGTTGGCCCCTCTTGATCACCGTTGAAGATTGTCTCTAACCCTTTTCAGACCCAATCCTGTTTGTCAACACCTTCTGGCAGTTGACCAGCCACATGATGGTGCTCAACGAGACGGTCAAGGAGCTGCCCCTGCACATCGACTTGGGCCACGTTGCCGCCTGGCAATTCCAGACTATGGCAACCGTCGAGGCCAACACCAAGGAGACAGCACGTCAAGCTGCATTCGGCAACCCTGTTCCTGGGGCGGGTGACGGAACCGAAATTGAGATGATCAAGGAAGTGCTTCTTGATACCAACCCCATCCTGTTGGGCATCACTGTCGTGGTCAGCATTGCCCATATGATTCTGGAGACTCTGGCCTTTGGCTCCGACATTGCCCACTACAGAAAGAAGAAGGACAACGTCGGTATCTCTGTGCGGTCCATTCTGGCCAACGTGTTTATGCAGACGGTCATCTTCCTGTACCTGATGGACAACTCTCAGAACACGAGCTGGATGATTCTGGGATCTCAGGTTGTGGGCATCCTCATCGAGTTCTGGAAGATCACCACCGTTGTCAACGTCCGTATGCGTCCGACGGCGCCTGGCTCGTTTCTGCCGTACTGGGTCGTGTTTGAGGACAAGCACAAGCTCACCGAGACAGAGGAGAAGACCAAGGAGTACGACGAGGTTGCCTTCCGATACATGTACATGGCCGCCGTTCCTCTGCTGATCGCCTATGGCGCCTACTCGCTCATGTACGACAGCCACAAGTCGTGGTACTCGTACATCATCACGACACTGGTCGGGTCGGTGTACGCATACGGCTTCCTCATGATGGTGCCGTCCCTGTACATCAACTACCGACTTAAGAGCGTGGCACACATGCCTTCCAAGGCCATGATGTACAAGTTCCTCAACACCTTCATCGATGACCTTTTCGCCTTCACCATCAAGATGCCGTTCCTTCACCGTCTGGCGACGTTCCGAGACGACATCATCTTCTTCATCTACCTGTACCAGCGCTGGCAGTACCGCGTCGACTACACTCGCGTAAACGAGTTTGGTCAGGGCGGCGAGGATGCTGAGGAGGATGAGGGGGAGAAGAAGAAGCTGCTGGAGGAGCAGGAGGCTAAGACGCTTTCCGCCGAGGATGCACAGAAGGTCGAGGGCAAGGCTACTGGTGCTGACAGCGGGAAGGCTAAGAAGAGAAAGTAGACGACTCATCAGAGGCGCTTTTGATCCGCTTCTGCTGAGGATGAGGCTTGAAAGCCGATGGTGGGGAACCTGGCCTGTAGAAATTATCTCGGCAGTTGTAGATATAATACGCACCGGAAAGTCAGACACTATCGGGCTTTGTATCGCTATGCCGAAGAGAAGGTGACCTCGCCTCGAAACGTGGGCGCAATTGACTCAAATATCCCCAGTCAGGAGAGGTGACATGGCGTCATACAGGGCGGTGCTGTGAAACGAATGCATCTAGCCACAATCGCAGAGGCGGGCGATGCCAAATGCAATCGAGGCGCAGCCATCTCGCATAACGGGAGGAATAAGGATCAGGGGTGTGGGTGGATTGACAGCCCTACGAGCCTCAGTACATACATAACAACATGGAGCTGCTTCTATGCTATCGGATGGAGGGTTCATCCCCAAATCAAATGTCTGAACATGTCTCTCTGTCTTTGATGTTTGATCTGCAAGCATTAGGTGAAGTGAGATGGGGAAGTTTGGACATGGTTTTCAACAGGACCCGAACCCCCACCTACGGACCTACTGATTGATTCAGCACTAGCCGCTATGGTCCCCGGGCACCCAGGCACAGATTGTCGGGAAGGGGCGGGCATGGCGTACATGTAGTTGTCTTGTTCTGAAGCAAGCAGAGCGGGCATGGCGACGGTTGTGTCCCATGCTTGTCTCTTCCGCATCCGCTTCCGCCCCGCGTCCCGGCAAATTCCAGCCAAGCAGTGTGTGTGTGTGTGTGTGTGCACAGCCTGCGGGAAGGCTAGTAGACAGAATAAAGCCAAGTCGGAAGGCTGGAAGCTTTAACGCGAGATGCCAAGAAACACGGCCCTTGTCGGCAGCAAAGGTACAGCGTGGTTTGCTTTGAACCCTTTGACCTTGGACATGAAACTCGCCCATCTCCATATGCCAAACAAGTTCCCTGCTCCCCGCCTTCAGCAGGACAAGAAAAAGAAGAAAATCCCCATCCGCTTTCCTCTTGTTGAATCAAGTACATACCTATTTTTACCCTGTTCGTCATTGCCGGTTTGACATCTGGTCGTACTCGCTCGCGCCCGCCGCAAATCCCATCGCGACGATAGTGCCTTAATAAATACCCCCTTCAGCGCCCCCCCCCCCCCCCCCCCTGATGCTCTGCACAGTCTGACGACGCCGCCCTTGGTCTTTGCTACTACTACTGCAGACACTCCATACTAGACTCGTTGCGACGAACGGTCGGCCAAACTTTACCTTGTTTAAACAACCAACCCGCCCCCGTCCAACACAGCCTCCCTCCACACACAACTGCTCGGACCCAGGGACCCCCAGCTGCGAATGATACCACAGCCTCAATCGCTATCCCATCCTATTGGCCTGGTACCTGCGCATTCGGCAACTGAGATCGACCTACGTAATTGCTGCCCATGAGTGTCCCGCGGCTGCTCTTCGTGAGCCGTCGTAGGTGATTTCCCTTTTCCCTCTTCCTGCCTATCCGCCCATCCCGTATTCACTTTCATTTCTTTTCTCTTTCGCCTTCTGATCCCACCGTCTGGATCTCCCTCCCATCGCCGAACCCTCCTCGCAACCGTTCGAGCCCGCGCTGCCCGCCGCCGAAGCGCCCTCGACAAACGGCCGCTCGCCCTCGGCGCTGCCCTCTGCCTCCTCGCCATGAGCCGCCCCGAAACCGTGGGCACTCTGCTAGCAGCCATCGCGAACCTGGTCTCGGAGGGACTTCGCATCCTCAGCTTCGCCGACAAGCGCCAGTGGGGGCCGGACGAGCACGAGCAGGCCCGCGCCCTGCAGGAAGTCCTCGACGAGGCCAAGAAGGACTTTCAGGAGCTGTCGCCGTTGGTCAACGGCCAGTTCCACTACGAACATGACCGCAAATGTAAGGCCCGACGCATTCCATCCCATCAGTTCCTCGCCTCGCTTCGCTTCGCCTCCTCCTCTCTTTGGGTTTGTCCCGTTTGGGAAGCGTGGTTCCTACCAACGATAAGACGTCTCTGTCAGACAAGATAAGGATAAACCCTGTGTGCTAACGCCTACCACTTCCAGACGACTCTATTGAGGAATTGAAAGCACTCTGCAGTAAATTCCAGCTGCACGTAAACACCCTGAAGGATTGGGCTCGAACCGGAGGACCTATCAACCCCGTCTGGGTGCGCGAGACGAAATCATTACAGAAACAACTACATCGAGCACAGTGCCGCGCCGCGAGACGAATACACGCTTCCGAGCAGGAGGGAACTTCAAGATGCCTGGGCGCATGGCTAGTCCACCGGGTACAGCGGTCATGGTCCAATACCACGAGTGAAATCACCGACGAAGAGCTTCGGAGGAGGCATCTTCAGGAGATCATGGCATGCAAGCGCGTGGGCGTATTTGAGCGTTTTGGAGAATGCGACATTGCATTCATATGCAACTACTGCGACGGTCATCTGATGTGGGAGGACCTGGACAGCATGCCAGCCGCACGATCCGCACCACCTGGCACCGTCGAGGAGGTATCCCCTCAACCACAACGGAGCAACACATTATTTTGGCAAGCCTCGAGCATAGCAAGGACAAACGGGCAAGAGAAGCAGATTGTATATGCGCCGTTTGCCATCGCCAACCACATCGCGCCGATTCACCGAGACTGGCAAGCAAGGATAATATGTCCCATATGCGAGGAGGAAGGATGTCGCCCACAAGACGAAGACGACGACGAGGATCCCTACCGCCCCGATGGCGAGTTTGACGATGTGGCCGCGTTACAGGAGCACTTGGAATGGGAGCATCCGCCAACGACAGTACCCCCAACAGCAGGGACCACGGCGGTTGCGAAGGATGCATCGGGCACCAATTCCTGCTCGGTCATGTAGCAGTCGGGCAAGGATGAACCGACACAGGCCAAGCAGCATTGCACAAAGGAGGGGCAAGGATAGCGAGCATCCAGCGGGACGGTCACTTCTCCCATAACTCATGAAGCGTAAATGAACTGCCAAGAATAATGACATGGATTTAATGACACAATTTCTAGCCATAATATATATACAAGACCAGCCAGAACTGCCGTGCCTCTGTTGCTCCTTCATTCGTGAGCAACCTAGATTCGTCTGCCAGTCCCGGGACACCCATATCCGCGCCTCGCTTAGTTGAAAGTACCCGTTTGCCTCTCGCTCTCGCTGCCTCCCATGCCTTAGAAAAACCGCCAGATGATGAAAATCAAGATGAACAGCCCCAGCCCAGCAAAGGGTCCGTACTGCTTAAGGAGCAGCTCCCAATTGATGCGGACGGCGGCGCGGCGGTACTTTTTGCTGTCGTCGCGCAGGCGGCTGCTCATCTCGCCCATGCGCTCCAGGCTGTCGCCACGGTAGAGCAGATCCTCGATGTTCTTGGTCATGACCTTTGTGACGTCGCGGAGCTCGTCGTTGAGCTTGTCGAGGTTCTGGGAGGCGCGGGCGTCGGCGTACGTCGTCTTCGTCTTTGCGATGAAGTTGTCAAACTCCATGAAGGCGTAGGGGCGGAGGGAAGGGCTGTGGACCTGGTGCGCGGGGTACGTCGTGGTGAACTCGCGGGCGAGGTCCGAGAGGTACGTGAAGGCGAGCTTGCGCGGGTAGGAGCCCTCGCAGATGCAGAGGAAGACGACGTCGCTGTCGATGAGGTAGTGCAGGGTGTAGGCGCCGCAGTCGATGCTGGCTTGGGCCTCGGCGTTGCGCGTCAGCTTGCGGAGGACCTGGCGGACCTGGCCCTTGACCTCGGCGAGGGCGGCTTCGGACTGTGCGCGTGGAGCATTTGTCAATGGGGGGTTCTTCGGTGCGTCAGGAGGTGAGGAGGCGGGCTGACCTGTTCATCGTCGACGGAGGCGCATAGCATAAGGCCTGTCACATGTTAGGGAGACGGCGAGCAAAGAAGGGGGAAGCGTTTGCGTGGTGTTTGTACCGTCTAGCCTGGATATTTGCGTCGAGCGGATCATGTTGTGCGGTTGTGGGTGTGTGAGAGTATAACGAGGACGGTCGAAGAGCCAGCGATGGTCCGATTATGGGAAGCGTGGGAGAAGGAGGGTGTATATAAGTCTAGCTTTGCTGGCCACAACGTGGCAACAAGGCAAGGCCCGCGGATAGAGTTGATGTTTTTTTTCGTGCCTCTTCTTTCTTTCCCAAGCCAGGCAACCTAAAAAAGACAATCAGGCGGATGCTTCCCCAACACGAGAGGGGCTTAGTATATGGGTGTCGTGGAGATAGGGTTGTCAAGTGGCAGAAACGTCGGCTTGGTTTGAGAAGCAGCAGGTTCCCTCCCCCCTTAGCTCTGGTTGTCTTGGTGTGGATGGAGTTGCTAGGGGGGGGGTAAGAGTTAAGGCTAACCAATCATGGTGCCTCTGGGAGGGGAGCCACAGTGGATGTGGCTGCGCTCAACTTCAGCCTTGCCTCTTCACGATTACAATTCCAACATGGAGTGTAGGAGGTTCACCCGGGCGCGTATTAGGACTGCAGGGCATGGCATGATGATCGTTTGGGTCGCCATTTAAATCTCATCTTCCTCGTCGTCAAAGTCGTCTTCCCTCCCCATCTCGTACAATATCCTCCCGCCTTCGCCTGCACCGATATCCGTCTGCGCGTCAAAGTAAGGAAGCACAATGCCTTCCCGATCCTTGCGCTGCTTCTCCGTGAGGCCGAGGTTGAATGTGCTCTCTGGCTGCTCCTCGCCAGCTCCGTCTTGGTCGTCGGCCGCCGGCGCGGCAAACATGGCGTGATCCGATAGCAGCAGCAGCCTGCCCGGCGATGACTGCGCCGAGGGTGCTGAAGGGAGCAGCACGAATTTCTCCGTCACGGCGCGGCCGCTCCGCCTGCGCAGCTCCATGCTGATGACGACGCCTCGCCTGTCTTGCAGGCTTCCCGTATTCCGTAGGCCGACGAGCACGCCTTCTCTGTCCTCGCGCAGCCCCCATTCTGGCTCTACGACGCTGCGGTTCCGGGCCTTTTGCCGCTCAATCTCCTGCTGCAGATTCGATAGCTTGAGAATGGCCGTGGATAGGTGACATAGTATGGTGAAGGGGTGCGGCTCATATTCGTTGAACGTCTTGGGTAGGATGACGGGGACATCCGTGTGGTAGACTGAGACTATGGACACTGAGGGTGTGATGAGACTGGAGAGGAAGATGGCGAGTGACTGCGGCGCTGATGAAGCAAGCGCATTCAGAGAGTCGAGGATGACGACGACGCCTGCGCTGTGTAAGTGACGTGCAGCAGCACACGCGGCGGGCGGGCTTGACTCACGCTGTGCTGACTTATCCCTTGGGTTGGCCGTCGTAGCCGGTGGGTAGTGAGCCAGCAGAGCTGCCCTTACAGCTTTCAAGTCCTTCCCCGCGGCTTGCACAAAGGCGTCCACATCGCGCGGCTTCTTGAGTGTCGTGAAGGACAGAAACACCGTCTTTGCCTTTGCGACCTGCATGCGCCTCGCGTCAGCAATGTTGTCGGCACTGATAGGGGGAGGGCATTATGTGGTACCCTGGCTCTGGTAATGAATTCGGATAATACAGGTTTGGCGGGCTGCTCGAGGTTGTCTAGGATTAATGTCAAGGGGCTGGCGCCGTCGCGCAGGTTGAGGAGTTTCTGAAGGAGGAGGAGGCTGTGGGAGCGGCTGTGGGTGGTGTTGGAGGGTGCCATTTTTGAGAATGGGCTAGACCGCACAGCGGCGGCGTCTTTATTGTGTGAGATATGCCGCTGTTTGCTGGCGAAAGGTGGTAGTATTGTCTGGTGGTGAGTATCTTTTTCAATGCATGTGCTTGAAGATTTGGTGGGATGGTCGATAGTTTGATGGTGGGGTTAACTTGGTCCATACGTGGGGGAAAGATGATGACGGCCTCCACTGAACTTCCACCTACAAGACCATATCCACCTGAGGGTAGTAGGATTGATCGAAGACGAAGGTAGCCGTTTTTCGGGTGGTTGAATTTAGCAAGGTGGGGTTCTGTAGGAATTAATTTAATGACAGAAGCAGACGCATGGTTCATAAATGAAGATAGGAAAACAGTCTCGTACGTTCTAGCTCGGCTTCATAACGAGCTCAGCTCTAATTATGTATGTATGCCTCCGGTGAAGGTAACGTCATGACGCGGCTCCCTAACTACACGGGCAAGCGAAGGAGTCTTCCTTGCCCTCCTTGGTGTACTCCTAGTCCATTGCTTGGGTATTGTTTTCTGTCTGACTCGAAGTCCCATTACCTCTCTTGTCCAGCGAGACTCCCCAGTTCTCCTCAAACTTCCTGTCCAGGTAGTCGTTGTACTCGCCCGCCATGCGTCTCTCGTGCGCCGCCCACGCCGACGCAAGCCACTCCGGATCATGGCGCCCCTCGAGGATATTGTTGGTGTAGTAGGCGCAGTCGTGCCGAAACCCATCGTCGCAGCGCAGCAAGTTGATGTTGGGAGCCTCCTGGCCATTTTCCCGCGTGATGTAGCTCTTCTCTGGGAGCAGGGCGAGGATCTCAGCCTTTTCGTCCTCGTCAAGGACCTCCCATGCCTTGGGGTGGGAGAGAACGTCCTGAGAAGAAGGTTAATAGATGGCTTGAAGGTGGACGGTTTCATGGCTACTAACTCTGAGATCGCACGTTGCGAGGGGGATTTTGGGTCGATCAGTATGTTTTCGGAGTTCCACTTGGACTTTTTCTTATTCGTCCCTGTTCTTCCTTTTGGCTTCGAAAGCTTGGCCGTGACCAGGCGGACCCGTGTTTGGCTCGGTTCTGCGGCCATCTTGGGTGGGGAGCACGGGGAGTTTAGCATGGGAAGAGACTTTGGAGATAGCGACGGCGAGTAAACCCGGCTGGGAGGTGTAGGTGCCGAAACGGTAATCATGGGAACGTCTTCGGATGTCGACGCCACGTCCTCCATGGGCCCCGAGTCCGGATTGTTTGTTTCTTCTTTGGGCCCCGTCATATTACTGCAGGGTTGCATACAGCTGTTGTTTATTTGTTCTGATAGTCCTGACACGTTGGCGCAGGTGAAAGAATACCCACAATCAATGAATCAAGAAAGGGGATGGAATATGCTCTCCAGTCCATGCAAAGCGAGTCAAGTAAATAATGGAAGAGAGCGTGACGAAGAGGATTCAAGGTGGCCGCTGGATGAGGTTGTTGTGCAGGGTAAGTGCAATGGAATGACTCAAAGTGCGCGTTGGATGTTGCCCCGCCAGATCGCTGCCTCCCATGCAGCTCCCCACGGAAGGAGCTCTGGATCTGTTTCCAAACCGCCATTAGAGCAGAGCGAAAATATATCAGCGAGGCA
Organism: Stachybotrys elegans; assembly: GCA_020746835.1. NCBI lineage: Eukaryota > Fungi > Ascomycota > Sordariomycetes > Hypocreales > Stachybotryaceae > Stachybotrys > Stachybotrys elegans. Next base: position 764,287 of record JAGPNK010000007.1, on the reverse strand, counting down.
ACATGGCAATATTCTCTCAATAATATACATTAAAACCCGCAACAGGCCTCTGTACCACTTAAGCTGCGCCGCCCGTGTGCATCATCTGACGAATACGGACAGACTTGAGCGCGCCCACCTTGTGACGGGTAGCATGATGAACCGAACAGCCGGGAGCCGATCATAACGGGCGGCAATTTACCGGCGGCTTTGGGTGTTGGCAGCAGTGGCCATCAACCGACGAGCCTTGGGTGACGTGCATGCCCACTCGCCCCTCACATCCATCCAGTCCATCCATGGCCCATGAGGCTAAGGTGGTATTGATGATCCCCCACCTTGGGCTCATCCGTGGACGCACGCCTCTCCTTGGGGAAGCCAATATGGAGACGCAACGGGGCCGTTTTGGGGGTATGGTCTGATTATTTATATATGTACGCGGTGACGCCCTCTGGCAATGCTGTGCCTCCAAGCCTTCTTGAATACTAGACTCAGAGCATCCTGACTTTCCGCCAAGTTCAACGCCATGCGTCTCTGCCTGGGCTACGACGATGTTCACCCTTTCTCCAAGGTGAACATCTCCGACCGTGCGTCCGTTCAAGAACTGCTACGCACTGTTCTCGACCCCTTGGAGCCCTTCTTTTCTCCCCAAAAGGCTCGCGTCAACTGCCCTGGTGCCACGGCGGTGCGCTTCGATCAGGCTGCCTCAGAGGTTGAGGGCATCTGCAGGCCTCTATGGGGACTTTCCTGTCTGCTAGCCGGAGGCGGCGAGTTTCACGGAGCCGAGTGGTGGATTCAAGGAATCAAGTCCGGCACCGATCCCGAGAACCCTGAATACTGGGGATACCCGCGTGACAATGACCAGAGAATGGTGGAAATGTGCCCCCTCGGTATGGGTTGCGCTACCATGGTAGATCCTATGGGATATTAACGAATTATCAGGCTTTTCTCTTGCGATAGCTCCCGATTTCTGGAACAACTTCTCCGAGAAAGAAAGGGCCAACGTAGAAGCTTGGCTGGGTAACTCCATTAACGAGAAGAAGTGAGCACATGGCTCTTGAACTCGGACCTGGCTAACGGTTCCTGTACAGCATGCCCAACACAAACTGGCTATGGTTCCGTGTATTTGCCAACCTCGGCTTGAAGAAGAATGGCGGCAAGTACTCGCAAGAACGCCTGGACAAGGATATCGAGCACCTCAACACCTTTTACCGTGGCGATGGATGGTCCAACGATGGACCAGAAGGGATTCACCGTACGTTTAACCACAAACACCATGCACGGCTTGGTGAGGCTCACTAACCTGGCCAAGAAATGGACTACTACTCTTCTAGTTTTGCGATTCAAATCTTGCAGCTGATGTACGCCAAGATTGCCGGAGATGACGACCCTGAACGAGCCGCCGAGTTCAAGAAGCGAGCACAGCAGATGGCCCTGGATCTGGTGCACTACTGGGACGACGAAGGACGAGCTATTCCGTACGGCCGGAGCGTTGGATACCGCTTTGCCATGGTATCCTTCTGGAGCACGCTGGCCTTTGCCGATGTCGAGCTCCCGGCGCCCCTAACCTGGGGTATGGTTAAGGGAATCGTGCTGCGGAACCTGCGTTGGTGGCAGACGCAGAATGCCATGTGGACACCGAGTGGTACCTTGTCGCTCGGATACTCTTATCCGAGCATGTACGTGCGTATTGCCACATAATTAACAGATGACGCTCGCTAACAGGAACAGATAACCGAGAACTACAACAGTCCAGGCAGTCCTGTATGTTAAGATTGTGCCCCTATCGCAACAATCGGCTGATCTCTCTGCAGTATTGGGCTTGTCTGGCATTCGTCTGCCTGGCAGCACCCGACAGCCACCCATTCTGGACTTCCAAGGAGGAGTTGCCAGGAGATGCCTTCCCCAAGATCAAAGCCCTTAAGCACCCAGGGCACATTATGAGGTAAGAGGAGAAATTGAGCACGAACAAGCTGGCACTGACGCTTCAATAGCTACCTTGGTGGACATTGTATGCTTCTCTCTTCTGGGCAAGCCTGCAGCTACCCCATGAAGGGAACACACGCCAAGTATGGTGGATTCGCCTACTCCAGCGCATATGGATACTCGGTGCCGCCGGGTCTATTCTCGCTCGAGCAGTATGCGTTGGCATCGCAATTGGGCCTGTCCGACGACGGAGGGGAGTACTGGAAGACGAGAAGGCTTTGCGAGTACGCCGCGATTGAGCAGCGTGACGAGAAGCCGGTGCTCGTGTCGGTCTGGCGTCCGTTCCCCGACGTCAAGATCAAGACGGTGCTCGTGCCGCCAGAGGAGGCCACGCCCAACTGGCATATCCGGGCCCATCGAATCGAGAGTGGTCGCGAGGTCATGACGGCGGATGGGTCCTTTGCAATCCGGAACGTGAACGCGGAGAATGGGCGGTACCTAGAGGCATACGACACGACCAAGTGCGAGGGCACGTCGCCCATCATCGTGGGCAACTACGACCTCGCGACGCCGGCGGGATGGGCAGCAGGCAGCACAGGCGCCTTTGCCGTGTCCGCGGGCGCAGTTGGCATCAAGGCGCTAGAGCCGGAGACGAAACGTCAGGCGATGCTGGTCAACGCCGACCCCAACTCGAACCTGATCGAGAGCCGGACGACGATACCGACTCTGCAGCACACCATCTCCAAGGGCGAGACTGTCTGGTACGTGACGGGAATCTACGCCAAGCCGTCGGGCGAGGGCGTAGCCAAGGAGTCATACCTCGATGGCTGGGATGCGCCGCCTGCAGTGCCGGCGTGGCTGGCAGATGAGATGAGCTCGTGAAAGAAGACCTCTTGGACGAGACGGAGAAATTGTTGCAGCTGAATGGAGAAAGAGTCTAGATGTAGCTTGGCAATAAACTACGAGCTGAGGAAGAATTGCATCATGATACGTCCCACATTCATCACAAGATCTATCTGTCGACCCTTCCACCATGCGTTCGATAGTCTACAGAAGAAAAGAAACCGTGGCACGGGGAAGACCCCCTTGAGACAGACCCCATGGAGCCTTGCCTTGGTCATCCCCACGATAGCTTTCTACCCCAGACAAACGAACGGCCGTGCCTCATCGCTAATGCACCTCGGTATGAATCACCGAAACAGAAACACGCAGGTAGATCACCCCCCCCATGCCTGAGTTGAGATGGGGCTTGCGAAGCTGCGCACGATGAGATCCCGCTAGTGCACGACGTAGCGTAGGGAGGCATAGGTTAGGTGTTTTGTCTTGACATCGTTATGTGGGATGCATTTTACCCATGGCTGGCTCGTCCTCTGCAGAGGCAAAATTCCACCAGTCAGAGGGCTGTGTGAACGCCAGGGGAAGGGGGGTGTTGGAGGTCTCCGGGAAAAAACCCACGAGGAGTGCAGGGCAAGGGGCGATTTAGGCAAAGTTTCGATCGCCACCATGAAAGACCGGATTGGAGGTTGGGGGGTTGCGGTGAAATGACAAATGATAAAAAAAAGGGAAGCGAGGTTCAAGGGGACGGACGCAATATCCTTCCTTACGGCCGAGGCGCATAGAGTTGATGGCGGGTTTGATTTTCTTGATTGTTTGCTTGCTTCATCAGCTTTGGCAAGCTTTAAAAGACTCAAATTGATTGAGGTGCATGAGGGTGGTAGCATTGGGGATGGAGGATGGATGGATGAGCAATGTGATATACGGGAAGCACGCAGGATAAACGGACGAACCAAGAAGCAGAATGGATGCAAATGTGTACGCGTCGGGATTATTGGCCTTCAGTGCAATCCTCACAATCTCCGAGCCATGCAGCATGACTTTGCACCATCAGCGTCATCATGATCCATCATCTTGATGGAGAGGAGCTGTCACGCACGTAGTCGTTCTCCCCACACGGCTATTTTCCCCTTGTAAGTTAGTAGTGGAGATTTACTCGGACTAAAAGTCCCGCCAGCGCCCAGACGGCAGAGCTGAGGCCTAAGGAGCCAAGGCGAGGAGCTTTCCTCCACATCTTCCTTTACCCCATGGGCACTTTTCCCGCGCCTCATCATCCCCGCAAAACAGAGACAAGACACTGTGCTTGGCGATGGCATCGGGCTGGGGCTGCGATGAATCCATTTCCCTCTTCAAGGGCGCTTGCTAGCAGTTCAAGCGTCCGATCCTCCACACGCCAACGGGAAGCCATTGTTCACCGTGATGGATGGGGTCTGGGGAACTGACATACGACGTAGTACGCAGATCGGATGGGCAAAACAAAAGTACACCCCCCTACCTTACACACCAGCCATGGGGCCCTCCATCGCCTATTCATCCAAACTCTTCATTCGTGGAAGTCGATTCATCCGCCGTGACCATGGCTCTTTAGAGGTTGGAAGGCTGGGCTTGCACGCACAACCGATAAGCCAAGACCCTTGGTGCTCACTGACAGGTCAGACGAAACGATGTATTGCTGCTAACGAGCCAATCCCTCGACCCCGTCTGGCTGACTGAGTTGGATGCTATCCCTTGGAATTGATCATCGCCTGACCTGGGGCTATCTTGCGCTTCCCCGGCGTGTGCTGCCTGCATCGAATCTAATGCCTGTTGTTGGCAGGAAGATGAGAGACAGAGGAGTGGCGACCTGCCGCGATGCCTTCGTCTGAGCCGAGCTCAGTCCTGTAGTCGATATATTTCCAAGACTGCTGTCCTACTCATGGGAATTGGCTGCGCCGACTGAATCAAGACCCGTTCCCCATGCCCGGACAAAAAGCGCCACCGCGTAAATCCAAGGCACAACCGGCACCGAGTAGGGAGTACGTGGGCTTCAAAATAAGCTGTCTTCCCTGCACACCTCCACAGACCACCTCCAGAAAGAAGAGCTGTGATAGGAGCGCGCACGGATGGGGCCGCATGGTCTGGTGATTCCACCCATGGTTCCTGGTGTGCGTATATCGACTGCCCATTGGAGAGGATACCCGTTGGTAACAACCCAAGAGACGGGGTAACGCTAGAAATGCTGGGGTAACAACGAACCTGTTGTGGTAGCCGCAAAGGCCACTTCTGGGATGCCATGCATGGCAGCATGGGGAGGGGGGATCATCGTCCTCCGCCCCGTCTAATCCGATTGCCATACCCTTTGGGACTGAGATGGGCCGAGTCGCCGATTCCCAGCAATGCTGGACGCTTGCTCCTGGTTCATATATGAACTCCCTTCCCCATCTCCTCGTCCTTGTCTCATCCCCCCAGACTTCTCTCTGCAACCTTACGCCAACCGGTCAGAGACTTTGCCGCCTGCATCGACCCAACTTACCCGGCCCCGGAGAACCATCGCCCGACAACACCTTCCCTCTGCCGCCCTCCCTCGACCTCTGATAGGTCACATACCGCCAGTATGGGCAAGACCATGGCTTCCTTCCTCCGTAGCGTCGTGCGCAACGATGCTATGAGAGATGATCCCATAGAGATCTACAACTGGCGTGTCTTCGCTCTCGTCTTTTCTGCATGCTGGGGTGGTATGCTGTTCGGTTGGGAGACGGGTGCCATCGGTGGTATTCTCCGCATGGAGCTCGCCCAGGAAAAGTACGGCTATGCCCACCTCTCCAGCTCCCAGAAGGCCACTCAGGATCAAAACATCGTCTCGACCCTCCAGGCTGGTTGCTTCCTTGCCTGCTTCATCACCGGCTGGGCTGCCGATAGGTTCGGTCGTCGCTTGTGCCTTATCTTCACTGGTTTCCTTGCTCTTCTCGGCGTCATCTTCCAGGCTGCCTCCACCTCTAATGGCTCTCTTGCCGTCATGTACGTGGGCCGCTTCATTGCCGGTCTCGGTGTCGGCGCTGCCTCCACCCTGACTCCACTATACGTCTCGGAGGCGGCTCCGCGAAGTATCCGTGGCGGCTTGACTGGTAGGCCTTTTCAAAATTTTGCCTCTTGCTCACTTGCTGATTGTCATGACAGCCATCTACCAGCTTTTCATCGTCGTTGGCATCATGATCGCTTTCTGGTAGGACCAGTCATTGACCAAAACATGAAACGATGGATATTGACCATAGTTCAGGATCAACTATGGCTGCATTCTCCACGTCTCTGGCCACGCCGTCTACATCATCCCCCTTGCTCTCCAGGGCATGCCCGCCATGTGAGACATCCGCGCTTTAGCCAAACGCTCCTTGGTGATGCTAATAGGTCGTTAGTTTCCTGATTGCTGGCATGTTTGTTTCTCCCGAAAGGTACGAACCGATACTCTGAATGCTGAGTTAACATGACTGACATGTGCCGAAGCCCTCGATGGTGCGCACGAAAGGACGACTGGGAGCGAGCCTCTGCCATTCTGTCCCGAACTCGTGGGTATGTATCATTGCTCCCCGTCTCCGCGATTCAGCTAACCGGGACAGTCTTCCCGCCGACTCTGAGTATGTCCAGGCCGAGATCCAGGAGATGGCCACGCAGCTTGAGATTGAGCGACGTCTGATCGGCGACGCCTCAACCTCGGCCCTCCTTAGGGAGATGTTTACCATCCCCGGTAACCGAAACCGAGCCCTCATCTCCGTCATGCTTATGATCTGCCAGCAGATGACTGGTGTGAACGCTGTCGTAAGTTGGTCTTAGTCTCCGAGCTTGGATGGATGCGCTGACCATTTTCCAGAACTACTATGCTCCTCAGATCTTCGCCAACCTTGGTATGACTGGTACCGAGGCCTCCCTCTTCGCCACCGGTATCTACGGAGTCGTCAAAACGGCTGCCATCCTCATCTTCCTGCTATTTGTGGCCGATTCTCTGGGTCGCCGTGGAAGTCTGCTGTGGACCAGCGCTGCACTTGCCATTGTCATGTACATTGTCGGTATTTACGGTCGTGTTCAGCCTCCTGTCGAGGGTGAGCCCGTCACCCCCTTCGGCTATGTTGCCATCACCTGCATCTACCTGTGGGCCGCGTAAGTTAATCACAGCCTTTAGTCGGTAATAAGGCTGGCGAGATATAGCTGCTGACCACTCAAAAGTGCTTTCCAGTTCGGTTGGGGACCTTGCTGCTGGATTCTCGTCAGTGAGATTCCTACCGCTCGTCTCCGTGCCTTCAACGTCGCTCTTGGCGCTGCCACCCAGTGGCTCTTCAACTTCATCATCGCCCGAAGTAAGTTTCCTTTTCTGTGTGTGGCGGTCAAGATGAACCAGTACTAACCTTGATGCGTAGCTGTGCTCACTATGCAGCAGACCATGGGCAGGGCTGGATACGTAAGTGTTAAAAAGCGGAATGCGAAGCGGCAATTTGCTGACTGTGACAACAGGGCATGTTCTTCATGTTCGGAACCTTCTGCATCCTCATGGGCGCCTTTGTGTGGTTCTGCGTCCCCGAGACCAAGGGACTCAGTCTCGAGAAGATGGATGAGCTCTTCGGCGTCACCGAGAACCTCAAGCAGCTCGAGGCCGATAGCGAGGCGAACCGGGCCGAACCCATCAACGAGACCCATGTGGGCAAGAAATAGACGATTTAGGAGCGTGCGATATGCGGTAGATTTAGTAATGATTGCTGGGTAGCCCGCAGTGAGCGGGCATATCCAAGGATTGGCAAGGCCCTCGACCCTGTGATGGGCGGGGCTTGCCGAGAATCTGAACGAATGAATATGTCGAATGATCTGAACGAACCCCCTGTCTACCCATCTTGTTTTTGTGTCGGTTAGAGGCTTACCGCCGAGTGCTGGAAGAAGCAACAGAAGCTTCCACTCGTCACCGTAAAGAACTCTGCAGGCTTGGCTTGCCAGGGAGAGGCTCCTGACGAGCATCATCAAGCCGTGATGGCTGGGGTTCGGCAGCTTCGGTTGGTTTTTAGAGTCGTAACTGGTCCGGCAGTCATCTGGAGACCCGCCATGAAGTGCCGAAGGATTGGAGCTATTACCTTAACTGAGCTGACAGAAGGCGTAAAGATAACTTTTGCAGTCGATAGACTCGGGCCATGTTTCCAGATATGTATCGACAAGCTCGGTGTGGGAAAGCTGATCGCTGCATGACAGGGGCCTCGGTATTTGACGCCCACCTCCTCGTGGGTGCCAACTGCCGCCCGCCACTCTTAGCCACCGGAGACATGCTGAAAAGGTACGTGATGCTTGCGAGGCGCAGGACGTGAGTGGGAAGGATCGCTGATAACGCCATGAGGAGGGAATGAGCAGCCCTCGACATGCTGGAGCCTGTCGTAAGCCTGCAGATGCCGAAACAGCGCCACAGCTTGGCTAGCTTCGGTTTGCCTAATCAGATTCATGTATGCTTGAAGGCATACCGAGGCAACGAGGGTAAAGGAGGATGATGAAGATGGTGCTTGTGGATTGGTGTGGAGATAGTTGCGCTCGTTCCTGCTATTTAGCAAGATCTGTCCATGGTACCTGCCTAGGTATCGTCCGATCTGAATAGCCTACTACTAAAGGTAGACGAGCAGATTGTCATGATTTTTCTTTTTCTTTTTCTTATCTTCTTCTTGTCTTCTTCTTGTTCTCTTATTCTTCTTTTTCCTTCTTTGCTGGGAGGTACGCAAATTCTCCGTTTAGATGTGGACGATATCTGTGGCAAGCTGCTCAGGCACGAGCCGAGGCAGGTGGGATGATGATGGATGGATGGATACCTTTGCATTGGCCCATAAATGCGCAAAACCAAAGTACCTTCACGAGCCACTTAATACTCCGTCGTCTCTGTACAGCAGGTGGCTAGGCTCTTCCACAGCCGGCAAGCGCCCTGCTTCCCCCCCCATGATGATCGCTTCAGGCTACCTCTAACTAACCCTGCCCAGCCCCAGGGCCTGGGCTCGTGCCTCGTCTATCCCATGTTTGCGCTGCTTCTGGCGCGCACGCGAATCTCATTGACCTTAGCCTTACGGTGCTCTATCGACCTTGGCATCCCTCAACTCCATCCTCGTCAGCTCCTTGCACTTTTGCGCGACCTACTCCCAGATGCACTCCCTGCCATGCGCCCCTAACCAGCGCGCGTGAGATTGACCCAGGGCAGCCACAGGATCAGGATCAATTGATAGCCGGCGCAGTCCGAGCAGTAATCAACGAGCAGCATGTCCAAGACGGCCGCCGCCGCCAACACCAGCAGCACCACCACCACCTTCTCCTCCACCAACAATAGCAGCTCGGCCAGCACCAACAACACCGCCCAGGCCCAGGAGGCCGCTCCGTCTCGACCTGGATACACCCACAACTCCATCCCGGCCCCCTCATTCCGTATGTACCTATTTGCTTGTCTGCCAATCCAATCCTCTCGCCGCTCCTATCCCCAAAGCTCCCCACTCCTTCCTCTGCGTTCTATCCTGTCTTGTTTTACCCCCCCCCCCGGCATGATGCGGATGGATGGGCGGAGCTATCCCCAGGGACCTACATGTAGAATGACCGATGGCCCGTCTGGTAGAGGACAAAACTGGAAGACGGCACCGACGCGGCCCCGTCCGTTGACCAAAGGCGAGGCGTTGCCACGCTGCATTAGGGGCTGGCGCTCTCGGCATAATCATGAGCACCATGTCTTATATATCATCCGCCGCTCCTTCAACCCAGCGGCTGAGAAGCCACCGCATGTATAAGTCGCCTACTTTGCTTCTTTCTATATTGCCACCTTTCATCCCTGCTCAGCTCCCTTCATCTCGTCTTTCTTCCTTCCTTCCTTCCTTTCTTTCCTGTCCCTCTTTTCTTCTTCTCTTGATGTGCCTCTACTCTCCTTATTCCTTCTCTTTTTGTCATTCACATTATACCGCTCATGTGCATGGATAATACCGACGACCAAGACGATGGATGGCTGACCAATTCTCCAATCCTAGCCACTCACAACTCTCCGCGAACATGGCTCCTCACAGCCGCCGTGTCGCCGTTGGCCGTGCGGCTGATTCGTCTATTACTTGCTCATGGAGACTACGTCGTGGCCTGCCTGCCGCCCCATGAGATTGAGCATCCGGACCGCAGTGCCGAGTTTCGGGATCTGATCAGCGAGTGTAAGAGCTCCCGCAGAGATCGGGAAGGATGGAAAGACAGGATCCGCGGTATTCGATGCGATGGACGTACCATGGCCGTCTGTGGTGCGGCCCTTGACGAGGCCATTCAAGTTTTTGGCCGCATCGATATTCTCCTATGCTGCAAATCCGAAGGTATGCCTTTCCTCTGCTATACTATTCGCTGTAGCTGACGATGCATGCGCAGCCGTCGTCGGGACGGTAGAAGAGTTGTCGACGAGTGCGAGAACCCAGAATCTCGTACGAGATCAATTCGAAACCATCTTCTTTTCTCAGGTCAACTTCATCAAAGCCACGCTCCCCTTCTTCCGATCGCAGCATACTGGCCATATCATGATCCTGACAAGCATCGGTGGCCATATTGGCACACCTGGCATGCCCATTTACACCGCCGCCACCTGGGCCCTTGAGGGATTCTGCGACTCCCTTGCCTACGAGATCGCCCCTTTCAACATCAAGGTCACCATTGTGCAGCCCAACAAGGAAATCCAGTCACTTACTAACCGCTTGATCTTTGCGCCGCCCATCGCTGCCTATGCGCACAACTTCAACCCTGCCCCAAATATTCGCGACATGCTCGTTAATGTGCTCAATACCAACGCAGATACGGCGATGCCATCTCCACCCGAGTCGTTGGTGACTTCCCCCCCTCTGTCTCCCGAAAGCGCTACACTCGAGCCCGACCCTGCCTATGGCGAGATCATGGAACGCTACCCTAAGCTGCCTCCAGGTGCTGCCGAGAAGCTGGTCATGGAGACAGTGCACGCGCTCACTGCCATAGGGGGACATGAGAATCCTCCATCTAGGCACATTGTGGGGAGCGAAGGAGCGAATGCAGTGAAGGAAAAGCTCAAGACAGTCACGGAGGAGCTGGAGGATTTTGTTGAAGCAAGTCTAGCAGTCGACATATTTGACAGTGAGCTGAAGGATGAGGCTATGGAGCGTACGACGAGAGAGGGAACGCCCAACCGTGCACAACCTCCTGCCGAGTAAACCAGATATGATGAGAGTTGTGCTGGTATCACTTGGGGGTACAGACTACTATGTTGGTTCGGGAGATTAGTATATGTATGTATATTTGGTAGCGCCCCAGGTTGTGGAGTGTGGAAGAAGCTCTGAAGGAGAATACAACCTGACATTTGACAGCAGGTTGTGCAGATTATATTCTTCCATTAATACCTACCTACCTTATCTACTATGTAGGGGTGTCACTAATAGTGGGAGTGAAGATGAAGGCGGGTCCTTCAGTTGACTTACAGCGCCGCACGAGACCTATTCAAGACCCAACCACTGAAAATACCGGCACCATGGGCCCACGCAACTCAATTCGGTCATGCTGGACCCTCCACAAGACGGCATGTTGGATCCTTCTCCAGCGCATGGCCGTGACCGCCTTGACTGGACCGAAATGTCAGGGGCCGCTCTAGCATCTTGGCTCAACTCCAACCAACAAACCCACCGCTTCTAGGCACGATCCCCACGATAGGAGCAGCGCAACAGACCCTCTAGAAACCACCACCGACCATTTTCCTTGCTACCTACGAACCGCGAGCTTTGTTGGACTCGCCATGTCCTGAGCCGAAGCGTGTTTCCCGAGCCATGATCGAGTATAATAAGACGACCTTCTAGGATGAGCTTGGATCCCCTGCTCGCCATCGCGCCCGCTCGGGTCAAGGCGCTGCTGCTGCCTCTGGGCCAGATACGAGGAGACAAGTTCTCCGCCTTTGAGAAGCGATTGCGTGCCGAGAATGTTGTGCGTCTGCGCGACGTCACCGCCGACGGGCGGCCCAACAGGAGTGAGTCTCGTGGCCAGCATCTGCCGTTGAGCTTGCGAATCTGACCCTTTGTGTTTCTAGCTATGTTCTCTCCATTGGCCTACCCCGACGGCGCAATACTTTACGACCTAACCACCCATGTACCGCCCGCTTCCCACCTGGCCCTCTCGCCTTTCGACCTGTACCGGGAGCCGCTTGTCGTGGTGGCCCTGGCCGATGGCAGCGAGCTGCAAGATGCATCCTTTACCAAGCGACAGTCGATCAACGGCACCGGGCGCAGTATCGTCGAGAAGAACGTTCGAGCGCTGCACCAGGAGCTGGAGCTGCTCCACGACGACCATCCCAAGGCGCTGGTGCACCGAGTGCTAATCTTCGACTTTCCCGAATCCGAGGACATACAGATGCCAGATGAGAGCGTGGTTGCCATACCGCCGCTGGAGCAATGCAAGCGAACGACGCTCAAGACAGTCATGTGTGACATATCGTCACTCTTGTTGGCGGAGATGACCACCCTTGCCAAATCTTACGAAGCCATGACTGCCATCGAGTCGCCGGGGCATTACAATGTTGCTAGACTTGCTTCGTCCGGAGAGGACGAGAATGCAAAGAGACTGCTTAGGAGGAACTCCCAATTCTCGCTTCCTGGTTCCGATGGACGACCAGGCTCCGCTCCAGGGCTTATAGATAAAGCACAACATCGCATGTCAATGCCTGTAGGTCCATCAAGACCACCTGCGCCTTCAAGCAGCTCCACCCCCGGAACAGCGTCGTTGAGGAGCCAGCTATCTAGTCCGCCACTCACAGCCGATTCCATTGCAAACGGCACCACCAGCGACCCCGCGACCCCTGACTCGATGCCTGATATCTCCGAGCTCCGGGAAACGAACCGTGACCGTGTCTCGGTGCAAGGCTTTGGACCAGGTGGTGCCAATGATCGCTGGCGCATGAAGGGCAAAACGCGAGCCTCCATTATCATCGGATCCATGTACCTCCAAGCCGGGCGATGGACGGATGCATTGAAAGAGCTCATGGAGAGTGCTGCGGTTGCGAGGTCACTGAATGATCACATCTGGCACGGAAAGGCGCTGGAGCTCATCGTGCTGACTATGTTCCTCATGGGCTGGTCGAAGCTCATCTTCCAGGTTCCGACGGTGTGTCTGCCTCCCCAGGAGCGGCCGATCAGCAGCAGCCAGCCCATGGAGCCGGAGATTGTTGAGCCGAATCAGCCTAGAAATCTGCGACATCTTCAGATCCTGCTGCCAGAGATGCTGGAGCGGATTCTTGGGCTCTACTCGAAGGTGTCGTCCGAGAACCTGCCCCCTCTGCCCCTCTCCGAAACCACCATCAGATTTGCCAAGATACTCGCTGCGTTGCACATCTGCAATGGTCAGCTTAATTACAAGTCGCTCGATATCATCGTCACGGGTGTGCTGCCCGAGAAGCAGCTCACGACATCGCCTCGCCATATCATAGCACCCACTCGGCAGCACGTTATCCACCTCCTTTTCCGGGCCTTTCCGTCGACAAAGACTGAGCTGCTCACCAACATCGACAGAGTTTCCATACTGAGCGGAATTGCAGCCGTGCTGGGACCTCTTGGGTATCATCGCAAGAAGGCAATGGTTATGCGTGAACTGGTTTCGGTCTTGATTGGCGGTCTCATTGAGGCTCGCACCCGGGGCGCTGCAGAGGCGGGTATTCACCCTGCCGCTGGAATAGTATCGCTTAATGGCGAGCAGCATAATGGGACCTCGTCATTGGATGTTGGAGAGATGGGTGTCGAAAAGGGGCTGGATTCTTTTCTGGGGCTGCTGTGCAAAGCGTACGGAATCGTTGGTTTTGACATGAAGACCGGCGACGATGCCGACTCGAGTGAGCTCGCCGACTCGGATGAAGTCATCTTTGAGCGAATACGCGCGCAGTCGAATGCTCGTCTCTTCGGTTTCCCGACTATCAAGCTCAACATTCTCCGAGCCTGCATCAACTTCTCAGAAGCCATGCCCGATTTCAATGGTATGCTTAAATATTCGAGTGATCTGCTGCGTTCCGGCGGATCTGGTATCGTACCTGGCACACGACGAGAGGACGCATCTGCTCTCATCCATGCAGACGAGCAAGCTCGTTTGTCGGGGAACATTACACGTACAACTAGCCTGCTTCAGCGGATGGGCGTTTCCAATGTGGCTGCTGAATACTGGGATGAGTTCCTCGTCCGGGCACTCACACTCGACCCTCTACCGATATCCCGCAAGCCGATTCCTCATGCTCGCAGCGTTCTGCCAGGAGCAGCGGCTGGCCGGTCCTCACAGGACATTAACCCTTTCATCTACAACCCGTTCCTGAAGGCGGATACGGCGGTGGTCGACGATAATCTTGTCGCCGGAGAAATCGCCAACTTTAGAATCACCCTCCAGAACACCTATGACATTGAAGTGGATATAGAGAGCATCCGCCTGGCGACGGAGGGCGCTGACTTTGAAGCAATACCGGAGAGCACCATCCTAGGGCCCTACCGAACGTTGCTGTTCAGGCTGAAGGGTCGGCCAAAGACTGAAGGAACAATCAAAATCACGGGAGCCTTTGTCAAGGTCCGAGGATGCAGGGAGAGGAGGTTTCCTGTGTTTGCCAAGGCCTACGTCCCCATTCGAGACGAGAAGATCAAAGCAACGGGCTTGGCGAGCCTTGACGAGTCTTTGCAGCTCGCGAAGCCAAAGCAGAAGCTCGAGGCCGAGACCTTGAGCCTCCACGTTATCCAGCCTCAGCCTTTGGTAATTGTCAAGTCGACGACTCTGCCCCAGTGCTCCATGATGCTACTAGAGGGGGAGCGGCGAGTATTTTCCATCACGCTGCAGAACCTATCCTCAACGCCGGTGGATTTTATGCTCTTCTCGTTCAAGGACTCAACCCAGGATGCACTGCAGACTGCCTTGAGCAACCGAGATGCTACGCCCGCCGAACTTTACGAGTACGAGCTGATTCTGATGAAGAAGCAGGCTCTGAGGCTGCCAAAGAACAACCAGGGGCGACACATTGCTCCAGGAGGCGAGGCTACCTTTGAGTTTGAAATGTTTGGCAAACCAGGGCTCACGAGCGCCACAATCCAGGTTGACTATACTTATCTAGGTGTGCCGCCAGACCAGGTCACTGAGCAATTTTACACGCGCCAGGTCTTTGTTGACCTGATGGTGACGGTCAACGCAAGCGTTGAGCTTGCTAGGTTCGATACTCTACCAATGAGCAACCCTCTACCGCAGCCTCTGCTGGAGCGCGCTGGTGCAACAGCCAGCACGATCAAGGAGAAAGAGTACTGCATGCTGTTAATGGATCTGCGCAACTCCTGGCCAAACCAGGTCACTGCCCGCTTCGAAGGTGAAGACGGTATAGTGGTTGAAGAGAACATTCTGCCTGGCAATACCAACCGAGTCGTCTTCCCTATTCCCAGGGTGTACATTGACGACCCCCACGCAACCATTCCCTCACTCAACCCGAACCGCAACAGGCAGTTTGTTGTCAGTACTAGCAAGATTTCGCCAGAGATGGTGCGGTCGGGCAGGGAGGCCTTCTGGTACCGAGAGAAGGTGCTTGACAGCATCAAGGCCACCTGGAAGACTACGGCAGGGCCTCCGAGGTCAGGCACAATCGAGTTGAGAAGCATACGGTTGACACCACGAATGGTGGAGACGGTCAAGATCGACGAGATTGACATGGACATCACGGTAGAGGATGAAGAGGGCAACAGCACCGGTGATGGGAAGGTGGCGTTTGTGGACGAATTCATGCAGCTCAAGGTGCAGATTACGAACAGGACGAGCCGGCCGATTCTGCCTCTGGTACGACTGGTGCCGTGTCTGCGTCACCGTCCGAGCAATGTAGCACTCGACTTTGTGCGCAAGTTTGCCTGGAACGGAACGCTACAGCAACTGCTGCCGGAGGTTGGCGGCAGCGAGAGCACCGACTTTACGATTGGTATGACGGCGCTGTGCAGGGGAGAGTTTGAGATCACGGCCACGGTAGAAGAGGTGCGGATATGGGAGGAGCCCAAGAGCAGCAGCGGCAGCAACAGTGAGCCCAAGCAGAGGCCGAGATCCAACACGGAGACGCTGGTGGAGGCGGCGCTGGGCCAGAGGGAGCGTCGGATGTGGCATTGCAGGCAGCCGTTTGTATTGGCAGTTAGAGACCGAGACTAAGTGGTGGGATGAATGAGAAGATGAACTTCGAGCAAAGCTGTTGATGCTGATGATGTGATGAGTGAAGAAGGATATGTGAAGAGATTCACGTAAGCATTGAGTCATTTTCGTCGTTTCAAGATGGTGCATAAGCAAAGTAGAGAAATGGATAAGACGTGTCTATCCATGATTACTCTTTAAATACAATTTCTCGGACAAAGGGAGCGAGAATCGTATGAGAGGCCCTCGTCCTACTTCCCTATCCATACATAAGTACTTGTATGTACATGAGTAGAGGTAGAGGCAGTAATTTAGTGGTGGGCTAGAACTTGGCTAGAGCCAAAAATTCAACTTTGCCACGAGAACCCCATTTTCTTCCTCCGCCACGACTCACGACTCACGGCTCACAACTCATGACTCTTCCCTTTCTCCTTCTGGAGTAAGCTCTTTAGCTACCAAAGTTTCTTGTAAGCGAAATAGAAGCACGATAGAAAAAATGCATCCAATACTAACGCCGCTGTGATAGGAAAGGACGCTGCGTACAATACCGGCTGAATCAACCAAAGCATCATGTCCAGCCGAAGGTGAAAAGAAAAAGAAGGAAGAAAAAAGCCAAGATATCAATTAATCTGAAAAACTTGTCTTGCTGCAAGCGAGTTGAAAAAGAGAAGAAGAAAAGTTGCCGGTCCCGGAGCGGCTTTTGACGGCACTTGGCTGGAGCCTTTAAAGTTGGCGTCGAGTCCACCAGCCCGGCGTCTTTTTCCGTAGGGGCAGCATCTCGATTTTGACCGTCTGCGCCAATCCGCCTCCCACGACCTTTCTTTTCCTCTTTTTCCAATTTCTGTTTTTTTCTCCTTCTCCTTCCCGAGGGAGAAGCATGGGCGATCTGGGAGATCATGACTTCGCGGGGCGGCGGTACCAGATGGAGGAGAAGCCGCATCGTCGCATTCTCTTCATAGACGCCTACGACTCCTTTACGTGCAACATCACCGCCCTGCTGCGCAACACGCTTGGCGTGGAGGTCGATGTTGTGCACATGGACCTCAAGTCCTTTGGGACCGACCAGGAGCCGTGGTCTATGCAGGAGTTCCGGGAGCGTCTCCGCACGTACGATGCCGTCGTCTGCGGCCCGGGTCCTGGCTCGCCACTGAACCCCAAGGACGTCGGTGTGTTTCGACAGGTTTGGGATGCTGCGGATGCGGAGACGGTCCCGGCGCTTGGGATATGCTTAGGCTTCCAGAGCCTCGTGGCGAGATTTGGCGGCCGCATCCGCAAGCTGAAGCGCGGGCTGCACGGCATGGTCCGGGAGATTGAGCACACGGCCGACGGGCGCGACATCTTCAAGGGCGTCCAGCCGTTCAAGGCGACGCTCTACCACAGCCTGTGCGCAGACATCGGCCAGGATCATGTGCCCGAGGAGCTGTGGCAGTCTGGGGCTAAGTGGGAGGTCACTCCTGATGCCCCTGAGCTGCTGCCCCTAGCCTGGGCAACAGAGGACCGGGAAGACGGTTCGGAGCGCATTCTTATGGCTGTGAAGCATGCCCAGAGACCATTTTGGGGTGTTCAATACCACCCCGAATCTGTCTGCACAGAACCCGCGGCGCATGCTATCCTGGTGAACTGGTTCGATTTTGTTGTTGCGTGGAATCAGTCGCATCGCAAGGGATTTGATGCTGATCGAACCCCTTTCCCGCGATACGCCGAACTTGGTCATCGAAGCGACGACATCTACAGCCAGTTGCTGGCCGTGTTCATGGGCAGGGGCATGGCGTTGAAGAGAAACCATTATTCATATTCGCAGGTCCAAATCCCCGACGGGATCGACACGGCTGATGTCGCAGAGATCCTGCAGCAGGGCGGCAGGGAAACTGTCATTCTCGATTCCTCGAGCGCTGGGAAGCGTGATCCGCTGGCGACTACAAGCATCATCGCGCTAGATGTCGATGCTGCTCCGAAATTCGAGTACCGGGCCAAGGAGAGCCAGGTGCATATTCGACAAGGTGGATCCGTTCATCGGATTGCTGCTCCTTCTGATGCAAGGGAGTCGCGAAGATTTATCTGGGAAGCCCTCGCGGCGTACCAGCAGCTTCAGTACGGCTCCAGCACCATCGATGCTCCCGCTGCATGCAAGTTCCGGGGCGGTTTCATGGGATATCTGACGTACGAGATGGGCTACAATGCTCTAGACGCTGAAGAGGTGCCTGTTCGCCAGCCATCGTCACGGCCAGATCTGTGCCTGGCATGGGTGCAGAACAGTCTCGTCATCAGCCACGGCACGAGGACTCTGTATCTTCAGACGTTGAACACTGCGGATGAGGGGCCAAAGTGGCTGGAGAAGACGATGCACAAGATACAAAATTCGCCTATCTGGACACGGCAAAGCCAGCACACTGCAGCTTCCAGTATTGCTAACGGGCTTGTGGCTGAGAATGTCAGAGTTCGGGTGACCAAGCCAGATGCGGAACAGTACGAGGAAAAGGTCCGGCGGTGCCAGGATGCTATTGCTGAAGGCGAGTCGTACGAGCTCTGTCTGACGGCACGAACAACCATGGAGCGGCCAAAGTGCACCTCCGTCCCCCGATACCAGCGCCAAGCCGCTGGTGCTACCATGGAAGAGATGATGCCCAGCTCACCCTGGGACATATACAAGACTCTCCGCACTCGACAGCCAGCACCGTTTGGGTCGTTCATTCGTCTTGGATCCGCCTCGCTACTGAGTAGCTCGCCCGAGCGCTTCCTCTCTGTGAACGGACAGGGCCTCTGTGAAATGCGGCCCATGAAGGGCACAGTGCGCAAATCAAAGGAGGTATCGACGCTTGCGCAAGCTGAGCTTCTGCTGCATATCCCCAAGGAGGAGGCAGAGAACTTGATGATTGTCGACTTAGTCCGCCATGACCTGCATTCTGTGTGCGGCCACAACGGCGTCACGGTGCCAGAGCTCCTGAAGGTCGAAGAGTACGAAAGCGTCTTTACTATGATTACTGTCGTCAATGGACAGCATCCGGCTCGTGACGCACGCGAGCTGAAGGCTTGCCCCTTTGAGATTTTAGATGCCGTCTTCCCACCTGGCAGTATGACGGGAGCCCCCAAGAAGCGCAGCTGTGAGATTCTCAGGAGCCTCGAAGGGTCCGAGAGGATGCTCTACTCTGGCGTCGTGGGCTACATCGATGTCATGGGCCAGGCGGACTGGAGCGTCACGATTCGGAGCATGTTTCGCTACGACGATGACGCCGAGGGGCATGAGGAGGGCGGAGCCTCGACGGAGAAGTGGTTCATTGGTGCTGGAGGGGCGGTGACTATTCTGAGCACCCCTGAAGGCGAGCGTGAGGAGATGATGACGAAGCTCGCGGGTCCTCTTGGTGTTTTCTGTGATGCCGCCTAGGCATTCACGATTGGAGTTACATGGGATATGATACCTCAACGTATAAAGGCAAGGGAAGGGATTTCCCGCCTACTTGGTTATGACGTTCTTGGGATTGGGTCACAATTCAACAATTAGCATTAGACATGAGAAAGAAAGCGGTAGACAAGTCGTTTGAAATAGCATAAATTCCTTCAATTGGCCAATAACAGATGGAAACTCGCGCACACCCGTCCGCCCCGTACAAGACCGCTGATGCTCATGAAAGCTCCCCGAAATAGTACATGTTTACCATGAACGACAACGTCCACCTCGTGGAGAGTTGAAGTTGTTGCATGGTCCGAATCCGTAACAGGAACCAGCCGCCTGGCTGATTTAAAACTCTTGCTCCTCCTGAAAGAAGAGCCCGAAGCTGACAATGGTTCCGTAGATGAGAAGTCCGCCTATTATGGACATGACCATGGCTTCGACATGGATGAGGCCGGAATGCGCGAGGACGACGGGCAGGGCTGTGCAATTGTTAGCAACGGCATAATCCAATGGCTCTTGCGATGTAGGATGAATGAGAAGAAAAACATACCCATGCCCATGACGACAAAGAATCCAGTGAAGAAGCGGCCGAGGTCGAGGATAGCAGCGCCGGAGCTCTCAACAAAGTCGTCGGGGTTGGCGCAGTGGCTGCAGATCCAGTTGGGTACGGGGGCGAGGACGTAAGTTGCCACGACGAGCAGCGGGTAGTACACCTTCCATAGCGCGCACGACAGGATGACGAGGAGGAAGCCGAGGGCAAGAACAAAGGAGAGGGCAATGATGGTCTTGAGCCCTGCGGTAGACATGGTGGGCGATGAAAGCGCGGGGAGGCGATGCGGACGAGGCTGAAGTAGTCGATGGAACGAGTCCCGCGAGCGGGATTATTGCAGGTCGAGTCGCAGAGACGTATATGCGTATGGATGGTACGATGGATGCTACATGCGCGAGTCGTCGGCGGCTGCTCTCGGAAGATGGCGCGCTGGTCTGGATATTAATCGAGGCTACTGATCCATCTGCCTGTGACGATCCAAGGTCATAAGCCACGTCAGGAAGCAGTAGCGCCATGCCGGAGGGCGTGTTGTTCCGCCGCCCGAGGAGCCTTTGCTGAAGCGGAAGGCGGTGAGGCTAGCGGGTGTGTGGCTGGAGCCGCTAGTACCAATCCCGCCTATCCATGGAAGGGAAGAAAAAAAAAAAAAGTTCGCTGGCAAATCTCAGGTAACAAAACCCACCCCGCCGGCTTCATTCTTTTTTCTCTGTACAGTCGGCAACATCTCAACCGTGCACTTTTCTACTTGCTATCTTTGAGCGAGGTATCTGAGGAAATTCCTCAGACGTGTGCAATTGGTCAAGATGGTCGCTGTATCGGATGAGATTGTCTGGCAAATCATCAACCAGCAATTCTGTTCTTTCAAGCTAAAGTGAGTTTGGGATCTTTTATTTTCTCTTATTCCAAGCATGATGATGGTCTAACCGTTTCGCAAGAACCGACAAGAACCAGACCTTTTGTCGAAACGAGTACAATGTCACCGGTCTCTGCAGCCGTCAGTCATGCCCGCTCGCCAACTCTCGTTATGCCACGGTCCGCCAGCACCCGACCAAGCAGACGCTGTACCTATACATGAAGACGATTGAGCGCTCGCATCTGCCGTCCAAGATGTGGGAGCGCATCAAACTCTCCAACAACTACAGCAAGGCCCTGCAGCAGATCGACGAGCGTCTCATCTACTGGCCCAAGTTCTTGATCCACAAGTGCAAGCAGAGGCTCACGCGCCTCACGCAGGTGCAGATCCGCATGCGCAGGATCGCGGCCGAGGAGGAGCGCCTTGGCGAGAAGCTCGTCCCCAAGATGGCACCCAAGATCCGTCACAGGGAGGCGGCGAGAGAGCGCAAGGCCGAGGCCGCCGCCAAGCTGGAGAGGACCATTGAGCGAGAGCTCGTCGAGCGCCTGCGACAGGGTGCCTACGGCGACCAGCCCCTCAACGTCAGCGAGGCTATCTGGAAGAAGGTCCTCGGCGCCATGGAGCGCGAGGGCGAGGGCACGCGCGACGAGGACATGGACAAGGGCATCGAGTCTGACGAGGAGTACGACAGCGAGGAGGACGACGCCGAGAAGGCCGTCGAGTACGTTTCCGACCTGGAGGCCAGCGATGCCGAGCTCGACGACCTCGAGGACTGGCTGGACAGCGAGGAGGAGGATGAGGAAGAAGACGAGGAGGAAGACGAGGAGGAAGACGAGGACGAGTCCGAGGAGGAGGTGCAGAAGCAGAAGACCACCAACAAGCGCAAGAGGGGCGAGGTGACCAAGATGAAGACCAAGAGGCCCCGGCAGGAGGAGAAGCTGAAGCTCACCAACGACCTGACCTGGTAAACAAGGAGCAGTCAGTCAGTCGTGGATTCGCGGACACCAAAATCTCGGCATGGGCGGCGTTTCGGGGTTCAAAGGGTCGCTTGTCGTGCTTCCGTCACTGCTTGTTTCTTTTTGCATGTTTACGCCACTTCGTCTCCGGGACCTTCTTCCTTCCTTCCTCATTAACATGTATCTGGGATCCCCATCTTTGTCGTAACTGAAGCCAGAGCCAGCATCTGCTTCCCAGCAAGCACAGAGTTGTAATAAATTGAGAACCCCCGCCTCGGTGTTTTGGAGCAAGCACCGCCTGGAGAGAAACACCAATTCTTGTAGACTACATCTCGTTTTCGTAAGAGAAGAAAGGAAAAAGGAAAATATCAGGGGTTGTTTTTATATTGGCATGGTTTTAACGTTTGGTTGAAGCTTTTCTCTTTCAGCGGCGCCTTGACCACTTGCAGGACGGACCCCACCTTGGTCTTACAACCACTGCCGCAGCTCAGAAACGAAACCCCACGTCACTGATCCAAGGCATCAACAACCTCCCATGCCAAACCACCCGCGCCGCCTCAACCGCTCTTCGCCTCTTCACCTACAACGCACCCAACAGCACCCGAGCAGTCTTTCTACGAACTTAATTACCGTTCATACAAGAGACGCACAGCCATTCGCGGGCGAACTGCCCCTCTCCAGCCCCTAAGCGCCGACGTCCCTCGCAACCACACAACTCCCCTTGCCAGGACTCCCTCTTCTCACCATGGCGTCCTGGTACTCCAACATCCTCACCAAGACCTCCTCACAAATCTCCTCCCTGCGGTCCACGCTCCTCGCCAGCGAGGCCGACGGCGACACCGAAGACGACACGCACGTGTGCCGCGTCCTCCGCAACTACTACACCGACAAAGGCCGCCCCTTTCCGCCCTGGCTGCCTCCGGACCCCAAGGCGCCTACGCCCGCCCCCCAGCAGGTTGTCTACGCGCAGCCGCAGGTTGGTGCGCGCTACGGCGGCCTGCAGAACAACAACGGCGGCGGCAGCGCGGCGCCTCAGACGGGGCTCAGCAGCCTTTGGGATAACAACGCGGGCGGCGGGGCGGCGGCGAGCCCCAGGCCCTCGAGTCTTCGTGCGGGCAGGACACCCGTGGGCGGCGCGAGGCAGAGCAGGGAGGAGATTCAGCCGCGGCCACTGCCGAGCCAGCGTCCCGGATCGCATCAGTCGGCGGCGAGTGCGGCCTCGGTGGGCTCCGGCAGCACGGGAGGAGGCGCTTCGGCCCAGGACAGACTACGACAACGTCTGTGGGGTGGAGCACGCACGACGAGCCCTTCACAGCAAGGCAGCCCGGGCCCGTTCCAGCCGCCAGCCGGAGGAAGGCCACCCGCTGGCGGTGGCGGCGGCGGCGGCGGCGACTACGAAGATCGGTTCGCACCGGGCGGAGCGTACGATCCGACGAGGAGCACGGGCTCACGGTCAGACAGACCCTATGTATCCGCCAACTCGCCCTGGTCCGACGGCGGAGATCCCTACGGAGGAGGCGGCCAGCCGCAGCCGCAGCAGCAGCAGCAGGCGCCATCCTCTGGACGGCGGATGGGCCTGCCCAGCGGCCCGCGGGGCTACAGATGAACTGGCGGAGCGGGAGGCTTGCGGGAAACGGCGTCAGGAGCATACATGGCTTAAACCTCTGGGGGCGGATGGTTCTCTTCCTGGGGCACTGATTTCGAGGTGGAAACACGGGAGTGGACTTGGCACCATACTCTGGTTGTGAAATATGGAATCATGAGGCTCCTATAACTTGGAATACATGCCGAAGAACCCCTTCAACTCCGAAACCACGAGATATTTCCTAGCGAATACTGCGTAGATGTAAAACATGTTGTAAACCTGTGTTAACCCATACTCCTCCCCCAAAACCCGTATAAAATCATCCTTCCGCAGCAGCGTCCTACTTACCAGGCATCCCCTCGCCTTTCTGTGCTACCGTCTTGCGTGGCAGGATCTCCACGTTCTTATTGAGGAGAGAGCGGAGCTCCGGCGTAATGATACGCTCGGCCTTGTCGGCGGCTTTGCCCTTGTCCTTGGAGGGCGTCGTTGAGGAACCGGCGCCCTGGAGGCGTGGGGCGGGGAAGTTGTCCTTTTTGTCGACGGCTTCGACGATGCGCTGGAACTTGTTGAAGAGGGCTTCCGCGCGGATGAGGGTGGATTCCAGGTCCATGGTGTTGGACAGCTCGTTGACTAGACAGAAGGTTAGATGAGAGCAATTTCAAGGTTCCGGGTGCGAGACGTACCGTATTTGAGCACCTCGTCAAAGTGCTTGAGATGTGTCATGATGACATCGCGGTGCTTCTCCAAAATCGCCAGCGCTACGAATAAGTGAAAGTTTGCGCTGTAGTAATCCGTCCACAGCCCCTCCCATAGCCTCAGCACATCCATCCACTCAAACTCGCGCTTGTACCACACGAGGATCATGCGGAAGAAGAAGAAGAAATTCGTACTGTCTGCGCTCTCGAGGTGGTTCCAGAGTTTGGGATCCATAAAGTTGACGAGCTGGTCGAGGGTCAGGAGCTGGCTCCGCATGCCCGACTGATCGCGCAGGAAGTTGCGTTCCATGCGGTCCATGAAGTGCTGGAAGGCCCAGAACGCGATGGCGTCGTCCTGGATGACGGCGTATATGGGTGCAAGGAGGTCAGACATGCCCTGGACGTAGCCGAGCTCCTTGTTGTACTCATTGTAGGTCAGGAGCATCTCCTTCATCTGCTCGAGATGGACGTTGGTGCCAACGTCCGCAAAGGGAGAATTGGGATCTGGGTGGGGAGTGTCTTCTCCTTGGAAGATGGGGACATTTCGATCTGTACGATGGACATCCTTCTCTGTTGGCTGTTAGCATGTGAGTGATGGGGTTATAGAGGCAATAGACTTACCAATTCGACCTCGCTGCTCGCGCCACCATTCTCCCGTCTCTCCCTCGCCACCCAGCTGATCAAGTCTCTCCCACCAGGAAAACTTGAGCTTGTAGTACTGATCCCGCAGAGACGCTATTTGCGCCTTGCGTTCGTCTTCTGTGCTATACCACTCGTAGACACCAAGCAAGTACAGCCAGGCCTCCTTTCTCACTCCATCGTCCGGATCCAAGCCTCCGTGAAAGATGCGCTCCTTCACTTCGTCGACGGTCACAGACAAACGGCCTGTCCGTGTATCGAAAAATGTCTTCCACTCCTTCATGGTCACGGGCTTCCTTCTCTCCTCAACAGAGAGGGCAGTGGTGCCCTCGAGGAGCTCGAATTCGCCCACGTCTGTGTCTTCGAGCTCCATCACATCGCGAGCCGTCCAAAATCTTTGTCGTCGGTCTCGCTCGCTCTGCTCGGCAATCCCCATGGCCCACCTTGCGAGGTATACCCTGGCACTGTCGAACTCGTCCTGCAGTGTCTGCACCTCGGGGTTCCTGAGGAGCCTTCGGACCTGAGGAGGGACATTCGGGTTTTCGACCAGGTCCTGGGCCGCTCTTCTGGTAAACGTTGTTACTCTGCTGAATCTCTCCATCAAGTTCCATCCTGTCTCCTTGACAAACTTGGTGAAGGGGTCCATCTGCGCGTCTGCCCTGCTGGAGCTAGCACCTCCAGCTCGTTGGCCAGCGCTGTCTCGACGGGCAGCCTGCGGAGATTTGGACGTGGGCTTGTTGCCAAAGGCGTCCATATCCTCCTTGCTGGGCTCAATCAAGTAAACGTTAGGTTCCGCACCGGCCCTCTCCACCTTGACATACCGCCGCAACCAGCGCAGAACCTCGTCGCCGCCCCAGAACATCTGGCCATTCTCGCCAAAGGGATCAAAAGTGTCGCGGGCAATTTTCTTCTTCTGCAGTATGGTACTCTGACACTCGTTGTCATGGAAAAATAGGGCGGGGAAGCTGTCGCCGTCGCGGGAGTTGATAATGACGGATCCATACCACCATCCCAGGCTCGGTGGCCGCACGAGGAGGGAGTATATGGCACTGACGGGGATGGCGAAGGAGTAGGCGCCGACGGAACCTGTATGTGAGGTGATGGTGGGAGGCGGAGGGACGAGGTAGGACTGCTTCGGCGGCGAGTCGCCGTCGCATAGGTCAACCTTGACGTAAATGCTTGCTGAGTCGCCGAGTGCATTTTCGGGGATCCAAGCAAGTAGGAGGTCAGATGAAGCAATCGAGTTCTTGTCCCTTGGACCGGGTTGAGAAGGCTTGGGGGACTTTTGTTGCAGCAAGGCTATGTATCCTGGGATGTTGTCCTTTGAAGAGGGGGTTGGATGAACGTAGACCTGGCCACTGTGTTAGTAGAAGCGCGGGGACACGACGAGCGGATGCCTACCTTGCTCTTGGAGAAGAGTAGCTTGACTCCTCTTCCAGAGGCCTTATGCGTGATAGTATCGTAGTCGCCCTCCTCATCGTCGCTCAAGGCATAGAAGCTGTTAGAGGGCGATGCGGGACGGTTCGAAGCCTCGCCCTCGTTGGAATGCGGTCGTTGCGTCATGGCAACTGTCACGAACAGACACAGAGGTGGTCAACAGCGGACTGAAGAACGGTCGTGAGAGAGATCTAGACAGCGTGTCTGTAGCAGAAAGGATCTAGGACATTCTCAAAAGGCCAGCGCGTGAGTAGGCAGGTGTGAGGTATGACCGTGACTTTGCGCCATGACTGTTCATGTGAGCTGAACTGGCCTGGAGGCGTGGCTAATGACGACGTCTTGTCTGATGCCCCGCCACGCCACGCCACTTTCTTAGTTGGTGATTCAGAGGGGTAGGTCCAGGGACCTGCCCTGTCCATCTGGGCGCAGTAAGTGCTGCGCTAAAGATTGTGGAACTGAGTAGCGGTACTTTGCTCAATGCATAGCTCTCGCTTATCGATAAGGCAGAATAGGTGCATTGCTGCTTCCGTTTCCATTGCTTGACCTTCATCAGTCCCTGCAGGCAGTTGCTCGCCATCAAAGACAAAATTCCGACAGAGTTTAGAAAATGAATCGATTAATATCATTTCATTTTCCCACAAAGAACCTGCTCGTATACTTTCGGTTAATGCACCCGACTACAATGATGCAGTTCCTGGACCCATGCATTGAGATCCCTGGTTACGACTTTCCCCCATTTGTTTTTCTTTCGTGAGGCCCAAGCCATGATTTTTCTAAGCCTTGCTCGGACTGTTGGAAATATTGTCTTCTTGAGTGGCCAGCTTGTATGGACGCACGCACATATGACTGGCTTGTTACGCCACGAGCCGCGTAATGAGGCGTCAAAGAATCCAGCTCTGACGCGGCCCCGAACCAACCTCAATCAAGCCTCATCCAAAGCATTTCTTCCTGTTGCGTGGGATGTTCGAGCAGCCCCGAGTTAACCAGCATTAAGACGAGTATATTACGCAAATTTGTCAAACTCCTGACAAAGCCGTGTTAATTACACCGGGACGCGACTCGGCTCAGTACGCACCCCAGGATTAAGTTTCCTCTCCATCAAACCTCCTCGGCCAGAAGAAACGACTTGCGCTCAGGTTCATCAGCCGTATCGGCATCGCAATAGTTGACCGGCTTGTGGATCCCCAATGTCCACAAGAAATAATCCTCGAGCGCGCACAAGTTGAGGAGGATACCGTTGCCATACCACGCCAGCCCGCAGACCATGGCTCCGGCAACGGCATCAAGCACGAAGTGGTTCGCCGTAGCCACAATGGCCGTCAAGATGAGGGCAGGATACGACATGCCTGTGACGAAGAGCACGATTCGCTTCCAAGAGCTTGCACGAACACTGGTTATGGGGAGTGTTGCAACCGTCAGTCCCACGAGGAGGGAGTAGCCGAAATGGAGTGATGGCATAGCAGCTGTCGCAGGTTAGCACCTTCAAAGCAGACACCCACCGCCGCTGTGATACAAGTGCAACATACCATATTGGTTGCAGAAACGATTCGTTGTCCACACACTGCTCTCTCCGGCCGTGGAATGGACCGTGTCGACGAAACCGAAGCTCTTGGCCTCAACAGCATTGTCCCCGTCATAAGTCGGGTCGCTCAAGAGCCGAGGAGGCATGCATGGCCAGAGAGTAAACACTATGAAGGCAATCAAGTTGCACGTTGCCATGGTGCGACGTCTCGCTTCGTACAGAGCAGGCCCGGCTCCGACATTATCGCTCACACGCCCTGTTGCGGCGAGTCGCTTGCGAGTGGTGGTCAGATAATACAGTCCAACGAGGAACAGAATCGTGCCGGGGATATGAATGAACGAGTAGACGCGATTGATCCAGTGAAGCAGGGTAGGACGAGCGAGAAACCAAGCCTGGAAGGGAGCCTCCCAGAAGAGGCCGAGCCGCTGCTCAAGGTGTATGACTTGCAGCGCATGTTTTCGCGCTACATTGACAGTGCCTTCAACGAGGGTCAAGGCTGTGATGGCTCGACCAACTTGGTACACCTGTTATTGGGAATCGTCAGTACGATAGGCATGAATGATGGGTCATGCTGACTTACCCAGTATATCAAGGCCCAGTACCACGCCTCGACTAGGAACGGGAACTTGCGCAGCACGCGGCTAAGAAAGCGATCTTTGAAAACAGTCGTGTTGGGCGTTAGGACCAATCGCTTATAGCCCAATAGCTGCAGCTTGCGGCGTCTCAGAGGAGGCTGCTCATGAGGCAACAACGGCGGGGATGCGCCAGGACTGGATGACCAAGACCTGCGGGATAGGAAGCCCTCCGACTCGCTCTTGATATCATCATCACGCTTGAGAGACCGATCGCCGACCCAGCCAGCGGGAGCGCCCCATATGCTGTAGTCTTTGTTGCGGTTGAAGTACGCGCCCCCGAAGAGCAAGGAAACCACCACGAGCGGCTCTATGACCGCGCCGAGAGGCATGCTTACAACGGGCGATGAAGGACTTGGGCAAGAATCGAGAAGAATATCTTGAAGCGTAGAAGCCCAGTAGGGAGAGGAGGAGAGCAAGGGAGAGAAATGGATGGCACCGTATGTCAGGTGGTCGAAACAACCGGAGACTCGATGTTTAATGCCGACGGCTTTGCGGGAGGGACGGACAAGAGTACCAAGCAAGGGGGTGGCAGACCATAAACTCGACGTGTGCCTGACGGAAGCAAGGAATCGAGAAGTAGGCACGCGCCACCAGTTGACGGCTCGTGCTTGAGAAAGAGACTAAGACAAACAAGAGATGGGAGCAAAAGATGGATGGGTGCTCGGGGTGGCAGGAGAACAGAGTGTGGACCGTCTACGACCTTGGGTTACTACGCCTCGACCAGGTCGATTGAACGATTCCGAGGATTTATCTGATGTGAGACCTGGGGGCCATGCACAGAGCAACATACGAATCCAAGGACATGGAAGAACCCAGACATGCAGAGACAGATGGCGGAACCAGGCGGCTCAAGGGCCGAGGTGTGGGACATGGCCGGATGTGATGGAAAAGATGCTTTGGGCAGTGGCCGCAGCACAAAAGAGGAGTCACCCTTTGTGCGGACGCAGCAAACCTAGCTCGGAAGACCGTCTGAGTACACTGGCCCATGAAGGGTATGTGGTCGATGATGATGGGCCGGGTAATGCGATCGGGCAGCATGCAGCTAGCTCTGTGGTTTCTCCATGGTCTATGATGTACCGAAGACAAGCATGGATGGCTCATGTGTCATGAGCTTGGCGGCTTGTTTGCTGAGCCCACCGGGGCTCTCATGACGCTCGGGACAGAGATGAGAAGGAAGAAGCGTGGTCCCGGAGTCGGGATGTTGACGACATCCGATGACCCAAGCCCACCAGACGAAGACGCCCATCGATGCGACATGTAGCAGCAGCGGCGACGCTTGTGGCTGTCGGGATGGATCTCTGATACATATACACAAGACAAACAACAAGCGCATTCCACCAGCAACTAGACACAAGCCACATGAGACAAGTTGGAGAGCTATATGCCTTAGCACAGTTCTTGGCAGCCTTGGAGGCCGAAGAGATGCAGCAAATCATCTTGCTTTTGGCCGCTTTGGCCGCTTGGCTCGGGTCTTGTTGGCAGACGGAGACGGAGAGGCGGAGGTCTGGTAGCCAATGATCCATGTTAATGTCATGTGTCTCCCACAAGCCGCTTCTGCGTCATCCTTGGCAGCCCGGCAGTCATCCATCCATATTCGCTTTCTCTTTCTTCACCGCGGCATGTGCCGTCAGCAGCATAAGCCGGCTGTACAATACGGGTGGCGTCATATCTTGCTTGGCACTCCCCATAAGCAAACTCAGCATGGAAGTACAGAAGGGAAACCCCGCCACGGGTTGGGCATTGATGCTCGCGTGCTCTGCTTGTTGCAAGTCTTGGACAAAGAGAAAAGCGACAAGACAGGACCAGGTTTTTTGGTCTTAAACAAGCCAAGCGCCCGGTGCTTCCGCCACTGCCGTCACCCGGAGGCCCACCAAGATCGGGTTTACAAAATCGGGCGGGCGCTGGCATCACGCGACAGGAAACGAAGTGGAGGACCAAATCGACTGCTCTTTTTCTCTCCACCTTGTCTCGTGGTGCAGGAGAGGTGGCGCATGGGTTAGCTTGCGAAACAAATAAAGTACCTGCGCCGGGTTTGTTTTGTGTCTGCTAGGCGCCAAGCTCCGACGCTGCCGGAGCCTCTCCTCGACGGGCCGTCACTCTTATCCTAGCACCTGGGACTAGGCTTGCCTTTCTCTTCCTCCTTCGTATCCCGGATGGATTGGAAATTGATCTGCCTTGGGGCATCTCCGAGCATGCCGGCTTACAGATTTCGCGGACCCCAAAGCCAAGGCATGCATGCATAGCCCCGTGCGAACTTGCACAATGCTGATCAAATATTCGCCCGGAGATGCTTGCTTCGTGCATGGTACGTATGTAAAGGGCTACCTCGCACTGCCAAGCAATAACCCGCCGAATCGTTCTCTTCCATAAAGACACAGGTCATCTGATGGCCGAGACAGTCATGTTTGTCTCACAATGTCCGGGCCAGCATGTTTGTCCTGGATGCCCTGCATTTCCTGGGACAAGATAAAAACGATGCAGCGTTCTGGCTTGCCTACACAGGCATCCTCACATCTCGCTATCGAGCAGCAGCCTATCAATATTGGCCCCCAACAAGCATGAGGTGTGACATGCTGGGCAGCCAAACCACTGTGGTCTTCACATCAAAAGTCAACTCACTGACAAATCACAGTTGGAACGAAACCGCCAGGGTATACTCAAGATATCCATTATCCAAGCACCTGGTAATGTGCTCGTCAAAAGCCGGAGGTATAACCAAAACCCATCCTCAAACACCATGCAATGAATTCGTTCGCTCAACCAAACAAGCACCCTTTTCTATCCCTCATTCCATCGCCCTCCCCCGTGCTATCCCGGCAGCTCCGTGCGAGGATATGTATTACCTGACAGCTCACTCGCCGCCACGCCATGGTGGTTTTTGGGCATCACGTCCGCTCCCATCTCCACTACGCCATACGGATAGCCGCTGTACTTGTCCTCGGACGGCTCGGCATACTTTTGCCCGGCATACTGCTGCCCGGTATGCTGCTGCCCGGCATACGGCTGTCCGCCATGCGGCTGCCCTGCGTATGAACTGGCATTCATCAACGACGTTTCGCCCTCGCCTTGTTGTTTCCCCCGTTTCTTGAAGAGATAGAACACGGCTACGGCGCTGCCGATGACGAGTGCCACCACGCCCACCGCGATACCCGCAATCGCCCCCGGTGCCAGGCCCTTCTCGCCATCATCCGCGTCTGTGCCGGTTGTCGCAGGTCCACTCGTTGTACCAGCCCGCGTAGCAGACGTCGCTGATGTGCTGCTCTCCGATGTGGTCGTAGGCGCCGAAGTCGTTAATGTCGTCGTCGTGTCCTCCAGCTGCCACAGCCGCTGCTCGCTGCCCCTCGTACTAAGCATAGCCCACGGCACACTGTTGATTCCATCTGGGCCGTCCTCGTTGTCGGCGTCGCGCAGGTTGAACCAGCAGCGGTCCGACGTAGTCTCAAAGTCAATGAGGATGCGCTCCCAGCCGCCGGGCGATGATGCCGGCCTAATCACTCGCTCTGTAGGGGAACTGTGTCAGTCTTCCTGCATGCAAATCGCTTTGCAGCGCTTGCTCGGAGGGGGGACAATAACGTACTGAGTGTGACTGCGCGGTCGTCTCCTTCTAAGCAAAACGTCCATAGGCTTGTGTTGGGCCATGACGACTCGTAGCTTACGCGAACGGTATCGTCCTCACGAAATACAAGTCCCTCCTCTGTCGGAAACGTGAAGCGCGCCTGCTGTGCTATAGCCGGGCGCAACAGAATCAAGGAGCAGAAGGCCGCGTATATAGACCTCATCGTGGCCATGGTTCTAGCTGGGGAGGCCAGGCCGATCTTCGCAGTCTCTTCGTCGATCAATATGTCTTTCGGCCGTGGCGCGATCTGCTGTCGAACAACAACATACCAATAACACACTGTCGGTCAACAATAAAGAGTCCTGATGAGGAGACGAGAAGAAGAAAAGGGTCAGCAGTATCAATATTGGCCCCGTCGTCCTGGCTATTACCCACAGCCTCGTAGGGCCGGTGGTCTCCTAGTTCGGGTTCAGGGAAGGATCGTAATCCATGAAGCTCCATCCCGTAACGTTGACAATCCCTGCTGCACATGGTCTCAGCTCCTGAAGGTTCATTTAGCGATCGTCAGCAAAGCAAAGGCCCTTGGACTGGTCGCATCATCCTGCTCTTCATTCCGCTGCACCGGAAACTTCGCTTGAATGCCCTCTACCCATCCATTCACAGGGCTTTATATACAGAAGCGCCCTTCTCGGCCATGTTATGTTACAGCTAGTATCTGGAACTCAGACATCGGCCTAGCCCGCCCCGTCGCAAGGCTCAACGGCTCGTTCAACCCACCCAGGAGCGAAATTACGAAAGCGGGCCTCGATCTATATTCGTCGTCGCCCTACCGTTGGGCATTGGACTCAGGATTGAGTACGGAGTACCCAAAGAGACATCTCCGGCCTGCGTAGACTTGCTGCCGGTATGTATGTACTGTACTGAGACGCAGACACAGAAGTTGAATAGGAAGCGCCTCCGAAGAAGGGGCACGTTTCGTCGGATCAGCCTTGCAGGTTGAAGCAGCCGATTGAGGCAATGTAACCCCTGTGATGCCGTAGACGTGTTCCAGAAGCGACATCTGGTAAGGCCAAGCTTCGATTTAAGCGCCATTCTTTATGCTACATGCCACACCTCTGCGTGGGGGGATCGTAATTGGACATCTTATTGGCTTGGCTTTCTCACTTGATCCTTCAGCGCATTCAACACGAAACGCGACGCCCACATACAAGACCTGCAACTTTTCCCCTGAGTCTATCCCAACGCATGTGATGTTACCAGATATCAATGCTCCTTGCCCCTCCTATTTTCCCTTTCCATCCTCTTTTTGTTGGTATATGCAATCACTAGACACAGTACTCAAAACACCATCTCGTCCTCTTCAATCATCTTGCCGAGGATGAGACTCTGGATTACCAACTCGTCGGTAAGTTCGCGAGGTTGCTGAAGCTTCGGCTCCGATACCCTCCTCCGCTTCTTAGTCTTGACCGCCGGGCTGGAAAGAACAGCACTGGAGCCACCAGCTGTGTCGACATAGAGCCAATCAAACGGCTGGCCGGCAGCCTCGGCCTCCCGCAAGGCCTCGCGGGCTTGCACCGTCGAAAAGACCCGCGACATGGATGGTCCCAGGGCCTGAAACAGGAAGATGTAAGGCTCCTTAGTCTCACTGCGGCCCTTACGTGAGTCTATCACCACTAGCACGCGTTGATCCTCCAGTAACCTCGCCCGCCGGCCGATGGTCTCAGCTAGCATGGCGTCCTCTGCAGGATAGGGGAGCAGGTTTCGTGATCTGATTGCGTTTCCTAGTACCGCTGATGACCCGGCGCAGAGCAAGTAAGGCTGCCAGTCGACAACCTCCCCTTTGTTGAGGCATGTGACAATCCATTGCTGCGCGAGACACGGCAGTCCCAGAGCGAGGGCTTGCATGTACTTTGGCTTCCTTGAGTGCGTGTCTGCAATGAGCGCGGTGAATCCCGTATGAGTCTTCGATCCAATGAGGCGTAGTGAATCACCGACTTCTTCCACGGGACTCGTAGCTTTCATAATGGCCGACCGTTCAAACAGCTCCCGGAAGCCATCTCGTAGAATAACGCCTCCTGCCTGAGAGATCTTGGCCTCTAGGCTTGCGCGCTGCTTCTGCTGATCAGACTGGACTGAGACGGCGAACATCATACCCTCGAAAATCCCCCCGCCCCTGTGGCCGAGGGACATCTTGAGACTTCGTCCCGCCGATAGCTGAATGGTGCTCTTCTCGCCAACTGCGCCGGGCGAGCCCTGGAGCTCATCGGTAGATTCGGACTCGAGGCGTATCGATCGTCTGGATAGTCGCGTGGCCCGGGTTGCTGGCTGTGGTGATTCTGCTGCTGACCGTGTTGCTCGTTTCCGAAGGGTGGGACCACCTGAGGGTGATGGGCCAGCTGTCACTTCGGTTCGCTCCGAGGCAGGCGATCCAAAGGTCCCAGGTGTGGTGATGCCTGATGGATGGGCAGAGGAGAGGATCGATAGTTCTGACGAGGACTCCCTAGGGCCATTGGCTGCAGTCTGTAGTCGTTTGCCATGCACCTCGGGTTCATCTATCTGAGACCCAGTGGTCGCCCTCCGTCGTTTCTCGTTTCTGGTGCGAACAGTCTTGGACTGCTGAGCAGGTTCTTCAGCCACAGGATCCTTCTTGACAGGGCTCGATTCAACAGTCAAAGGATGACTAGCCTTTTGACCAAGCGGCACGGGCGTGCTGTCCGTTGCCGACGTAGAAGAACCAACGAATGGGTCCCGCACCCTAGCTTTCCTGTTATAAGTTCTCAACCCAC
This sequence comes from Stachybotrys elegans, assembly GCA_020746835.1. Taxonomy (NCBI): domain Eukaryota; kingdom Fungi; phylum Ascomycota; class Sordariomycetes; order Hypocreales; family Stachybotryaceae; genus Stachybotrys; species Stachybotrys elegans. The sequence goes on along the minus strand of JAGPNK010000007.1, from coordinate 729,824 downwards.
GACGACGCGTAGGTGGGTTGGAAGAGGAAAGTACGTCACTTGCCGGGGTGAGGTTCGGCGTAGTGATTGCGTTTTCGGGGACCAGCCGGGGCAGTTCGGACTCAGATGCTGTAGGCGCATCATTGCGATCCACCGACGATGACTGAACCGGACTGGTAGCCGGGATCACGTCCACGTCTCCTGCTGAGGGTCTGAACGGCTGCGGCGGCTTGTCTTCCGGCTCCTCTCCGCCTTCTGTTTCGACGTCGTCTTGGGCCGGCGTGGCTTTGATTCTCGGTGTCTCTTTGCCAACCGCAGGTGTTACAAGATCTACTATGACAGAATTCAAGGACGGAGTCGCAAGGAGTCTCGCCTTGTCGACGGGGAACGACTCGGGCGCCTCACTCAACTCACTTGTATCCTTGATCACCCGTCTTCTCTTTAGGCCAGGCTCCTGATCTGGAACGGCACGCCGTGATCGCGGAAGACGAACCTGCTCCATTTCCTTCTCCGCCCGAGATTTCTTCTCTTCTATGCGCTTTCGTCGCTCCATGCGCTTCACTGCATCATCCGAGTCGCTGTCTGGCTCGAGATTCGAAGACTGGGCATCCATCATGGATTGTCTCTCTTGGGATTTCTTTATTGATTCGTAGTCAGCCCTGGGGTTGTAGACACCCGATGACCTAGGCGGACGGTGACTCGGCGTTTCTTGTATGAGATTATCCTCCTTCAATCCTTCCATTGAAGGCGACTCTTCCTGGATTGCATCCATACGCCGTTTCGGGCGTACAGTGCTGGGAAGCTCATGCAATCTGGAAGGGCTCGAGGTTCGTATGTCGGTCGGGGAAGAGACACCCGCCCTGTCTTTCAAAGGCGACGACTCCATTATATTAGGTGATACTGTATCGTGATAGATGTGTGGAGATGGTCGTGACGAAGTAGGGCTGATTCGCTTGATTGCCGAAGACATTTGCGTTTGTCCAAACAACTGGGAACCTGCGAGAGGAGCCGCTATATTTGGCCTCGCCCCAAAAGGATTCTTTGGCATCGCAGGCGTCTCCGGAGGCGCTGTAAACGACGGCTGGTTGTGGCCATTCCCAGGCGCAGGCCGGGGGGTCTCCTCGGGGAGTCTCCATTCTCCTCTCTTATTCTCGAAGCCTGCATCCTCGGAGACTTGAGACGAGGGATGGGGGACTTGTGTGAAGTCGCCAAGGTTCACGGCCCCGGTGTCGTTTGTGTGCAGCGTCTGATCCTCGTAGGGCGGGTTCGGATCGCCATGGCTCGCGGGGAGCGTGTCGGGCAGGTCGCTGTAGTCTCGCTCGTCGTTGACCTGGGTCGGCGTATGCTGCGACACGTCCATCTTGAGCGGCGGGACAGGTGCTGCCAGAGGCGCAGTATCCCGATTCTGGCTCTCCTTCACGACTTGCGATGCATCGTCTCGTGTCGCGCCGTTGCTCAAGGGCGTTTCGACGGCGGCGGAGGTGTCACGGATATGTGCCGGATGTGTCCGGAATGTGTTGTCGGATGGAGGAAGAGTCGGCTGCCTGATTCCAGCGAAGGGTCCGGTGGTTTCGTCAATAGCAGCCTTAGGAGACGGGTTTTGCTTTTTCCAGGTTAGAGGCCATATCCTTGTCTAATTCGTTTGTTTGGCTGCCTGCAACGGCTACTAACCTCTTGGACATGCACATTCGCGTCGGTGGTGCCGTCACTTATGTTACCATCCTGATCCTGCACCAATCGCACGCCCTCGTCCTGATCCGACTCGTAATCTACGGTACCCTGGATCACATTTTCATTGGGCTCGGGGCTGCCGTTGCTCTGCCGGATCGGAGGGCTCTGGGCGCTGCGCGACTGCACGTCACATCGCGCAACCAGTCAGCCGCACAAACCCAAGAAATGGCCGGGGTGCTGGAGGGTACGTACCGATACGATAGCGAACTCGACGCGGAGGGCCTCAAGAATGGCCTGGCTGTCCTGTGATTGTGTATTTCTTTGCGTCTCATCAACCTCCGCTGGCTCCAGCGACTCGGCTCGTGTCATGATGCGCCAGATGTCATCTCTGGAGTCGTTGCAAAACGGGCGGTTGCTTTGTGCAGGAAGTACCACCTGTAATTACAAAGGTACCTTCACCTGTATTGCCCTTTGCGCGCGCCTTGCTGCACGCCGCACGGGTACCGTTACGCGAAATCACGTGAAGACAATATCATCACCACAGTGAAGTCGTTCAGCAATCCATGATTATTTCTTACGCCTTGTCATGAAGACTCGTGAATTATAGTTACTTGGAATTGCTCCAAGAGACAGTTATCTAGTATAGATGCTGCACTCGCTTCGCCCTTGACCATCCAGATAAAACGAACAGCTCATCGCTATGTGAACGGAAGCCCAATAAATCATTTCCAGTCTGTATGTCCCCAATCTCCTCCAGAGTAATCAGAGGCCGGGTTCTTTGCCCACTTGTCTCTCGTGGTTGTTCTATTGATTCCGCCCTGTCCAACAGCACCGGTGCTTCCCTGGGCAACCTGACCAGCCGGTGCCGCATTCTGACCTGAGAAGAGTGGCGCCGGAACAAGCTTGTTCTCTAAGCCGTGAACATCACCTGGAGGTTGCTTGCGTAGCTTGGACTGCTCTCGTTGCTGCAGTGGTTGTCCAGTGGTAGCAGGTCCCGTTGGGTGGGCAGGAGGTTGGCCGGCAGAAACTAGAGGCGTGGGAGAAGACGGGCTGGTCTGTTGGCCCGGCACTGCCCCTTGCCCCGGAGGCTTTCTTGGAATTCTGTTCACTTGAGATCCTGTAGGCGACGTTTGAGGATTTTGGGTTACCAGTGGAGGGGGAGCTGCGTCCCTTGGTCCAGCTGGAACAAAAGGAGCCCCTGGGTTTGGCTGGCCACCCTGATATTGGTAGTGTGGATGAGATGCAGGCGCTGGAGGATAAACCCCCGGTTGGATTGGCGCTGGAGAGCCTTGCTGCCAGCCTGGTTGAGGTGCGCCTGCACTCCAGCCGGCCCCCTGACGCCCCTGCAGATCCGGCCGAGGTATCACGACGGGAGCCAGTGCTGGCGGTACATACTGGGCTGGCATCGGGGCAGAGATCTGCGGCGACTTGGAGCCTTTGAACCACTTTGTCCATTTATTATCCTTTGCCTTTGCCAAAGGGCTCATGGGGTTCGCAGAAGATGATGGAGCGGATTGTGGGCTCATAGTATTCGGGCTAAGAGGCGCGAGAGGTTGTGTCGTGGGTGTGAATCCCTGAGGATGGTTGGCCATTTGTCCTAGAGGTTGGATCATAGGCTGTGCACCTGGCGGCGGTGCGAAGCCTGGTTGGATAGCTTGACCCTGGATAAACATATGTCCTGGAGGTGCCATTTGGGCGGGCTGCTGATGCGGGATTGCGCCGGGAGGTCTCGGTGCGGAGTTTTGCTGAAGATGCTGCATATGAGGCATAGTCCCGGCCACTGGAGGACGCCATTGCTGCTGAAAACGAGGATCTGGGGGCGGTGCTGCTTGCTGGTATACAACGGGTTGTGAAGCCGGCTGACCTGACTGGATGTGAGCTTGCGTGATGGGAGTGTGGGCTGTGGCCAAAACAGCAGAAGCTGTTGGAGGGGTTTGATGAGCAGATCCATGTTCCTCATGTTCCTCAATACGAGTGAGAGGCTTCTCGGGTGTATTGTGTACAGGAGACGACTGCATAGGCACACTTGGTTGTTGGGAAGACTGCGCTCGTGTAGGCGGTCCTGGTGAAGTCACGCCCACGCCCGCAGGGCCCTTCTGCATCATCTGCGCAAGCGGCTGCGGCGGGAGCGAGTGTCTCCTGGACGGCTCCCCGCCCTGTGCAGCACCATCTTGAGCCGGGAAATACGACCCCTGAACGGGCGGCAGCGGGATCTTCTTGGGCACGGGCGGCCCGGCAGATCCAGGCGTGCCGTGAGACAGCGGCTCGGGGGACTGCACCATCGATGATGGCTGCGCCTGCGACGCGGGCGATGGCGTGAAGATGGGCATACCCGAGGACTGGCTGCCCGACCGCGACTGCAGCGGCGACACGTCACTGGGGCTGAAGGAGGAGTGGCGACGCGAGACCTGCCAGTGAGAGGGCGCGGGCGAGGGGCTCGGCACGGGACTGACAATGCTATAAAGGTTGTTGACGGGAGGCGTGTGCATCCGAGCTTGCGGGTGATACGGCATCTGCTGAGCCGGGCCCGGTGCTCGCCCTCCACTCACGGGCTGCGTCGATGCTGGTCTCTGCACGGGAGCAGGAAGCGCTGCCTCCCGCAGAGCCGGCACCGCACTCATCGACCGCAGAACAGGCTGCGCCGCGACGGGCGGAAGCACCACCGGTCCCTGATCGTGCTGGGGCGAAGACGCTGGGCTGGCAGTGCTGGGTGCTGGTATTCCGGGCTGCGAGGCGGCTCTCCCGCGCGCGGGCTTCAATACCGAAGGGAACTTGGTCACTCCAGGCTGCGCCTCCGGCGTAGGCGGTGTCTCGACCTGTCTGTTTTGAGGAATGCGTCCCGGCTTGAGAACTGAAGGCGTAGACGTGAGGCTAATGCTTGATCTGGGGCTCTCTGTCCCGTTGGGTGTCTCTGCGCCTCTTTCGATGCTGCGGCGGCCCTCTGGCCCCTTGAACTCCGCGAAGGCAGGTTCTTGGCTTGCAGGTGATAGAACCGCGGGTATGTCGTTGGATGACTTATTCGGAGGCGAGCCAGAGCCAGCATTGATCAAGAGAGAGGTTTCTCTCTGGAGGGATGTTCCTCGACCGGGCTCTGCAGTACTTGGCGATGCCATCCCCCCTGAACTGATGGGCTCTGCCTGCGAAGGGTCATACGGCTTATACCCCTCCCTCTTCTTCTCCTCCTCATTCTTGCTGACCAGCGCTTCGGGCTCCCGTTGGACCTTTTGCTCCACAATCTCCCGGTTGTCCGCTTTCTTCTGCGGCGGCACAATCTTGAGCTCCTCCTTCTTCCTCTCTATCGGACTGCTCTTCTCTGGGAGTTCTGCGATGCCCGTTGGCGCCGCCGTCTCGATCGGAGCGAGGATCGTGTTGTCGCCGATCTCGACAGGGTCCGGATGCAGCTCGATATACGCCGAGGCTGTCTGCTCCGTCGCCAGCTCCGCCATCTGTCCCACGGGGTTGAATTGGCGCGGCGACTCAACAGCCAGCTCGTAAGGCAGCTCGCGCCCGTCAATCATGTGAATTGGGAGATCTTGGGCTTGTGGTGGTGGCGTTACTTGTGGCTCCTCAACATCCGTGTCTTTGGCTGCTTCTTCTTGCAATATCGCCGGCTCGCTGTTTGCAACCTTCGGCGTGGGGCGCTCGCTGGCGACAGGACTCACGCCCTTGTCCGGCTTCAACTCCTGCTCCGATTTCCCAACAACGGCGCGTTTCGCAGCCTCCTCCTCAGCCGCCGCCGCCTCCACTTCCTCCTCAACTAGCGGGCTCACGTCGGTATACGCCCCGGGGCCGAGAAACATGAAGCTCTCGGGCTGGAACACGTCGGCATCGCCCGGCTCGTCGTTCCACGCGTCGCTAATGGGCCGCGCCGTCGCGCTCATGCGGCTCTTTGGGGCATTGCTGCTCGCGGCGCCGTTGGGCGCTATGCCCACAAGCCGGCGAACCTGCTGCTGGGACTCGAGGCGCTCCTCGGGTGCGAGCGGCAGCGCCGGGGCGCCCGCGGCGATGAAGTCGGGGAACTCGTCGCCCTCGGTTGGGAAGTGGTACTGCACATGGCCGGTGGGCTTGTATTTGTAGAACCAGCGCTGGCCGTCGTAGTCTGACTCCCAGCCATCGGGTAGTCCGGTCATGTTGTCGATGGCCTCGTTCGCTGTCTCTCCCCAGCCGCAAAGGGGAAACGCAGGGCGCAAGAAGCAGATGTCAACTAGTATGTGTCGTTCACAGAGCCGTCACAGGCCGCACAGGAGGGATGAGAAATGTCCATTGACAGCTGGTCAGCTCCTGGAGACGGTGCGGCTGAACAACTAGGGGGGCCACTATTGGGCAGAGTCACGGACATGGTAAGGCGTACTTTCGTTGCTCGTTGGCCCCTCCATTCCTTTCCCTTTCCATTCCCGTGCCCGAATGAATGGCTGCACACCGATTAATCTTGCGCGTGAGGCGCCAGCCGTGACCCAATGTCGATCTGGGGTTTTAGTTGCCGACGGTTCGTGAGAAGCTGCGCCAATCAGCCGCCTAACTAGATTATCCTCCACAGCACCTCTCCTATGGTCGGTCACTTGTTCTCGCAAAGCCAAAAGTCTCGGGCCATGTCTAATATTGCAAACTGCCGACTACTACCGAGGCATCAATAAGAAACATAGCAGAAAAGCACCTTGCTTTTCATATATTCGTGTCGTAACGCAATTCCGGGGTTTCCATGGTCAATCTTGTGATCCAGTCCTCCTTTATACCTTTACATCTAATAACACCGCAACACCGATCCCAAATATCACCTTGATACATTCCCCGTCCCTATCGCCATTCAAGTCGGTAAAAAGATGCCGAGTGGTCGATATGGTGTGCGACGAAGTGGTGATAGCAAGTTCCCTGTCGCTGCCGTCACGACAGCCCTTACCACGGGGTGAAGAGCAACCCCGGGTTCAGTTTCAATTTCAATTTCAATTCTAATTTCGTTCCATAAGAGTCGCTTTCGAATTTTCGACATGTTTGTTGGGAAAGCGTTAGTTCCCGGGGTTGCCGAGGATTTATCGACACATTAGACAATGTGACCCGACGGCGGCTGAGCCTTGGATTTGCTCCTGGCCCGCCCAAAGATGCGCGACCGCGACTGAGTTTGAGAAGCAGCCTGGGATCCGTGAGAACCGGTCGGTGCCAGCGCCGATGTGCTGGCCCGGCCTTCCGACGCTTCATCCTCTGCCTTGGCACCACGGTCCTTCTCTCTTATGGAAGCTAAGCGCTGCGCAAAGACTTGGTCTCGACGACTCTCAAACACATCCTGAAAGTCGTTCATGTTGGACTCCATGCCTCCGCCCGAACGGGTGGATGCGCTGGCGCTCAGAACAGAGGGGCGACGAGGACGAGGAGGCATGTCGGCGGCACCGCTGGCGACAGGGCCGTCTTGGTCGGGGTCCTGCTCCGCCTCCTTGCTATACGAAGGAGGAGGAGGCGCACCAGCCCAGAAGAATGGGTTCTCGCGGCTGCCACCAGCGTCGGCACGCATGGGAGGCTGGATGCCGACCTGGGTCATCTGGTACATGAGCTCCGTAACAAACTTGTTACGTCTGTTGAGACGAAGCAGCTCATTCTGCCAGTTGCTCTTGTGGAAGAAGACAATGTTCATGGAGCAGGAGCGCACGTCATCGACCGAGGTCATCTCGGAGATGATTTCAGAGCGGTAGTCGCGCTTGTTGTTGGTGACAAACTCCAGCATGCGGGCCTTGAGTCCTTCGATCTGGTCTTGGGTGGTGCCGAAGCGCATGACGAGGGGAACAATGTCAGCCAGTCCGTTGGATCGTCGCTGGTTCAGGATGAAGAGCGTGTTGAGGACCGAGTTGGGAGCCTGCACAATGTGACCCTGCATCTTCTTGAACTCCGTGTACAGAAGCGACACTTCTGTGACGTAGTAGTCATCACCGGTTAACGTCGCGCCAGTGGATCCATAGATGGTGACTCTGTCACCAACATCGAAGGGGTGCTTGACGAAGACGAAAATAATGGACTGGAGGAACTCCTGGGCGGTGGCCTGGAGCATCCACGCGAGACCAAGGACCGATGTACCGGCAGACGCCAAACCAGCGGCGGCTGAGCCCGAGATGATGGAGATGAAGACGATGATGGAGATGACGACGATGATGAAGAGGAAGACGTGGTCGAGCCTGTGGATAACGCCATCCAGATCCTTCAGTGACGCCGCAATGGCCTTCTTCTCCAGGCCAATCTCACTACAGACAACCTCGAACTCATCCACTGAGATGTCGCCATTGAGATCCTTGTCGAAGACGCCAAAAGCAGCGGCCGCATCCTCCTCGGACGCAAAGGCAGCTTGCATGTCAGCCATGGTAACGTTCTCCTCGCCGGGGCGGACAAGGCTTCGGTAGATGAGACGGGCCAGCGTGTGCGCAGATGAGGTTGTTCTGAGAAGCTCGGAGACGACTTTCCTCGGGTGGTTGTTGTTAACTTTCCGGCCGATGAAGTCGTTGCCGACCTTGTTGGCGACGTAGCTCACTTTGCCAAAGACGTGGCGGGCGTTGTTATGGAACCGAAGCATAGGAGTCTGGGTGCCGCTCATCTGGGTGTTGTCACTACCTTGCCAGAAGGGGTCGTTGGCTTCGAGGTGACTCTTGGCGTATTCGTAGAGCTGGACGATCTGGCGGACGTCGCCCTTGTGGTTCTCGATTCGGGTAGCATAGGTGCGCTGGTGAAAGGACGTGGCGATCCATTGGATCAGGAGCTTCTCCACAAAGTTCAGGGCAGCCAAGACGAAGATGGCGATGATGACCCTCTGGACAATGTAGATCCAATCGCTGTCAATTTCCGACTCGTCGTTCTCGTCAGGAGGAGGGCGGAAACGGTGGCCAGCAACCACGGGCCAAAAGGAGACGAGGACAGCGAGCATCCAGAAGAACAGGGCTGTGTGAAGCTCCAGCTGCGCTCCGATATCCCTCCACTTGTTGGCGTTGACGGAGCCGGCCATCTTGGCAACCAGGTGAAAGATGGGAGGCATGAGGCTGGTGACCATACGCGACACCCAGAGGGAGCACCAGACGATTTCCAGCCAGATGCCGAACCACATGATGTAAACGCCGCCGACGGTCCTCGATCCATCAGGCCAGCGGTAGTAGCCGAGAAGAACTGGGATGAGCAGGAGGCCCGCTCCAGGGAAGAGGTAGACAAAGTAGCGAATGAAGCGGGGGAACTTCTTGAGGAAGAGCCAGAACTTGTAGAGGGCAGCGTTCGTGTCCTTTCGCTTGACAGTCAAGTCGTCCTTGTGGACGGGCTGGTTAAAGGTATCGTCGGGCTCGATGGCATGCGCCCTGTGAAGCTTGGAGGCGACATCGTGCTCCTGATTGGAGATGAGCTTCTCGGCGCGGAGGAGCTCTATGTCGTCGTTGAGCCGGTTGATATCGGCACGGTTGCTGGTTGGGGAGAGGAGGTTGCTCTCATTGGAAAAGGTCTGCTGCACGGGCGGTGCGAGGCTGTTGGTGTCGACCTGCAGCGGCTTTTCCTCCAGCTCAATGGGCTGTTGTGGATGGCGATCCGCCGAGGAGGCCATGATGGGTAGAGACAAGCTCAATGACAAGGAAGAAAGTCGAGGGATGGAGAGGAAAAGGGGAAAAGGAAAATAGAGAGAGAAGCTTGAGGGGTGGTAAAGACAGGAAAAAGAAAAACCAAGACAAAGCGAGCGGATGATACAGCAAGTGTAACGGATGCCAATGCAAGGTAAATCAAGACCTCGTCATGAGCTAATGCCGATGACTTTCCTAGCTATAGCTGAGATGCGGAAGGCCGATCATTTGTTGTCCTCGTCCTTCTTGTACCTGTGGGTGGGGGGGTATGACGAAATGGCCTCGGAAGCGAGAGGAGCCCGGCTGTTGATCCTGGTTCAGCCAAGGGGAGCTATGTACAGCTCTCGATTTGTGCAACGTGGAATGCGGGAGGACGAACAGGAAGGGATACTTGGGTGGGTGTTTGGCACAGGAGGGATGATGGGAAGAAGGAAAGGATAAAGGAGGACAAGTCGATTGTTGGTTCATGCAAACAAGGTTGTCTCCTACCCGACCCAAAAAAGAAAATTAGGTATTCAGAAAAATAAAAGGGTTCAAAAGTGGCCCGGATCTTGTAGCCAAGAAAGATGTCTGGGAAGGGTCTCTTATTGCCATCCTAGGGATTCTCCGCGTCAATTCAATGGACATGCTGGATTTCCTTGGATTTTCTGGGTCCTGTTCTCGGCACAATCAGGGGGATCGATCAACCGATCCAAACATTCAGGTTTGCATCCCCAAGATCTATCCTTCTTCTCTTGCCTCCCCGGAGAGAAGAGGAGAAGAAAAAACGGACCGACAAAGCCCACAGCTCCACCGCCTCACGCCTTGCGATGAAGAGGCATTCGTCGTCTACATGTTGGTTTTTGTGGGTGGCTGGATATGCTAGCAAGAATTTCCAGTTTTCTCGTTGCTATTAATTGGTACCTGTTGAAGGTTCAGGGTCCTTATGCCATAAGCCATATACACCCGAGAAGCACCCGTAGCTTGGAAGGCGTTTCGAGGTGACATTCTCGACGACGCACACGCATTGCCAAAGTGAGACAGTGCGCGTGCGCGGCAATGACATGGGAAAGCCAGAATAGGGCCCGCCGCTATTACCGCCACCGCCCACACCACCCGTCCAGCAAGCAGCCAATGGCAAACAGCTGAAGGCCCTCCGCTCAGGCACGGCCGCCTCGTGTCAGGGAAATGGTGCAGCAAGCCACCAGAAGGTGTGCCAGCCTGCAGGTTGCTAGAAGATGCCACCGCACACCACCACCACCACCACCGGTTCCTTTGGTGGGTGTAGAGAAAGAAAGAAAAAAAAAAAAAATGCCTCCAGGGCGCCAACGTCGACGGGAGATCTGGGCAATGGAGCCTGCCATGTCTCGGCGTTGCTTGGCGCAGGGAACGCCGGCAGGCCCACGATTCGCGAGGCGGCAAACCTCCTTATTAAACTTTTTCAGGGGGAACCAGCATCCTGCAATTGAAAGGGTCGAAGTCTCACCAACAAGCATGATGATGAATTATCCACTGCTTGCGCACACAACGCACAGGGGGGGTGCAGTGCAGTTGGTGGGCCGCAATCCCCCTTTGAAATGCATGGAGCAGAGCACAGTCCAGTATTCGCAGTGAAGCTTCTAGATAAGGTAAAATAAATCGGTGTGACGAGCACTCCGGACCATAACGATCGGGGGATGATCTGCTGTCGCTCTTCCGCTTCCCAGCCAAGCAAAACCACAAACGCTTGCACAAAGAACGACCCGCAGTGCTTCGCTGGACAGCTGAGACCCTTGACGTCAGGTCACATAAATGATGCATCGCAAAAAAAAAAAAAAAAAAAAAAAAAACCGCGTCCCTGTTCGTTGGCCATGCTGCCATGAGGGAAAGAAACAAAGTGCAGCGCCACGCACGCAGAACCCCTGCATGCCCTTGACATGTAGCTGCAATGTACCTGGACCGCGCGCCCCTGCCATGGTCCTGCTGTGCTCTCCCGTGCCTCGAGTGGGGGTCCCACCCAGTCCCTCCCCAGAGCCTCAGACTGTGCGGACCACGAGCGTGAACCTGTATGTATGTACCTCCTTTATTATTATACAGGCAGGCACGGATAACGTCCGCTGCTCAAGCATTCTGCGTCCTATTGTTCAGATCTCGCATTGCACATGTGGCTCGGCCCAGTCCCCGAAACAAGCAAATGCACACTGACGCGGCCATCCCATCCATGCTCCTCCCATCCAATTGTTCTGTTCCCAGCCGTGGTTGGTTTTCGAGCGCCCGCATGCCCAGCGCCAACTGGCCCCAACGCCGCCGATCCCATCACACAAGCTTACACCACCTTATCTCTCTTCCATCATCCCCAGTGTAGAACCCAGTCTCCCTTTTCTTCTGCGGGAAAAACAAGCCACCACCTCCATTCTCGCCTCGAGACAGTCTTGCTGCAGGTTAACGCCTTGAGGCGGTGGGTACTCCCGAGTAGATATTTTTGGCACAGGGCACCTCTGAACGCGTAATTGCTGCTTGATACGAGCTACGTACATCTGCTAACCAAGCGCCACCGCTCCCTCCAGGCCGTTGCTCGAGCCATGGACAATGCTCAAGCTCTGTCTCCCCTTGATAAGCTTATGCAGGGGGTGGCCCTGTCCATAAGCAAGATCAAGATACATACTGCTGCCGTCGACAGAAATGCAATCGGCCCATCTGTATGTACAATGCGCAAGCTAGGCATGTGACAGACAATGGAATGTTGTTCAGGGGCACAGCCATGCGATTGCCATGTTCGATATTGAAATGTTCTACAGTGACATTTCCGCTGCTAGCTACAATCGCTAAATGCCACATATCCGTCCTATCTATCAGAATATACCGCTCCTGTGTCAGAGGCACTCATCTTGGCCTCCAGTCTAAGCAAGAGTGATGCTCCAATCCGCTCCGATTCTAGCACCAACGCGTCCAACTATCACGTACGCCGCTCTACCCTTCTCGGCTGGGTGATACTGCGCCCGCACAGTCCATGTCTTGCCTTCCGACTCGATCTGCACCTCCTCCTTGTTCCAAGTCGACGGGGCACCCACAAGAATGATCCTATCAACGGACACATCTTGCATGGCTTTGAGCCATGTCTTGGGCTTGATGCTCTTGGTGTCACGATCCTCTGCATCGACAGAGGACAAGACATTGTCGCTCAGGCTAAATTTGCGGTAGATGTACTGGCCCTCTTCGTGATCGAACGAGTCGCCGTCGTCGACGTAGAGCTCACCTTCGGCGACGGCGCTCTTGGAAACTGACACAACCAGAGTGTAATCGTCGAAGCGCATCAGAGTGCTCGATCTGCGGGGAATATCACGACGGGAGATGATGTGTCCTCCGCGCATCAGGAGCGGGATGCGATCAAGGGGCGCAGAAACCGTCACGCTCTTGCCCTTTTGCGTCTTCATCAGCTCGTAGTTGAAGTAATCGTAGTAGACCTCATCATCGGGGATCCAAATATCAACCGAGTCCTTGTTCTGCTCAACGACAGGCTTGGCGAGGAGGCCGGTCGATCCAACAAACAGCTGGTCATCGATGCTGAACCCGCCTTCCTCTGATGGGTGCGTCCAGAACATGGGTCGCACAATTGGGCTACCGTCCCTGTTGGCGTGGAAGAAAGCGGTGTACCAGGCAGGGAGCAGGCTGTACCGCAGGCGCAGAGCAGCCGTGGCAATTCCCGTATAGGGCTCTCCCAGCAGGTAGGGCTCGCGACGACGTGCATCAATGTGTGCGTGTGCTCTGAAGAATGGGTAAAAGGCACCAGCCTGGTACCAGCGCACCAAGAGGTCCTTCTCCGGGTTTCCAAAGAAACCACCGACATCAGCACCAGCAAAAGGGAATCCCGCAATACCCTGGTTCAGAACCATGGGCAGAGATTCTTTGAGGTGGCCCCAGTCAGCCTGGTTGTCGCCAGTCCACATGGCGCCCAGGCGCTGCGATCCCGCATAGAACGACCGGGTAAGCACAAAGGGTCGTCGGCGTTCACCTTTGGTTCGCGAGATCATTCCCTCGTAAGTCGCGTTGTGGAATGTGAGGCCGTTCAACTGATGGACGTCACGGTGCTCCCATCCTCCATGGTGGATATTGTCCTTGGGCATAGTTGTCTCGGGTCCGTTAAACACCGATGGCTCGTTCATGTCGTTCCAGATAAAGGTGTTGGGCAAAGTTCCCTTGAAGAAATCGTACTTGAAAAGGGATCCCCACCACTCAACGGCCTTGGGGTTGAAGCAGTCGACCCAGTTGGACGAACCCGGCCAGCACCAGCCCTCGTAGATGTTGTCCTCCTTGTTATGGACAGCAAGATCCTTGGACACAATCTGCTTCGACACGACATACTCGTCCTGCTTCTTGATGTGGGGGTCGATGAGGACGACAAGCTTGCGTCCATGACTATCGAGCTGCTCGCCCATGCTGACCGGGTCAGCAAACGAGTTGGGCTCCCACGTAAAGTACTTGCGGTCGTCAGTGTACTCGAGATCCAGCCAGATGACGTCGTACGGAATCCTGTGCTTGTCCATCTTACGATCGACATCCTTGACGTCGTCGTCGGAGACGTAGTTCCATCGGCACTGGTGGTAGCCAATGGCACCCTCCTGGGGCATAGCGGTGTAGCCAGTCAGCTCTCCGTACTTCTTGGTTAGGTCCTGAGGGGTAGGACCCAGGAAGACAAAGACGTCCAGGATGCCGCTCTCGGAGATCCAATGGGTGTGGGTGCTGGTGCTCGCCTTGGAAAGACTGAGGGGGTTGACGCTGCTCTTTGCCTTGACAATATCAACCCACGTCTCGGCTGCGTTGAGCCAGAACACGCCAACGGATGAATCCTTGCGGTGAGCCTGCATGAAGGGAATACTTCCGTACAGCGTCATGGGGCTGTCGAGAATGTACTCAAAGACATCGGAGTTGTACATGCGGTAAGGCTCTGCGAAGTTGCCGTCTCCGCCGCGGGTTTGCTTCAGAGACATGGGCCCAGTGTGCTCAGGTATACCATAGACGTGCTCGTAATCCAGGAAAGAGATGTCGAGTGCCACACTTTCGGGACCTCGGGGCTTCGAGTCGGTATTTCCTCCAAAAGTCTCGTCCCACCAAGTGCTCTCGTCCTCGCCGTTCTCAGCTTCGCCCTCGGGCTTGTCGACCTTGGGTCGCCAGTGCTCCATGTTCAACAAGCCACGGTCGTTGAGCTTGATGTGGGTGGTCCCATCTCTCTTGAATTCGACCTCGAATGGAGAGAACTTGATGGCAGCTTCGTACTTGGCTTCCGGGCCGTACTTGACCACAATCTGTGTGTTGTCTTGGTGCACGAGCTGAGCCTCCTTGTCCAGATCCAGTCCACCGACGATAGACCACTTCTCTGCCTCGTTGTAACGCTCCTTTCGGATAGGGCTGTTATGTCGCAGCTCAATGTCCTTGTTCTGTCGACGCTCCTCGTCCATGGAGACGCGAGCAAGGCCGGACTTGAGGAAAGAAAAGGTCAGGGGAAGTCTGACCGTTCCCCCCTCGGCGTTTATCTTCTTCAAAACCATAGCCTGAAGTTGGCCATCTTGGAAGCTCGTCGACTCGGGGGTGATCTGGTAGGGGGAGGTCCATGTCGAGCTCTGAGAAAGGGCGTTGTCGGCGTATGCCCGGTTTCGTTTACAGAAGCCAGACTGGTGGCACTTCTTGAAGTCATTCTCCTTCACCGACGCTAGAACAAGTCAATTTCTAAGCCTCGGTACACGCTTCGGTGTCATTTGAACCTACCAGCCCGATCAACGAAGCATAACAAAGCGGCCAGCACCAAAAGCAGCGTCGTCCATTTCCAGGACTGCCCCGAAGCGGACCTCATGATGGGTATGGAGGCAGGCCGTATGGGGGAAAGGTTGGGAGAAAACAAAGACCAATAATAGTTATGACGAAATAGAAAACATCAGCAAAAAGACGCCGTGATGCAATGTCTCGCTAGGTGTGTACCGCTACCACGACGTCTTGAGGAATGGCGGTAGACGATGGAGGTTGTTGAAGGTCAATAGCCACTCGTTACAGAATGGCTTACCTGGCAGCTCAAAGGATCCCCCAAACAGGATTGGCCCAATCTTGCGACAGGGGTTGCTCTGTCCCTGATGTGGCATGGCGGGGCAGCCTCGTTAGATGGATGGCGGGCGTTGGAGGCTTCGAGCAGTTATGCAAGTAACGAAATCTCCTAGAAGCCGGTTCTGCACTGTGAGACAAGACATCAACCAGTGCAGTTGGTGCTGATTCTAAGGGTCCAGTGTGCTCAAGATCTGCCCACGATTGGTTGAAGCACTGCCGATCTCCTCTCTCTGCCCAACTCTGCTGCAGTGTTTATAGCATCGTCGATTGCAAATAGCTGCAAGCCTGTCCGTTTTATTTGTCACGTCTGTCCTAGGCCAATTTCCCCATCGGGTAGAAAGCTCTGCAACAGCGGTGAGGTCATCAGCAGAACCAGCCAGATTATCACGAGCAAATAGGCCTCTGTTTTCTGATTGCATACTGCCAAGCTGTGTGTGTTGGAGCAAACCCGCCAAGCGCTCGGGCTGCCTGGCACTGTGAAGGCCGCACTGTAACAGTCGGGTATCATTGGCAAATCACAATGGCTGAAGACGGCCATGAGGACCCCGCTTCGGGTGCGAAGAAGCACCCCGATCAGACGCTGGCGGTCCAGCCACGGCCACGGCGGTGGGCGGCAGAAAATCTACCCCCGCCAGTTTTCATTGCTCTCTTCGCCCTCTTCGCCCTCTACCTCCTCTTCTCCCCTTTTAACCCTCAACCGTCAAGCTCTGTACCGTCCGTGTCAGAAGTCAAAGCTCCTCTTCAACCTCTTCCAATTACCCCCAACAACCTCCCACCAACCTACGCAATGTCTACCGAGCAGACGTGAGCTACCCCGCCAACCCCTCAGCACCCCTTGAAAAATCATCTAACACCACACCGCAGCTTCATCGCCATCAAGCCTGACGGTGTTCAGCGTGGCCTGATCGGCCCCATCGTCTCCCGCTTCGAGAGCCGTGGGTGAGTAGTATGCAAACCCTCTTTCGTCGCTGAGACTGACCATCCCCGCAGCTTCAAGCTCGTCGCCATCAAGCTCGTCACTCCCCCCAAGGAGCACCTCGAGGCTCACTGTTCGTACCGATCGACCTGACAATGCGGCACTCATACTAACTCGCCCCCAGATGCCGACCTCAAGGAGAAGCCTTTCTTCCCTGGTCTGATCTCCTGTATGTATCCCACGACCCAGCTTGATCTCTACAAGCCAGCTAATCATCTGTAGACATGCTGTCTGGCCCCATCTGCGCCATGATCTGGGAGGGCCGTGATGCCGTCAAGACCGGCCGCAGTACGTCATTCCACTCGCCTGTCCATCCTGACACCCTGCTGACAATAGATTTCCAGCCATCCTCGGTGCCACCAACCCCCTCGCCTCCGCCCCTGGCACCATCCGTGGTGACTACGCCATCGACGTCGGCCGAAACGTCTGCCACGGCTCCGACTCTGTCGAGAACGCCCAGAAGGAGATTGCTCTCTGGTTCAAGGACGGTGAGGCTGTCAGCTACAAGGCCTCCCAGTTCGACTGGATCTACGAGAAGCCTTAAATGGTGTATCGCGGTCATGTCATGAACGTGTGATGGTGTCGTCACTATAACTCGAAAAGAAAAGGGTATATACACTTCAATAAATCATCACAATGGATTGATTAAGCTGCCTGAAACTACGTCTTGCGAGTGAAGAGAGATCGAGCCCGCAAAAGCACGCGATTGGCGAACCATGGAGCAGCCCAGACACTTCCAATAATCCGAACCGGTAAAAGTGCCTTTGTGATCGCATAAGCCAGAGCCACCTCCATCAGAATCTTGTATTTGGCCTCTCCTTCTTGCCAACGCTCCATGGCCTGGCGTGTTCGGCCCCCGTCGTTGCTATCCGTTGTCATAGCAGACGTGGGTTCATCTTGGCCAAATCCGAACCAGCCCTTGCGCCGGAAGTACTTCTCGAACCGGGCGGTGCCGGCTTCAACATAGCTGCCAAAGTGCTGTGTCATGTACGACACAGGTACATAGTCGGTATAGTGAAAGAAGCCAACGAGGGCGAACAATGGTACAATGGCGGTGAGCTCGTGAAGTATAAGAAACGAGACGATATGGGACACTGGGGCGTTCCGGAGACCATTGGTATACTTTTGTAAGCTCCGTGGCAGCCTCGCAGTGATGCGATCAATCCGAGATGCCTGCGATTGCAAGCAGGGCGTACTCGGGTGCAGATGGCGAACAAATTGTCGACCCCAGGAGGACTGTTTCCACGTCAATGGCCTCCCGAGTCTCAACATTTTGCATATGTTCGGATTATTCGAGCGAGGCGTTCATAAACATGGGAGGGACGAGTAGGACGAGATGTTGTTGACAGGATTTCTCTGCCCTGGCGAATTGGTGGAGCCAAGTCAACCGGATTTCGGGAAGCCCAAGGTCGGCAATTAAGAAAGTACAGGGTAGGCATCGTTGTGCCAAACAAACTACACCTCATCAGCAGATATGCACATCTTTCATCAACATTTACGATATGGCATGAATGATGTCTGAATGGCCAAATTAAAATAGGTGATTCTCTTACAAGTCTTTGGCACCTTGTGCTAGATTGCGGCAAGAACGCCGAATTCGATATCACGAAGTCAAGTCCCAACGAAAAAGAAGAAAAAGAAGAAAAAGAAGAAAAGGAAGAAAAGGAAGAAAAGGAAGAAAAGGAAGAAAAGGAAGAAAAAGAAAAATTATCACTATTGCAGCGACCTATCTTGCCCATTGACGAAGTGTTACATCGTTGATAAATCTAGATGAACAAGATACAAGGAGATGCATATTCAATGTCGCTTCATCTCTGCGATTTTACGAAGAGCTACCTTCAGATAAATCCATTGCATCACTTCAACTCGACCTGGCCCTGGAAGGTGCATCCATACTACGCGAGCAGCAATTATTATGAGTTATCTGAACACAAACAGGTCAGTATGCCTTGCCGCGCGCATCCAACTTGTTACATATCTGCGTGCTAGAGGAGGTACTAATGTAAAATGGAATGCCTAATATTCAGCTTAGGACCTACCAAAACTGTTCTCCCCCTGTGCACCTTACTTCGTTGTGTACCAGGCCGCTTCCATCGGATGCCTCACTCCTGGGGAGAGCGTGCTTGCCTGAAATTCGAATCGAACCATGATTCCTGAGGTTGACGTAGCCCGCTCGCTTCTTGTACGTAAGAATACCAACTTGGGGTAGGTGGCAGGTTCCTTACCTTCCTCATTACTTGCAGCCATTGTTCGTGCGCACCTGCCTTCTTTCCAGCTGGTGGCCTCATGGCCTCATGCCCCAACCATTGTCGTCGTCATGGCCCGGCGTGCTCTTTCCCTCCTGTGCCTGAGCTTCTCTGGAATAACCAGCCATAAAGTCTCTCTCTGTCCCCCGACCTGACTCTACTCCTCTTCCTCTTCAACAATCTCGAGTCCCAACTCTCACTTCATCCCGTCCAGCCACTCCCGACCTTCAAGCAATTCCGCCCATCATCTCCCATTCTTTTGAAGCCCATTCAAGTCTTCATTCAACCTCGACCAAAATGTCCGCCTCCAAGCTGCTCAGCATTTTGGCCCTGGCCTCGTCCGTCGTCGTTCAGGCCCAACGTTTCCCCAAAGAGGATCTTATCCTCTGCGATTGCGGCATAGGTGACTACACCGAGCACCCCGAATGGTCCACTTCTCGTCAGATGAACTGGTATCAGAACATTGCTTGGCCTGAGTCGGGCTACGCTTACCCTGATGCACCCGACATGGCCGTCCAGGTTCCCTATCGCGATGGTATTTACCCCTGGGTGCCTGCTGGTGCCACCGCAACCTTTTCCAATGGCGATGTTTGGTCCGCCTACATCGAGGACGGTACCCCCAACGGATACATCGCAGGCCGTGCCGTTACCACCAAAGAAGGAGGCCAATCCCTCAACTGCTGGGCCTACCGTGGTCGTCCTGTCAGTGCCGCCCTCAACAAAACCGTCACCGACGATGCTGTCTGCTGGTCAGCCTTTGTTTGCAACCGAGATGAGCATGCCCCTCCTGTTCCCAAGGACATGGAATCCCAGACCTCATCCAAGTCGACTTCTGTCCCGCCCTCCACGACATTCTATTCCGGCACTCACTCCACTACCCAGCCTTCGCCTACTGGAGACGATCCAGTTCCTGCTCCCACTCAAAGCCCTCCTGGCGGACTCTTTGTCGATGTCTTTGCCAACCCTCGCTTCATCACCTGGCAGGCATCCTGGAACGACTTCTTGGCCAACTTCGTTTGGGACGAGTCCACTGGCAAATGCATCAGCAAGCCTGTACGTGGTTCCGGATACGAGATCAACATTGAGTGCGCGGGAATTCAGCTTGACCAGAACGCCCACTTGACCCTCATCCTCATCCAGTCACTCCGCCAGACTGGACTGAAGAGCCTGTGGTTCAACCAGAACCCTGTTGTTCCAGGAAGCAACAGCACCAACGGCACCGCTACGGACCACTGGGTCGTGATGCCCGAGGCATTCAGCCTCCGTGTCACGGATATCGCCAACGACAAGGTCATCGGCTACTTGGGATACTCGACGAACTATGACGGCTTCATCACTGGCCCTTGTTCGACCTGCGACACGGAGCGATTCAACAAGGACTTCTTTGACCCCATCATCGAAGCCATGCAGGGCACCTACCCTTACTACGACAAGTATACTGTCCAGGGACAATGCGATCCATGGATGGAATGCAAGTAATGAAGTTGGTATGGAGTGGTTGCTGTTCCTGTACTATTTCTATGCAACATGAATTGGACTGGACTCAAGGGGTTTCGGGAGGAAAGAGGTCAACATTGATTGGGGAGAGAGAAACGACATGTGTTACGATGTGGTTTACGTTAGATGTTTAATTTGCTCAACACGACTGAATCTTGCTGCGACCAGCCCCATGATTCCCGTGACATTCCAGCCTGGCCTGTGGCTAATGACGGACGGAGTAACCCGCCAGTCGGTTTATGCGCAGACTTGGGATTGGAATTTTAAAACAACACGCCCAGGACTTCTACGACAAACGATGCTAATTTAATAAGAAGAGGAGTTGGGTGAGATTGAGGTTGGTGGTCTGGTGACCGACATGCCAAGGCTCAGCCGTAAGAGGGACACTGAAACGACGAACTCTCACTCACTCAATTTAGGCTTCGGCTCCGAAGGATTCGGTTCGGCAACCTACTTGCAACTTCCGCCCACTTGATCGCTTGCTGGCATTAAATCTTATCAACCCGCATCTGAGGAGCGAACCTCCCTCCTTTTTCACCTGCACGACTCTAGAGGCCGTCCATCCAGAGGGATCAGCTGGCCAAGATGCCTCCGCTTCCACCCACAGCCAATCCACTTCCGCGGCTCATCACGTACTACCAAACTCACCATGATGCGTCCGGCAAATCTATATCGATTCTGCCGTTGCTCATGCAGCCAGGCATTTCTCTGACACATGTCATTGTCGCCGCCATCCACATCAACTCAGAACCCAACGCCCTGACCTTGAACGACCACCCTCCGGATCACCCGCGCTTCCAGACGCTCTGGGCCGAGCTGCGGATTCTACAAGCCTCTGGAATCAAGGTCATGGGCATGCTGGGAGGGGCCGCAAAGGGCAGCTACGAGCGCCTCGACGGGTCTGACGAGCAGTTTGAGAGATTTTACCTGCCGGTGAGGGATTTGGTCCGCGACAGGAACCTTGACGGCATTGACCTGGATGTCGAGGAGAAAATGAGCCTCGGTGGAATAATCCGGCTCATTGACCGCCTGAGAGCGGATTTCGGAAAGGATTTCATCATAACTTTGGCCCCTGTGGCTGCGGCACTTCTTGACTCCCGAGCGAACCTCAGCGGATTCGATTACGAGGCCCTCGAGGTTATGCGGGGAAGGGACATTTCCTGGTACAACACCCAATTCTACTGTGGCTGGGGCGACATCAGCAACACCAGGATGTATGACGTGATGATGGAACGCGGGTGGCCTGTCCAAAAGGTTGTGGTGGGTGTCGTGACACACCCTGACAACGGAAGCGGCTTCGTCCCATTTGAGATGCTACCGGAAGTCATTGGCACATTGAAGAGGATGTACGGCCAGTTTGGTGGCATCATGGGGTGGGAGTACTTCAACGGCATGCCGGGAGGCCGAGAACGCCCCTGGGAATGGGCTCGACAAATGACGACCATGCTAAGAGGCGACACGACGGAGCCAACACCGGCGGCAGAGGCCGAGCCAGCTCCGGCCGTTGCAGACATTGATGGAGATTCTCCCCATATTTCGTTGGTACCCGATCCATTCACGTACCATTCCGAGGCTGACGAGTGAGCGCATACCACTCGCCACGGACTCGGCTTGGATTGAGACTGGATGCTACATCGGGATATGCAGAAACACCAATACGGCTGGCTTCTCAGCGGCTGACGGCACAAAGACTCCATGCGAGGAGCATAGCCTATCGGGTATTGGAGTTGGCCCGTCCGTCTCCGCAAATTCCCCGCGAGTTTATATGGGCTTAATAATTGAGTGACACGGCTTTTTCAAGGCGATTCATGACTTGATGCAACATCATTTGCTATACCCAACCCCGGCACTTGAGAATGGCCGGGATTTATAGCAGCGAAGTGCCGAATGCCGGATGGCGGCGCCGGCTTTCGGTAATGATAGGTCGGTGCCGTGTGTGACCGGGGCCGATCGCCAAGTCGTGGACCGTCACCATCCACAGTCTATGCAAATAGTATATAGCCTATGCAGCATACGACTTGGGATTTTTTGAAAGACATAGAATCGCAACCATCAATTGTATGCTACAGTCTGACGATCCCTTCATTGTTTGACTCTGCTCTTTTTTCCTCGCTGCACGCACCTACTCCATCATAGAATCGCAACCATCTTCAAGACCAACTCGTTGGACACGCAGCAACATGCATCTCGTGGCGATCCCCGTGTCCTTGTGCCTTGCTTTTTTTCTTGTGAGTTGCGAACAAACTTGCTGGTGACTGGATACTAATAAAGGGCAGAAAGCGATTCAAGTATATCGAAGCCCGACCTCTCAAGTCCCCGGACCGTGGCATAGCAAATGGACAGGTCTAGTCACCACCTACTACTGGATAAAGGGGAAGCAAGCAGCCTACATCCATGGACTACACATCAAGTATGGTAGGTGCAGCATCATGAAGTCGATACATGAACTTATATGCCAATGCTGTTGTATATATTAACATGGTCACCAAGGGCCCGTTGTTCGTATGTCGCCCACAGAAGTCGACATCTCCGACCTCGCTGCTTTCAAAGAGATATACACCGTGAAAGAAACCTTCCGCAAGTCATCATGGTACGACCTGATCGGCATTCCCGGAGACCAGAACGTTTTCATCACCCGCAATAGCGACATCCACAGGAGGCATCGCAAGCTTCTTTCTGGGCCAATGGCGGAGAGCTCTCTCAAACACCTGACTCCTCTTGTGGATGACAAGGTCACCACAGCAATCCAGAGGATGCGGGAGGAGGCGGACGCTAGAGGCACTGCGGATGTGTTCAAGTGGTTCATCTTCATGGCCACTGATGTCATCGCGCAACTGACCTTTGGAGATTCGTTCCACATGCTTGAGAAAGGCAAGGTAAGGCAGACATGGCGTGTTCTACGCAATGTGGTGCTGAAAAATGCTGACATGACGCCTGCAGAAGAATGACTATAGTGAGCTGCTGGAGAGTCTTGCTGGCTACGGCGCTCTACGTGTGACATTTCCCACCATCACGGCATGGGCAAGTGTTCTTCCCATCCCCCTCTTCACCAAAGCCGTCGCCCTCCGCAATGAGCTCAAGCAGTACGCCATTGACGCGCTTAAAATGCACAAAAGATTCGCATTGACAGACCCAACGAGCGTGGAGCGGAGCTTGTTGGCTGCCGTGATCCGGGCCAAGGACGAGGCAGACATCAGCTTCGACGAGCTGCGCTCCAACGCCCAAATATACATCGTAGCCGGTAGCGACACCACTGCAACTACCTTGACGTTTCTCGTCTGGGCCGTGTGCAAGAACCCTCAGATCAGGGATGAGTTGGTCAAGGAGCTGCGAGGCCTACCTCCCGACTTTGAGGAAGCGGATCTCCGCGGTCTGTCGGTGCTGGACAACGTCATCCACGAAGCCTTGCGTCTCTTCCCCGCTGTCCCGACGATTATGCGAAGAGAAGTTCCTGCCGGTGGTGCTACGCTGGCAGGATACTTCTTCGAGGCTGGAACTATTGTTGGTGCGCAGCCTTACACGATGCATCGCGATCCGTACATCTTCCCGGACCCGGAAGAGTTTAAGCCGTCGCGATGGAATGAGCCAACCAAGGCGATGAATGATGCCCTCTTTACATTTGGTCGTGGCTCAAGAGGTACGCGTGCCGTTCCCGAACCATGACATGGAGATTTGCTGACCTTGCCATTTTGAAGTGTGTCTTGGAAAGAATCTGGCGTGGATTGAGCTGCGTCTTGCCACGAGCCGTTTCTTCCTCGAATTCCCTGACGCCAGGGTGTCTCCTAAGGAGGATATGAGTGATGCGGACATGGCCATGAAGACATTCTTTCTTCTTCAGCCGGAGGGACACCGTTGCCTGATTGAGGCGCCGTGAATATGGCATGGGAATTGACATGGGAATAGACATGGGTGAGAGAAGGTTGAGGAGACTTTGCACTATTGATTGGGCAGTGTTATCATAATGAACTCATAGAATGACTTTCACGGCAAGATTGCTTCTAGTTGCAGTAATGACAAATGAATTTGAAACGACAAGAAGAATCAAAGCGCTTGCAGGAAGAGACATATTACAACAAGGGAGCTGGAAGAAAAAAGAAAGATTGATGAAGCTACCTAGAAGCCCTCAACTCTCTCTCCATCGTGGGAGGATAATCACTTATATCCGCGATACGCTCCGCCAAAGGCACCTTCATCCCCACCAGCAACCTGCGCAAAAGCATTCTCTCTAAACTTTTGCAAGTCAAACCGAGACTCGCGCAACTCAGTCTCGCGCTGCTGCAGCTCCCGCGCCAGCGAGTCCACGCGCTGCCTCGTCTCGTTGATCTGCGAGTTGAGCGCGTTGACGACCCTGAGCAGCTCCTCCGCCGAGGCCTTGAGCTTCTGGTGAAACTCGTAGTCTGTAAAGATGTTGTCGAAGACGACGTCGCTGATGATGCTGCCCTTGGCGAAGTTGATGCTGGGCAGCTCCTTGACATACGGCGAGGAGCGGGACGCGCGCACGACGGCCATCTGCGCCTGGTGGACCGAGTATTCGGCCTGCGATACGGCGTCGCGCTCCGCAATGTCGGCTGCCGCGCCGCCGCCGAACATGTCCATGCGGGAGTAGCTGAGGGCGGCCTCGACCTGGCCCCTAGCTCTCTCGAGGTGCTTGGATGCCTCATAGAGGAGGCCGATGGCATAGTTCTCGGCCTCCGACTTCTGGCGGGTGTCGTTGTACTGCTGGACAGCGCTGCTTGCCCTGTGCTCCTTCTCATCTTCGCCAGGGAACTGAGGCGTAGGACCCGAGAAGATGGAGGTGTAGAGCGAGTCGAGGTCCTGCTGCGCCTTATTGTGGGTGTCAGCGTCGGCCTCGAGCGTGCGCAGGGCCTTTTCGGCGTCTGCAATCTGGATCTCGAGGTTGCCGTTGATGGCCGTCTCCTCTTGGATATCCTGGAGCACCTCGTAGTACTCGCGCTCCTCCTTGCTGGCCTTTTCGGTAAACTTGGCGCTCTGGCCGGTGGCCCTGTACATGAAGCGCTTTACGTGGCTGTCGCGATAGCGTTTATGCTCGCTCTGCTCAACGATGCGCTTGTTGTTGAGGGTTTTGAGCTTCGCGTTGGATCGCTGCAGCTCTGCCTTGAGCTCGCCGAGGAATTGCCTCTGCTGTTCAAGAGCAGGACCGGCGTAGTCCGTGCGGGAGAGGGTGTCCAGGAGGCTGGTGTTCCTGGAGGAGGCCTGCTTTATTCGCTCCTTGATGTCTGCCATGGCTATTGGAAGTCGAGTGAAATGGCTGAGTGTGTTTATGGAGAGTTTATGGATGATGAAACTTTGAGGCCCAGTGAAGATATAGGAATCAAGGCTGGCAAATGCCGTCGAGGACAACGGTTAATATACCGCCATCACAGCCCCCAATTCCTCTCACCCGTCATTCTGGCCCCCAGAATAATATAACCTTAGATGGAATAGATCCACATAGCGAGGCTCCGGCTGCTGGGCCATCTGGGTTGAGCCGGCCTTCGTCATTTGCAGCCTTGGGGTCCAAGGAAGCATTGCCCTGTCTGTTTGGGGGGTTGGGTGTTGGAACCCAGGCAGAAGGATTTGAGTGAGATGTCTTGATCCCCACCATGGCATCACAGGTGCACTTCTTTGCGGGGCAGAGTGTGATCGAAGAGCCCAAAAGGCTTACTTTGACGATGAATAGCTGGGCTGTGCAAGCTGAGAACCAATGGTACGCAGGTACCTTTTAGTAGACCGAGCACCGCCACATGTGCCCTGCTTGGCCACAGCCTCAACACTGGATTCTGCCGGGCCTTTTCCGTCCGAGCTCTGGATAGTGGATCCGTGGTAGAAGCTGCCTCTCGTCATTGAAGCTCTGCATCATGAGGCGCAAACACTCCAGTATCGTCCGCTAATGGCTTCCAAACGGCCCTTGCTCCCACAACGTGGGCGCCTAGGCCTCCCAGGTCTGCAGCCCCGGCCACGAAGTACCGGAAATCTCCCAGTTTGTCTGTTCTGTTCTATATCCCGACCGGCGCGCATCAGCCCGAGAAACCGACCAACGCCTCTCCAAGTTCGAAGGTTTGAATCGACAACGACCATCTCCAATCCACGATTGGAACTTGAGCAGACGCTCACGAAGCTTGAGACACATTTCCCCACGTTTATAAACCCCTCGCGCCTGCAATTGGCGCTGCAGGGCTTGCGACAGGTACCCGGACAAGAGGCCGTGAGGGTGGCTGTTCTTGGCCTGGGCCGAGGTGAAGCCGGGACGACGGCAAAGGCTCTCATCGAGACGATCCTCGCCGATCCTTTGCAAGATGAACAGGAGTGGGAAAGGAAGTTGCAGGAGCATAACGCCTTGAATCCTCTGATAATCCGAATTGGTCGAGAGCCAAAGACAGACAATGCCGCGAAGCTTTCCAGCTCAAACGCCTTGACCGAGATACATGTATCATCCCCGGATTACAACAGTCTCGACTTGGAGCTTCTGTTGATGGAAACCGATCTCACCGAACCTAGTCACGGAGCTCCCATTGCAACTACAGAAGAGGACCTTCTCGTACCCTCCGTGGATATCCCTTCAGGCAACGGCCACGTCACACCTCTGACAGCGCCTGTGCATCAGGCTGTCTTGGTTGCAGATGGCTTCGTGGGCGCAACCAAACTCTCTGCTCTGTCATTAGCCGGCAACGAAGGATCCTTGATGGCAGCAGTGAACATGGCCGGTATATCCAAGGACCAACTCGGCGTTGATTTCGAGGTCATCGATATCTCCAAAGCCAAGAACGCTGTCAATCTCTTCCGCCAAGGACCGCAGCACGCGATGGAGTATGAGCGGCAATGGTTTGCAAGCAATGTTCCCAGCATTGTCTCCTGGATCAAGGCTGGTGCTAAAAGTGCGGACCAGGAGACGAAGCCTGCCGTGCGGAGGCTCATTGCTTCGGTACTGCAGTCTACTCTCTCCACCATCCAAAATGAAGAGGCACGTTCAACCTCAAGGGCTATGAGTGCAGCAGGCAGCACATCCCTAGTTCAAGATATGAACAAGGGCTTGGCAGAATGGTCGCAAGCTGCTCATGCGGAGCTTCAAGACCAGCTTGACGTTGCCTTTACGGGAAAGAGATGGCGGAAACTGGGGTGGTGGAAGCTGTATTGGCGAGTCGACGACGTGGCTATGCTTACGAATGAAATGCTAAGCCAGCGCTTCCTCCCTACGGCAGAGAGGGAGCTTGTGTACCTTGCGGGCAGAATTGCTCAGTCAGGAGTCGCCCAGACGCAATACCCGCAACCAGTGTCTGAACTTTCTCAGCCAAGCCAGAATACCGAGAAGAAGCGATTGGGATCTGGAGAACTCGAGGACATGGTCCCTGTCATCTCATCGGCGGGCTTGCCCAAGTGGCCTGGGCATATCACCTTCACGCGGCGCTATCTCCAAGACGAGACGATTCCAGCTCTACAAGCACTAGCCCAGAAGCTGGTCATCCAATCTCTGAGCCTCTCCTCGATGACGACCTCCTTGGCAGCCATGCTGTACGTATCATCAGTCACACCTACTCTCTATGAGGCGGGCGCCGTTGCGGCGCTCGGCGTAGTCTACAGCCTAAATAGGCTGCAGAAGAAGTGGGAGGCGGCTCGAAGCTTCTGGGAGGGCGAGGTGCGGGAAGAAGGCCGCAAGGCTGTGCGGGCAACAGAGCAGAGCGTAGGAGAGGTGCTCGACGGAGGACGACGTCGTTCGTCGAGCGAAGAGGAGAACCAGCTACAAAAGGCCCGGGAGCTCATCGCCGAGGCCGAGGATGCGTTGGCTCGCATGAAATAATGCCATTGTACAATCACCAAACTAGAGGAAAGGGCTGCATGTTTTCAGATCATGGGCGTTGAGGGTTAGAGTCAAACCCACACACACTATTCGTTTGTATTGTATTCAGCGCCGGCTTGTGCTGCTGTACAAAGAAATCTAGGCTGTATTCAGCACAGCCAGTTCTGGGTATGCCAACGGTCCGTATCGCGGAAACTGAGGTATCGCAACCAAGTATATCCCTCTTTTTTGTGCTTTGCTCGCCCAGGAATTCCGAAAAACAAGTCGAGGTCTATCAAGCGGAGCCTCTGCCTCCCAAAAAGTGCGTCGCGGCCCTGCGCCCGGAACACGACAATTCCTCTCCTCCGTCCCTGAACGCCAATGTATGAGAACCCGGTGGGTCTTGACTGGTAAAAGTGATGCGCATTCTTGTTTCGGTTTTTCTCCATCCTTCGTAATTGCTCCTTCATTGCGATTGGGGCGTCTTCATCGTTCATCGGCCACCGCGGCCACCGGCACGAGTCGCGCGGCTGACGGTGGCGCGGCCACGGGCGAGACCGACACCACGACCACGAACGTTGCGGCTGCGGAACATGGGCGCGTTGCGAAGCATGTCCGGGACGATGAAAAATCGGATGTGGGAGCCGCGGATATACACCTGGTCAAGGTGGGATACACGGCCGTCGCGAGCGGTGACGGTAATGTCCTTCAGCTGGACATTCATGTTGTCCTCGGCTATACAGCGCGCCAATGGTCAGCAAAGACGGCCCTTTTTGTCCTCTCCAAAAGATCATATCTGGGGAGTGTGCCCTACCTTCCAAGAGCTTGCCGCGGTAAGTCTGGCCAGAGGTGATTTCGAGGGTTACTATATGGCCCTATACCAAAACGTCAGTATACTGTGGATGCGTGCGACGAGTTTGGGGGAAGAAATGTGCGCACCTCAGCCTCATTCAGCAGCTTGATCGGAATTCCGATTGTGGAAGTCATCTTGCGCGGAAGCTTGGTCGGCGAGGTTTCGGGAGGGGCGTGGGCGGTCGGTGATAGCTTCAGGCAGAGCGGGCTGTTCGTGAAATTTGACGAGGCTGAGGGTCAAGCCTTGGGCGAGCGCTGCGGATCAAGTGTTGAACCGGAGCCGGCGCAGCGTGGGGAGCTTCTGTGGTTTTAGTGGGGTGGCTGGTGCTGGCAGCGTCAGCGCCCTCTAGGTCTACTTAAGTAACTTATAGGCGGCCTAAGTGTATATTGTGCCTATCATCGCGATCGCTTCATACCTATTTCCCTTACCCATCCACGATCAATGACATCAGCAGCCGGCTTCCTCTGCATGTAAGTGACCCTAAGAAGTGCATCTTGTTACCAGAAAGTTATCCAAGATATTTCCGACGGCCTGCTTGCTTTCAGCACGATTCAGAAACCCAGGTGCCGTCGCCATAGCCCATCCGGTTCCAGAACGATGCTTCTTTGCCTACATATGTGCCCGGTTAGTCCACCACACGCCTGTAACCCCCTCTTTGCGAACAAGATATTGCAGAAAACCGCAGAGCCGCAGGCCACTAGCACAATCTACTTAGACCTCAAAACCATCATATCCAGGGAGTGCGCTATCATGAAACCAAGAGCCTGATAGATCTACCGGTCATCTGATGCAAATCACCAGAGCCTCAACCAGCGGTTCGAGGTAAGGGGACAGCGCGACGCCGCATGCTATCACGCTCCTCCGCGAGACAAAATATTGCAGTGAAGAACAGAGCCGCAAAAACTATCGCAGTGAAGAACTGAGCCGCAAGTATTGTGCTGTACTCGAGCTTGCCTCTAATGACCAAGCTTTTAGTAGCCCTCACAAGATACCGCAGATGTCAAAAGTACTAAGATTCGCACCTCGCGCTGCCTGATATTTCGTAAACTCAAACGCCGCCACTTTGCCTTGTATGATTTGTGTGAGTGGCATCATTGGTTTACGATACCATGATGCCTCGAGACATGCGTCACCTTCATCCACAGCATCCCTTCCTCTCTTCATACCTTTTTACATAGTCCGTGGCATATCATAGTCGCCAGGATATATTGCATACCTAGTCAATCTCAGCTCGTCTCTCACCATCTATATCACCATGGCCACACAGAGTGGACTTGTCTTCACAGCCCCAGGGTCGCCTCTCAATGTGGTTGATAACCTCCCCCGCCTGCACCCTGAACGGGGCCAAGTCCTCATCAAACCCGAATTCGTCGCTCTCTGTCCCGTGTAAGCCATTCAGCGACCCATACTGTAATCCATGCTCATCAGACGCCAGAGATTCCCTGATGGCGCAAACCGGCGCATTCGTAACCGATACACCCGCAGTCCTCGGCTCTGGGTTCTACGGAACCGTCACTGAGGTTGGCTTCGGGTGTGCAAGGCTAAAAGAAGGAGACTTGGTCTTTGGGCTCGGCTCGCTTGGACGCACGGCTTACTCGCCATTCCAAGACAGCTTCCTCATTGACGAGCGCCTGCCATTTAGAAAGGGAAAGATACTCTCCCCGCAAGACGCGGCCAGTCTGGGGGTGAGCCTCACGGTGAGTGCCTGTTTTCATATTGAGGTGCTTCTCGTTCGTATGCTGCTAACGTGCGTAGACTGCAGCGCTTGGTATATTTGCCGGTCGTCACATGCTCGCCCCCAAGCGATCCGAGTCCGTCCGAGAATTACAGGAATGGGTTGTGATCCTCGGTGGTAGCGGCAACGTAGGCCAATGTGCCATTCAGGCATGTTCCGAATGTCCATCTTACAATATCATCTGACGCTTGTTCAGCTTGGTCGTTTCTGCGGCTTCAAAATTGCGGCTTCTTGTTCTCTATCAAATAGAAAGGTACACTGGACATGAGGCAACGCCTGTTACTCACACCATGATGACAGTCTAGCAGACAGTTGTCAAGAACGGAGCACACGCAACTTTCGATAGCAGGGCCACGGTCGAGAAGCAAGTCGCCGAAGTATTGCACATAACTCACGGCAATGAAGTCGGCCATTTCATGCACGTGTTTGACGCCTCCGGGGTCGGACATGACGTGGCATTCGAGTCTCTGAAGCGGTCAACCGAAAACTTCAAATTCTTCAGCACGGTAGACGCCAGGTGAGATCATGATGGATTGTTGTTTATGTTTAGTCACTGCATCTAACACTGACTTGTAGCGGCAGCTTTGCCGCACCGGCCCCTATCAAGGAATACCGCGTTCAAGCGGGAATGCTGAGCTACCCGGGTGACAAAAATGTCAAAGATGCCGATGAAGTCGCTCGCATGGCCCCTGTGCTCGACGAGTACATCGAGAATGGCGATATTCGGCCTGCAGAATTTGACATATTCGATGGCGTAGGCTGGGGCGCATTAAAGGATGCTTTAGGTCGATATAATCCCGAGTCAAGGAAGACGATGGTTGTGAGAGTCCAATGAATCAAAAAGGCCTCTGCTTTGGCCTGCTCAATGTATGCAGATATTGATAGTTCTCATGTTGTAGCGCCATATTATGGGTATCGAGGTTTGACTCATTCAATTTCTTGGTCAAATGGTTTCCTGGCCAGGTCATGTTGACGCATCAACGCTGGCTGATGTCTCCTGCGCCACCACAGCCGCATTCTTCTTATCCTGCTTGACTTTCTTCTTGGCCTGAAGCATCTCCCTCTTCTCCTGCTTACGGGCAAGCTTGTCCATGCTTCCGATCGTCTTTGTCTCCTTTCCGCACGGCCACTTTGCCATTGCTGCTGCTTCAGCCTCTTCGTCCCACTCGCGAGGTAGGATAGCAAAGACAAGATACGAGGTGTGGGTTTTGATGTCCCCTTCCACTCTGTGACATATACGGCCATTGGTCCAGGGTTTTTCATCGTCATAGACGTTCCCGATTGCACCATCGGGGGCTTTCCCAGGCGGTACGTCAATATCCATCTCTGTGCCCGTGTCTTGCCCGTTGGCCTGAATCTGCGACTTTTGGTAGTCCGAGGCCCGCTTATTGATGTCTCGAAGCCTCAGAATTGCTTCGCTGACATCGGCCGGACTTTGGTTGAAACCCCTCTCATTGGGCAGATTTATGCCAACGCGTTCTCGTACCACGTTATACCTCTTGTGGGAGATTTCCACCATATCCACATCTGTCCATCCCAGATTGCGCATCTCCTCCACTGTCCTGGTGACTTGTTCGATGCACGGCGAGAATGTGCAAATGTAGACGCTCTGCTCCGGGTCCAAGGGTGACTTCCAGTCGTCATCGCTACCTGCATTGGCTCCCTCCTTCTTGATCCTCCGTCTCGACAAATGGGGCAGCGCTTCCCAGGGAGCGGGAACGTCGAGAAATACAGCTGTGGCTTGGGGCGACTGTCCGTCAACAAGGAACCCATCCTGGTACACGTCCCTATGCGTGATCTGGACGACGCCTTCGAGGCCGTGACCTTTAATCTCCTCCTTCATCTTTTCATAACGTGGCTCATGGAACTCAAAGCTGAAAACCTTGCCTCGCTGGTCCGCAGGTCCTGTGGGATAGCCATTATAAACAGCCCTGGCCGAGGCGTGGGTAAAACTGCCGCTTCCAGCTCCAGCTTCGATGATCCTCGTTCCGGGGCGTGCCCTTATACGGTGGAGGATATAGCTGTAGTCAGGCGTGTAGACAACCTGTGTTCGATGGGGGAGACTGCTGGTCCAGAGCTCCGGGGTTGGTCTCAGGATGTGGATAAAGCCACTGGAAGCTGCCACGGCTTTCTTTACAGGGGCGTTTTGCTGTGAGTTGTCTTCATCCTCGTTGTTGCTGGGAGTTGGAGTGTCCTCCTCCGTAGCGTCGAGCTTGCGTTTGCGACGCCCTCTTGAGCCAGTGTCCACGGCTGAGGCACGAACCTGAGAGCCCCAGGGAATGTTGAGCAGCGTAGAGTGAGGAAAGGAGCCAAATCGCGTGTTGAGAACCACACCCTCTGCATATCCGTCAACTGCCCCTGCCGATTGTTCAAGTGTGACTGGCTGATAGTTGTCACGGGACAGCAAGGCAATTGCGAGCACCCCGGGTGTCGTTGTTGGTTTGTGCTCGAGAAAAGGTGATGGCTCAGCCATGATGACAGCAAGAAGAGTCAGAGGGAAAAAAAGGAGATATTATGATGATTCAGTGATGTAACCCCAAGCTGTCACAGATCTCACGTGAACCAGCCAAGAATGGTGAGCAATCGTTCAGGTGCGCAAAAAATGCAACCCCCAAAAGATGGACAAAAAAAATTGAAGCCTTTCGAGGTAAGGCGCATGCAGGCTCAAGATGGGATAAGCTTGGAATTACTGGATCGGTCTGGCGCTGCCCCGCTATACTGTTGTGACTCTAGTGAGGGGCAACAGCAGGTCTGGCATGGCCGAGTCCCCTGAAAATGCTGAAAGTGGATTCGGATGATGTGCTGCAGCGCCCAGACTCTGTTAGATTGCTTTGCATGGCTCCAATGTGTCCAGATGCCCTCCATGACTCAAATTATCGCGCCTCTCCATTCGTCGCTTGCTGCTCCATGATACCCTCTCTTCTCCTGCTGCTCCATTCAGTCACTCCTTCCTTTTTCTCCCCTCCCCC
This sequence comes from Stachybotrys elegans, assembly GCA_020746835.1. NCBI lineage: Eukaryota > Fungi > Ascomycota > Sordariomycetes > Hypocreales > Stachybotryaceae > Stachybotrys > Stachybotrys elegans. The sequence goes on along the minus strand of JAGPNK010000007.1, from coordinate 696,505 downwards.
CCTCTTCTTCCTTTCTATATCTGAATGAATCCCTTCCGCCTCGTGAAACCAGGCATCATAAAACTTCTCCGACCACGATCGACGACCTTTGCAGCTCCCGTTTTCCCCGTCTTTGGTCGAGCTTATTCCTCTGTTGGGGGTACCTCCACCATGGAGTCACTCAAGCTCCAAAACTCGCTGAAATCTGGTCCTCCGGTGCCCTTTGTTCCCATCCAACCGGGCAAAGTCTCCTGGTACGCCTGCGGACCAACTGTGTACGACAAGAGCCATCTTGGCCATGCGCGCAACTATGTTTCTACCGATATTATCCGTCGCATCATGATGCACTACTTCAACTTTGACGTCAACTTTGTCATGAACATTACCGACATTGACGACAAGGCAAGCTTCCCCCTACCTGGGGTATCGGGGCCACGACTTGCGCCAAACGCTAACAGAGCTTCTAGATCATCATTAAGGCACGACGACAGCGACTCCTCGAGCTTGAGAAGGAGAAGAAGTATACTCCCGAGGAGCTTAAGCAGCTGGCTCTCTCTGCGTTCCAGTCCTACGCCAAGAGCAGCCTGCCGTTGTTGCTGCAGGAGGGCCAGCCCTTTGACCACACCAACTACATCGAACGACGAGATGCGGCATACGGACGAGTCCTGTCTGGCGGTACGATATCGGGAGAGGGGAAGCCCGGCGATGACGAGGCAAAGGTCAAGATGCACATTAGCAACATGGATGCGGCAGCTACAGCTATTCAGAATGGCGATATTTTCCCCGGCGCCGACGAGATCATGCTCCCTTTCCTCGACTCCAAGTACAAAGAGACCATCGACACGACGGATCAGACCATGTTTACAGATCTCACCCAGAGTATGGAGGCTCTATTCACTGCCGACATGAATGCTCTCAACGTGCTTCCTCCGGATCATATTACGCGCGTAACAGAATACGTGCCCCAGATCGTCAAGTTCGTCGAGGGAATCGTGGACAAGGGCTTTGCATACGAGGCGGAGGGGTCCGTGTACTTCGACATCACTGCGTTTGAGAAGGCTGGAAATACGTATGCCAGGTTGCGCCCGGAAAACAGGAACGATCAGTCTCTGCAGGAAGAGGGTGAGGGCTCCCTGTCCAAGGGTCTTGGTGGCAAGAGAGGCGCTGGCGACTTTGCGCTGTGGAAGAAGTCGAAAGCAGGAGAGCCATTCTGGCCCAGTAAATGGGGTGATGGCCGGCCTGGATGGCACATCGAGTGCTCTGTCATGGCATCCGACATTCTTGGCTCCCAGATGGACATTCACTCTGGCGGCATTGACCTTGCTTTCCCTCATCACGATAACGAGCTGGCACAGAGCGAGGCCTTCTATTGCGAGCACGGCAAGGGAGAGCACACTTGGGTCAACTACTTCCTCCATATGGGACACCTTTCCATCTCTGGATCCAAGATGTCCAAGTCCCTAAAGAACTTTCAGACTATCCAGGATGCACTGGAGACCACCTACACCCCAAGAAGTATGCGCATCGTCTTCCTCATGGGCAAGTGGAACGATGGAGTGGAAATCTCTCCCGATATGAGGGCGCAAGCCGATAATTGGGAGACTACTGTCAATGTAAGTTGGACGGAGAGTATTTGCAGACATGGGCTAACACTGGCTAGAACTTTTTTACCAACACCAAGTCATGGCTTCTTGAAGCCGGCATCACCAACGGTGTCGAGTCCCTGTCTCTTGACGACAAGGCACCTCAGGGACTCCTCGCTGAGCTGGCGCAGGCCAAGCAGGAGGTGGATGCCGCCCTAAAGAACTCGATTGATACCCCACGAGCCATGCTCGTTATTCTGAAGCTGATTACCACGACCAACATCTTCCTTAGAGATAACAAGGATACCGACCTGAGGGAAGTAGAAGCCATTGCCCGATGGATCACAAAGCTAGTGGGCATCTTTGGCTTGGACGCCAACGCCACCGCTCCTTACGACGGCCTTGGCTGGGCATCCGTCATTGCGGCAGATGTGGACCCGGATACTGCCGCACGTCCGTACAAGGACGTGTTCGAGAATGTCAAGGCAGAAGTTGGCGGACTCACCCTCGCCAGCGAGAACATGCCATCCCTACTAGCAAAGGACCCCAACCCGGAGTTTGAATCAGTCAAGCAAGCGGGCACCCGGGACCCCGAGCAGCTCGCCCTGCCTTACCTTCGAGGCGTATCACAGATCCGCGATGAGCTTCGCCGTGTCTTGTCTGCCCAGTCGCCCGAGACAAAGCAGGCCATTCTGAAGCTGACAGACCGCATCCGAGACCATGACCTCACCAATCTCGGTGTCTACCTGGATGACAGGCCAGACAACCAGCCATCGCTTATCAAGTTTGTGCCTGCCGCAGAGCTGATTGCGGCACGCGAGGAGAAGGCGGCTCGTGAAGCAGAAAAGGCGCGCAAGAAGGAAGAGGCGAGGATCGCTCGGGAAAAGGCTGCAAAGGAGGCGCTGGAGAAGGCCCGAGTACCCCCCGAGGAGCTGTTCAAGAGTGATGAACGATACAGCGCGTGGGACGAGCAGGGCATGCCGACCAAGATGAAGGACGGCAGTGAGGTGCCCAAGAGCCAGCTGAAGTCGCTGAAGAAGCTGTGGGACAAGCAGAAGAAGGCATATGACGATCTAAAGGCAAAGGGACAACTCTAGAGGTTCATAGCGGTTTCTTGTGAAAAAGGCCAAAAATGAAAGGGATCGGTTCAATCAGGCTGTGGCAGTCATACATTACGGAGCGTCATGCTGTACATTCCAATGACAAAACACTCGGTAGGATCAACATGCTGTCCATGTTGATGTGGTTTGGTTCTGTGTCAACGGCCCATCCGCCAACTCCTCTTTGTTTTCCGTGTGATGCCATTCCTGCAAGCCAAAGAGAGGCGGCATGACAGAAGGATGAGTGTCTCTGTTCAGCCCGGTCTCAGCTCCACGATAATGCAACTGCCGGGGTTCGGAGACCCGATCCTGTCCGGACGGGATCGACCAACAGGTGGGGATGTCCGCTCCCTTGTCCTCCCCATTCCCTGTCCATTTGTGTTCATTTGGATTGGTCGCCTGGATATCCGTGTATGTGGGCGGGAGTATTTTCAGCTGGGCTATCACACAGATGCAAGCCACTTTAGGAGAGAAGCCTCAATCGGGGTTGCTGACGTTGGACTAGGACAAGTGAGTGGGTGTAGGGCCCCTGGCTAGCTTAACGTGATGCCCGGGCTTTTTATGGGTTTCAGCTGTTTCAACTACACCCTGTTAAAAGGAAAGTGTTATATTTTTTTTGGTCGCACAGCCAAAAGAGAGATGCATCCATCAGTGTGGAGAGGAGGAAGATCCTGCCTGCTACGGAAGACTTAAAAGGAAGCATGGCTTCCCCCAGATTGCCGCTTTCCAGCCAAGAGCTAAAGTCCCTCTCCCTCTACAACATTCACCACCATGGGCCTCACGCTCTTCGCCTTCTTCTCCGTCAGTATCCCCGTGGCGCTGGGCCTATTTGTGTCCACCAGCCACCGCATAGCATCATGGGTGCAGGGCCGGTCGAACGAGCCGGGCAAGTTCCCGGGCCCGCGGCAGTATCCCATCATCGGACGCATCCACGACCTGCCGCGCTTCTCCATGTGGCTCAAGTTCAAGGAGTGGGCCGACGAGTTTGGCCCGATCTACGAGACGTCTATGATGGGCCAGAAGTTTATCATTATTTCGGACGAGGACATGGCGCATGAGCTGTTGACCAAGCAGGGCAATAACTTTGCTGGCCGACCCCAGATTCGGGCGCTGATTGACCATAAGATTGGGCCCATGTATGAGGCTCTGCAGGATCGCCATGGTATGGTTTCTGTTCACACGATTTATTGAGGCGAGGCTGACCTTGTATGTCTGATATGCAGAAACTTGGAGGACACAGCGGAAATGGGTTCACGCCGCCATGGCCGCCTTTCATCAGCATCACTTCTATGGTCATATTGAGCAAGAGGTAAAGCGGTACCTCGTATCGCTCCTCGTCGATCCGGTGCGCTTCCACAACAGCACGCGCGAGTTGACGGGCCGCATCATCTGCAGGCTGGCCTGGGACGACGCGCCGCAGGGCAAGCTGTACGGCGATGACGCCATCGAGACGCTGACGCAAATGTCCGTGTCGGGTCCCATCGTCAACACGGCGACGCCTCTCTGGAGCCTGGGCGACCTCGTGGGGTACAACCCGTGGCGGCGGTTCGAGGAGGCGCGTATGGGCCGGCAGCGGGCGCACTGGACGCATACACTGCGCGTGTGCAAGCAGCGTTTCCTTCGGGGCGACCTGCCGAGCGATACGTGGGCGCACCGATATATGCAGCAGCTGGTTGAAGAGGGCAACGCAGCACTGGAGCAGACGGCTGAGCAGGAGGACTTTGCAGCGTGCATGCTGGGCTTTCAGTGTCTGGTGGGCGTGGTGACGCTGTCAGGACCATCCCAGTTCTTTCTTATGAGCATGGCGCTTCATCCGGAATGGTTGAAAAAGGCGCAGGAGGAGATTGATGCTGTCTGCGGTGACAGGATGCCTGACATCAAGGATTACCCGGCTCTGCCAACAGTCAGGGCGTGCATCAAGGAGACTCTTCGATGGAGGTCTGGTGTTCCGCTAGGTATGTTTATTGGGAATGTGTGTGACCAATGGCTAATGAGCTTCAGGTGTTCCTCATCAGTGCGAGACAGCGTCGGAGTTTATGGGCGTGCCCATTGAGAAGGGGACGGTTATTCTCGCCTGCGAATGGTATGCCCTTACCCGTCGACGAGCAAACGCAAGAAGCTCCATACTGATCTCCTTCAGGAATATCAACAGAGTCCCAGAGAAATACCCCGACCCCGAAAACTACCACCCAGAGCGCTGGCTGGACCCCAGCTGGCCGACATATGAAGGCCCTCTGACCAAGTATCCCAACCTGCGCGATGGCCACGGCATGCACACTTTTGGCTGGGGCCGACGAACATGTCTGGGCAAATCACTCGCCGACGACGAGCTGTTCCTCATCGCGGCGTCGGTATGCTGGGGATTCGACCTGTCGACCAAGAAGTGCCCTCACACGGGCGAAGAGGTGCCAATCGACTCTCAGGCGACAAACTCCAATGTTATTCTGGAGCCGCTGCCCTTTGCCATTGACATAAAACCGCGAAGCGAGGAGCGGGCTAGGTTGATGCTGGGTCAGTACTCTGAGGTTCGGGAGAAGCTTCGCTCTTAGATACTTGACTGAGGGGAGGATCGTGCTGGAGGGACAAGGAGTTGTGTTTACATTATGGGACGGGTATGATGATAATTTGAGCAGCTTTCACAAGGTTCAATGTGACGATAGGTTGGACATCGACGGTTGCCTTGACCATGATGGTCCACGGGATATGTAATGATGGCATCGCGACCTGAAGATGGACCTAGTTTGAGAAGTGCTGGAATACCACATGGTGCTCGCCACCGCAATTTAGTTGCAGAGACACCACATCAGCGCGCCACTCCACACACGGCACATACTCATCAACACAATTTACTTTTCATTTTTTCCTATTCATATTTTCTTTTGGTCCCCCCTTTTCCTAATGCAATTCACTTTTGTGTTTCCCCAACCATGGCTTTGACGCACACACATAGATAAGGCATGTGCATTTCGTTATGCAAAATAGAAAAAGAAAAGGCAAGAAGAAGAATGACAAACCAGTGGCGAAGAAAGATTCAAGTCCGACAGCATCCTCCATAGCTAGGACGCTTGCGCTGTTGAGTATTCTGCTGAATTGGGTATAGAGTGGTTGAGGGGTCGTTCAAGATATGGATTTCACGCAACAGCTTTGCTTCCTCCCGGACTCGCGGCTAAGCACCGTGAAGACCACCGGTTCGCTCGCGCATCAGTTGTCGCCGGGCCCTGTCCTTTTCTGCAATCAACCGCCGTTAGCAAATAACCACATCACCGTGTCACACTCCCAGGAACTATAGCTTACCACTATCATAAACCAAGAACTCGTGGAGGCCAGCACCTGCTGGTACCATGTACCATGGGCAGGACAGGTAGGCTATAACTCATCACGCGGCTAACCTGACTTGTCCGGTTAAAACTTTCAGAGTGGCGTCTAGCAGCATCGACAGTACTATTTAGTTGATGACTACGTGATATTCGCCTCGGGGAGGGTATTAGAAGAAGAGATATAAAGCTGACAAGGTCAAGACCAAGAGGTTTAATCAAGTCCCGCTGGGCAAACGACGGAAAGTAGTTTTTCATCCTGACAGTTATAATGTTATACTTCCAAATAACTGCCAGCTTTTTAAGATTTAATCAAGTACTAAGTGATCCTCAAGGCTAATGTTGATGTGGTGTGACCAAGTCTGTCCCTTATGCTGCACCGCTTCGTAAAAGTCGCGGGTAACTGCCTGTTCTCTCAATATCCAATTCTCCAATCAACTTGGCAACCCCGGGGTGTAACCCGGCTCTTACTGCTATGTCTATCCACTCCCACAATGGCACTGTCTTATAGAGTCTTTCCTTGGTTGCATCTATATTTCCAAGGCAGTCTAACTGCAGGACATCGTCTCCCACTAGGTGCATATATCTGGGCCCTGCCTGAGAGGAATGACTGCCTTTTGTGGTGCCATGGACCACATGAGCACAGCAGGTTTCAACCCGCACCAAGTCGAGCATTCCGTGATTATGCTCCATCTTGGGCGCCGCCTGCAGTTTCCTTATATATCGCAGTAGCATGTTGACCCAATCGAGCTGTGCGCGGGCTGTACTCATGTCGGCGCCTTCGCGGACGATCGTCGAAGGCCGGTAGATGCAAACAGGCAGCCCGAACTGTTTCTGTGCTGCCTCGAGGAGCTGCTCATTCACCCACTTGGAGCAGCCGTATCCAAACGCCCCATCGGCTAGAATTGGTAGCGCCTCCGGGCTCCCGACCGAAACTTCGGGGAAGACAGGTCGGTTGTAGTAGAGGGCGACTCCCGCGGAAGAAATGTAATGGAAGGGAATGCGCCGGGGAATGCAGAGACCAGCCAATGTTATAGTCGAGCCGACATTAGAGTCCTTGAGATCCAAGTATGACTTTGTGTGAGAAGTATCGGTGCCATTATGGATGACGACGTCGGCTGATGCGAATATGAAGTTTGCTTGCTCCTCTGAGAGGCCAAGCAGTGGGTCGGAGAGGCTTCCTGTGTAATATTTCACGCGCGGGTCGGTGATTAAATCGTTGTCTTGTAGGCGTCTCTCGAGCCCTCGCACTGCGAGGCAATGGATCATCTTCGCGGATGTATGCTTGAGAAGGTTATCCAGGAGATGATGTCCTAGGAGCCCTGTAGCACCGGTAAGAACAATGACCTTGGGCGAGCATAGAGGCGGCGAGGTTGAGTCCGGCAGCAGCAATGCCCAGGATGCCGGCGGCGTCGACTCGAGGACCCAGTCGATTTTCTCGGTTCCACCAAAGTCCAATGACTTTGATCTACTTGGCGTACTGAGGCCGAGCTCTTCAGATACGCTGCCATCACTCCCGCTCAGTTTCAAGCCGTTTTCATCCCCAACGTCAACTTTGGCGCTGGCAACTTTGATGGTCTGGCCTGCAACTTCGTCTATTCGAGGGGTCAAGGTGGCTGGCATTGTATCGACGGCGAACTCAACAAGACTCTGCATGGTGTTGTTGCCCATGATTCTCAGAATCGGCATACTCAAATGCAGGTTCTTTAGGAACCACGATCGGATATCGATTGAGACAAGCGAGTCCAGACCAATCTCGGAGCTGCGGGAGGACATGAGGTCTTCGTCCGACTTGTCTAGCTGAAGAATACTGCGCAGCTGGTCTGCAAAAGCCCCTGAAAAAATGATTTAGAATACAGCTGATGTCTTTAGAGTTCGACTTACTCGTCACAACATTGCAAAGGTCCTCCCTAGAGGAGCAAGCTCTAAGGACGTCCTGTAATGAAGTTTCGGCCACCTTGTCTTTCTTGTATCCCGTATCTCGTCTGGTGCCGGCCAAAAAGCCGGAGAACCTGGGGTTTGAAAACCAAATCGGCATCGCCGGCACGTCCGCCGGCACCTGCAGTAGGCCCATGGTGATTTCCGGTCCGTGGGGGGATTCTAGTCGACCAGCATCAATAGCCTCCGAAATGGCCTGATGCCAATCCTCCTCTGAGAGTCTCATCAGATGAAGTTTATCAACCAATGCGTCCAGGGCCCGGCGTGATTCACGCGCCATGTATCCAGCGCCGATGATGGCGCCCACGTTGACCGCCGAGGCACGCAGCCCTCGCTTTCGACGCTTGGCCGCCAGGGCGCACATGAACATGTTGGCTGCTGCATAGTTGGCCTGGCCCCAACTGCCAACGATACAATTAATAGAGGAGATGAGTAGGAAGAAGTCAAGGTCCGTGTTGTGGAAGAGTCGATCTAGGTAAATCGACCCGTCCACCTTGGGCCTCGTTACATCTACTAGCTGCTGGAAGGTCATATTGCGGATGGCTACGTCGTGTAGCACCATGGCCCCATTCATCACACCTACAATTGGCGGTAGGCTCTCACAGATCTTCCTATGTGCAGCCAACACTTCGTTCTCCTTCGTCACATCGCTATACAAAGGATCAGTACGTTGTTGTAGGTGGCGCATTTCAACTTACCATGAGAGGACCATAACCCTCGTACCCCTTCGGTTGTGGGCTGCAATCCAATCAGGGGATATGTTGGGCCGTCGACTTGCTATGGCCACGTTCCTAGCCCCCTTCTTGATCATCCAGTCGCATACAGAGACACCTAATTCTCCCGTCATACCGACAATCCAGTACGTGCTGTTCGCGCCCTTGAAAATTTGGTTTCTATCAAGTCTGCTAGATTGCACGCTGACAACATCATTAGGGCTGAACTTTATGACGCTTAAGGGGTGGGCTGCAGGCGTCTCATTGGCAATGCTTTTCAGGTCAACCACCGAGTGTTCCACTGGCAAAGCTGCTGAGTCGGGACTCTGCGCCGATTGAAGTGCCGTGTTGAGTATCTTGCTAAAGATATGGGTAGATGATGGTCTCACTGCGCTCGCGGTGCGTGAGAAGAGAGTTCTAGTTGATTCAACTCGGCAATGAGTTGGGAGTTTTGTTATGATGTCCCTTTCGCTGTCGGCCATTGCAAAGTCATCGTCTCCGAGGTTCACATATAACCCTACTTCGGATGGGAGCGCTTCAATCAAGCCTGGTCCTGCGGGCAAGTGAGGAAATTGAACGGCTAATTTCAGCATATGGTAACTCGTCTCTGCTGAAGCCGCGATAGAGATGACGGCCAAGTCTCTCGAACTGGCCTGCGTAGTGAAGCAGTGAGAGAAACTGTCGGAAGCATTATGCAAGAGAATAGTCTGGCCATCACAAAGAGAATTGACAACAGCCATGGCTACTAAGTGAACAGCTACCGTGGCTAGTAGACTCGGTGCCATCTCAGGTGCCACCTCGACTTGCACCACTGACTTGGGTGATACCATGTTGACAGAACACAAGGATGACGTGAGAGAGAGGAACATGGCGTTGTCCTCCGGACGTGTTCCCAAGAGAACAAAATTGTATCCAGCGGGAGTTTTGACAGCGGAAGAAGTTGCGTAGCACGTATGTAACCTCAAGAGGTCGTCTGGTTTGGCGTGGCTAGCCACTACAGATTCTTCCAAAGCTGGCATGTCTCTGATGACATAGCCTTGAGCGCTGGGATGCACAACAACAGGAGACGCTGCTATGGTCCTCTCTCGGGTGATAGCTCTCCCTGTCGAGTTGTACCGGTCGTTGAGCTCAGGAATTGGCAACAGTCTATGCGAGAACTGTTGACCTCGGGCATCGAGCATGATCTCCGGCTCGACAAACCATAGCAAGCTACTGCTTAGGTGCTCGGAAGCATAAAAACGGAGAAAAATCCCAGCAATGGTCCGTGGATCGACGCCTTGCACATCAAGTAGGTCTAGGTGCTGTAGGCGAAGATCGGGCGACTCGTTGGCAGCGACACGCCCGAACCCAACTATCATGTTACTGAGAGGCGTAGATTCAAGTCGACCACTGGTGACCCAAAAGATCCTTCTTCCTGTTTCAAACAGCCTTCTTAATGACTCAAATACTGTTGGGGTGATTTCGTCAAAAATAGGTTTGTCAATCTCCGTCAGCGAAAGGACGGTGGTGTTAGGATCCGCAACGGTGTCGAAACTCAGGTCCGTTAGAGCCCCAACTGTGTGAATATCCGTGGCATTCGTGCCTCCAAGAGCCACCTCTAGGCCCTTCACTAAGCGTGCAGTTCTGCTCGTCTGCCCGCCGACGATGACTAGCTTCCCGATACGAGGTACTCGCCAAGCAGAGGGCAGTAGAGGCTCACGAAGAAACTGAACCTGGTCGTCAACCGCCTGCGCAACAAAGTTGTTTGCCTTTAGGGTATGGTTCCACGACGCGGGAACGCCGACATCAATGCCGGAAAAGCCCGTCGCTCTGAGCAAACGGTCCCATTCTGTGGGAGTAACAAACGGCGAGAGACTACGGCCCTGTTTCCCAGCGCCGAGCCACCAGCCGGGCAAGGTTCCGAAAATGAAGCCGTTGCCTGATAAGCCGCTGTCTCCATCATTTCCCTCTCCTACCACGAGGAACCCTCCCGGCCTCAGTAGTCTGCGTATGTTTCGCAGCGTGTTTCCCAGGTCGCTCGTTGCATGAAGGATGAAGAAGGCGACGGCTAGCCCGAACGAACCCTCGGTGAAGCCTTGTTGCGAGGGGCTGTTCTCGACATCAAAGACTGTGAAATTCATTCGATCTCTCTGTCGAGAAAACACGTTGGAGGCATTCTCAAAGAAGGCAGGTGATACATCAGTGTAGGTGTAGGATGAGAAACTTCGGTCGATCTCGCGGAAGATGGCCTTTGTGGCGGCGCCAGTACCGGCTCCTGATGCAAGTGTCAGAGTGGAACCAACTGACCAATGACCAGAAAAGAGATATCGAGACAAAAGAGTAGAAACTTACCTATTTCTAGGATTTCCAGGTATGGATAGCGATCGCAGATTTGCTTCACCGCTCGGCCTATCCATTGTGCTGATTCCTTGAGGCCGTAGCCGTCTGCATAATAGCGATCCAATATGCCGTTGCACTCGTCGCTTCTAAATTGCTCTAGCATCGTTGTCTCCCCACGGAAGACACGGGGCATCTGATTCCCTACGAGATGCATCATCTCGACATCAACAACATGGGTGTATGGCCTGCTTGCCTCTAGGATGCTTTCCGGGGTATCTTGAAGCCACTCCGGGCGCCCCCATTTACCATTCCCTGATTCCATTGTGGCCGTCAAGTGGCGGCAGTAGTTGAGATAGTAGTTGAGTGGAAACTGCATCCTGATGGGATCTTCAGGGTTTACCATCCTATCGAACTTTCTCGCGTAGAAGGTGGCAATGCGCTCGAGCAAGAGAAGTAGCTCCTGGTGCTCGGCTGTCAGCCGGATAGATTCGGCTGCAGCTGAGCCATCCAGCGCCGTGCGAACCCAATGGACCTTCAGAAACATATTTCTGTCATCTGACTCGCCCAAGGCGCATATAGGCATAAACGTGGCATCCTGGACTTGAATCGCCCCTTGGGAGGTGACATTGGAGTACAGGTTGACGTCTCCGGAGATGCCTCTCGCATGGGAGTCTTGGGGATGGATGACCGCATCTAAGGTGAATGACGAATCCCCGTCTCTGTTTGATTGGGTCTCGAGTAACACAACCGGGTCCACTCGAACGCGCTGAATGCGTGTAGGAAGGTGCAGAGTACGAAGTTGGTTGTCATAGGGATGGCTGTAAGCGAGAATGCAGGACTGTAGGACGGCATCAAGATCCACTGGGTGTATAAGTAGATTCTCGTACTTTTGTTGTTTGACTTTGCATGACGATATCTGGTGCCTTCTCTGCAGCCCGTACAGGGACTTGAAAGCGCCGCTGAATTCGTAGCCAAGCTCTGCAAGGGCTTGATAGAAACGGTCCGTCTCTACGTCAATCATATGCGCCAATGCATTGTTCCGGCGAGGCAGCAGAGTTGCAGATGGCATAGGAGAAATCGATTCGACCAAGGTTTCCATATTAGCACTGGCCACCAGAAGCAACTCATCCGAGCTAGATGACAGAGCGGCCGAGTATGTGAACGTAGCACGTATACGTTTTGATAGCCCGTCGAGCTCAACCCCGCACACCTGTGTTAGAACCTCAACGCCGGTATCGTCCCGGTCAAAGGCAATGGCCCTGTGAACGATGAATTCACTAAGCTCAATACGTCGGATGATCTTTTTCATACCCTCGGCCACCGAGCGCGCTGCCTCCAAGGCAGTTGCCAGATAGCCAGAGGCAGGGAAGACAACCTGCCCCTGAACTCTGTGGCCAGACAGCCAGCCTAGATCGTTTATGCGCAACATATTCCTCCAGCTCCTCTGGTGTGCTGCGCTATCTGGTGTCGCATCTCCTAGCAGGCAATGAGAAGGAGTGTTTCTGCTTCGCAGTCGCCGGGAGGCTCGTGACTCGTGCCAATACTCGGTCTCATGGTTCCATGAATAGGTTGGCAGCTCTGTTACCATGCAGTAACCGTCGCTGGTGCCGCTCAGGATTCGCTCATACGCATCTAGATCGACCTGGTTGCTCTCTATGTGTGCCCAACAAAATCCCAGAGCTGCTGACATTGCTTCCACGGCATTCTTCCCACGTTCAAGGGTGCCGGTATATGAGGGGCTTGGTTGGCCATTGTTCTGCATGGTCTGCATACTTGGTCCTTTGAGCGCGGAATGTGCCCCGATCTCGACAACGAGGTCATATGCGTCTCCAGGTAGCTGCAAAGCCTCTGATAAGGCCTGAGAGAAGAGAACCGGGCGTGCCATGTTTTCTGCCCAGTATTCACCGGACAGGTCCACGGTTGAGTCCATGCAATGTCCATGTACGCTGGAGATCCACGTGCAGGCATTCGCTGTCGGCTGCTGGGATTGTATGTCACATAGAGTAAGATAGTCGACATAAGGCTTGCAACAGGGAAGCATGTGATTTGAGTGATATGCCTTGTCGACCCGAAGTCGTCGGTGGAATTTGCCTTCGTCAGCAAAGAGTATCTCCAGCTCAGTGATCATTTCCTCGTCGCCAGACATGGTAAAGCTGGAAGGGGAATTGAACGCCGCAACATGTACTCTGCCAGAGAACACGCGGTCATTGCATAGTTCTTCGAGGTCCATGGCTGAGCTGCTAACAGCGACCATAGCACCCTTGACATCTTGGCCTTTGGGGCTAGCAGCATACTGAAGACAAGCACCACGATAGTAGGCGATTCGTATAGCATCCTCTGCGGTGATGAATTTCGCTGCGTAAGCTGCGGCAATTTCACCCGATGAATGGCCAACTACAGTGCTGAATTCTACTCCTGCGAGTCGCATGAGATCTACCAAGAGAATCTGGACGGCAGTACATAGAGGCTGCGAGACCGCCGCTTCGCGGACCCGAGATGACGTTGCATCAGCAAGAAGCTCGGCCTTGAGGGACCAGGCCGGGCCATCCGGGAGCTGACGGAGCGACTTCTCAAGATTCTCGATTATAGATGCTGCTGCCGCCGAGCTCTCAATGAGCTCGGCTCCCATACGTGGGTATTGCGCGCCCTGGCCCGTAAAGATGCCCAGAATTCTGCCTCTCTTGGAGCTAGGTAGGGTCTTGGGAACATTGAGGCCTTCCTCAAGCTTGGCAGAGATCTTTGCACTGAGATTCTCGACCGATGATGATGGAAATGCAATACGATAAGGAAACGTTGATCGGCGGCTACGCAAAGTCCAGGAGAGGTCTCTGGGGTTAATCTCGGGTCCCTTCTGATCAAAGAAGGCAGCGTATGCAGCAAGGCCTTCTCGCAATGCCAGAGTTGAACAAGCCGAAAAGACGTACGGTGCAAATGTCGACATTGGACCCAGACTCGTCGTTGAGGTCTTGTCGTAGCTCTCGAGAATGGCGTGAGCATTGGTACCTCCGAATCCAAAACTGTTCACACTGGCTCTTCTCGTGCCGCCATCTGACGCGAGCTCTGGCCATGGCTTGGCCTCGAGGGGAATCTCGAGGCCAATGAAAAACGGTGCAACTCGGCTGCTGAGCTGATTAAACAGCATGTTTGGCGGCACAAACCCACGCTTGATGGCCTGCGAAACTTTCATAATGGCTGCTATGCCTGCGGTACCCTCTGTATGGCCAAGAACTGTCTTGATAGAGCCAACGTACAGTGGTGGTTCTTGACTACCTTCCCGATTGTGTTCTGCAGTCAACGCGTTGTATATGGCCTCTGCCTCTGCCGGGTCTCCTACCAGGGTGCCGGTTCCGTGGGCCTCGAAGAATTGTGGCCGATCCTCTCTTTTCCGAAGGTCTAATCCTGCCTTGGCATAGGTAGCCCGGATTAGAGCCTCCTGGGCAGAAGGATTGGGTATGGTGATGCCAGTGGACTTGGAAGCGCCATCCTGATTTATGCAAGTCTCCCTGATGATGCTCTCGATAACATCATTGTCTCTCAGCGCTGCGGACAGAGGTTTCAGAACCAGGGCACCAACACCTTCGCCGCGGGCATAGCCATTGGCCCCTTGATCCCACATCCGGCTGCGCCCATCGGGCGAGAGCATCCCAAGTTTGCTCTCGATTATGAAAGTCTCGGGAGATAGAATTAGGTTGGATCCGCATGCCAGTGCTAATGTGCATTCTCCGGATCTAAGAGCCTGCACCGCCAAATGCACTGCAACAAGGCTAGACGAACATGCGGTATCGAGTGCAATAGAGGGGCCGTGCCAGTTGAAGAAGTACGAAAGCCGATTTGCCAAAATGCTTGGTGCGGTGCCAGTCGCAGAATATGTCGGCATGTTGGAAATATCACGCTGAATCAATGTGCTGTAGTCATAGCCCATTGTCCCAACGTAGACACCGGTATTGCTTCCCTTTAGGTCTTGTAGGGGCATTCCGGCATTTTCGAGAGCCTCATAAACCACCTCCATCAAGAATCTCTGCTGCGGATCCATAGCCTTGGCCTCGACTGGCTTAATTCCAAAGAACTCGGCATCGAAAGCACCCAGGCTCTCATCAAGAAAATACGCGTGCTTCACGCTTGTCCTGGAATGGCGCGATCCGTCGGCGTGATAGAAGCCGTCTGGGTTGAAGCGGCTCTCGGGGATCTCTCGAAGAAGATCACGGGGCTTTTGGAGAAGCTCCCACAGCTGTGACGGCGAGTTCGTGCCCCCGGCGAAGCGGCAAGCGCTGCCCACAATCGCGATGGGCTCTCGAGCGTGATGCATGTCTTTGCGCATATGAAGCTTGTCGCTTTGCTAATCGAGAGAGGTTGAGTTCGCGATTGAACGACTCCTCGAGTGTCATACTTCTTCTCATCGCAAAGCCCCTTTAGTCACATTGATGGAGACAGAACTGCCGGTCAGGTCCCGTCCACGGTTACATCGTCGGCGGGCTCAATGGATATTGCGATGTAGCAACCTCTGGAGCCATGACGTACTCCTGGCGCAACAAAAATGGACTTTGATAACGCAAGTCTGCAGTTGGCGCAGTGCCATCACATTGAAGCCGGGCGTGTGGTAAGCCTATTGCTACCCTACTCTGACCACCAACTTTTGACCTCGGACCTGTCCGTTACTCAGCATAGCCAAGCCGGACAGGATACCATCCCACTTCCCCGGGATTTCGCGAACGGGATGATGCTTCAGTAGCCCCAAGTCCAGCACGGCCTGCACCTCGTCCCTCCACTGGCAGCATAACAGGAACAAAGCCGGGTTGCTCTGGCACGCGTGCTTGGGACTGAGCCGAACGGACTGCCCCGTGCCTTCGTAGCCCTTGACGTGCTTGACGCGAATCAACCGTCTAGTGCGCCATGCGTCGTCTAGTTCTTCGAGGCAGGCATAGCGACCGCCTGTGCGCGCCATGGCGGAGAAGCACGTCGCCACGGATTCGGGGCTGGTGATGCAGTCGATTGCATACCGTATCGGAACTCGCCCAAGCTGACGCACTGTTTCCACACAGTCCTCGGACGTGTACACTGCCGTGCCTACCGCACCGTACTTGATGGCCAGGGCTGCGGACTGCGTGGATGCTGTGGCGATTGGCAGGTATCCGGATCTGTGGAAAGGATCAGCGGGCTCCTCTTGGGGGGGGTGATCGACTGACAGGCTCAGGAGCTGGCAGGCCATGGTTCCGGTGGCGGTGCCTCCTCCGTACACCAAGACTGGCTCCTCAGCTGCCGACGGTTCGGAGGGAAGCCCATCCAGCGCCAGGGCGTCGACGTCGGACATGGCCAACGCCACGGTTCCCCAACCAATGCCACCTAGTGCTGCACCTTGAATGTCATCCCAGTAATCTGGCACCCTGATAAGCAGCCTTGCGTCCACGGCCACCCATTCGGCAAAAGCCCCGCTGGCGTAAGCAATGCCCTCCTCCGCAGACACTGTGTAAGGGAAGACGGCGCCGCAGACGCGTGTGCCCGGTGACAATTCCGTTGCGCCTACACCGCACTCGACGACTATGCCGCAGAAGTCAGAGCCTACGCCCTGTCCAGGAGTCTGGAAGTAGAGAGGGGTCTTGCAGTCGACTGGATTGAGGGCCACGGCCAGGACCTTGACGAGGACATGGTGCTCCGTAAGCAGGGCTGGTATTGCCGCACTCGTACACACTGATAGTGGCAGGGAGCCAGACTTTGGTGGATCGGCTGATTGTACAATGGCTGTCTGTGACTTGGTCTGCATCTTGTTGTGTTGGCAAAGAGTAAGAGTAAGGGAGATGCTAGCTATCTGCCCAGGGTCCAAGGATGACGTTGGACAATCTTATAACGAACCAAGCTGCGCGTAATAATGAGTGACATCTCGTGCATCAGGTGTGCCCATGGGGTGTAACGAATAAGCAGTCAGTCAGTTGGGCTATCCATCCATCGACGGTCAACCGTTTGATGTCAATCGCAGCCAACTGTGGTCTGTGACAGTATGCTTGTGTATCTACAGCTGAGATTCTAGAGCGCATACAACGTCAAGGATATCCAATCAAGATCTTGGCTCAACGCCAGCGTAGTGATCCTGCCGCTCATTCCAGTCCTGATGCTCTCCCAGGGAGCGTAGATTATTGCTTCGGCTGAAGCACGTGTACAACAGAGGGTGGTCAGATACAATCAGCATCAGGTAGGATTTCGAGTTATAACTGGTCAGTCTCCGCCCTGCAATGCAACCTCGAACCCCATCTCACCTCGTAATCGCCTTGACACAGCACGAAGAGCACAAACTCGTTGCTGGTTGAGCATGTTGACCTTCTCTGTGCGTCTCCTTCTCCTTCTGAGCGTTGCTCTGACTTGCTGCCTAGCCCTCGGTGCTGTCAGCAACCGTAATACTTGCACTTTTCTTCCGGATGATGCCCGCTGGCCAGCTCCGTCTGCCTGGTCGCAGCTCAACAGCACCGTGGGAGGCCGCCTGATTGCAACAGTACCCCAGGGCAGCGTCTGCCACAGCCAACCATACTCCAACTATGACGCAGCGGCATGTGCGACCCTGCAGTCTAGTTGGGGTGCAGCCCAGACTTTGTGAGTCGCAGGACCCCCCCCCCCCCCCCCTTTCCATGAGATGGGTGCCGTGTCTTACTTTTACCCTTGAGAATGTAACAGTGTAACCAAACCTGCTGAGCTGCCCAATTACTACTTCCAAAACCAGTCCTGTGACCCCTTCACACCTAAGGCTAGGCCGTGCGAGCTCGGAAACTATGCAGCCTACTCCATCAATGTAACAAGTGCCGAGCATGTCAAGGCTGGGCTACGGTTTGCGCGCGACAAGAACGTGCGATTGGTGATCAAGACGACGGGTCATGAGTAACTACCAACCCCCCTTACCCCTTCCTCCTCTCAGCTTTTAATTGACCAAAGCCCAGCTACCTAGGGAAATCGTCGGGCCGCGGCTCGCTTTCCCTGTGGCTATTCAACCTCAAGACCATCGACATGATCCCGCACTACCACAGCGCCGCATACTCTGGGCCAGCCATCAAGCTGGGGCCCGGGGTGATTGCAGGGGAGGCTCTCCAGGCCGCCGCGCAGGCTGGGTACCGCATCGTGGGCGGGGAATGCGCGAGCGTAGGCCTCGGCGGGGGGTACGCGCAGGGCGGTGGGCACTCGATGCTGACAAGCGCGTACGGGCTTGCCGCGGACCAGGTGCTGGAGTGGGAGGTGACAACGGCGCGGGGCGAGCATCTGGTGGCGACGCCAGAACGCAATGCTGATCTGTACTGGGCGCTGAGCGGCGGAGGGGGAGGGACCTATGGTGTAGTGCTGAGCATGACTGCCAGGCTGTACCCAGACGGGCCGGTGGGCGGTGGCTCGCTTGGCTTTAGCCTTGCAGACGCGCACAACAACCAGCATGTCTTCTGGGGGGCTGTCGAGGAATGGCACCGCCAGCTGCCGCGCATGGTCGGCGACAGGAACAATATCATGTACAACATGTTCAACGAGTCGTTTGGCGTCTTTGCCTTTACTCTGCCCGACCAGGACGCCACCGCCCTCGAGGAGCTGCTGGCTCCCTTCACGGCCCATCTGCGCAGCAAGGGCATCACCTACACGCTGGCAGCGAGCCAGTCGGCCTCGTACAGCGAGCATTACGACCGCTACCTCGGGCCCCTGCCATGGGGCTCGCAGCCCCTCACCCAGCAGAGCTCTCGGCTCTTGCCGCGGCGCCTCGTCCAGGACGCCCGAGCCAACGCGCGCTTCATCGGCGCCGTCGAGTCCATCGTTGCCAGCGGGGCGTTCCTGGTTGGATGCGTCGCGGGCAACGCTGTCAACAGAGCAAGCCCCGAGATGGAAAACGCCGTGCTGCCGGCGTGGCGGGACTCGATTGCTCTGTGCGGCATCAACGCCTTGTGGGACTTCACGGCCCCGCTGACCACGAACCTGGCTCTCAAGGACGAGCTGGTCAGCGTCCACGTCCCTGCCATCGAGGCTGCCACCCCTGGGTCCGGGGTTTATCTCAGCGAGGTGGACCCTCTGTACCGGGGAGACTGGAAGCAGACCATGTACGGGTCCAACTACGAGCGGCTGCTGAGGATCAAGCATGCTCACGATCCCCATCACCTTCTGTATGGGCACTTTGCCGTGGGCAGCGATGAGCTTAGCATCGACAGCCATGGAAGGCTGTGTAGGTTATGAAACATTGACTAGAATTCAACAATCCGTCTCCACTGCATCTTCAAGTCTCGGTCCGGCGGCATGGCCCCGGCTCCGCTATACCGCAAGTCGCTCTCGGCCGGGCGGTCCGAGGGCGACCCGTCCATCTTGGTCCACCCTTGCACCTCGATGTCGAAGCAAGATACCACCAGCGCAACCGACGTCAGCACCTCAAACTTGGCCAGCTGGCGCCCAGGGCACATGTTGGCACCGCCTCCAAACGGAAAGTAGCATGTCGGGCGCCCGGCCATGGCGTAGCTGCGCTTGGAGCATGCCTGGTCCGAGTACTTGATGTGGCGCTCGGCCCAGAATTCAGAAGCTGGATGGCCGGCAGTGCCCCAGATGGATTCGTCGTAGTGTGCTATGCTCATGGGAGCCTGCAGCAGGGACCCCTTGGGGATCGTGTAGCCGCTCAGCGTGACGGGCTGCTTGACATCGCGCCCGATGTTGAAGTTGATCCGCAGCCGCAGTGTTTCTGTCCAGATGGACTGCAGCAGCGGTAGCTCGACGAGCTTCTGGCTGTCAACCTTGAGCTTCCCCGTCTCGGCATCCGTCGTCACCGCCGTCGCCACCTCCTCCCGCACGGCTTGGAGGAGAGAGGCATCGGCAAGGATCTCCATCAGCATCCACGCCGTGGTCGGTATACTGTTGGAGTTAAGCGCAAAGACTAGTGCTCCCAACGTCGCCGCAATCGTCTCGTTCCTCCAATCCGTCTCCTTCATCCACTTGTAGAGCTCGCGGACGGCGCGCCCACCAAAACGCGGCTCCCAGTCGGCTTCTGCCTCGTCGCCGTCCCAGTCAAACCCGTCTGAGGCGTCAGCCAACCACTTCTCTATGCAATCAGTATAGCGATCGTGTGCCTTGGAAGGGGCTGGGTTCATCCATCTGGGCAGCCCCATGACCAGCCTGAAGACATGCTTGTCGAAGTCCCAGAATCGATCGACAAAGTCGGGACTCAGTCCAACCATGTTGGGGCCAAACAGCGCACTGATTGCCGCCTGTGCGATTTGGCCGCGGCATATGTCTTGAATGCTTATAGTCGTCCACTGGTCGGTCGGATAGGATTGCAGTACCTGGCCTAGATTGCGAGTGAACATGGCCACCAGCGGCCTGACATACTGCTGCTTGCCAAGGTACTCGGCGTAGATGTGCTCATAGTTATACCAGAGCCGTTGTCGGGCGGGTATATGCTCTGTTCCCCGAATCGGGGTTTTCGTCACACCCGAGTTGTCCTCCTCCCAGCGCCGCACCTCGTCTGCCTTCATCTTGTACAAGGTCGGGAGTGCGAAGCGTGTCATCTGCTCCTGGTTGGTGATGTCATGCACCAGGTCTCGGCTGAAGAAGGTTCTGATATTCTGTGCTCCGACCACCAGATACACTGTCTTGGGGCCGAGGGAGAAGCGGACTATACTGTGGCCCGCCTCTATCACATTTTTGATGCGTTTCATAAACTTGTCGTTATTAGAGGCGAACTGGACCGTGTTGAAGATTCCCGGGATGGGGTCTCGTAGTGCCTTCGGCCTTGGGCCGGGACTCGCATCCTTTTGCGAGTACAGAAGTGCCAGTGCGCCCGACGAAACGAGAAGGATAATCAGGGACGATAGAACAACGCCGTGCTCCTCTGGCAATGCCCAGATTGCTGATGTTAGGGTAGACAATTCCATAAGAGCACGTTGGATACAGGGCTTGCAAGCTGATGAAGCAACTACTGGGTATGCTAACCCCCAGGATCAAGTTAGGATGGAAAGCAAGGGAAGGGGGATGTGGTGACTGAGTATACCTTGGCCGGATACTCTTCTCTCACTGCGGGGCACTTTGTTGGAGAGACGATAAGCACCAGACAATATCAGGGCTGCCCAATAACATACCTAGTTGTCCAACCTCCACCACTCGCATGCATATTACATATGTTGGAGGGTGAGTGTGACTTCGGCACTTACGTATTGAAGTCCAACGCCCACCCCCCATGCACTGCAACCAACAATGTAGCACCCCGAGAGGCGACCGTGCCAACGAATTGCCCAATTTAGTAGTACCATGCCCCTTTCCTAATCGCATTGGAGCTCGTCACAAGAAAAGTCTGAGATTATGTGTTCCTCAAATCCGCCCAGTCCGGACATCTTTTCGTAAAAGCCTGTCCAGCTACGGGCGAGAATCATACTCCAGCCATCGCACGAGGGGCTCGTCATGCCCTTCAACGTCTTTGACGAGTCTCTTCAGGGAGCCGTGTTCCTGATATGCGTCATCACGGTTCCGATATGCACTCTCATCACTATTCTCCGCTTCGTCGGGACCAAGCGCGCAGGGAGAGCCATCAACTGGGATGACTGGTTTGCCTTGGTGGCCCTGGTTTCATTCTGGCTTCACGCAGCCGTGACCCTATGGAGTCCGTCAAATTCCTCCTCCTCAACGGCACTCTGGGCACTGCTGACCGGGCCATGTCCGCTAGCCATATTGATCCTCAACGGCAGAGACAGGTTTGCGCAAGGCTCGATGTCTCCTAATGAGCTCGTCACCATGTCGCAGGTACGCGATTCCCGCATACACTCACCTCGGGCTGCTGGACTAACCATGTATCTGCAGGTTGGCTACGCGATGCAGCTCAACTTTCCTGTCAACCCGACCTTTGCCAAGCTGAGCCTTCTCGTCCTTTACTTCCGCATCTTCTCCATCAACCGGAAATTCGCACGCTGGGTGTGGGCTCTGGCGATTATACAAATCTGCTGGTTCCTGGCCATCTTCTTAACGCGTGCCATGTTCTGCATTCCCGTCTCCACGCTCTGGTCCGCCAACTTTCCCCGAGGCTGCATCGACCCTTCGCTCTTGCTCGCAGCGGGCGAGTCCGTCAACGCCGCCATCTCCTTCGCAATGATTGCGCTGGCCATGTATATGGTGCGAACATTGATAATGTCCAGCGGAACAAGATGGAAACTGCGTGCGCTCTTCGTATTTGGTGGCATGTGGGTGCATGGTTTTCAGCTGTCTTGCTTTCACCTAGTGGCTAACCATGGATAGAACGGGGATTATCGACGTCGTTAGCATTATACAGGCATACGGAACTATCGGTAGCGTCTCTGCAATCCTCGTCTCTGTTCGTGGCTGACCATCTCCAGAACTCAACTTGACATACTTGTGTCTCGTCACAATTCAGTTCATGGCCAACACCATCTGTTGCTGCGCTCCCGTGTACCGAAGCATACTTCCTCGGATGCCGTTCCTAGGAAAGATCGTTCCGAAGCTATCCCTAGGCTACTACAATAAGAGTAGGAGCTCAAAAGGGGGGGCTTCGGACAACTCCTCTGAGCTTCCCACACTCGTCACCATCGGCGGAACTACATGGAAGCGAGGTATGCCGAATCAGAACTGGATTCAACTGCAGGGTGAGAGGTCGGATCAAGAGGGCTCGGGCTGGGCTGGTGTCGAGAACATCGCCACTATAGAATCCCGTGGCACCCATTCGCCAGTAACATCCTCTAGTCACGCTCATCGTGGCCAAGGGCAGCAGTTTGTCAAGGTGGATAGAACGTACGAGGTCGTGTAACCCAAGTCTTGAATCATTTTTAATATGTCATCATTCAACTGGATGCCATTTTGTCTACAGTGGTCAAGAATAATAATACCCTCAACATCGTGTCCAGCCCATGACGCGTTGCTCTGAGTTAAGCAACACGTTCTCCCATTTTCATTTTCCACAATGTCAAGGACCACAAGGAGGTTGTGTGTACCCTGGTTGCCTGGCTCCCGTCTCGGCCTGGTGACCATTTCGATCCTTCTCCCGTGTTGAAACCATTCCACGGCTGTGCGGATTCTTGCTCGGGCTTATATCCCGGCTGGACAGATTCATGTCGATCTCTCCCCGCAAAATT
Source organism: Stachybotrys elegans (assembly GCA_020746835.1). Lineage (NCBI taxonomy): Eukaryota > Fungi > Ascomycota > Sordariomycetes > Hypocreales > Stachybotryaceae > Stachybotrys > Stachybotrys elegans. The sequence goes on along the minus strand of JAGPNK010000007.1, from coordinate 673,491 downwards.
CAAGAGGGTGTAGGGATGGCACGCTGGGCTTATGGCATGAAGTTGCCGAAGCCATGGGTACGCTGGGCTGACGTGAGATAAGTAGTCGCACGAGGAAATAACTCAGAAGGGAACGTCGAGTATGCCGGTGCTGCACAATGCGAGCTCTTGATAGCCATCCATCATTCCTGGATTTTCCGAGGCATGTAATTAGGACATATAGCCGAATATAGTATGGCCGACAGCAACCACCAGGCACTTGTTATATTAGTTCATTACCGGTAGCGACCGTGACGAAGCTGTAGGTCGTTAGCAGGTGAATTGTAGACACGGCTTATCTCAGTCCATTAAAGCAAGGGTTGGTGAGGACCTGCTCAGCTTAATGTTCGATTGGGTACTATTAGCAGTCCGAAGCTCTCTTAAAACATCACGATTGGAAATGTTTGAGAAACTTGAGAGCGCAAGTTGGTGCTTGGTAGGGTCTTGTACAAAGCTGGCACTACTTGTATGGACTTCCCCATCGTATCAGATATCAGTAAACTAACGTTGGTAGATTTCAGTATATTTCTTTTTGCTCCTTCCTGCGTATCGTCTCTGGATTCATCCATTGTCCAGATTCCCGGGTCCGAAAACATGGGCAATATCACAAATACCTTGGACCATTATGTTTTGCTCAGGACAGTCGCATCGACGCCTCCTGGAACTGCACGAACAATATGGAAGTGTTGTGCGCATCGGCCCCAATGAGCTCTCCTATACTGCTCCTGAAGCATGGAGTGCCATCAACGGCAAGCAAACGAGGGTCATCGAAAACCCCAAGGCACCGTGGTTCTGCCCTCCGGATGGGAAACACATAGCAGGAGCACCCTATCACGACCACGTTCGTATGAGACGAATCCTGGCTAATGGTTTCTCCGCTCGTACCATGAAGCAGCAGCAGCCTATAGTCATGGGTCACATTGACATGCTCATCAAGCGGCTACACGAAAAGGCCAAGAACAGCGAGGCTGCTATTGAGATTGGCAGCTGGCTTAACTATTGCGCTTTTGACATTATCGGCGACCTCGCGTTTGGGGAACCTTTTGGATGTCTGCAAGACTCTGCCATGCACCCTTGGATTGCCACCATTTTTGCCAGCCTACGAACGGGTGCTATCGGTGCTGCGCTGAAGCGGTTTCCCCTCTTACCGGCCATCCTACCTCTGCTCGTGCCCAAGAAACTTCTCAGGCTGGGGGAAGAATTGAAGAGGTTTTCTCATGACAAAGTCAGTAAGCGGTTAGAAAGCGGAAGTTCGAGGCCAGATATTCTGGAAACCATGACGTCCGGCAAGGGGGATATGGTAAGGGCATCTCTCCTGGCCAAGCATGTGGAGACCATTACTGATTCATCTCCTACAAGACACTCACGCGGGATGAAATTGATAACAACGCTTTCGTCATCACAGTGGCTGGTTCTGAGACGACGGCTACAGCACTAACTGGTGCAATATACCTCCTCGCAAAGAATCCTAGCGCTATGGCCAAGCTCAGCCACGAGGTGAGGAGTCATTTTGCAGACGAAAAAACCATGGATTTTGCTACAGTCTCTACGCTGCCTTACCTCTGTGCCGTCGTGGAGGAGTCGCTGCGCCTTTATCCTCCAGGTCCTAACGCGCAACCTCGCATCACTCCCCCTGAGGGAAACTTGATCTTGGGAGAGTATATTCCCGGAAATGTGTGTATACTAGAATGTGCAGCTAGACCGTCTCAAGCTGACCTTTTCCAGACTGTTATAGGGATCCCTCAGTTGGCAACTTATCTCAGCGAGTCTAACTTCAAGCGAGCCAAGGAATTCATACCCGAGCGATGGCTGGAGGACGCCGAGTTCTCAGGTGACCAGAAAAACTGCTTTAACCCATTCTCCTTGGGTCCACGAAACTGTATCGGCATCAAGTAGGTGTAGTCCCTTATACACACGAAGATGGCTAATATTTTATAGTCTTGCATATGCTGAGCTCCGTGTGATATTATGCCGCATGACATGGAACTTTGAGTGGAGGCTTGCAGAGGATTGTCAGAATTGGATGGAAAAGCAGACTTCTTACTTACACTGGGACAAGACGCCTCTCGATATTCATCTTTTTAGGAGATAAATTGAAGAGTAAATATAACCCTTCTGGCTCAGTCCTGAGCGATGACTCCCTCCTTAGCAGTGGCAGCGGTGAGAGGGAAAATATACGCGTTGGTCTAGGGTAGCGGGCTCACGCAGCCCAACTAACGAGGGTTTCTATGAATTTCTTCTATCAAGTAATCCGAAGATTCCTAGATTCCAGCCCAGGAATTTAGATAAGTCCTTCGTTCCTCTACTTAACTAGGCAGCCGGGTGGATAGGAGCCGGGAACTTGATCTTGTCGTTCTGCTTAAAGGTGACGCCAGTGACCTGCTGAAAGATTGCCTCGAGCTGGGGCTTCGCGGCCTGTAGTGTAAGGGTGAGCAAACGCCAAGGCTAGGTGAGCAGAGCAGAGCCGACACTGAACCGAACCTGAGCAAAAGCAGCAATGCCTTGTATAAGCGGATAGTTATGAGAGTGTCTGGTTTGGGGTGTTACTACAGGTTAAACAGCACATACTTACGTACCCATTACACGGGGGCGGGGCATTTCCAGCCCCTCCATCGCCGAAGAGCTACAGCAGGTTGATTTCATTGCGGGGAACCTCCGGCCGATAAACGAGTGGACCTCAACGTCAACCTCCTTCAACGCATCCTACGGCTTTCAACTAGACACTCTCCTCCCTCCATCCCCCCCCTCCCCGTCGCTCGCCACACACACACACGCACAGCCATGGCCCAATCGACCGCGCAGCGCCGCCTCCTCCAGGAGTACCGCGCCCTGACCAACAACCCGCCCGACGGCATCACCGCCGGCCCCATCTCCGAGGACGATATGCTGCACTGGGAGTGCCTGATTCAAGGGCCTGAGGGCACGCCCTTCGAGGGCGGCGTCTTCCCCGCGGAGCTCAAGTTCCCCAAGGACTACCCCTTGGCGCCCCCCTCCATGAAGTTCCTCGCCGATATCTGGCACCCCAATGGTAATAAAAACAACAAAACAACCCGAACTCAAAAAGCCCTTCTTCAATGCTGACCCCCAAACGCAGTCTACCCCAACGGCCTTGTCTGCATCTCCATCCTCCACCCGCCCGGCGACGACCCCAACCACTACGAGCACGCCTCAGAGCGCTGGTCGCCCATCCAGTCCGTCGAGAAGATCCTAATCTCCGTCATGAGCATGCTTGCCGAGCCCAACGACGAGAGTCCCGCTAACGTCGAGGCCGCAAAGATGTGGCGCGAGCGCCGAGCCGACTACGAGAAGAAGGTCCGCGATGGCGTCAGGCAGATGCTCGGCCTGTAACCCCCCCAAAACGGGCTGGAACCGCAGGTACTGGCCCCTAGCAGTTGGAGCGGGCGTTGGGATATCAAACACCTTTGATTAGAGTAATAATGTGGTTTACGCTTCATGTTTCCCGGGCCATTTCCCACCCGATTATACAGTACTCATATGCTTCTTCTTTGTTCATTCCTCGTTTCAGCACACGGCGGTTAAAGGCATGGCATGGTGTTCAATGGCTACAACGCTTCCTATGTCTTCACGATGCTCCTCCTCCAAAACACACCCTCGTCTATAAACAGCGCCCATGTAGTGATCCTCTACATCTATGCATCACAACCCGTTATCTGCTTTAAACTTGTCCCAGCTCTCGTTCAGCGTGCTAAATACCAGCCCAGCAATTAGTCGGACCTCGGTCGATGCATCTTGCGCGAGCTGCTACACGTTAGCACGTTGCACTGCATGTTGTGGGAATCCGAGAGTGTTTACCTTGTCAGGATGCGTCTTGGCAATAGCCTTCATGTACGCAATCTTGACCTTGTTGGCCATGACGAGCTCGTGCAGGCCCACCTTCTTCCACCCGCTGTTCTCCCAGAGAACCTGGTCCAGGCTGCCAAGCAGGGCTCGTAGATTATCCCGCTTCCCGTCCCTCCATGCAGCCACGCGCGCATCAATCTTTTCGGAGAGCGCAAACTTCTCGTCGTCCTCCTTGGCCGCCGCCGCGTTTGCTTCTCGCAGTCTGGTTACAGCCTCGGAGCTCTTCTGCGGTGCCAGGCTTGCCGCAGCTGATGGCTTCGGTCGCGCTGGTGCTGGCCTCGGGGCGGCCTTGGGTTTCGGTGCCAGCGCGTTCTGACAGCGCTGCTTGCCCTTGATGGCATTAGCGCCGCCTACACCACCCTCGACACATTGCTGCCACACCGATCCGGCGTCTGCCCACCGCTCCATCTGCTCCAGTGCCTCGGCTTTGCGGCTCAACGCCTTGCCGTAGAGCTCCTTCATGTCTCTCTTCTCATCCTGTCCACCCTCACCTTGAACAGAGACAGTCTCGCCCTGTCCATTTCCTGGACCAATCAAGGTTAGCGCGCTGTCGGCGTCAGTCACCGCCTGTTTCGGCTCTCCCGTCTTTAATGCCGTCAGAGCACGGTTTGTGAGAAGGATGATGACCAGAGGATGCGTGGATGGTAGGGCATTGAGCGATGATGAGTAGGCAGAGTGGGCTGCAGCGTAGTCTCCTCTCTTGAAGTGGGCAGTGCCCTCTAAACGATGCTTCGTCGAGGTCTGCAGGGCAACAGGGCTGACAGAGGGCATTTGACGAGCAGGTCTAGGCGCAGGTCTAGGAACGGGCTGCTGGCGCTGCGGTGCTGGCTGTGCGGGCCGTGGTGAAGGTGTTTGTGCCGGACGTTCGGCTGGCCGTCTTGGAAGAGACTGAGCTGCTTTGGGAGCCTCTGAACCAAATAGTAAATCCTCCTCTGGTTCAGCCCTCTTAGGCTCTGGAGTTGGAGCCTTTTGGCGCCTTGACCTCACATTGATTGCAAAGTCATCATCATCCGCGCCGAGCCTGCTAAGCTTGGACTTTGCATCAAACATGGAGGGAGGAGCTGCTTGTTGCTGCCATCGAGGGGTGGGGCTGGCTCTGCTGCCGGCAGACGGTGCAGGAGATTGGCGTCTTGGAGGCTCTTGAGGGAGGCGGGAGCTGGAGCCTTGCTTGCTATTGCTCCTGACAGGCTCCGGCCTCCCTCCCGACTCAAGCATCATAGCCTCATCCGTAACTGACGCAGAGGCCTTGCCTGACGCATGCCCACGATTCTGCTGTGCATCCCGCATCCACTTGGGCTGGCTGGGATCGGCATCTTGCTGAAAGTCGGCAACTGCCTGCTGGACCTTCTTCTGGCTCGTCTTCCAGAGGGAGTTGGCTGTCTTGAACAGCGAGTTGCCCACGGACGCGGCAGATTTGGCCAAGTCAGCTTCGCCACCCCTGGCGGGGGAGCGCTCATCCCTTGCACGACGTTGACTCGAACTCGCTGATGAGCTTCTCCCTTGCGCCTGCGCCTTTTCTTTCGACCTCCGATGAGCGTCGTCGAGTAGCCAGTTAGCAGCAGCTTGCACGTTGCCATTGCTGCCGGTCGCAATCAGTCCACGCCTCGCGTCCTCTGGTGAGAAGCCGTAGTCCACGAGCTGAGCCACAGCATGAGACAGACCGTCATTGTCTGCTTGCGGTCTCTTAGGGATGGGTGGCTCTTCGTCATCTGAGCTGGAGTCGTCCTCTTCGAGGGGCTTGCCTGGCTCTGGCTGCGCCACCTGCTGTTTCTTGCGAACCTCCTCCACAGGCCGTCCCAAGTCGCCAAGGAAATCGTCATCGTCCATCATCGTATTGCTGGGAGCAGGGGCGGCGCTCGGCTTCAGTTCGTTCAGGCCGAAGGGATCGTCATCGTCGACTGCAGGAGCAGCGATGTTGGAGCTGGGCTTGGACCCCCACGCATTTGGATTGCTCAGATCTAGTTGAGGGGTTGATCGCAGCGATTCGGGCGGAGGATAGTGGCTTGCATTATCCACCTTGGTGTCCTTGTTGAAGGCAGCAAACAAGTCGTCGTCGTCCTGAGCGGCGCCATTTGAGGGTGGCGGCTGTTGGAAAGCCGGGCTCGAGGTTGACGAGGTACGAGATCCCAGGGTATCCCAGAACTGCCCATTTCCAAACTGCGCCTCTGTCTGCTTCCTCCGTTCCTCCTCTTTTCTCCTCTTCTCCTGATCGAGCTGGGCCTGTCTCTCGGCGAGACTCAGATTCTGGTTCGACTTGGCGGGACCAAAGTTCATCAAGTTGCTAAAGTTGTCCTGGGCTGGCTTTGCCGGAGCGGCCTTGGGCGCTGAATTGCCAGAGCCCTGCGCCGATACGGGCGTGTTGCGGCCGGAAGCAAAAGGAGACGGCGATGGGCGTAGAGTCGAGAAGGAGGGGTTCATTATGGGGGGCTTGGGCTGGTTGGTGGCCGGTTTGCATGACCAATCGAGGCCTGAGAGGTCGTCCATCTTGTAGTAATAGCGTACTGCCGTCGAAAACGTTCAATCATGAGCGGCGTTTCTTGAAATTCATGTTGGCTCAGTATCGTGACCTGGAGTTAATGGCGGCCTGAACCAGAGCTTGTGCCGCAGGCTACGTAGCCCCTCGGCAGCAGTCCCGCCATGCCTGAGAATGGGGCACCTCAGTGTGGCTGGTTCAGTGTTCCCCATGCAGCCATTGGTCACATGATCAGGCAGGTCGTTGAATTTGTTGATTCATGATGCATGAATTACCTATACCTTTTTATTGACGTTTGTTTTGAAGGAATATTTCCATAAATAAAAACTCGAAATAGCTCTTTGGTTTCGAATATAAACATGATAATTTCCTAGGTGCCGCCCAGACAAAACAGCCAGTGCATTCGGATAAAAAAATAAATAAAAAATAAAAACATCTCAGCTTCCTCTGAAGCCAGTGGGATTCCTCGCATCCTGTGACCAATCACCTAACCATCCTCACTGGGTGGCATATGATACGTGGCTCGTGTTTGTTTGCTGCCAAGGAGTGAAGGAGGGATGCCCAGAACGACCAATCCCGACACGATACGATGGGCCTTTGGCATACGAGTGGCTGCATAGGCCAGGCGTGCTTTTCATGACAAGTAGGTACAATGAGGAGGACACTAACGACCTGTTTCAGGGCGGAATATATTCTTGACAGATGGCGCCGCCTAAAGTCATGAGTCGTGTGCTTGCCCCTTGGTCATATTGCCGTTGCTGGTTGGTCCCGTATGCACTGCAATCTATACCAACCTTCCATGTTCCAAACAATGCACGCCGGTTTAGTAGCCCAGTCTAATTGGAACAAGCACCGGTCGGCTGATATGATGGAGAACGGTAGGCGCGTAGATGGAGGCATCAAGACATTGGCGTTCTGGGCAGCAGTGGGGGTTCTAACATCATCTTTAGACGGAGTCCCGCAGCAAATCTTCATTAAGCACGGCAAAATGGGCCCTCTGTGGGGAGTTGTGACACCTGTATGTGCCAACATACAATTCTGACGCCTTGCCGTTCGGTATAGCAGCTTGAAGAAATCCAACGAAATCTGAATGAGGGTCGTCTCTACGAAGCTGCTGTCACCCGCGGCAGACCCATATCGACGGCTATTCCGTGTGAATGTGCCCACCAGTTTCAGCAGCCGATGGCCATGGTCACCGAGCCAGGCTAAAGGGGATTGATGGCTTCTGTAACGCGATGGTGGCAACAGGCTCGGAGGGCCAGAGCTCTCTGATGGGAAGTTTCCGATGCTTAACCTCTATTTGCAGGGGACCGTGCAAGCCAGACAGAGAACCAGCCACCGCATTGGTCGGATGCTTGGCATTTGAAACAACCCCCAAACGCGTGTGCAATGGCTGTTGAAGACCCTCCCTTGCCCCTGGGCGTTTATGGTGATACAGAGCTTGACCTGAATGCTCAGACGAGACCCCCCCGCGCACAGAGAACATCAAAATCATGCCATCCGCCCAAGCCACAGAAGGACAGCATTTGTAGCAAGCCAATTCGTATGACCAATCGACGTAGGCTATGCATGTGCGCCCTTCACTGGAGGAACGAAACACGTACTAATCTGCCCTGCAGGGACAACTCATCTGGTAGTATCCGCTGCGAGGCGGTTGGCTAGTTGTGCAACCGTTGCACAACGGGAACAAACTTCTGTACCTTGCATATGCGGCTAGATCTGACTTGGCTCCAAGCCTCCAAGCCCCCTTCTGTCCAAGGTTTTTGAGGGGTCATCGCAATCTTGCTGTGAGACCGGGAGTGACTCTAGGCGGCAATCGTTATTTCTGGGCCCAGTTGCTCATCTGCTCTGCCAGGAATCAGAAGCTCCCTCGGCGCTAGGTACAGTACATAGGAGATACTGCTAGCACTGCACGGTGCGCTTCCTGTCTGAACCTGTCCGATCTCAATGGTACGTTGTCGTCACCGATGTCCATCCTCATGGAAGCATGCAGACCAGCGGCTCGCTCGCTTGCATGCATGCTCACGGCGCCTTTTCGAGCAATGGGAAACGGGAAGACGACGGCATCGGAATCCCAACTCCTGCGAAGGACCCTTCCTTCTCCCATCCCTGTTCTCCACAAACATCGACATGCAACTATGAGGCGTTTGCGAAGCCACATCTTCAGGGGTAATTCTGTTCATGCGCCATATGCATGGATGAATCTCATTGGTCTCCTCCCATTAACTGAAACACCACCTTCAGTCTTGGTACCTGAATGTGGGTGGATACAGACCAATCATCCACAATGGCGGGTATCCCTTTCGCTCCCGCCCATCCCAATCTGCCGTAGATACTTGCTGGCTATCTTGGGCTCAGGCGGATCCACGTACTTCTCAGACTTCGGATGGGTGCCCTGCGGGTCGCTGTTAGTGCGCTTGTACTTGCTTCGGCTGATACTCCTGGTGATCCCCTTCCCCTGGATTATCTTATCATCTTCCCCACCATGGCTGGGCAAAAGACGGGGCGGGCGAGGTAGGGCGACTATCATCACTTTAATCTTCGTCACTGCCCCTGCCGGACTTCTGATGTGCGGTCTGAGGGACAGGAGGATCGGCCCCATCGTGGGTGTGTGTGTGGTTCACTCCTGGAGTACGTCGGTCCATGTTGCTCTTAAAGCGCTCTTTCTCCACCATGGAATCCATTGTTTCTTCCTGACTCTCTCCCTTCGCTCTTCGATTTGCGTGACTGGGTTGATTCTGTCTTGTCGCCAAACTTGCCACTCTTTCCTCTGTTAAGTCAGTCATCGACTGGCACCAAACACGCTCCTTACACGATAGCCTCGACGTTCGTCCACTCACTCAGATTCTCTTTGATCGTTCCAGGCCATACACAACCTTCGCTTCATTTTACTAGACGCCAGGTCAAGGACCAGCTTGCGACTGGCACCTACGCGGTCTTCGGGTTAGCAGACGGTATTCATAGGGCGCAAGGAAGAGAAGGACAAACCGAAAACACCGACCTGAAGTAACGTTTCGCCTCGCGCTACACCAGCTTTGTCCAACGGTCCTATAGCAGTCCGACATTCGACATTCATCGGCCTTTCCGACCTCGAAGTCTGTTGATCAGTCAGAACGCCAAGGTCGCCTTCTCGATCTCGACCAGAAGTGAACTACCCAATCTCACGTGGTGAACCGCCGTGGGGTTCCATTATCAACATTGTTCGCCTGGCCATACACAAACGCGGCCCTCCCTTGGAATCTTGAGTCTCAGAACCCTGAACGGGGCTGGGATTGACGAAGCGTGGCTCGTCGAGAGGGATAAAACTGTTTAGGAGTACGAGGGCCTTCTTGATCTGACAGGGTCGAAGTTGGCTTGTCCTCTTCACACTTTCTCTGTACACCTTTCATCCTCTTGCGGATACATCTGGATTTCTTTGGTAAGTCCACAGCATGATGGCAGTGACGTTGCAGAAGTTCCAGCATATCCCATGGCACATTACCTACATTACACGTCGAAATCATCCAAGCCCGGCGGCATCTCAGCGCAAGATTAGAGCTGCATCTTCGGTCGCACCTCGTGGAGAGTCGGAGCATGTCGAGTTGTATCGATGGCACCTGTGCTTGCTCGGTTGAGATGAGGAAGAATGCAGAATGGGGTCTGGCTGTCACCTAATCACAGCCATTATGTGTTGGCTTTGCCAGCTGTTGACGTGTTGCAAGTGCACAAAAAGAGCCTTTCCTGTGGAAGTTGTTGAATGCTGGCACAGCCTCAGATATTCCTCACAACTTGCTCACCTCACCTTGGTGACTTCCTTCTAGCATCAGCTTCCTGGTTGCACCTGCCGCCTACCTGCACACCCGCTCCTGCCCTCCATTCTTATCACAAACTTATCACCCGCACAAAGTCGTCACGCGCAGCCTGATCGACTCATACCATCCCTCTCTTCTCCTGCATCTTTACCAACGCGATCCATCTTGTTTTCAAATTCATCTGCCAGCCATTTCACGTGCGTCTTGAGCCGACTAACACCTTACTTCAGACTGCCTGGTTGCGTCGTCCACTCCTTCTAGCCTTTCGTTTGGCCGACTACAGCATCGCACCCGCCTCATAACGCAACTAAAAATATTACTATCAAGATGATGAAGTCGTCGACCATTTTCGCCGGCCTGATTGCCGGCGCCCACGCCTTCTGGCGCATGGAGTGCCCTTCGCGCGTTGCCCTTGCGCGAATGGACCCTATTGTTGACCCTGGGGTTCCTTCTCCTCACGTTCACTCGATTCACGGATCCTCTGGTGAGTTTAAGTTCACGCGCTCCCTCTGAAGCGATGATTTATTGAACTTGATGCTAATTTCACACTAGGATTCGACCTTATTGGCGATTTTTCTACCTTGATGGGTGGTGACTGCACCTCTTGCCGTGTTACCCAGGACAAGTCGGTGTACTGGCACCCATCGCTGTATTTCCAGGACGCCGACACTGGCGAGTTTGAACTCGTCAACCAAGTTGGAGGCATGCTGGCGTAAGTACAACCTCAGTCCCGAAAATTCAGAAATAAGCACGGCTTGTGCACAATGCGGTTCCGTGCTAATGCTGTCCAGCTACTACCTCCTCAATGGAGACAACATTACCGCCTTCCCCCCTGGCTTCCGCATGCTTGCCGGTGACACGGCGCGACGCGAATACACCGCCGGTGACCCTAACAAGCCGGATCCCGAGAAGTCGCTCTGGGCTTTGAGCGGAGAGACGGACCAGAAGACGCTCGCTCAGCGAGCTATTGGTTTCAACTGCCTCAACTACGCTAAGGACCCTGAGGCTACTCTCTACCGCCATTTCCTACCCGAGAAGTCGTACCTCGATGCCAACTGCAAGGATGGTGTTCGATTTGAGATGATGTTCCCTTCGTGCTGGAATGGAGAGGACACCGACAGCACCAACCACAAGGACCACGTCGCTTACCCTGACCTTGTCATCACTGGCAACTGCCCCAAGGGTTACGACGTACGCACCCCCAGCCTCCTCTACGAGACTATCTGGGCCACTAATGCCTATGCCAACCGCAATGGCCGCTTTGTCATCTCCAACGGTGACTATACTGGTGAGTAACGACCAGACATGCACAGTTTTACTCAGCTAATCTTTCTAGGCTACGGCTACCACGCTGATTTCCTTACTGGTTGGGAGCCTGAATTCCTCCAGAGTGCTATCCAGACCTGCACCAACCCTTCCGGAAGGATCGAAGACTGCCCTCTTTTCAACGTGGTCAGCGAAGAGACCTCGAAGAAGTGCGAGGCGAAGCTCCCTCTCATCCTGGAGAACGAGGATTGCGAGGGCCCCTTTGCCTCTCTTCCTGGTGGCTCCCTGTTGGGCGATGACAAGCCCGCTCCTCCCATCGAGTCTTCTCAACCTCCCATGCCGACCCTGACTTACCTGCCTGGCCAGCCACCCAAGGACCCTGCCTCTCCTGTTCCTGGCGAGGTTTTCCATGAGTCATCGGCCAATATCCTTCCTGCTCCTGCTCCCACAACCCTCACGTCCATCCCTGCTCCTCCTCCCCCCGCTCCCACTGCTGAGGCAATTGCCAACAACGCCCCGGTGGTCGAGCAGCCTGTTGCTCCCGCGCCCACTACCACCGCCGCTCCTGAGTTCGCGCCCGTGGAGGAGAACCCCGATATCTTCAGCACCCAGTACGTGACTAACGGAAACGTTGTCAGCAAGATCCTCTGGGCTGAGGAGATGGTTACCGTCACCGAGATTCTCGACTCCACCACCACTGTGGTCGTCCCTGCTTCCCCTAGCAACGCTGCCCAGCGAAAGCGACGCGGAGCACACCTGCATGGTCATGGACACCGTCATATTTAAGCTTTTCAAGGGGAAAGGTAAAGGAAAGCCAAAGAAAAGAAAAAGAATACAGCTCGATACCAAGAAACGGTTGTGAAATTCGGGGAGGCTTTTTGTTATTTCTTTTGTCATCTGGACGGGTTCCGGATTTTCGACACAAACTTGGAACAAGATTTGGTTGCGCGCTATGTTAGGATCAGATGCTACTCCTTTATCAATAACATGGCGTCTCCCAGGAGCTACGTGGTTAGTTAGGTTCAATGTGATGAGTAACGAGATATGCACCTATATTTGCCATTCTTGCTGTACATTGAGGAGTCGCCTTGTCAAGGTCAGTTACCCCTGTTGCAGGGAGCTGACTACAACTAGATGGTCTAATGAAATTTCATAGGCTCTCGGCGAGGCAGTCGATTTGCACCATAATGCGACTCCAACCAGCGATTCAGGTCGATTTTCTTTTCTCTTTTAAATTACAAAACACTGTCTCATACCTCAGCGAGATCGAGCCTGACGAGAATGCTTAGTAGGAATGGGTCACGCTGGACGACGCATTCCACAACATATCGTGGTGAGACCCTCAAATACTCAAGAGCGAGGATGAGGGGAGCGATGATCGTAATGGTGAGGGCAAACAACAAAATGACCGCCCCTTCCCAGGTATGGTATCTCGTCGAGCCCAACCTCCTCATCTCGTCATACCTCGCTCCTTACTGCTGCTTCTACCGCCGAGTCCGGGTCGAAGATCCCGTCGTCGAACGTCATGTTGCCCGAGATCCAGCCACGCGCAGAAGAACGGCATGAGCCTACAGGGCCCAACCTGGGATGGCTCCTGGGGTTGTCCTTGGGAGGGGCTGTGCTTCTGGTGCTCGCAATCGGCCTATTAATTTCATGGCGTATCCAGCTCCGCCGTATCAGAGACGCTCCAGGCCATGGATATGCGTTACCTAACATAGAAGCTGACCGGAGCCACACCAAGTATCGCGGATTGGGCTCCGAGTACTCGGGAAGCCGATTCTCCAACCACGGCTCGATATCTGCTGCATCTTCGGTGCAAGCACCGCTTCCTTCTCACCAGGTCCAAGACGAGGAGGAGGAACGACGCGGAAGGCCGCGTGAGCGAGTCTGGCACGACGATGCCAAGGACAACGATGAGAGCAACAACAACAACAACAGCGACAACAACTCCAAGACGCCGAAGGAAACATGGTTTTGTAGGGATAGCTGGTTTTCCAAGCCTCCACATCCAGTGAACCTGGCGGAGCAGGGACTGGCGGAACCCGATGAAAAGCCAACAGAGGTGATCGTGGAGCCAGAGATTCACATCCTGAAGCGACAGAATAGAACGCCGTTGAACCCCCATTTATTGGTTCCAACGGCTCGAACTCCCGGCGCTGCACACGACGTAACACGGGCTCGTGGTCGAGCTCCCAGTCATGGCCACAGCCATAGACAGCCATCAATCACGGACGTCGACCTGCAGAATGTGCTCAGATCTATTGATGAGCGGTTGCAAGAGGGCAAGTCGACCAACAGTACGCCTAATTCCTCGCCCACAAAGAGACTTCGCAGATCACCCAGGAAGGGCATCTTGGGCTCCGCGCATGGGCCCGTCATCATTGGACTGACTCCCCCAAGCCCGGTAAAGCCGCATGGTCAGCAGTCACTTCCAATAGATGGCCAAGCTATGGCCGGCTCGGCGGCTACGAAGTATCTAACTATCAAGACGAGCCCCGAAATGGAGGATAGCGAGAGCGTTTCTTGCTATAGCTTAGTCAGTGAAGAGGATGACAGGAGCGTATACAGTGGTAATGATCAGCCAATCCAGCACAAGAGAGCGGCATCAACGCACAGCAACACCTCAAGCACTCTATCTACACTTTATAGTGTCAGCGACGTGGAGGATAATAGGTCGCAGGAAACCCTCCAATTACACGATCCTTTCGTCACAGCTCTGACGGCCCGCGCCTCCGTCATGGAATCAACAAAGAAGATGGCTGGACCACAGTCACCAAAGCGCCTGACGCCCAACCTGCGCATTTCAAGCATGCAGGCTTTCGTCCATCACGAGGAGAAGATAGAGTGGCCAATGAAGAAGCCTGCGCCGGAGCTTCAGCAGCCGCTCGTGGAGAATCAAGTCGATGGCGATGAAACGCCTAGACAACCCAAGCAGAAGCCCAAGGTGACTTTTCTGCTTGAAGAGGATGGCGTAGCAGCAGCACCCCAGTTTTCGATGGCACCACCAAAAATGAAGGCGACCATTCTGAAGAAGTCGATATACGGCGATTCTGATTCCGAAGATACGGCGCAGGGCTCTCCAAGCCTTGAAGGGCGTGGAGGAAGTCCTGCCAATACATCCCCGAGTGCAAGCACTTTTGAGGTGAATGATGGGACTCCAGAAATTCGGCTGCCACCCCCTCGCTCCAATGGCCAAGATATTCTCAACGCCCTCTTGTCGGAAAGGGTCACCAAGAGAGAGCTGCCTGAGCTGTCCTCGGAGGCATATGCCGAGAAGAACAATTTCCCTACTCCGCTGCTGCCCCAACCAAAGACACCACAGACCCCTCAGTCAAGGGTTTTCCCATCACTGCCGCTGCAACGAGGACCCTCTGTCTCCTCATTCGCGAGCTCCTGTTACCCAGATGACTGCGAAGGAGGCCCGAGTGCGACAATGGCAAGCTGGCGGCCACAGCAACAACCACCTTCTCCGACCAAGGAGGATTCTCTTGGTGTAGCTGGCACTGTGGCCGAGCTGCGCAGGATGAACAGCGCAGTGAGCACCATGAGCGCGAACTCGATGACGTTTGCGGAGGGTGATGCGTCTTCGCAGAGCCCGCGACGCATGAGCTACCACAAAAGAAGCTCCGCCAGCAGCCGACATTACCTGAACCTAGCCGGGGCGAGCCCTCAGAGGCACAGCAGGGCGGACATGGCACGCCGCAGCCGCCCAACGGTGGTGGTCCGGATGCAGGGGCTCCAACAGCAAGGCAAGGAGAACCAGGCGCCCGGAGCTGAGGACGAGGAGTCCAATATATTGCAGGAGACCGGTTCTGGGGCTAATATCAGCCGCGAGTCGACGCTCGTGGGGAGAGGAAAGATGGAGGCGTGGGAGGAGGTCAAGTCGATGGGAAGCCCCAATGCTCTCGGGCTGTATAATGTGGATGAGTTTGGCAGGGTGCGTCCTGAGAAGGTGAGGTGAGACGCGGCCTAAGAGGATGTGAGGCGGTTACATACGTGATGTCATATAAAGGGAAAGAGGGTGTCAGAGTGGTGGTGTTTTCATTTCTCTTTTTTTTCTTCTTCTTCTTTTTTTCTTTATTTCTTTTGCTGGACCATCTTGAAGGTTGGCGTTTGGGGCAGAGGAATTGCCTATTAATATCTTCCGAGTCGAAGAATTCATTCTGTAAATTTGCATGCTAACCTAGTAGTTATCTACTTATCTGCTCAACAGGCTTGTATTACTATCTAGTATTTTTATTTAAATCTGGTTATTTTACATGAATATTGTCGTCCTTTCCTCCTTTTTTTCTTGAAGTGAATTGGGCAGTCCTTGAAAGGGACTCAGAGAAGAGGATTGTGAGTTTACAGTGGCAGCAGATTGGCTGTGGGGCAGATCTTTCCTAGCTTCAGGCCAGTACAGTTATTTATCATATGATTGATCTGGACCTTGGCTTCCAGATCCATGCTTGCTGCCTGCCAACCTGCATCACCGTAATCGCATCCCCTCGCCGCGCTTCTCCATCGTCTTGTCCTCGTATTTCCCTTATCCGTTCGCGCGCTGTCCAAGTGCCAATAGAACCATCACCACCCCCTCGTCTCCTTGCCTGCGTCATCAGGCTTCAGCACGCGCATATTGAGCTCATCGCCACAATGCACAACAACCGTACGCCAGAGATGCCATGCCGACCGCTTCGCCCTGGCCCTCACGGCTGACACTTTTGCGCAGGACCGCACCACCTGCTCGAGCAGGTCCCCCTCACCGTGTCGCCATTCGTCTCCCTCCCTGCGGCCACCACGCTGTCTTACAACTACAAGACGCTGCCGTCTACGATCCCCCCCTCCTCGCTTGGCATTCCAGCCGCGGCCGGCGATGGGCCCTCCCAGCAGCCCAAGCCCAAGTATGTCGTGTCGGGGTCGGGCCACGCAGCGCATCCCGAGGACATCATGGCCTCGTGCCGCGCCCTGCAGGATCACATCGTCAAGATGCAGCAGGACGCCGAGCGCGAGCTGGGGGAGCTTGAGGAGCGCATCCGGGAGCGCGAGCTGGCCGAGAAGAGACGCCTGGCGCCAGGCTGGCTCGACAGCGAGGCGCGCATTCTGGAACCGGAGCGTCATGCTTCCTCGTCACAAGCTAATGAAGTGTCCGTACTAGAGGTGGATGCCGCTCAGTCCCAGCCAGCGGCGCCCCAAGTTGACGAGGGCGCCGAGCTGGACAGGGCATTTGGCGGCATGGAGTTGCGAGGTTAGAACTTGGGGGCGATTCACTCTGTTCACTCGTTGTTCTAGGCACATGCTGGTCTACCTACTCGACACGGCGTCTGTGAGGTCATGCTTTGGAGTATTTTCTCTTGTCTTTCGTTACTGCGCGCTTTTGACGGATCGAATGAATTGCTACTATCTTGATATACAGAACAATGCTACACCTTGTTTAGGGAGCTCGGTGAGCCGTCACCTTACATTACAAACGCGGCGATCATGGCGGCGGCAGCGACGGCCAGAATGCCGGAGAGAGCACGAGGAGAGGTGGCCTCGCTAGGTGGAGTGGGTGCCGGGGTGATGGTCTGTCTTGTGTGAGCTGCTTTCCAGTGCAAGTGAGAAGCTTCGAATACGTACGCCGTTTCCTGGGGTAGAGGCCGAGGTCGTCGTGACGACGGCAGCCGATGTGGTGGAGGCAGGGAGTGCTTCGCTGGAAGTGACGGGAGCAGAAGTCGGGGAAGTGGAGGAGGTTTCGAGCGTGGTGGCAGGAGCCGGGGTGGAGGATGACTCGGCCTCAGCACCGGCTGGTCGAGGCGTGGCGTCGAGACCGCAAGCCTCGGCTGCCTCTCCGACGCTCCCGCCATAGTGTTGCCAGATGTCAAACTCGAGTGCGCAGTCGAGACATCCGTCAAGAAGCTCCAGCCACTCTGGGTCCTCGCAGTATCCTTCCGTGCGAGCGTTGCGGATCGCAAAGCCTGGGGACAAAAGACGAGTCAGCATGGTCTTCCGAGAAGGAATAAGGTTGGGGATAACGTACCGCAGTCGGCGTGGCACTCGTATGATGGGCCGCTGGTCTGGCGCTTCTCCATGGGGACAGTGTCGGGGAACTCAAAGGCATCGCGGGAGACGGCCGCTGCGGCGAGCACAGGGCCCAGAGTGAGGAGGGAGAGCATGGGATGCATGGTGAGGAAGACTTGCGGGTAAGCTGGGAGAGAAAGAATGGGGTGAGGGATGGGGAATGAATGAGGAGGAGACGAGAAGGGTGCCTGGGTGCAGGATACACACTACGGAGCAAACAGCCAAGGACCTCTTTATACATCGGGTTGGACTCCGGGCCCTCGCAGGGACCGAATTAGCCTGCATGGATCATTTAGTTGCAGCATCACCTGTCAATCCAGTCAACCAGCCTCGTCCATTGACTCACCGAGGCAAGATCCAGCCGAAGACTCCTCCGCCACGGTGAGCCAAGAGATGGCCCTTGCAAGCGGCCTTTAGCCAACATGAGGGATTTCATTCGAGCTGGTCGCTATACGAGGGCCACCTTCTCCATTCATGCCTCCGGCCTCGGCAGGAAGGCAACCCATTGACGAGGGCGTGATAGCGGGCATGCACCTTGACTGGTAGCTGACCAATGAGGTGCTGAGATCACATCTAATCAGATGGAGCTGGGGTTTTATCAGATCATCAGATAATCACGCATCTCCGTCGGGGCTGGGCCAATGGTTTGCGATGAGCCCCGCTGTTGGGAGTCTGATATTGGCACTGGCGCGTTCTTGGCAGGCCGGTGGGATATGAAGTGGTCTTTTTTTTGTGGGAGGAGCTGAAAGGGCCAAGAGAGGGGGGGCTTTTGTGTGGTGGTGGTACAGGGTCATGACCTTGTTGTACGGGAATCGCTACGGGAGAATGGAGAGGAGGGGGGAGAAGGGCCGGTGACTTGGCATGGGCATAAGAAGCTGGGAAATATCGGGCATGCTCGCTCCCACTTGAGGCATCACTCCTGCGGCTTTCACCCATCTTGCTTCCCAGTGTCGATATCAAGTCTGCATCCTCAATTTACAGTATCATCAGCTTGTCTTCGATCTTTCGACATGGCATCTCTTAAGCACCTCGTCATGGGTGTGGCCTATGCAGCCGTCCATGTCTCTGCTCAGGGCACTGCGGATGATATAGGCCCTGCTGCTTTCATGTGGCCCGAGGACAGAGTGTGGTCTGGCGATGCAGACAACCACGGTCCTTGCGGCTCGGTGGCTGAGCCGCACAATAGGACAGAGTTTCCCATGCGTAAGTTTATTGGAGGATCTTCACGTTGTAGAGATAATATATGCTGACATGCCCCAAGAGAACGGACAGGTTGCTCTCGTTGCGCAGGATGACTCTTACGACGTTATTCTCAGCATAGCCTACAACAATGGTAAGTCCAACAAGAAGCTCTTTATGCTTGACAATATCTAACAGTTCACAACACAGATCCCCAGTCGAACAGCGACTTTGAAACCCTCATCAGCGCGCGGGCTATGCGGGAGCTCGACCCCGGCCACACATGCCTCGACATCCCCGACGCCCCTTCGTCTGTGTCGCCCGGCGACTTGGCCACCCTCCAGATCCAGTACATTGCACAGTTCGACAACCCCAACAACGAGACCTTCTACGCCTGCGCCGACATCGTCTGGGTCCAGCTGGCCGACTTTGACGGCTCGGTGCCGTGCTTCAACGCTACAGAGCCGGATGCTGGTAACCCTGACTGGTACCACGACGGGGACTTCCCCAGTGACAATGATGACGATGATGAGGAGGATAGCCCTGACGGTTCCTCCGGTTCTGGCTCTTCCGGGGGCTCGAGTTCCGGTTCGGGCTTGAGCAGAGGCGCTATTGCCGGGATTGCCGTGGGCAGTATTGCTGGCGTTGGGCTGATTGCCGGCGCTGCCTTTTACATATACCGTCGCAGGCAGCAGCGTCTCCTCGCTCTGAGACAGCAGCACTCTTCTCGGGGCGTCAGCTGGGAAGCCCAGCCTGGCAAGAAGTCTGCTTCCAGCGATAGCGTGAGGATGCAGAACCTGTGAAGAGGGAGCGTATCGAGGCAAGTATTGAAGAATGGTGGTGACGAGAAGGTTGTGGGATGTGTCAATGATTTATGAAGCTGGTTAGGATGATACCATGGCACTTACAGATAGTTGAATAAGACAGTGTAATACACTAGGTGCTGCATGAGGAAATTCCAAATCATTCCATTCGTTTGTTCATTACCGTACATCTTTTTCTATATATATAAATATGTATGATTCAGGGCAGCCCGCGACCCTCGAAGAGGTTCATGGCTGCCTTCTTTGCCGCGTCCATGGCAATGCGGAAGATGCTTGGCCCAACGCTGATCCTAGCCACGCCAATATCCGCCAGCTCCTTTGTGGTCAAGGCATCAGGGCCCGAGGCCAGCTTCACAGCCACCCTGCCGTCCAGCTCCTTCACCAACGTCTCGACTTCCTCCGTGCGGAGACCGCGCGTTGAACCCCAGTAGAAGACAGTCGTGGCGCCTGCCTCGAGATACGCCCGGCCACGGGCGATGGCCTCCTTCATCCTGAGCTCGTCGGTGTCCGGTGCGCCCACAACGCCCGGTCGAAAGACGTCGCACCGGGCGTTGATGACGAAGTCGGGACACATGCTGGCGACGGCTTCGCGGGCCTTCTTGATGCGCTCGGCTTGCTCCTCGATGGGGTAGAGCGAGTCCGGGACGCTACCGGGCGGCTGGTTATGCGTGGACCTGACGTCTTCAATGTTGGCGCCGACAGCTCCAAGGGCAACACTCATGGTGACGAAGAAAGGTATGAGCTCGCCGTATCCGTCCTGCAGGTCCACGGTGAGGGGGATTTTGGCTGCGGCGCAGACGTCGCTGATGGGACGGATGGCATCCACGTTCTGCTGAGGAGTCAGCTCCTCGTCCTTGAGGCCGAGCGTGGCGGCGACGGCGAAGGAGGCAGTGGCTACGGCCTTGACGGGCTGGCTGCCATTGTCGTTGAGTGAGAGGAGGGCCTTGGTGGAGGCCACATCCCAAACGTTGGCGAGGATGAGGGGAGAGCCAGGTTTGTGGAGGTCCTTGAAGGTCTTTGCGAGTTCAGCGGTCATTATGGCTAGTGATTCTGTGTTGCGATGATGTATGTGAATGGGGCAAGGTATGGAGGTGGATGTTGATGCTTCAGCGTGCGTTCGGCTTAACTGCTGCCTCTACAGGGCGTACTTGACACATGAATAATAGCAGACGGCATCTAAGTGGGAAAATTGCGTCGGTTCGACTATACGGAATCATCCTTGTGCGCAACCTGGGAAATTCTGCCAAAGCATCCATGATTTTCCAGCATAACACACTGAAATAATCAGCTTGAACTGGGCAAATCATTGATATGTAGGTAAGACAAGTCTGTTCGGCAGCTGTCTGGTTTGGGGACCAAGTGGCTCAAATATGCACTTACCCTGCACCTACCCTATAGCCGATAGGGATGTAAGAGCTTCGAGGAATGAAGAAGAGCCAGGAATGAGAGAGAGAGAAGAGGAGACGATTATCATTTCCACATAGCTACCTGTTGAATTGGATAGAACCTATGGTCTCCATTGACCGCGAAATACGGTTGTAGGCCGGCTCTCCACCAAGTCTTTTAAAGGTGACAGACAGGGATACTCGGCAGATGAACGCGATGATGGACGCAGATCTTGACTGTCAAGTGGGGAGGGACACGCGACAGGGCCAAGCGAAAGGGCTGACGACACTATCAGTCCCTCTGCTGTGCTTCCACGCCTGTGTAGTAAGTAGTGTGTGTAATGGGGGCAGACGGATCCGATTGTTTATTCAATAGCCTGGCAATGATGCCGCGGCCCCAAATGTCCCGGCCATGCAGCCTCAACCCCAAAATATAAAAGGAGGGAGGATGACATCAGACAATTGTCCCTCGGAATGGATGGTCGACAGGACATGCGATTGGCCACCGGGCGAGTCTGTTCCTGGAATAAGATCCGGGCCCCTGATTAACGGCCCCCAATCTCACGCTACATATCTGACAAACGACACGTCTGATGGAAAAGAAAGAGGCAGGATGGAGAGAAGAAGAAGAAGAAGAAGAAGAAGAAGAAGAAGAAGAAGAAGAAGAAGAAGAAGAAGAAGAAGAAAAAACCAGACAGCCGCCAATCCCGACGCAGCCTCGGTACCTAGTGGAATTTTTAGAAGATAGGTCATTCCCCACAGGGGCTTCCGAGGTCCCTTGCTGCTGCGGCGCATTGCGTCACCTTTGAACAGTGCGCCACAGAGCTGTACTGGGTACTTCCTCTCTGGCAGACCACAGCGGAATGCCATTCTCCTGCACGGGCTTTCAACAGAGCCAGAGGCAGACTTGGATAACTTGGCCAAGTACCTATTTCTCCTTCTCCACTCAATAGTTTCTTCATCCAGCTTCTCCTTATCTCGCCCATGTGCAATTGCGGCGTTGCTGGGCCTCTTGACCCCTGCATCGTCCGCCATCCGTCAGCATCTGGACTGACCTAATCTGCAGCTCCGCAAAAGTACCTGATACTTGGCGTTTTTGTTTTCCGTCTGCTCCTCCTGTTTGACGGTTCTTTCCCATCATCGATAATAACCCATTCACTCCCTTTCTTTTCGCTTCTGCCTCTTTTTGTTTTATTCCTATACCCTCGCGTCCGTATGATATACACGCCTCTTTCCCCCTTTGATCTTTTCTTCTGCGATTCATAGACAGCGGCCCCTGACTGTGCCCCCCAATTCCCTTTTACTACCAAGTATCATCTTCTTCCACACTTTCACAGCTCTCGCACGACCAATTCGACCTGTCGACACGGCACAATGGCTGCCCCCGCCGATCCCTCCGCGTCTGCGAGGCTTGCCTCCTACCTCTCGAGACTAAACCCCGTACCGAGCTTCCCCGACTACACCGGCCCATACAAGGTCGGAACCGTCGATGTCGAGATACCCGTCGCGGACTTGGATTCGCCCAGCCCAGCACCCGCTCACGCCGAGGGCATCCATACGGTCCAATTCCGAGTCTTCTATCCAACTGTCTCATGGTCTAACCAGAAGCCCATTACCTGGCTCCCCACACCCCAGAGGCACCACGTTTCTGCATACACCAAGTTTATTGGCCTTGGACCCAGGCTTGCCAGCGTTCTCTCGTAAGTCCCGTACCGAGCTTGAACTATATCCCAACTAGAGCTGACGCTGGCCAGATTCCTGCCCCGCCATCTATACTACTCGACGATCCCGGTTCATAAGAACGCCAAGCTCCTCAACCCTGCGGCAGAGAACGAGAGATGGCCTACCATGATCTTTTCCCATGGTCTTGGCGGTAGCAGGAACTCATACTCGTACATTGCCGGCTCCTTGGCTTCCCATGGTGTAGTTGTCTTCTGCCCAGAGCATAGGGATGGCAGCGCGGTTGCTTCCTTTATCCGCGTACCAAACGAGACGCCCGGGTTCTTCTCTGCTTCCAACACACGACGCGAAGTCCCATACCAACGAATTCCTCACGACGTCACCCCCGAGATATACGAGCTTCGCGAGGACCAGCTACGTATCCGACTGTGGGAGATGGGCCTGATTCACAATGCTGTGCTAGCGATTGACCGCGGCCAAGAGTACAACAACCTGAACCTCAGCACGTCTGGCCTCGAGCGTTTCCGAGGCACCCTGGATGTCAACGAGCCGGGCAAGATCATCTGGGCTGGACACAGCTTTGGTTCAGCTACAATCTACCAGTTGCTCAAGACTACCTACTACGCCGACGTTCCCGAGGTTGCTGCCATGGAGAGACCGTTGTTCAGCCCAGCCAAGGGTAGCGAGATTCGAAAGCAGATTACGGAAAAGTCGGTTACAATGCTACTGGATATGTGGTGCATGCCCTTGATGGGACCCAACACGGCCCCCCTTTTCCGTCTGCCTCTGCCCATTTATGCTGATGTGCCATCAGCTCCCGGAGGCACCGCGCTTCTCGCTGTCGAGTCAGAGGCCTTCTTCAAGTGGAAGGAGCATTTGCACATGAAGGCGAGGCTGCTGTCTCCTGACCCCTCGAGCAAGGTGGTTACGCCACAGCTGTATGAGCGTCCCAGTGGAATGAAGCTCCCTGAGCCCAACTTTTACTACGTTGTCAATTCGGCCCACCTCAACCAATCCGACTTTGGCATCTTGTTTCCCCTGTTGACTAAGAAGATATTCGACGCTCAGCAGCCCGAGCGAGCCCTGAGGCTCAATCTGCGATCCCAGCTGCAGTTCTTCCGCGCAAATGGAATCCGCGTGGCACGTACCTCAGCGGGCGACCTGATCGATGGTGCCCATGTCGATAAGTCTGACTTGTTGAAAGAAGGGACTGTCGACCCCTCCAAGGCTGGCCTCGACGATGACAAGGCCATCTTTGACAAGAGCGGCAATAGTTCTGTGGATTGCTGGAAGTGGATTGATATGATTGGCATGGGTGATTCCGAAGATGCTGAGACAGGCCAGACGCTTACAGAGAAGGTCGAGGAAGGCGAAGAGAAGATGGAGACTGAGATTGAACCTGGCCAGCATATCCACGAGAAGATGGATGAGCAGGTTGCTCAGCCCATGGCACAGAGTCGTACTGCCACGGTGGCGTAGGTAAAGCATGAAAGGTAAAGTGTGGCTGGCACATGATTGATTTGAAGATACCCATAAAAATGGCATGCGAGAAGAGGAGGCAAGAAATGATTTGCATAGACTGAAATTGGCGTTTGGATATAGAGGATTGAGGCATACACCGGAGTTTGGTCATTGCAATCAGGGATCAGGGGAGGCAACAGGATTCTTTATATCTGCCCAACTACGTGCCCAGCTAGTGCCGTGTGCCTTGGCGCCAGCCAGAATAACGGAGTCTTTGCGGATACTATTGCACAAGATTGTGTATTAGCTCCGTGGATGGTGCCAAAACCGGTAACATATCGGAGACATATACATATATATAAACCTGTGGTGATGTTGGTGTAAGTCGAGCATGGCAATACAAAAGATAAAGACAAGACAAGACAACCACAGCAACTAATACTTTGAATGCTTTTCCATTGGACTGCACTCTTGACAGTATCTCTAACAGCCATGGCTTCACACCACCACCATGACCAACACCACCATGGTCACCATGGTCACGGTCATAACCATAGCATGACCACGGCAGACTATAACATACACAAGTTTGAGTGAGCCACTTCCTTTTCATACGCACACTCCATGTATACTCACAAGTGTGCTGCAGTGCCATGAGTCCAGCCGTGTGGGAAGAGCCCTGGATCAAGGCCCTCACCAGCCAAATCACCACGGCACTCCAAAACCACGTCGCCTGGATCGGCATCGAGACGGACAACACGGGCAGCGACTATAAACTGTTTGACTACGCCTGCGGCAACGGCGTGGCCTCCCATGTAAGACGCGGCCCCGTAGCTCCCAAAGAACGACTCAAAGTTGCTAACAGCATCACGAAACGTAGGCCCTCGCCTCCTTCTTCCCCGTCATCCACGGCATGGACATCTCCTCAGGCATGGTGTCGCAGTACAACGTCCGCGCCGAGGACTCCAAGCTCTCGCACCGAATGCACGCCGTCGTCGGCAACCTCCTCGACGACAGCGACAGCGGCGCCGTAGCGGCCGCGCCCACCGACGCAGCCCTCGTCGTCATGTCCATGGCCCTGCACCACGTCTCCGACCCAGCAACCATGATCCGCAAGCTATCGCAGCGCCTCCGCCCGGGTGGCGTTCTCCTCATCATCGACTTCGTCGCCACGTCGGAAAGCGGATGCCCGGCCCTCGAAGACGACTCGCCCATGAGCCACGCCATCGCCCACCGCGGCTTCACCGAAAAGGCCGTCCGTGACATGTTCTCGCAGGCTGGATTGCAGAGCTGGGCCTGGAAGTGGATGGACGAGCAGACAAAGTTGCCAGAGGCGGCTGGAGGCGTGCAGCAGCTGTTCCTGGCGAGGGGCGTCAGAGAAGGTTAGAGGGAGGAAGGTGCGCTCCGAACAGCTGCCTGTTCAAACGGCCGAATGACGAGGCGCTTGTTCACTCCCTTGTCAATAAAACAAACTTTCCTTTCTTCTTCCAGAATACAACCAATACAACAACGAAAAGTCTAAGAGGCAACTTAAATGAAAGAAAAGACCCGCTCACACACCAGAACTCTAAGCACATCCAAGTCTCACCGAGCTTCAACCCGTATATATAAACATATGACCTTACAGTCCGTCTTTGTCTTGTCCTTCAATATTCTCCCCACCATCCAGCACGCTTCACTTCTCCTCCTTGTAACCATACACAACTCCTCCTGCCTTTTGGGCGATACCCATTGCAAACAATGGAACAGACGGCGAGAATGGAAGTCGAGCCGGAAGAGATGGGCTTCTGGAAGGACCTGCGGGATGCCCTCGTCTCGCTTCTGTCGTCCGAGGTTGCCTTCTTCTGGCAAGGTGCGGGCGCCAGACCCGACCACTTTGTCATCGAGCCCATCGCCGCCAAACCATGCGGGCATGAGGAGTGCCGTTCGTGGCGCCGTTGCCCGAACAAGGGCGTCCCCGTCCTCGGTCTTGACACGCGCGTCGTCCGCTGCCCCTGGAACCACGGCGAGGCGGCCTCCTCCGAAGCCACACACCCCATCTGTGGCAACTGCTTCAGCATCCCTGCGAAGGTGATGGAGTTCTTCCACTGGCTGTGTAAGCACCCCGACGTCGACAACTCGGCTAACGCTTCCGACGACTCCCACCTCGTCCCCTATTACGCCGCCGGGGACGAGGTGTATGACGCAATGGAGATGGAGCTGCACAAGATCTTTCTTGGCACCCTCATCCGTGAGCTGCGTGAGCCCCGTACGGGCGAAGATGCCTGGCCTGCCACGGAGCGCGTCCACGGAATCTTGAACTGGAGCGACGCCCTTCCCGAGAATTGCTCGGAAGTCCTCGTGCAGGAGATGACCAACTGCAAGAGACGACGCCTGCACGGCAGGCAAATCGACGAGTCGCACACGTCTTGCAGCATCTGCGCTCACCAGCGACGATGCGAACGGCGAATGTATCTGGCTCGCATCGGATATCATCCGACGCCTGGCGAGCCGTCTGCACCCTCGCATCAACGTCGCGAGCCCAATGCGCCTCCCCTGCATTAGTACCCGCAGCAAGGTTTGGGCCTTCTGCACGGCTGGTCTAGAGGAGCCCAATGGCTTCTGCATGATCCATATCAGCAAGGACAACAACCACTGAAGCATTGCTATACCACCTTCTCGGATGCCTGTCAGGACAGGCAAATCAAGGCTCAGGACGACCTGAGCTTTGAATGTCATGCTAAGAGGATGGGTTTGGAGTACTTGAGCTGTCTGCGAAATCAACAATGTTACACTTGGCAAGAATCCGTGCTCTCTGTCCTATATCTACAATGCGGTGTCGTTACCTCGTCCCGCCCAGCAGCAATTCTCGACACACCTTTAATCTCTGCTGCGCTTCCCTCAGCAGCTCCGTGTCCGCCTCCCGCAGAATGCGCTCCACCACGTCCAGCAGACCAGGCACGCCCTCGTGCAGCATGGCTGCTTGCTTCTCGTCGAGCGTCGCCAGAGCCGCCACGCTTGCCAGGTAGTCGGCCACGCGCCCGTATATGTCCAAGCCCCGGTGCGGCGCGTACGGGAACCCCTTTCCGGGCGGTCGGCCGAGCGCCTGCACAAAGGAGGAGATATTGAGGGTTGCAAAGTACATGATCCACGGCCGGTTTGGATCGGGGTCGCTGCGTATAGAATATTGTATTACTGGTGCGTCATGCATGCTCCCGCGGCGACGCGAGTTTGGCTCAACCAGTATGCGATATAGCAGCTTGAAGGCGTGCAGTATGGCATGCCGAGTCGACGCCTGCTTCGCCCACGCGTTCATGCGTTTGACGGCGTTGTGATAGTCCCTCGTGGATATCTTGCGCCCCATCAGCCGCTTTGCCCCGTTGTACACCTGGCAGTCCACAAAATCAGAATGCAGGCTCAGGTGGGCGAGATGGTACAGCACCGAGGCGCTGCTGATGGGCCCGTTTGGTACGCGCCGCGCACCCATTGCATCCGATAGACTGTCGGACATGGCATGGTCGAAGCTTTCCTTCCAGCTGTCGAATGCCTTGAGAAGCATCTTCCTCCAGCTATCCTGTGTTTCTGAGGGGGTTCCGCGCATATCCAGCCACTTGAGGTGCGATTGCTGGTGGTTCAGGTGCCATCCTACGCTCAGCAAACCAGCAACGATAATCATACGCCCAAAGGCGTGCGTCTTGACCTCCTTGCCATGCAGCGCGTTCTTGAGGCCGTCCAAGAACGTGACCTGCTTGACTCCGTACATGCGGAAGTTGGCGTCGAGCTGGCGCACCTCGTCCGGGCTGCTGGCCATCCAAAGGTTATCGTCAGAGGGAAGCGGCAGTCGAATCTCGTGCACCATCATGTCGGCATTATGTCCAAACATGACGGCGTGGATGGTGTCTAGCATAAAGGCGGCAAACACCACTCGGTGCATTGACTCCGTCTCTGCCCAGCGAACCCACCACGTCCGGGAATCCAGGTGTGCGGCATTGGCACGATCCGAAGCCAGGCCGTCCCCTTCCGGCGGCGACTCGCTGCCCGCCCTTCCTATCAGTGGACTACCACGACGAAGCAGCGTGAGAAACGCCGAATGGTATATATGAGCCCGCTCGTGAAATCTCCGGGATGAGTACAGCGTCTCGTAGAATTCTAGCAGCAGCCATGCCTGCGCCACCCAGAGGCTAACTGGTGGAGCAGCATCATCGGCCGTCTGAATCTCCCATCGAACGCTCGACATGATGACGTCGGCAAACGCTCCGTACTCGATGAGATGTCCCCCGTGGCGGTTGCGCAAAGAGGCGGCTCCGAGCGCTATCATGACAAACAGGAGAAAGATGGGGCAGCGATTCGGAGAAAAGGTGTGCTGGTGTATGATGGGCAGACGCGGAGATATCGTGTCCCAAAACTCCTTGACGCAATCCCTCATCATATCCGTGTTGAGCGCAACGAGATCACCCCCGCTTTCCTGGAGCAACGTCGGCATTAGAGGATCATATCTCGGCTGCTTCTTGCAGAACATCCGGAACCAGGTAACAAGCTCGGCGCGGCGCGACTCGGAGATCTGATCGTCGGCGATGGCGTCGGCATATCGTGGTGGCGTGTTGTGGTCTACTGATGAACGGCCCATGGGCTCATAGTCGTAATGGATGTTGTTATTAAAGGCCGACTCCAGGCCTCCTTCCAGAAAGGGGAGGTTGGCAACGTTGAAGTCGGTGTAGCTGGTCTGGGGATCAAAAAGCCATGCGGCAAAGTTGGCCTGCACATCTTCCTCGTCGGTGGAATACGATACAGCGGGGAAAGGAACCATGGAAGGCTGAGGTAGAGGTGTGGGTTCTGCGCCAAAGAAGCTATTCTTCTGCTCCAACAAGGGTGGCGGAGCTCGATCCGTCAAGCTCGGCGTCCAGGGCTGCGTGCTGTGCGACTGCCGGCTCGCCAGCTGCTGGGAGAAGGAGGCCTGCGATGATTCTATGTTGGAGTTGGGCGTAAGGAGGATGTCAGCGTCGTGCGGCCCCCCAGACTGCGGGTGCGAATACAGCGTTCGCTGGCTCTGGTGAGGCTCGGGGGATGCAACCTGCGGATACTGGACAACGCTCTCTCTGGGCTCGTTGAAGCTGGGGAGGCGGTTCCTCGGGGTGTAGGAGGCTGTGTGGCGTTTCTTGTGACGCGCGAGGAGGTCCAGGCGGACAAACTTCTGGTCACATCCCACGACATCGCAACCGAAGATTTCCTTTGGATTATCTGAGCATTATATGTCAGTCGCCAATGTCTGAGGTATGAAATAACAAGATTAAATAAGAAAGAGCTACATCAAGAGAGGGGGAAAAAAGGAATGAGCGGCCGTACGGTTTAGCTGGTGACGTTGGAGATGCTCATATCTCGAGTACAGCTTGTCGCATCCCGGATGATCGCAACTGAACCTGCGCGCCGCGCCCTTGCGGCTCGCACGCTTATAGGCCCTCCCCGAGTCCGGGCCAGCTCCGGCGGCGGCGGCGCTCGCGGAGTCGGGAGATGCGGTGGGTGAATGCGTGGAAGCCATGGCGCGCTTGCAGCATAGTCTTTCGGGCGCGGCCGCTCCTCATGAGCCACCCAGCATTGAGAAACAAATACAAAAAAAGAGGGACAAAGGCACCAATTGATGGTGGTGGAGGGTGCTATCCCGAGGGAGGGAGGGAGGAAGGGGGGGCCTTGTTCCACGATCTGGATTTCCAACTGATCAACAACAACAACTCAGATCTGTGTTACGACGCTGGCCAATTTTCTGGGTGTGGAGGGAGGATTTGGGATTGGGAGGCCGGGCTGTTTGGGCGAAGCGAAAAGCTGGGGTAGAACGACCTGTCGCCGGACCCCCATCTTTTTTCCAGGTGCGGGGAGTTTTCTGCCTGCCCGTCCGCAGCGTGGGGGTCATTTCCCCAGCGCCTCAGCGCAGCGCGCCCTGGGCGTCCAAGCCGTCGTTTTCCCCCGCACCAGCTTGGCCCCATGTTCACTCTCTCTCTCTCTCTCTCTCAGTCTCAATGAGTTGGCGTCGAGTCGAATCAGAGAAACCTTGGCACGGCTCCATTGCATCACCACATGGCCTTTCCAGAACCCTTGTCGCAGGTCACCTGAATGGGACGAGAGAGAGAGGTAGTAGGGTTTGGGAAATAGTCCCCTGGACACATCCATGTAAGGTAGTATGAACCCTGCCCGCATATATTTTTTCTTCTTCTATGAAGTAAGTGCCTTGACTAACCTACCCTTACCCGTTTCCTCAGAAATCCAACCCATACTCCGCCGGTGTCTATCTATACTATGCCTTGTTCCCCCATCACTGCATCGTATCAGCGAAGCGTGACCCAGTCATCATCGCTCGTATACACTTCCGTGTTGTAGACGAGTAGGCGTCGCTCTGGCGTGCCAATTTCGGATTCGAGAACACCCTCAATGACTCATGCTCACCACACGGGAAAGCACAATATTCCATGACCCTCATCGCACCTCGGGCACATCGCCTCAGGGCTCCTTGCCGGCCTTCTCGCCCTTGTCCTCCTCCTCTCCCTCATCAAGGCTGACCTTCTCTGCCGCACTGCTGAGCCCGCTCTCCTGGTTCTTGTCCTCCAGCATCCCGGAGAAGGAAAGGAAGTAGCGCGCCACCTCGGCCTTGTCGTTGAAGTTGGCCAGGTCCAACGGCACATAGTTTCGCTCGTTGGCCAGGGCGGGCGACGCCCCCTGGTCCAACAAAAACTTGACCGTCTCTAGGTGTCCACCAAGGGCGGCCCAGTGCATGCCCGTGTTGCCGTGCTCGTTGGCCTCGTCCAGGTACGTCTGCTTCTCTTCTTTGGGTCGGCCCTCGAAGTATGCCACCAGCTTTTGCACCGTCCCTTGACTTGGATTAGCTCATATTATCAGCCCCTGGAGCCCGGGTGCTCAGACATCTCGGGCTCTGCAAAATTGTACAAAAGAGGCCAAAGACTTACCCAAATGGCCGTTGCCCGTGGCCATGTGTAAACACGTCGACTTGCCCTCATCTTTTGCGGCAAGAAGAATTTCAGCGGGCGATACTTTTTCTCGCTCGGCCAAGGCCGTCAGCGTCGAGATCAAATCCTCATCCTCGCCCGTTCGTGAAAAGTACACCAGATCATCGATCTCATCTTCTGTGAGCTGGGGAGCCATGATTATTTTTTTCTTTCTCTTTTTTTCGCTTCAAAGTTGTTGATCGCAAATTTTGAACTGAGTCTATCAATGAGGGGACTGTGTGGCTAAAGTGCCCCGCATTTCTCGCACGGTAGAGCTTCCACTTCCAACCAATCCGGTACAGGGTAGGCTGTATTTAATTATCTCGAAGCCATCACGTTGCTGATCGTCTTGTCAAGCCAGTCTGAGAGATTTCCCGAGTCATCGAGCCATTGAATTTCGACCTTGACGCCCATCATCAGCATTACCTGGAGCTCCCTCCTGATATGCGTTGCCTCGTCATCTTCCGGAACGACATCATCCAACCTTTGCAGGGTGCTCACGGCCAACTTTCGATCTCTCCCCGTGAGATGTAAAAAGGGATCCCGGCATGATACAGACGACACCGAGACCTTGGTGTTGATTCTATTATCAGAAGCTCGGTTGTTGTCAAAATCATCTTGTGGACCGGTTCCATTTGTCGGCGAGTCTTCTTCCAGGACTTGGCTCGCACCAATTCCTAGTAGCTGAACCGCCGGGTTCGTTGGGTACGGCTGCAGGATTTGCTGCTCCGATGTATATCTGTAGCATCGAAAAATATTCAGGCCGTCAGGGTCAAAATCCACGAGCGCGAGTATGGGCATCTCTGGCTTTCTCCGGTGTACTTCTCGGAGGAAGGAGAGGGTAGCCATGTCCGGATAACCTTTGGCCTGGTCATGCTTAGTCTGACCGCTCAAAGTGCCAATTCTCCTAAAGTACTGACCGTGACGATTAACCCGGGACCAGACGTGGAGGTGCGCCAAAACTGCGATGATGACAGCGATCGGAATACGGCCTAGGGATGTTAGAACTACTACCTGCTGGAGACCACAGGACGGCTACCTCTTTCTCGACTACTAGAGCCTATCTAGTAGTACCAAAGTCCATATCTGTAACCGAACTCATCTCGGGAATTGTGGTGCCCTGGCCAGTCAGACATGTATTCGGTATAGCAGGTATCACTTACCAACGTCCCGAGAGACATATCTACCACCGCTTCATCAAGAAGCTTGAGCTTCAAAAGCCCTATAATATGGCCCTTAGGCGCGGCAGCCTATCTCGTTAGTGTAGACCACTTTCCGGTCACGCATACTCACAATGTTGAGATCATGGCGATTTACACCAAGTGTAAACGCGATATCGTCGACCAGCTCATCAACATTCCGCTGCTTTTCGAACAAGTCTTGGTGTTGATAGAATATATGGCTAAGATAGAACAGTGATCAGCAATACATACCCCAACTCTGATGTGAAGAGGCGTGCCAACCGCTTCGTGAGCACGGTGCCAGATACGAGAGCATCGTGCGAAAGCTGCAGGATAAGGAGAACTCGGGCTGGTCCAGGTTAAAACCAATCTGCGAAGCGTTGTGGGCGCTGATCATACCGAACCGCTTGGCCTCATGCACTGTGCGACCAGGGAACAGGATGTATTCTTGTTGGGAAGTCGAGGCGGTGCCCACTCGCCGGCGCATGCTCTTGCGCGACTTGAACTCGATTCTGACTTCATCCGCCCGAGAGAAACCATCCAGAACAGACTCGAGGATGTTCTCAATCCTCGCCACAACCATACCTGTAACCCTGGGCGGAGCTGTCTGTTCAACGGCCACTTCAGCATTGCTTGATGGCGTGGTGCGCGTGGCACTTCGAAGGTTGTAGGGAGCCATGGCAGTATGCCTCGACTAATGCTCTGCAATTATGCCTGTTCGCAGTAGGAGGGTGCATGACTTGAAATCGGCTTGCTGCATCAAAGAAAAATGACTGCAGTGTGTCAATCACGTGTTTCATCATAAAAGTGGCAGGTACGGCAAGTGTGGGAGGGTAGTTTTGATACCTGAGCTTCAGTAATCCCAAGAGCCCACGTTGAAATCATGACCATTTCCCTTCGTTTATCCTTAATTCTATTCGTTTTTTCCCTTCCCAATTATTGAACACCCATTTACTCAAGCCGGGGTCGCTTGTTGTCTGAATCGTCGCCATTCGCATGGCCGTTGACGTCCGACTGCTCCAGCTCATCGCGGGGACGTGACCGGCCTGCACCCTCGCCAAGCTCCTCAGCCTCCTCCTCACCGGCGCCCTCCCCAATCCAATTGCCATTCTCATCAAAGTACTCATTCACATTGTCAGCGGTGATCCAGCCGCCGCTGCCAGGCATGGGGGCGGGAGGCCGCCGGTAGCCGAGCCGCGCAGCACACCCGTGAACCCTTCAAGCGCCTCGTGCTCCTGGCTGCCCTCGAAAATAATTCGGTCGTCATCGTCGTCCTCCTCGCCTGCCTCCAGAGGGTCGGGGTGGAGGTTGGAGCAGTTGGCAATGGCAGTATACAGCTGCGTGGCCATGGATGGCTCGGTTTCGATGGGCGGCGGAGTGATGGTCAGCTCGACCGTCTTGAAGTCATCGTCACCTGCTCCGCCGTCGGAGAATTCAAGCTGCATCCACACGGCCTGAGCCGAGCCGACCTGCTTAACGGCGTGGATGGAGATGCATGGGTAGGGGATTTCCAGGCCTTGCTCCGCCTGCAAAGAAAAAATGGTAAAGTTGCTGTTGATTACAGGGTCAGCCGATCGCTCAAGATGGGGGAGCTGGTTACAGGATACATACGCCGAGTTCACAAATACATTGACCCTCTGCTCTACCAGGTCATCCCAGGGGCTGTCGTGGGCCTCTGCAACCGCCGCAGGCGCATCCTCGGGGAAAATAGAAAGAATGCCGCGTTGCGATCGCGGAACAGTAGCTCGCACATTGCGGACGTCGAAGTGAAGAACGGGCTTGCCGCCAATGAAGGACTCGGGCGTAGAGGACTCATAGACGGACAGTGGTGTGTAATCCTCCACCGAGGGAGGTGTCCTGATCGTCGTGATAGGCATGGCGTCTGCCCCTGGATGGATGAAATGACGGCAACAGGAATCGCTGATTGTTGAGGCGTCTCGGAAATGAGCTGAAGCTTCAAGAGTTAAGACGTTGGTCCTTGCCTAAAAGATGTGAGATTTGAGATTCGAGATTCTGCCTATCACCTATCACCTGCCTAGGTGGGCACCCAGCCAATGAGGAAGCAGCAACTGTCTGCTGCCTCACCCGGCGCTTCCCTCATGCGCGTCGGAAATCCCAAGAAAAATCATGCGCAAGATTATCTGAATGATTTCTGGATTTATCGAGTTCAACAACATCTTGCTGCGATTGGTGTTGGTAGCTTGCAGCAGCCTAAGAATTGGCCTGAGGCATCTGGGCCCTGCACTGTAGGTGGACTGAGTGGGAAGGAAGTGACTTCCAAAGTTTCAGACGGCTTCAATTTCCTCTCCATCAGCCTTCTTGTCCACCATGCCTACTGCCTAACCACATACATTCATTACGGGTTCACCATAATAACACACCTAATCATATGTATAACAGACGACTGCTATTTTAGCCATCCATTGTCAGACCCTCCGGTCCGGGACCACTTCTGCAGCTAAATCGGAAGTCCCCCTCAGCCGGCGTTGCCAGCGGCTGATGGGTTACCTCGGCTCACCATCTCATTGCCAACACATGCGACATCTCAACGTACCTATACAATATCCTTCTACCTGTTGAAAAAATTCACCAAAGAGCCGTCGGAATCACCAATGATCTCCCGGAGTCGCTGGGTGCAGACTTCGGTCTCGGGCCTCTCCTGCTCCCAACTCATCGCCAGAGCACAACGTCCCGCCGTCCTCTCTCCTTACAAGGCAACACAAGCCCAGGTCATCAAGCACAGAAGCTCCAACAGAGCCTTTTCGAGCACAGCGCCAGCATTCTTCTCAAGCCCGGCAGAGCAGGACATCACACACCGCCAGCCACAGCCCAAACCACGATCCGCTGCCCATAAGAAGCCCTTGGACCCGGAGATCGCACTGAAAGGAGCACACGAGGTGGACGTCTTGTCGCGATGGAGCGACTTGGTATCAGCCAGAATCTTCTTCAACGCCGAGGGCCTGCACCTCTGGCCTCGCCCTCGCCATGCCCTATCCTACCCCGTGCGCACCTACACCCCGCAGGACCTGCGCTTTCGATGTAGCTGTCCCAAGTGCATAGACACCTTCTCTGGGCAGAGAAAGCTGTCCCTGGGCGACATACCCGCCGGTGGGATCGTGACGGATGTGCTGCCTCGCAAAAATGGCCTTGCCATCTTCATCAGTTCCCCCGATGGCAACGAGGCGGAGATACACGAGGTCCATCTCCCATGGGATGATCTGAGACTCAAAGTCCGGTCGCAGAAGGAAGCTCCGCGCCTCGACGAGGAGCTCCGCACCCACGCTATGCACTGGGACGCCGAAGTCCTCCAGCGCAACATCCAGCGCATCAGCTTCAAGGACTTCATGGCCCTAGAAGGTGGCAACAAGACGGAAAAGGGTCTCATCCAGGCCGTGGGCGACCTGTGCCGCCTCGGCATCGTCATCATCACCGACGTGCCCAAGGAGGAGGCATCCGTCAACGAGATCACGACGCGCATCGCTCCCATCATGGAGACCTTCTACGGCCTCACATTCGACGTCAAGGTCAAGCCCGACGCCGAGAACGTGGCCTACACAAACGACTATCTCGCCCCCCACCAGGACCTCCTGTATCTCGATTCGCCGCCCAAGATCCAGCTCCTCCACTGCATGGAGAACGAGTGCGAGGGCGGCGAGTCTCTCTTCGTCGACGCGCACCGCATCGCCGAGTCCCTGCTTCTTCGCCCCAAGTCTCTCGGCCCCACCTCCGGCTTCGGCTTCCAGACCCTCGAGGACAAGGTCACGTACGAATACTCCAAGAACCCCCACCGCCACAGGCAGTCCCGGCCCATCCTCGAAGTCACCGCAAACAAGACCCTCAAGGACGTCTGGTGGAGCCCTCCCTT